>JASDDO010000029.1:196163324-196763324 GCA_030015575.1 Agapanthus africanus | reverse complement strand
AATAATTGGAATTCACAAATAGTTGTGAGATAACGGAATGAATATTATAAACGTAGCAGTTTAGTCTCACTTGATCGGTTGCCACGGAATTTTGATGTGATCAAAAGTCCGTCGCAATCATGTAGCGTACGCGGATACTCGCCGGGTAAACTTAATAGACAGCCTCACTCCATAGCCCCGACCAAGTGACTGTAGGAGAACCCCGTCGCCGAAAGCATCCGTTCGGGTGCTCGCGGTAGCGGTGTTCCGCCTTGGTGCACTTTGTCGACGGCGTCGGGGGTGCGGCCGTCTACTGAAGTTTGCGACGAGCATTCGATCAATATGTCGGGAATCCTGTTGAATTGCCCGACTTGATATTGAAAAGAGTTTTCAATAATGAGACTAAAATGCGGGGTTTATAATTGTTAGGCATGCGATGTCTTAAGAATTCATTTGGTCAGGCATGCGATGTCTGAGATGGTTGCGGATTCCAACTGTTGTAGTTTTACACTTTCTTCTCTGTGACCGTAAGTGTAATATGTGATGTCGCCGGTTTCGTTGTTATATGTCAACGACAATTGGGATGCGGATATTTACTTACGTTGATGACATGTGATGTTATGTGTTGCTGGATATGTTATATTGGATCGTCGTATTTGAATAGCCGGGGGTTTTTATGTGAGATGAGTGTTTTTTCATTTTCATTCATGTAAAAACTTGTATGTAATATTCTTTTATTGGGGCACTTCCAGGTTGCTGAAGTAGTCACCGTTTGTATATTATTTACTTTTCTGCACTAGGATAGACCCAAGGAGGGGAGCACAAGTAACCGGGTTCTGGGGTCCAGTGGGAGACCAACTCGAGGAGTCGAGTCCGGGTCTCCTAACCCTAGAATTGGTAGGGTTGCTTGCCGCTCTCGTAGGGGTCTAGGGGTGTGGGATTGGCTATTCATCACGACCGTGGAATCCGTGTTTTATACTGGCTCGTATTGAAAACACGGACGTCCTAGTATATCCAATATTTCATATGTTTCTTCTGCTGTGATTTATCTGTGATCATGTGATGTTCTGTGACAGGTATTATATTTAGTATATATGATATATTATATAGACGTTGCTTATGTTTTACACCCGCGCTGGCCCTGCCTCGCTCTGGCGTTAGTTACCTAACCTAACGGTGCAGACGGGACATCGAGGCGAATGCGGATGGCATAAGCGTACGTTATATTTATCTGTGATGGTTAGGTGGACTTAAATGATGGGATATTCATTAATGAGATTAATGAAAGAAAATAAACCTAATTGATGTTGTGGAATCGAGTTTCAAAATAAAACAGGTAGCTACAGTTCTTGCTTTGCATTGTGGTGTTCATTATAGAACATCCTGCACCTTATTCGATGAGGAAAGGACCGAGATCCCTTCACCGGGAGTGACTCCTTTAGCAATAACTGGCAGATGCTACACACTCGGTTTGTATTTGATCGCTTCTATAGTTTCTGCTTTGCACAGTGATATATATGATATATCCCGCACCTCATTCGACGAGGAAAGGGCCGACGATCCCTTCACCGGGAGTGACCCCTTTAGCAAAACTAGAAAAGCCTCGAAAACATTCCATTTAAAAACCATTTGATTCCGCAACGAGATCAAGTTCAAAGCGTTAAAGGTTTTCACAAAAACCATTCGCAACCCTCCGTCATTTTAGGAAGTAGAGTACTTAGTATTCGTGCTGTGTTTGTTGACCATAGTCAAGGCACAGTGTACGGTAGCTAAGTGATGTCTTCCTACACCGCATATGATGCGATTAGTTAGGACAGTCGCGTGACTTTGTTGACCTTAGTTAAGGGTCATGTGGGTGGGTCTAATTAATCACGAAATGACGGGTAGAACTTGACTAGTACTTATGATTTGTTGACCATAGTTAAGGTCATAGGTGCTAGGGGTAAAAACCTTTATCGGGAGTTTCAAGTGTTGGAATTTGCAATGAGATTGCATACCTTCTATGTGATAGTTGGATCCCGATACCCACAGCGAGTAATTGTTACTCCTGGGAGAGTTTTGCACTTTGCAATTAGCCGCTCAAGTAGGTGTCTAGAAAGGTGTCAACGGGGTTACGCCTCTGGGAAAACGAGGTTTACAGTAATTAGGTCCGTGCGAAAGCACGGGGAACCTCCCTCAAAGTACCGACACTGGCCTGGCTGAAAGATTTGCGAACTTGTAGAGTGTAATTAATCCCGGCTAGTCTTTCCTTTTATGGTTTGAAGGAAGATTTGATAAAAATAGTGGGAGCCATCCTGATTAGATAAAATACATAACCAATCTAATCTTGCAAGAGCGCACGCGGAGTGTTTTCTTCTCTCTCTCTCCTGGTAGCGACCATATCACGCCTTAATCAAGATAATAATACGGATGTATTGACCGAACCCGCTTGTTATACTGAGCTGGGGAACGTTGGTCCCGCTCTAACTTATAATTGTTATAAGACAGAGCAGGAAATAGGTGAATACCAGAATTCCTATGCCGCCCAAACGAGGAAAGTGCATATGATGCATCTCCTTCGGGTGTGTTCATTACAAAGAACTGTTTCTCAGTATCCTCTGCATCCTGGGTATATGATACCGGATCAGGATCCCAGATATGTAATCTGTTACATAGGGCTACAAAAAGGTAGAAAAACTGAGAACGGGTGATAAGTTTCATGTGACAGAAAACGGGGCAAGTGTTGCAGCCAAGTCTGTTGGTCACTGTCACCCTGTATTACGAATACATTGATTCTGAACAAATGCTATTAGATACCGAACCTGATATACAAAATCATATCAGTCTCTTTATTAGTAAAGAAAGGATATAATTTTGTATTGATGGATAATGTTTTGAACATTTCCTATATCAAAAGTTGATCGGTTCAGGCACGCTATCTAAAAGCATTAACGTTCTAAATCAAACTACAGTTCCTAGTATACTGAACACACACAAGAAGAAGAGTTCAGAAATGAACGAATTCTTCTTGAGGCATTGTAGACTAGGTCATATCAATGCGACCTGACTGGCTGAAGTTACATTTAGATGTATATTTAAATCAGTTTGAATTTACATCTTGTGAAACTTGCCAGTCATGTCACAAAGATAATATGACCATAGCTCTGTTTATTGGAAACAGAGAAAGAGTTAATGAACTCTTGGGACTGATGCATGATGATGTATGTAAGGTCTCCTGTCTACACTTGCCAGGACTGGTTCTTTATACTTCATTATATTCTCTGATGATCTCTCAAGATTCAGTCATATATTCCTGTTGAAATATAAGTCCGAACCTTTTGAGGTATTCACAGAATATAAGTTAGAAGTAGAGAACCAAAATACGGGTATAAGTATTATGTCCTATGATGAGATCAGGGAGGAGAATACTTGTGCATAGAATTCCTTGACTATTCTAAAGGAGAATGAGATTCTCTCTCAGCATTACTCCTCCGTATACACCATAGCACGATGGTATATCGGGGTGGGGCAATCACACCCTATATGATAAGGTGTGCTCTATGATGAGTACTACTGAGTTACCTGTTTCCTTTTGGGGTTATGCACTTGAGAAGTTGCATACCTATTGAATAAGGTTCGATTCAAATCAGTGCCTACCACTCCATATGAGATATGGTATGGGAAGAGCCTATCTCTTAAGTTAGTTAAGATTTGGGATTGTCCGGCCTATGTCAAAAGCAAAATCCGGACAAGATCGAGGCAAGGTCAGTTCTATAGAACTGGAAAGGTTCCAGCTCTACGAAACTACAGCTGAAGATTTGACAGAACCAAAGGATTCTATAGTCCCCGACGAACCTCAGCCTCTCCGCCGATCTGGTAGGGTTCCTCCCCTGCCTGAGAGATACCTCGGGTTCTCGATGACAGTGGGAGCAAGGATTGCATCATGAGATGATGACCCAACTAGTTTCGAGCAGGCCATCGAGTGTAGGGACTCTGTAAGAATGGCTGGATGCTTAGCGATCTGAGATGGAATCCATGTACACCAGCAAAGTATGGACTTTAGCTGCTATATCTGAAGGGTTAAATCCCCATCAGGAGCAAGTAGATCTTGAGAAGATTACTTGGTTTAGATGGAAAAGTTGAGACTTTCAAAGCTAGACTTGTTAAAGGTTTTCGTCATCGACCAGGCGTGGATAATGATGAAACCTTTTTCCAGTAGCTATGCTTAAGTCTGTCCAGATCCTACTTACCACGGCTACATACCATGACTACGATATCTGGTGGTTGGGTGCCATGACTGCTTTTCTAAATACTGATTTAGAAGAGAACGTCTTTAAGAACACAGCCAGAGGTCTTCGTAAACAGTGGGAGCAGCGGAAACGTGTGCAAGATGCTTTATAGGATAAAGCAGGCATCGCGGAGTTGGAACATCTGTTTTGATGGATTAGTCAAAGAAGTTGACATCATCAAAATGGTAGATGAACCTTGTATAAACAAAAAGGTAGTACGGAGTATGGAGACGATCCTCGTAGAGTACGTGGATAACATACTCTTGATAGAAAAAGAGTTTCCTATACTACGATCGGTCAATCTCCTATTATCACAAGGATTCTCCAAATAAGGATCAAAGTGATACCTACTAAATCCTAAGCTTTGGATCTATGAGATAGATCTAATTGAATGTTAGGATACTCACTAGTTGTAGTGAGATGGTATCAATCGATCCTGGGGAGAATCACTGGAAGTGTTCCAGGGTGATAAATACGACTGAATGTCAGTCACAGGCACTGTCTTTACCCTCAGTAAAGGGACGGTATGTTGGAAGAGTTCCAAGCTCGATACCGTGGCAAACTAGACAATAAAGGATGGTAACATCGCTATTAAAGATACTACCAAAGAGTAAGTATGGGTGTACATTGGTTCATAAGATGAACTAGGTTCCTGCCATTGTATGACAATGGAAGCGTGGCTTCGACCCTGGAACCCTGGTCCCATCAGTGACCCAGACATATTCTGAGGCAGCATCACCTGATCATGGAGATAGTTGATCTCCTAGGTGATCGAGGTTAGGAGAGTAGACTCAGAGGAGAACATGGCGGATCCACTCACGAAGGCCTTTTCCCAAAGAGAGACTTTATGGGATGGTTGAGTATGTGATACTGCAACCACTGCTACAGATGGCCCTAGTGCAAGTGGGAGATTGTTAGTTATATGTATGCCCTAGAGGCCATTACTGTACATTGGATGTATATTGTAGTGGATGCTGGGACATATATAGGTAGGACTTTCTTGCTCGACATGATAGTATGCTATCTGGTTGCTCTTTATCTTAACATGTATACTTTCTGTCTCTCTGATTACATGTTGATAAAGCCCTTAGGATGTTTACTCGACTTCCAGGACTGTGATGCAGATCATACTAGTGGGGCCTGGGTAGTCAATGAGTGCATCCTTCATTGTTCCTAGTCGTGGGAATATCGAGACGGGGCATCGATATTCCAGAGTAGACTAGCGCATATCTTCTCGACCCATGCGATGGGCGATGGATGATCCCATATCCATTGGTGTTTGATATCGAAGATGGTATGCGGGTGCTCAGTGGAGACTGGGTACACTGAACGGACTCGCCGAGAACTCCCAGATGGTATTATACCTCACGTCAGATGGCAGTTCTCTGGTGACACTGGTACAGCTTAGTCTGTTGACCCGAGATCGTCATAGAGTCTTGTGTGTCTCCCACTGTGCTTTGATTTCCACCCTACCACGGCTCTACTGAGTTGTGCAAACAGGTGGTTTTTGGGTACAGTCCCGATT
Source organism: Agapanthus africanus (assembly GCA_030015575.1). Lineage (NCBI taxonomy): Eukaryota > Viridiplantae > Streptophyta > Magnoliopsida > Asparagales > Amaryllidaceae > Agapanthus > Agapanthus africanus. The sequence continues at coordinate 196,757,552 of JASDDO010000029.1, read as the reverse complement.
CACATGGAGGCAATAAGCGATAGGAGGGGAATCGTCTCTCTCGGTATTGGGGGTTGATGTTGTGCTATGCTCGACTGGCCATAACAGGAAATCCCTGGCCAGGGTTGCAGTGATATACTGGTAAGAGTTATCAGTAGTTTCACGAATGTTATGGACCTCAAGTCGGCATGACTTATCGAGCTATTGTGGTCTGACGTTTACCACCCCTAAGCGAGATATGCGACATATCAGACGATCAGACCGGACTGTACGGTAAGTGTTGCTGGTTGGATTCGCAGGAGTGTGAGCGGGCTTGCTCGTCGATCTTCTGATCGCTCAATACCCGGGTGGCCGTTACGTTTAGCAGACCGCTTGCGGCTTGTGGGTGTTTGATATGATCATCACCTGCTGACGGCGTATTGACGAGTCTTTAGAGTCCTACACAAAGGTTTCCTGGTTCAAGCGAAACGAAATAGGAGCGCATATGAGATATGGGCGGGACCGAGAATAATGCGTGTATGTGATACCGTATTCTATTCTCGCGATGAATGTATCGACTGGTTATATGCGATACAACCTAGTTATCGAATCAAGGATTGATACGATAAGCCGATACATATGATACTAGTCGGTTATATCCGATATGACCGGATCGTTAAATCAAGTGTTGATTTAATGATTTAGTGCATATTTATATATTTGATATATTACTTTGCGTTAACTAGTATTGGTTCACTTTAAAAGGATTTTCTCACTTGAATTATGCACATTGTATATGTGATATATTTTTGTGCACATCATTGTATCATGTTTGATGATACATTCTTTCTTGATTTTGTGTAAAGTATTGAACCATGGTTAGTTAGTGGTTAGGGTATCTTTTCATTTGCTTATTCATTTATCTTTTTATTTATTTCATTTAGAAAAGATAAAGAGAAAGATAAATGGTGGACTTATTTTGTTTTTAGTTGAAACTTGTTGAAACCTTGACTAAGTCCACCATTCTTGTCTTTTCTCTAACCCTAACCCCTTATATAACCTTGGTTAAATCTCTACACTAAACCATGGTTGTTGACATGATAAGTATCATATTGTTTTTATTTTTAATTAAGACTTATCATATCATCTTCTTCTTTCTTCATCTTCTTCTTCAATGAAGAAAGCTTGCTACTCCAATGGCAAGTCATGAAATCTAGTGAGAAATCCAAAACTAAAGTTTACCCACTTCCTATTTCTTCATCCTCTACCTCTTGCCAAGTAGTATAGGGTGTTTCCTTCACAAGTTTTTCCGACTTGGTGAAGTTGGAGCTTGTTCTAGCGATGCCTCGACGTAGATCATCTTCGGCATCGAACCGACGATCAAGACCGCCCATTCTTCGATGATGCCGATGCTAGAGCCCAAGACATGATTTGGACAGCGAGGGGACTTCATTGCGGAGCCGTGGAGGTGGTGGACCGGATCTACAAAGGTTGTATGTCCGTTCCCTTAGTTAAAATGTTAACTAGTTTGCTTGTTTCGCCTAGATTTCTAGTAAACGATCCGTAGTCGGGTTTGTAGGCATCCGTAAAATTTGATTTGTGCATGTTTGATCATTTATGAGACTTCACTAGTGTGCCTAGGAACCCTTCAAACTTGCAATAAAAAGCAGCAAGTAAAAATGTATGCATGTAAAATAGCCGAAATGATTGGGCAACTCGCAATAAAAAGCAGCGAGTAAAAATAAAATAAATAGCCGAAATGATTGGGCAACTCGCAATAAAAAAACAGCGAGTAAAAATAAAATGAATAGCCGAAATGATTGGGCACCGCGAAAAATAGCCGAAATGATTGGGCAATCGCGACCTTCGCGATATAAAAGCTGAAATGATAGAGCATCGCGGAAAGAAATAAAAAAATAAATATATATATGTAACGAAATTCATGCCCTACAGACGATAGCACAGCAATCCCTGTATACAATCCGGGGGCACAAACAAGGAGGGAACCATACCTTCCCGACAGGCTCCTCCAAAAAGCAAAGCCAAATCTCGACGGTTCAACAACAACCTAGAGACAACCGTGACATTCGCCTCGATATAGTAGACGCAATGTCAATAATAACGTTCTTCCTCCAACAAGCTTCGAACATGACAGAGCAAACGAAGCAAAGGCTAAATTCCTAGCTTCAAGGTCTTGACGGCAACCCATATAGAGCCAGAAAGACAACTGGAGATCGTCTCACACCAGTGTGGAATGGTCACCACCTCGACGTTCGTCTCGACACAGCAGACGCAACATCATCAAACAAACGGAGCCACGGCAAAATCCCAGCTCCATCTCGACGTTCGTTTCGATACAGTAGACAAGTTGTCACCCCAGCGTTCTTCCTCCAGCGGGATTCGGACGCGACAATCAAACAAACAGAGCCACGGAAAAATCCCAGCTCCACCCCGACGTTCGTTTCGATACAGCAGAGGAGTTGTCACCCAAGCGTTCTTCCTCCAGCGGGATTCGGACGCGACAATCAAACAAACGTAGCCACGGCAAAATCCCAGCTCCACCCCGACGTTCGTTTCGATACAGCAGACGAGTTGTCACCCCAGCGTTCTTCCTCCAGCGGGATTCGGACGCGACAATCAAACAAACGGAGCCACGGCAAAATTCCAGCTCCACCTCGACGTTCGTTTCGATACAGCAGACGAGTTGTCACCCCAGCGTTCTTCCTCCAGCAAGGATCAGACGCGACAATCAAACAAACGGAGCCACGGCAAAATTCCAGCTCCACCTTGACGTTCGTTTCGATATAGCAGACGAGTTGTCACCCCAGCGTTCTTCCCCCAGCGGGATTCGGACGCGACAATCAAACAAACGGAGCCATGGCAAAATCCCTAGTTCCAAACCTCGACGGTTCATCAGCAAACTAAAAACAACCGCGACATTCGTCTCGATACAGCAGACGCGATGCCAGCAAAACGAAGCGAAGGCCAAATTCCTAGCTTCAGGGTCTTGACGGCAACTCACATAAAACCTGAAAGACTATCGGAGATCATCCCATACCAGCGCGGAGTGGTTATGACTCATCGGGGCTCGCCAAAATGAGCCTAACCTCAAGTAAAAAGCGGCATGGCAAATCCCTAACGCTTGCTCTTCCGACGGTCGAACTGCCTAGGAAGATTGCTTGAAGACGTCTTGTCCAGACCCCGAAGGGATCAGAGACACGGCAGTTGCAGGGCTACTCGAATAGCACGATTGCCTATCGAGGACTATATCAGCTTATGCGACGGTACGATGGCCAAAACCCTAAGTACCACCAACCTTAATGGGCTTCTGTCGTAAAGAGCAGAGGTTAAATACGACGTTAAGATGTTCTTGCGAGAAACGCTCGATTCGTCTCGACTTGCGAAGAAATTGTTGAGGCGGCTCGACTCGTGAGATAAAGCCTTAGGCAATAAGCATAAAAGAAGCCTGTTTCCTAAGCACTGGGACCCTGCAAATTGGCCCAAAACGGTCTCTTGCATACCATCCACGGGTCTCACTCCCCAACATCGAATTTCGACTAGGAGGGAAACAACCGCTTACGGGTCCTCTCGACTCGTAAGAGAGAAAATTCTCTTATAGGATTCTTGCGACTTATAAGAGAAAACACACTTAGGAATCCTCACGATTTCTAAGGAGAAAACCCACCTACGAGATCCTCTCGATCCGTAGGGAGAAAAGTCTCTATGAGACCCTCACGGCTCATAGAATTGAAAAGACTTAGGCGGCAGATCTGAACCTGCGGCCTAAGCCATCGCTATCTCTTGAAGAAATTAAGTTTATCAAGACAGCATGCTGATAATAAGAGAGTGACAGAAAGAACATCCGATTTACATTTGATCAAGTGTTTAAGACATACTCATTCATGCATGTGTAAACGGTTCAGAACGAGGAATAAGACAAGCTAAAATGGAAATTTTCTATTTACATCATAAAAAGGGGTTCTTACAATCACGGAGAAACAAATAATAACATTATTAAAATGTTTACAAAGGTATAACCTCGGATCCGGGGCATGGATTGAGGAATTCAAAAGTAAGGCCATCCAGAGTTCTTCTAGCCTTTCTGATTATTCTTGTGCGCAGCCTCTCGCGCTCCTGGGTGTCAAGATCCTCGGCAAGCCCATCCGGCCTTCGGTAAGCAGCAACTATCGTCGTCTGCTGAAAAATTTGATGTAGGATGTCAATGAGGCGGTCCCACCGTTTCTTCGAGATCAGCCCCGTCAGGTATACTGAATGCACCTTGTCTTCGGCATCATCCAGCGCATTGAGCGGTAGGGCCTCGTGAAACCCTAGAAGTGCTCTCCATACGGCTCCCAGCGCGACCTTCAAGTGAGCTGAACGATGAGGAAGCAGCCAACCACCGCTTGCGTTGAGGGGACCCATGACTTCCACACACTGGGCATCTGTAAACTCCTGGATTTGTTGACGGCCTTGTGTACGGATGTCCTCATAAGTGATGAACTCATGAAGGCTATATAGACGCACCGCCATGATACCTGAAGAAAGCAGTATAGGAGATTAGCAGATAAGAAGATACAGAGGGTTAAAAGTTAAACTCCCTGGGAGCAATGCTTTGCAGACAGGAGTGACACCGATCAAGATCAGTTATGAAGAGAATTTGAAGAAAATCCCTTGAGAACATTGAGAGCTTTGCTCTACAAAGATAATATAATAATGATAATAATATCAAATGCCATCTTTAACTTCCAAGATCCATGAAGAACTCTTAAGAGTTCTTCTATGTGATTTGGAAGGAGCAAAGCTCCATTAATTAAGAAAATACAAGGAATTTTTTTTTTAGAGAGCAAAGCTCTACTAATGGAACCCTAATAGGGCTCTCCTTAGTCTTCTATAGACCCCCTTAGAGCAAAGCTCTGCTAAGTGAAACCCTAAATGGGTCTTCTTTAGATCAGGGATATATGGAGAGCAAAGCTCTTAAAATTGACTTAATTTAATCAAAATTAATATTTTTACCTAAAATTCTCTAAAGTTTGAACTTTTAAAAGTGTTAAACAAGAGAGCAGGGCTCTGAGTTCTGAAAGTAAAATTTTGAAGATGAAAATCATCTAAAGGACCAAAGGTCCTATTTATAGGCATCAAATGCCCTTTCGACTTCCAAAAGTTGCCACAACGGTTGGAATTTTGTCACCGTTGCGCTCACGTTTTGGAATCACGTAAGCGCAACGGTAGGGGGCATTTGTTTACCCCAATCAGAGCAAAGCTCTGTTCAAATTCCAAGGTGGGAAAAGAAGCAATGCTTCTTTTTTTCTCCAATCAGAGCAAAGCTCTGTCTTGAAAATTAAAGTGAAAATTAAAGTTAAAATAAATGAAGAAACGCTTCAGATCCCCTACGCTGCACGCAGAGCGCCACGTGTCAAAATCAGACACGTTAGCGCAGGGAGCGCAGCGCCCAAGGCAGCGCACCCAATCAGAGCAAGGCTCTGTTTAAAATTCAAACTTTAATTAAAGAAGCAACGTTTCAGCTGGCCTGCGCTTTCCGCTGCACACCACGTGGCAGCGCAGTTGCGCTGCGCTGTGCGCTGCGCGACACGTGTCAGCGCAGTTGCGCTGCGCTGTGTGCTGCGCGACACGTGTCACGCTCTAGAGCATCTACGCCAAACAGAATTAAAATTCTAAAGAAATCTTTTCTGTTCTTGTTAAAACAAGAAGATTTTTTTCTGTAAAACAGAAGCCCTTGGATCAAAGATCCAACGGTGGGGAAAAATCCCCAAATCACTCAGAGAAAGATCTCTTTAACAAATTTAACTAATTTATGGGCACTATAAAAGAGACCCCAGACCTCAATTCTAGGCATCAATACTTTTTTTTAAAAAAAAAAGAGAGAGAAAGAGAACTCTGAAGAACTCCTCAAGAACAAAAAGGTAAAAAACCTTTAGAAGGAAGAGAAAGTTCTCTTATGAACAGATCATAGATCTAAAAACAAGATCAATGATTTTTAATAAAAAAAAAGATTAACAATAATAAAATAGTGCTTTGCATTTTTTATGAACCCTTGGTTCTTTAAGATAAGAAAAACAAGAAAAATTTATCTTTTCTTTGATCTAAATTAGATCAAGAAATCAAATAGTGCTTTGCACTTCTGTTCTTGAATCTAAAGGATTCTTAGTGCTTTGCACTTCCAAACTGCGCTGTTGCGCTCTTGGGAGAGCGCCACGTGTCAGCAGCGCAAGCGCAGCGCACTAGCGCAGCGGACTGCGCTTGCATGACACATGTCGTCATCACAAGCGCTTGCGCTCTCTGATTGGCGCAAAGCGCCTGAAAATGCAATGCATTTACAGTAGGGCCAAGCCCAATTAAAAAGGGCCTAACAGGCCAAATTAAATGCAATGCATTATTTTTAAAAAAAAGGGCAGAGCCCAAATAAAAACAGATGCTGTGCATCATTTATAAAAGGGGCAGAGCCCAAATAAAGGTCTAATAGACCAAACAAAAATGCCATGCATTATTAAATAGGAGCAGACCCCCAGTAAAGGTCTAATAGACCAAAAATAAATAAAATGTTCAACATTTTCAACTGGACTTAGCCCAATTCTAGCCGTAAGTCCTTAAATTAAATTGACTGAGCAAGATTGCTCTCTTAAATCAATTTACATCCGGTTCGAGGGTACATCTCCGAACTCCTCTGACAGTTCTCGTTGTAATCCTTCAACGACGTCAGAGAGGCGACGGGTCCCAACCACCACACATGAATATTGGACCGAAACGTCCTTAAACTAATATTGGACCGAAACGTCCTTAAACTAATATTGGACCGGAACGTCCTTAAACTAATATCGAACCACCACGTCCCTAAACTGGAATATGGACCATCACGTCCCTAAACTGGAATGCGGACCACCATGTCCCTAAACTGGAAAATGGACCACTACGTCCCTAAACTGGAACAATAGGGCCTCCAAACGCTCTTTTGCCGGATCTAAACGGTCCCGTTTAAGTTGATCTTAGCCCCAAACACGGCTAACATATCCTTAAACATTCAAATGGACTATAAAACTCTAAATCAACGTTGTTTCAAGGGTACATCTCTGAACTCCTCTGACACTTCTCGTTGTAATCCTTCAACGACGTCAGAGAGGCGACGGGTCCTAACGACCACATATGGATATGGACTGCGGGGTCCTTAAACTCGTGGACCGAAACGTCCTTAAACTAATAGCGGACCACCATGTCCCAAAACTGGAATACAGACCACCACGTCCCTAAACTGGAATGTGGACCACTAAGTCCCTAAACTGGCGATGGACCACCATGTCCCTAAACAGGAGCATGGACCGCAACGTCCTTAAACTACCTATGGACCACTACGTCCCTAAACTAGAACAATAGAGCCCCCAAATGCTCTTCTGCCGGATCTAAATGATCCTGTTTAAGTTGATCTTAGCCCCAAACACGGCTAACGTATCCTTAAACATTCAAACGGACTATAAAACTCCAAATCAACCTTGGTTCAAGGGTACATCTCTGAACTCCTCCAACATCTGCCGTTGTAATCCTTCAACGACGTTAGAGAGGTGACGAGTCCCGATGGCCAAATATTAAATGGATTATCACGTTAAGTTGATCTTAGTCTCAAACAGGACTATCGTGTCCTTAACAAACGTTTAAGTTGATTTTAGCCGCAACGCGACTAATGCATCCTTAAACTAAGAACCAAACCCAAATCTAAGTAAATACGGATTTGGACTAATCCACGTCCTACGGGCGACGGAATTACTCAGTCTCCGTATACAATCCACGGGCAACCACAAACAAAACAAACACACACGGCACGAAGTGAAATTCTGGAGAAGGAGAAAGTTGTTACCGCGATGCGGTAACGTAATTAACTGCAGGGGCTTGCGCTTGCAGGGAAGAGCGTCCCCACAATCAAAAACCCCTCAAGCGAGGGGGAATCTGATGAAGTCTGCTACATCGGCCGCATCCGTCTAAACCTCCGATACACGGTGCCATAAATCAACTTGGCATCTTCGGAGAGGTGGACGGATAAAACCAAATAGCATCTGCCCCGAATCTCAGCGTCAGGACACCGCAGTCCTGTGCGCCGTCCTTCGGAGGGGAACATCTACACTAGTGGGTTAGACTAAAGTAGAACGGTGATGTGGGTTGTGTTCTCACTTAAAAACCTTTCCTTTCCTTTTTACTTCACTCACTTTTAAAACCCTAGAGAGCTTGAAGGAGGAAGAAGAAGATGAAGATGGCTAGCATGAGCTCTTTTGTTTTGGATAAATCTCAAAATAAAATGAGAAAAGAAAATAAATATGAGAGACACTCTCTCAAGTAACCATGGTCAATAAATATCTAGATATTTTCATCATTGAGTTAAAAAAACAAAGGAAATTAAACCATGGTCCAACTTAGGTCAAGTAAAGAATAGTGTAGTAGAATATTCAACCATGATTTAATCAATTTTATTTTTCTCGATATCAAATATATACAAAGATATTTATATACCATGTGAGTCTTGCATTGCCATCTTCTAGTGTATCAACAACCATGACACACATGTATGCATGTGTTAGATATGTATGCCCTAGAGGCCTGTATTGTATAGGATGCTAGGCATGTATATGTGCAGAAACAATCTTTGCTCAAAATGATAGTATGCTATCTGGTTCCAAAGTCCATACTTTGTTAGTGTACATAGACTCCATTTCGTTCCGCATTGCATCCAACCATTTTACTGAGTCTCTGCTTTAAATAGCTTGCTGAAAGATAGTTGGCTCATCATCGTCGTTGATGCAATCCTCTCGATCCCCGTCTATGAGAAAACCGTAGTATCTCTCGGATGGATGAGATAACTTACTAGTTCTGTGGAGTGGCGCGGGTATGTCAGGTTCTCTCGAAACGTCTGGTTCCACCAAGCTTTTAGTAATATCTTGTGGTTCTAGAATTTCTTTCAGCTCTATTGCGCTCCGGTTAGTAATATATATGCCCTAGAGGCCATTACTGTACATATGATGTATATTGTAGTGGATGCTTGGACATATATAGGGAGGACTTCCTTGCTCGACATCTAGTATGCTATCTGGTTGCTCTTTATCTTAACATGTACACTTATTGTCTATCTATTACATGTTGATAAAGCCCTCAGGATGAGTACTAGTGTTACGACCCGAAATTGGCATGTGACGACCCTTAAACCACGCAACGTCCACATGCGTAACCCAATCTAAGTAAGCCGAAAACCCAGCAATCTAAACCATCAAAAGTAGTAAGTGATAAGAACATTATTAAAACTTTTGAAATCTCAATCAAAATTCTTTAAAGTCCAAATTTACTTCCTTTAAAATTTGGCAGCACCTCCGTTGTAAAAATTAGCCCCAAAAAGGGTAAAACATAAATATATAAGTAAACCATCCCCAACGGGAGAAAATCCACGCCCAAAGGCGGAAAACAACCACCACAACAGATATATGACGTCGTAGCGAAGAAAAAAAGACGATATAAAGTGAAACATCATAAAAGACCTCCAAAGTCACAAAATAATACACAATAGCGTTCTCACAACTCGTCTCTAAGTCAATACATGAAGTAGTAGATGGAGAGTACTGGATACAACGAATATACAATGAGCAACATCAGATAACCGCAAAACCAACCTATAGCAAAACTGCACACAGTTAGCCGTATCGGTATCCGCTGCAAAAGATGATATGATAGGAAGAAGAAGCCCTGTCGCGACTGCTCTGAGGGACACCTGCAAACACTGTGGCACAACGGGGGTGAGTTGCCAACTCATGAATAGTAAATAACATATGCAGGTAATCGCAAGTATGCACGTACTGCGATGGTCTATCACATGCAAGCTGATAGCAATAAATGGCAATATGTAAAAGCAACAGTCATGAAAGGTACTCTATCAGGTACTACTAATACATGAAGCAATGCATATCAAATAAATACTGAATATAAGATAAAACATATCCTGTAAGTCTCATGGAACCTGAGTGTCCAATATCAACACCCGAAAACATCATGAAAACTATGCATGAGTGTATGTGTGTGTGTGTGTGTCCCTCAAAGACGCATCAAAATCATGGAAAGCTGAGTGTCCAGCATCGACACTCAAAAACATCATGAAAACTAGTGTCCAGCATCGACACATAAATATTCATCTTTCAGGCGCCGTCACCACGACTAGCCCTGATATGTACGTATCATACGTCTCTCGGAATCGGAGTGTCTAGCTCTGACACCCGAAATCCGTGTATCCATACGTCACATAACTCCGGTCGGTATCCCCACGATAACCGCCGAGTCCAAATACTATCACCGGTAGGTACTAGCCCGCCTGCCAGGCTCATCTGCTAATCCATCGACATACCTTTCTTGCCCCGGGGAACCATACCGGGCTCTACCATGTACCCGCACACAGCCCACTCCACTCCTCGCATCGGGTATATATCACAAAACTCAGAACCGAGAAATCTCATGGTGGACGCATCGAAATATCATATCAAGAGAAACCGGGTTTTTCAAACAATGCATAATTTTATGAACTACCACGGTCCTCAAATCTAGAAAAGATCATGTAATGAATAAGAATACTTGCATAGATCATTATTATGATATATATGTATATATATAACAGCGTCCCATACCACTGATATATATACATATATAACAACGTCCCATACCACTGATATATATCGTCAGGTGTAAAACATCCTATGAAATTCATATCTCAATGCGTAAATCCATGAAATATAATATATGCAACATGAAATAGTAATATGAGCATATAAAGGAAAAACCGCTATTTAACAGCAAAAAGTTATTAAATATATCATGCGGTTCCTAATTTCGCCAAAATCCATACAATATCATATAAAGGTGAACATGTAGCTATAGCCAGGTATGAGTAACCATGTCGGTATAGAAAGATATGTGTATCTATATGTAAGCTTGTATGTATGATGCATCTCATATGCGCAATAGCATAAGAATCAATGTCTCCATGTCGGTGACAAAACAATACCACATAGGTATATGTAAACCTAGTAAGGTAAGTGGGTGTACATGTAAGTATGTATGCATGATGTACACGTAGCTAGCAAGGGATATGTGTGTACATGTAAGTATGTATGCATGATGTACGTGTAGCTAGCAAGGTATATGAGTGTACATGTAATAATGATGTAATACCCTCCAAGTATAGCAAAGTATGTGTATATCCATGTCAATAATGATGCAATACCCTCCAAGTTTATGTGTAGCTGTAGCATAGCAAAGTATATTATATACATGTCAATAATCTTGCAATACCCTCCAGGTATATGTGTAGCTATAGCATAGCATGGTATGTGTATATACCTATCACTAATGATGTAATACCATACGGGTGAATGTAAGGATGTATGCAAGATGTACATGTAGCTATGTCTCATATGTGTATATACATATCACTAATGGTACAATACCATATAGGTATCGGGGTAGCTAACATGTAGGCATGGTAAGGCATATATGTAAGCATATAGGTATAAAGGTATTGTTGGGTTTACCTAGCACCTCATCAAGGGTTTAGAAGCATCACATATGCCAAAATCAAATTTTTAAGGTGCTAAGTGAACTTGCAAAGAATCATAACTAGAAATTTAGGGTTTCTTTTGACTAAGCATCACATGCAAAAGAAAAGTATCCCTAAGAGTAGAGATTAAAACCTTTGTAAACCTCCCTTGGTGACTCCTTGGCACTTTAAGAGTTTGGAACGGTTCGATGGAAGCCTACCTTGTCCACGAAGATCCACCCGAAGTTCCTTTGCCCAAAACTCCTTGCTTTACTTGATATGTGAATGAAGTGGAGCAAACACCCTACACAAATGGGCTAGATGTGTGTAGTTGATGATGTGGTTTGTATTCTATAATCAAAATCCTTTCTTTTTATCAACTTCACTCAAAGAAATTTTCAAGAGAGGAAGAAGAAGATGGTGGCTAAGCTTGAGCTCAAAAGAAAATGATGAGTGAATTATTGAAATGAGAAAAGAATAATCCATATTAATCCTTCTCACTTCAACCATGGTTAGCAATTATCTAGATCTTTTTCATTGAGTTAAAAAGGCAAAAGGATAATTAACTCAAGGTTAAAAAGTGGTTGAAGCATGGTCAAAGATGATAAACATTAACCATGTGTGAATTATCCTTTCCTTTATTCAAAATGATAAATAAATAGATAATTACTACAATATGAGTCTTCCATTGCCACCAAATATGTATCAACAACCATGATACAATGTATGTGTGTATGTGTCCATGCACATCATCATGTGCACACAAAAATAGAAAAAAGGGTTTAATCAAAGAATTAATCTAAAAGTCATTTGTAAAATCAACACTTGATTTTGCAAACCGGTCATATCACATACGGCCCGACCAATAGAAAATACCCGATTAATATACGGTATCTCATATCCGTATTTAATCGGGTCCCCGCGCATATCTCATATGCACACCACATCTTTTCGCCTGAGCCAGGAAGCTTCATTATGGGACTCTAAGACTCGTCAATACGCCGGCAGTAGGTGATGATCATATCAAACACCCATAAACCGCAAGCGGTCAGCTAAACGTAATGGCCACCTGGGTATTGAGCGATCAGAAGAAAACCGGCGAAGCTGTCAAAACTCCCGTCGAGCCAACTGGCAACACTTACCGTACTGTCCGGTCTCTTCGTCAGATATGTTGCATATTGAGTCTAGGGATGGAATTGTCGACCCCAATAACTCAATAATTCATGTTGGTGTATGGCTCATAACAGATCGAGAAACTACTAATAACGCTTATCACTAAATCTCAGCAGCCCTGGCCAGGGACTTCCTGTTATAGCCAATCAAGCATAGCACAACATCAACTCCTAATACCGGGAGAGACGAAACCCCTCCTATCGCTCATCGCCTCCATGTGCCTCGGGACTGTACTCAAAGTCCACCTGTTTGCACGACTTAGTAGAGCCGTGGTAGGGTGGATATCAAAGTACAGTGGGAGGACACACAAAATTCTATGACGATCTTGGGTCTACAGACTAACCTGTACCAGTGTAACCTGAGAACTGCTATCCGGCGATAGATATAATTCCACATTGGAATTCTCTGTGAGTCCGTTCAGTGCACCCAGTCTCCACTGAGCACCCGCATACAACCTTTGGTGTCACCTCACCAGATGGATATGGGATCATCCATCTCCCATCATATGGGACAAGAATAGTATACGCTAGTCTACTCTGGAATATCGATGCCCCATCTCGATACACCCACGACTAGGAACAGTTTAATGATATGGTTATAAACTATACATGCCCCACTAGTATGATCCGCATCATAGTCACAGTAGTCAAGCAAATATCCTGAGGGTTTTATCAACATGTGCAAATGAATAAAAGCATGATCAAATTAACATGTCAAGATAAAGTAAACCAGATAGCATACTATCATGTTGAGCAAGAAAGTCATCTAAAATCATATATACATGTCTAAGCATCCACTATACATATAATGGCCTCTAGGGCATACATATATCTAACAATCTCCCACTTGCACTAAGGCCAGTTATTGGCGTATCTCATACCCAACATATCAAAAAATCGCTCATGTTGCGGCTGTGGAAGGGCCTTGGTGAGTAGATCCGCTGTGTTATCCTTTGTATCTACTCTCCGAATCTCGTTCTCCTGGCGATCTACAATCTCCCGGATCAAATGATATCGCCTCAGGATGTGTCTGGATTTCTGATGGGACCTTGGTTCTTTGGCTAACGCCATAGCTCCATTATTATCACAATACAATGGTATTAGATCAACAATGGTTGGAACTACTCCTAGTTCCGCGATGAACTTCCTCATCCAGACAGCTTCCTTGGCAGCATCATTTGCAGCAATAAACTCAACTTCCATCGTAGAGTTTGCAACGGTATCCTGTTTGGAACTCTTCCAACTAACCGCCCCTCCGTTGAGGGTAAATACAAACCCTGAGATAGATTTGCTGTCAACATTATCACTTTGGAAGCTAGAATCGGTAAAGGCCTCCATTTGAAGATCCCCATTACCATACACCAAGAACAATTCTTTAGTCCTTTGCAACTATTTAAGAATGTTCTTCACTGCTATCCAATGTTTCTCCCCTGGATTGGATTGATACCTGCTTACTACAGCTAGTGCATAAGCTACATCAGGGCGAGTACATAACATCGCATACATTATAGATCCTACGGCTGAAGCGTAGGGTATAACGCTCATGCGAGCTCTTTCTTCATCAGTCTTCGGACAGAAGTTCTTGGAGAGAGTGATTCCATGACAAGCAGGCAAGGCACCACGCTTGGTACTAAACCTTTTTAGGATGGTGTCTATGTATTTTGATTGGGACAATCCTAATAATCTCTTGGATCTATCTCTATAGATCCTTATGCCCAAAATGCATGAGGCATCACCCAGGTCCTTCATGGAGAACCTTTGTGACAAGAATAGTTTGACCGATTGTAGCATAGGAATATCATTTCCTATCAGGAGAATATCATCTACGTACAACACGAGAAATGTGACAGTACTCCCTACAATCTTCTTATAAATGCATGGTTCATCTATATTTTTGATAAAATCAAACTCTTTGATTGTTTCATCAAAGCAGATGTTCCAGCTCCGTGAGGCCTGCTTTAATCCATAAATGGATTTAAGCAATCTACAAGATTTCCCGCTGCTCCCACTATCAATAAAGCCCTCTGGTTGATCCATAAAAACGCATTCTTCTAAATCACCATTTAGAAATGCAGTTTTAACGTCCATCTGCCAGATTTCATAATCATAGTGAGCAGCAATAGCAAGTAGAATCCTAATGGATTTAAGCATTGCTACTGGAGAGAAAGTTTCATCATAGTCCAATCCTGGTCTTTGACGAAAACCTTTCGCTACTAGCCTTACTTTAAAGGTCTCTACCTGTCCATCTATACCAATCTTTCTTTTAAAGATCCATTTACACCCAACGGGTTTTATCCCAGGAGGCGCAACGTCTAAAGTCCACACTTTGTTGGTATACATGGACTCCATTTTGGATCTCATGGCTTCCAGCCACTTCACTGAGTCACTACTCATGATAGCTTGCTGAAAACTAGTAGGGTCATCATCATCCATGATGCAATCTTCTCTATCACCATCAATGAGAAACCCATAGTATCTCTCTGGTGGGCGAGAAGTTCTACTAATCTCTGGAGCGGCTGAGGTTCTTGAAGTTCTACTGCAACATCAGTTTCAACGAATTCTTCCTGAGTAATTTGTGTCTCTAGAACCTCTTCTAGCTCTACCGCATTGCCATCAGTACTGTCTGTAAAGATTTCATTTTCCAAAAATATGGCATGCTGAGCTAGAAACACCATTTGTAACTCCTTATGGTAGAATAGATATCCATACGAATGTTTTGGATACCCCACAAATTTACACATGACCGATCATGTCTCGAGTTTATCTGGATTCTACTTTTTAACAAAAGCCGGACAACCCCAAATCCTAACTCTTTTAAGAGATGGTCTCTTTCCACTCCATATCTCATATGGAGTGGTAGACACGGTCTTGGTTGGAACCCTGTTTAACAGATACATCGTTGTCTCTAATGCATGCCCCCAAAAGGAAAGCGGTAACTCAGCATCACACATCATGGATCGCACCATATCTAATAGGGTACGATTCCTCCATTCTGACACATCATTGTGCTGTGGTGTGTAAGGAGGAATGAGCTGAGAGAGAATCCCATTCTCTTTTAAGAAGTCTAAAAACACTGTACTTAAATATTCTCCACCTCGATCTGATCGAAGTTTCTTGATGCTCAAGCCTGTTTGTTTTTCTACTTCAAGTTTGTACTCCTTGAATTTCTCAAAAGCTTCGGATTTATGCTTTATCGGAAACATGTGTCCGAATCTTGAGAAATCACCAGTAAAAGTAATGAAGTATGAAAAATCACCTCTAGCATGTGTAGACACTGGTCCGAATACATCACTATGTATGAGGCTTAAGAGTTCCACAGCTCTTTCTCTGTGTCTAATAAACGGAGTTTTGGTAATTTTACCTTTGATACAAGACTAGCAAGTCGCATAAGATTTATATTCAAAAGGATTTAAATATCCATCTTTATGTAGTTTCTTTAGTCTTGTTTCATTAATATGACCAAGTCTACCATGCCAAAGAAAAGCTTCATTTATATCTGAAAACTTTCTTTTATTAGTATGTTGTATATTAAAAACTGTGTGTTGGTTCAGGACGTAAATACCGTTATTTAATGTACCATATCCAATAAACTCTTGATTCAAGTTAATGTTCATAACATTATTTTGCAATACAAAATGATATCCTTCATTGTCCAACAAAGAAATGGATATTATATTACATTGCATACTTGGTACAAAATAACACGGGTTCAAAACCAAAATACAACCCGAAGGCAACCCAAGATGATACTCTCCTACGGATACAGCATGTACATTGGAACCATTTCCAACCCGCAGAGTATGGTCACCTGTCTTCAAAACTCTACTATTTCTCAATCCCTGCATACAATTGCAGATGTGAGAACAAGAACCGGTATGTAATACCCAAGATGCAGAGTTAATTGAAAAACAGTTCTCAGTTACAAATACACCTGAAGTGGAAGCATCAGCATGCTTCATCATCTTGAGATCAGCAAGATACAAAGCACAGTTCCATTTCCAATGTCCCATCTTGTGGCAGAAAAAACATTCCCCTTTTCCATTTCCCGCAGCCCGAATTTTGTCTTTCCCCTTCGCCTTTTGGACTCCACCTTCGGTTTGATGGACTTCTTCTTCTTCTTTCCCTTGGCCTTGGCTTTTGGGACGGAAGAGGAAGATGGCCCAGCAAGCAGAGCGGGAGTCTTCGCTGTTTTCAGCGTGCTCTCTGCACTTCTCAACATATTGAGAAGTTCAGGCAATGATTTCTCTAAATTGTTCATATTGAAATTCACTATGAAAGGAGCAAAGGCGGGGGAGAGAGACTGTAGAAATACATCCGTATATTGCTCATTATCCATAGTCCATCCCAGTTCCTCAAGTTCTTCAATAAGACCAATCATCTTCAAAACATGGTCTCCTATTGATGCACCAGGGGCCATTCGCATCTGAAACAGCTTTCTAGATGCCTCATATCTCAATGTATGAGATTGCTCTTCATACAACTCCATTGTATGAAGAAAGATAGATTGTACATCCATCTTCTCGTGCTGTTTCTGATGGATGTTGTCCATAGAAGCAAGCACGAGGCACCTGGCCGTGTTGCAATCAATATCCTATGTTTTTCGGATCTCCCTATCCGAAACAGATGATTCAGGTCCTGGGACGGGTGGGGCTTTGGTAGTGAGTAAATATGATACTTTATCATATGCGAGTGCAATGTTCAAGTTCCTCTTCCATTCTTTATAATTTGGCCCAGTCAGTTTGTTTTTCTCTAGTAGAAGCTTAAGTCCCGTCATGGGTATCTGCCATTAGGAGAGAGAAAAGAATACACTCAGCGAAATGCTCTTGCAAAGAATTAGATTGGTTATTATCTTATCTAATCGATGTCTCCCACTGCTTTAATCAAATTTTCTTTCAAAACTTGAAAAGAAAACTAGCCATGATTAATTACATTGTACAGTTTCGCTAACCGGTCAGCCAGGCCAGTGTCGGTACTTGAGGGAGGTTCCCCTTGCTTTCGCACGGACCTAATTAAAGTAAACCTCGTTTTCCCAGAGGTCAAACCCCGTTAACACCTTTCTAGACACCTACTGGATCAGCTAATTGTAAAGTGCAAAATTCTCCTGGAAGTAACACTTACTCACAGTGGGATCGGGATCCAACTATCATGTAGATGGTATGCAATCTCATTGCAAATTTCAACTCTTGAAACTCCCGATATGATTTTTACCCTAGTTACTTATGACCTTGGCTATGGTCAAAATATCATAAGTACTAGTCAAGTTCTATCCGTCATTTCGAGATCAACCAGACCCACCCATATGACCCTTGACTATGATCAACATAATCACATGAATGTCCTAACTGATCGCATCATATGCTTTATAGGAAGACAACACTTAGCTACCGTACACTACGCCTTGACTATAATCAAAATACGCAGCGCGAATACTAAGTACTCTGCTTCCTAAAATGACGGAGGGTTGCGGATGGTTTTTATGAAAACCTTTAACGCTTTGAACTTGATCTCGTTGTAGAATCAAAACAGTTTTAGAAAACGGGTGGCTTAAGCTCCGCATATTTTGAAACTTGCATTTTTCATAAAAAGGCCGAGTAGGTTTCAAATCTAATTCTACAACATCTTTTAGGTTTCTTTTACTTTACTTTAATCTCATTAATGTAATCTCATCATTTAAGTTCCTAAGCCATTACAGAAAAGAAACGAAAATACGTACACTTATGCCATCCGCATTCGCCACAATGTCCCGTTATGCACTGTTAGGTTACATAACTAACGGCATAGCGGGGCGGGACTAGTGCGGGTGTAAAACATAAGCAACGTTTATTATATATCATATATATAATAATAATCCATTCGTCTCAGACACTAAGTAATCACATTACAGAATATCAACAGCAGAAGCACATATGAAAATAAAAGGATATCTAGGACGTCCGTATTTTGTATTTAGCCAACAATAGAAAATACGGATTCCACGGTCGTGATGAATAGCCAAGCCCATACCCCTAGACCCCTACGAGAGCAGCAAGTGATCCTTCCAATTCTAGAGTTTAGGAGACCCGGTCTTGACTCCTCGAGATGGCCTCCCACAAAACCCTAGAACCCGGTCACTTGTGCTCCCCTCCCTGGGTCTATCCTAATGCGGAAAAGTAAATAATATACAATGATGGAAACATCTTCCTCAGGTCGGAAGTGCCCCAAATAAAATAATATTACATACAATTGATTTATACATGAATGAAAATAAAACTCTCATCTCAAATAAAATCCCCGGCTATTCAATCACGACAATCCTGCACATCATATCTCAGCAACACATAATATCTCATATCATCAACGTAAGCAAGTATGGGTATCCCGATTGTCGTTGATGTATAGCAACGAAGCCGACGATACTCCACATACTACGCTTACGGTCATAGAAAATAAAGTGTAAAACTACAACATTTGGAATCCACAATCTCTTTAGACATCGTAAATCCGAAATATCACATACTTCGCATTTCATACCTAACTATATGAATTCCACATATTGTATCACATTCCAGATAAATAGACAGTATTAAACTTTCCGATCGAATAATAGATACCCAAGATTTCCTAAATAGCTCAACACTTGAGCGGAGTTCAAAAATCCCAGAATGTGTCACAGTAGCAGTGGTCCAGCCGTAGAAGGGTCAAGCCAACGCCTCACATGTGGCACGCCGTACTGCCCCAAACCCTAAGCTTTAGAGGCGGTTCATACGGTCACATAATCGAGTTTAGGTTTGTGTTCTTCTAGAGGGTCCACCACGTTACTTGCACTTTTTCCGAAAGATTTAAACTCAAGAAAAATTCAACACTTGAAAGTTTTTCGTGACGGGAAAAAGTGAGTTAATGATATCCGTTAGAACATTTTAATACTTTCTAAATTACCCGAAAACAGCACGAAATTAAATTTTCTGATTGAATCAACGAATCAAAAATAATCCCCAGAACACTCAACACTTGAGTCAGATTAAAAATACCCAAAAATATATACAAGCAGCTACTGACATTACTGTACAAAAACGATGCCATGAAGCTTCTGTACGGCCGCGGTTCCGCGACCAAGCAAGGTACGGCCGCGGTTCCGCGGCGGTATGTACGGATCATGGCGTCGTTTTTTACATTAAATCTTATATTTCCCTACTGAATTTTTTAAGTATTTTTAATTCAGAAAAAATCACAGTTTTAAAAAATGTCTAGAGAAGGGTATAATTCCGTATTTCGTGTTTCGATCGGAGTTTTAACTTTGCCTAAACTTTGCCTAAAGCTCTATCTTGGCTCTGATACCATTGTTGGGTTTACCTAGCACCTCATCAAGGGTTTAGAAGCATCACATATGCCAAAATCAAATTTTTAAGGTGCTAAGTGAACTTGCAAAGAATCATAACTAGAAATTTAGGGTTTCTTTTGACTAAGCATCACATGCAAAAGAAAAGTATCACTAAGAGTAGAGATTACAACCTTTGTAAACCTCCCTTGGTGACTCCTTGGCACTTTGAGAGTTTGGAACGGTTCGATGGAAGCCTTCCTTGTCCACGAAGATCCACCCGAAGTCCCTTTGCCCAAAGCTCCTTGCTTTACTTGATATGTGAATAAAGTAGAGCAAACACCCTACACAAATGGGCTAGATGTGTGTAGTATGATGATGTGGTTTGTATTCTATAATCAAAACCCTTTCTTTTTATCAACTTCACTCAATGAAATTTTCAAGAGAGGAAGAAGAAGATCGTGGCTAAGCTTGAGCTCAAAAGAAAAGGATATGAGTGAATTATTTAAATGAGAAAATAATAATCCATATTAATCCTTCTCACTTCAACCATGGTTAGCAATTATCTAGATCTTTTTCATTGAGTTAAAAAGGCAAAAGGATAATTAACTCAAGATTAAAAAGTAGTTGAAGCATGGTCAAAGATGATAAACATTAACCATGTGTGAATTATCCTTTCCTTTATTCAAAATGATAAATAAATAGATAATTACTACAATATGAGTCTTGTATTTCCACCAAATATGTATCAACAACCATGATACAATGTATGTATGTATGTGTCCATGCACATCATCATGTGCATACATGCATGCATACAAAAATAGAAAAAAGGGTTTAATTAAAGAATTAATCTAAAAGTCATTTGTTAAATCAACACTTGATTTTGCAAACCGGTCATATCATATACGACCCGACCAATAGAAAATACCCGATTAATATACGGTAAATCATATCCGTATTTAGTCGGGTCCCCGTGCATATCTCGTATGCACACCACATCTTTTCGCCTGAGCCAGGAAACTTCATTGTGGGACTCTAAGACCCGTCAATACGCTGGCAGTAGGTGATGATCATATCAAACACCCACAAGCCGCAAGCGGTCAGCTAAACATAACGGCCACCCGGGTATTGAGCGATCAGAAGAAAACCAGCGAAGCTGTCAAAACTCCCGTCGAGCCAACTGGCAACACTTACCGTACAGTCCGGTCTCTTCGTCGGATATGTTGCATATCGAGTCTTGGGATGGAATCGTCGACCCCAATAACTCAATAAGTCATGCTGGTATATGGCACGTAACAGATCGAGAAACTACTGATAACGCTTATCAGTAAATCTCAGCAGCCCTGACCAGGGACTTCCTGTTATAGTCAATCGAGCATAGCACAACATCAACTCCCAATACTAGGAGAGACGAAACCCCTCCTATCGCTCATCGCCTCCATAAGCCTCGGGACTGTACCCAAAGTCCACCTATTTGCACGACTCAGTAGAGCCGTGGTAGGGTGGATATCAAAGTACAGTGGGAGGACACACAAGATTCTTTGACGATCTTAGGTCTACAGACTAACCTGTACCAGTGTCACCTGAGAATTGCTATCCGACGATAGATATAATACCACATAGGAGTTCTATGTGAGTCCGTTCAGTGTACCCAGTCTCCACTGAGCACCCGCATACAATTTTTGGTGTCACCTCACCTGATGGATATGTGATCATCTATCGCCCATCATATGGGAAAAGAATAGTATTCGCTAGTCTACTCTGGAATATCGATGCCCCGTCTCGATACACCCATGACTAGGAACAGTTTAAGGATATGCTTATAAACTACACATGCCCCCTTAGTATAATCCGCATCATAGTCACAGTAGTCAAGCAAATATCCTGAGGGTTTCATCAACATGTGCAAATGAATAAAAGCATGATCAAATCAACATGTCAAGATAAAGTAAACCAGATAGCATACTATCATGTTGAGCGAGAAAGTCATCTAAAATCATATATACATGTCCAAGCATCCACTATACATATAATGGCCTCTAGGGCATACATATATCTAATAGGTATGTTATATGTCATATGCACAAAGGAATATGAATCAATGTCTCAATGTCCCTTACAAATACAATATCACGTATGTATAGATGTCAGCTATATCACATATGCACAATGGAAATAAGGATCAAGTCTTAATGTCCCTAATCAACAATATCACATATGCATAGGGGTTTTCGTGTCATGGCAATTATCGACGGAATGTGTGTAGCATACAACTAGTGCTCGTGCAACATGAACTGTCAATAATAGTGTTGTGTCTCATTAATACTGTGTCCATATGCAATAGGAAAATGAGGTATGCAACAAGGGTACAATGCACAATTAATGTACATATACTTAATATCAAGAATCATAACATTTAATCTAGCCCAGACGAATAACGTGATGGGTTCCTTAGCACCCTCACGGTGTTTACTAAGGTATAGAACATGCCATTTCAAAATTTTCTAGAGAGCTAAAGAACCCGAACAAGGATCGAACTAGAGACTTAGGGTTAAACATGATATGCAAACTCTTTACATCTAAGTGAAAAAGGAATACAACCTTTGTATGCCGGTCCTTCACTTCAATAGATCCATGTAGTAGTCCCTTCGCTGCGATCACAAACTTCCGGACTCTAGAAAGGGTTCACATGAAGAAAGGAACGGACTTGCTTGATGCCTTCGAAGCCGAAGATGATCTACGTCGAGGAGACTCGAGCTCATGCTACCTCTTAACTAATTTGTGAAATTAGTGAAGCAAACACCCTAAATTAAATGGGTAATAGTAGAGGATGATGAAATAGGAAGTGGGCTCACTTTAGTTTTATTTTTCTCACAAGGTTTCATCACTTTACAAAAAAGTAACAAGTTTTTTCACTTGACGAAGAAGAAGAAGTGATGAAGCAAATGAATGAGAGAGTGATGTTAGAATTGCAACCATTGGTGAGTTAGTGGCATGCCTAACTCATGTAGAGAATAAACCAAAGCTATGAGTTAAGGGTTGGGTTAAGAAATATCTTAAGTAATGACAAAAGAGTGGACTTGGTCAATGTTTTCTACAAGCTTCTCCAAGCTTCAACCATGACTCATTCCATAATCTTTTGTGAATTACTTAATGATAAATAAAACCCAAACATAAACCCTAGGATGGTATAAGTCTCTTACATACATGTTGCAAGTGTAACCTATCATGACACAACAATATATAACACATATATATTTTGTGTACAAAAAGAAAATAATACAATTAACATATATCACATATATATTAATGTATCATCAAGTGAGAAAAAGTAATACTTAAGTGAGCCAATATTAGTTAATGTAATTTAATATATCAAATATATAATTATACATTAAATTATTAAATCAACACTTGATTTAATAATCCGGTCATATATCATATAACCGACTAATATCAAATGTAACAACTTATCGAATCAACACTTGATCCGATAACTTGGCTATATGTCATATACCCGACCAATATCACATATCGCGATAATAGAATATGGTATCACATACTCGTATAAATCTCGGTCCCGCACATATCACATATGTGCTCCTACTCCGTTTCGCATGAACCAGGAAACCTCTGTGTAAGACTCTAAAGACTCGTCAATACACTGGCAGTAGGTGATGATCATATAAAACACCTACAAGCCGCAAACGGTCTGCTAAACGTAACGGCTACCCGGGTATTAAGCGATCAGAAGAACAACAAGCAAGCCTGTTCATACTCCTGCGAATCCAAATCAATAACACTACCGTACAGTCCAGTCTCTTCATCTGATATGTCGCATATCACAGCCTAGGGGTGGTATAACATCAGACTCCAATAACCTGATAAGTCATGTCGATGCAAGGTCCATAATGGTTCGATAAACTACTAATAACACTTACCAGTAAATCTCAGCAACCCTGGCCAGGGATTTCCTATTATGGCCAATCGAGCATAGCGCAACATCAACTCCCAATACCGGGAGAGACCAAACCCCTCCGATCGCTCATTGTCTCCTTGTGACTCGGGACTGTACCCAAAAGCCACCGTTTTGCACGATCTCTTGACCGTGGTAAGGTGAAAATCAAAGCACAGTAGGAATCACACAAGACTCTATGAAAATCTCGGGTCTACAGACTAACCTGTACCTGTGTCACCAGAGAACTGCTATCCGACGATAGGTATAATACCATCTAGGAGTTCTCGGCGAGTCCGTCCAGTGTACCCAGTCTCCTCTGAGCACCTGTATATCTTCTTTGATGTCAAACACCAATGGATATAGGATCATCCATCGCCCATCATATGGGTCAAGAAGCGCATAAGCTAGTCTACTCTGGAGTATCGATGCCCTGTCCCGATGCTCCCACGACTAGGAACTTTTGAAGGATGTACTTATCGACTACCCCGTCCCCACTAGTATGATCTGCATCACAGTCCTGGTAGTCAAGTACTCATCCTAAGGATTTTATCAACATGTAATAGAGAGACAATAAGTGTACATGTTAAGATAAAGAGCAACCAGATAGCATACTATCATGTCGAGCAAGAAAGTCCTCCCTATATATGTCCAAGCATCCACTACAATATACATCGCATGTACAGTAATGGCCTCTAGGGCATACATATAACTAACAATATCCCACTTGCACTAAGGCCATCTGTTGTAGTATCCAATGCCCAACAATCAGCATTGGTTGTAATATCCCATACTCAACCATCCCATAGAAGCCTCTCTAGGGGTAAGGCCTTTGTGAGTGGATCCGCTGTGTTATCCTTCGTGTCTACTCTCTTTACCTCGATCCCTTGGAGATCAACCATCTCCCTGATCAGGTGATACTTGCCTCAGAATATGTCTGGAACACTGATAGGACGGGTGTTCCTAGGCCAAAGCCATAACTCCATTGTTGTCTTAATAACACTTATTGGACGCTCATTGGTAGGAACCATGTTCATCTCATGAACAAGAAATGTCCAGACAGCCATTTTGGTAGTATCGTTTGTAGCAATGTATTCAGCCTTTATCGTCTAGTATGCATCAGTATATAGCTTAGAACCCTTCCAACATACCGTCCCTGCACTGAGGGTAAAGAAAATTCCTGTGACTGATTCCAGTCGACCTTATCACTCTGGAAGCTCGAACCAAGAACTTTCTTTTAGTGCTTCTCAAGTATTTAAGAATGTCCTCCACAGCTGTCTAGTGATTCTCCCAAGATCCGATTGATTCCTGATCACTACAACTAGTAAGTCATCTACATCTAGTATGGTACATAACATTGCATACTTTGATAGAGCCCACTGCCGAAGCATAGGGTATCCCTTGCACGCGAGCTCTCTCCAAGTCTCGGAAGATGTCTTTTTGGAGAGAGTGATTCCTAAGTAAGTGGGCGAACCACCACGCTTAGAATCATCCATACTAAACCATTTTAGTATGGTGTTAATGTATCTGGATTTGCGACACGCCCAACAACCACTTAGATCTATCATCATAGATCAAAATCCACAAGATGTAGTAGGTATCATCCAAATCTTCTATTGATAATCCCCGTGATAAGAAGAGCATGACCGAGTGTAGCATAGGAAACCATTTCCTATCAAGAGTATGTTATCTACGTACAATACGTGGAAGACAACCATACTCTCTACAACCTTCTTGTATATACAAGGTTCATCTACCATTTTGATGAAGTCAAACGCTTTGACTACTACATCAAAACAGATGTTCCAACTCCACGATACCTGCTTTAATCCATAAAGCAACTTGCACATGTTTCCACTGCTCCTACTGTCTACGAAGCCCTCTGGCTGTGTACTTATAGACGCTCTCTTTTAAATTACTATTTTAGAAAAGCAGTCATGACATCCAACCGCCAGATATCTGTTAGACCCTCTGGCTGTGTACTTATATGCCCTAGAGGCCATTGTTGTACATTTGATGTATATTATAGTGGATGCTTGGATATATATAGAGAGGACTTTCTTGCTTAATATGATAGTATGTTATCTGGTTTTACATTGTCTTAACATGTTGACTTGTATTGGCTTACTGTCTTGATCTCACATGTTGATAAAGCCCTTAGGATATTTACTCGACTACTGGGACTATGATGCAGATCATACTAGTGGGGCCAGGGTTGTCACGACCCGAAATAGCACGTGACTGGCACTTGAATCATATGAAGTCTATAGGACCCCATCTAATTAAAGTAAGCCAAAAATCCCAGAAATCTAAATCATTTTAAAGGAAGGAGGTGAAGAAAACTTATTTTAAAGCAAGTGGTTTTAATACCATAAGCCGAATATGCATTTTTAAAATCCCAAGCCTTTCCTGAAAATTTCGGCAGAGTTTCCTCTGTAAATACTGGCCCCAAAAGGGTACAACATTCATAATATGAATAAAGGCATCCCCAAGCGAGAGCTAGCTCTTCGTCAATTGACGGTCACAACCACGCAAGCAATATAATATTGTCACGACCCGAAAGTACGGAACATGACCGGCACTTAAACTACGAACGTCTCGAGGCGTACGTAATCTAAGTAAACCGAAAACCCAGAATCCAAACCAAGAAAAGTAGTAGAGTGCAGGAAAAACCAACTTAAAGCAAGTAATTTCAATAGCATAAGCCGAATTATGCGGTTTTTAAAATATCAAAAATTTACTGAAAATTTCGGCAGAGTCTCCTTTGTAAATACTGACCCCCAAACGGGATACAACATGAATAGTATACGAAATCAAGAAAAGGGCGTCCCCAAGCGGGAGCTAGCTCTTCGTTAATCGACGGTCACAACCACACAAACAATATAATATACAACGCCAACGGCGAGGATCAAAACTCAAAAGGAAACTCAAAACCACCAGAAATATAACGAGCGACTCTAAGGTCGAAAGAATAAACAACACTGGTCTCTATCTCAATAAATACATGTTTGGTTGATGGAATTTACAAGATACAACGGAATAATATTATACAAGGTAATATGATGGGTACAATACAAGAAAAACCCACCTACTAGCAAGTCACCCGAATGAAACTGAGCCCGCAAAGCCGTAATGAAACCTATACGGCAACCTGCAAGAATCTGGGGCACAACGGGGGTGAGTTGCCAACTCGTGAATAGAAAAAAATATCTACGCACAGAAATCGCATAAATAACGCAACCTAGGTCAATGATCATAATATATCCTCAAATATATGAATAACACGTAGCCTATAACAAGGCTAGGGTAAATATCTAACCCGAGTGTAATCTCAAGTGCCCGTGTCAGTGCCTCAGGTACCAATATATCATATGGATGATGTATGAATGCATAAAACAGAATGCATGTACTGAATAAAACTGGTTTCATAAATCAGTGAGATTTCTGTATTTTAAAAGAAATGAGGTACCATATATGAAATCAGCATAAAACAGTGCCCAGCATCGACACAAAACAAGTGTCCAAATACCTCGATATCTCTGTGTCACAATCTATGTACCTCAAGTCTCAATCTCAATGTCTCAATCTCAATATCTAGGGCGCCGTCAGTCCAGACCGGCCCCTACCATCCATCTCAAGACCACGACGGTATCCTCCGGATATCCGACGCGTCGGGTAATATCACCGGTAGGTAGTGCTCCCCTGCCAGGCTCACATCGTCATCATCACACGCTTCTTGCCCCGGGGTACCTTACCGGGTCCACCAAGTACCCGAAACGGTTCATCCGTCTCCTCGAATCGGGTCTCGAAATCCATCAGCAAACTCATGGTGGACGACTCATACATCATGGGAAAACCACACTTTTTATTTTAAAAAGAGAGAAATCAGTTCATATAAGTTTTTGCGGTTTTCCTCCAAATCCAGAAATCTCATGGAAATCCGAATCCAAAACCTCAATAACACGTAAAATAGTGAATATATGCATGAGAATCCATGAATGCGACATAACAATGAATAACAGTATGCATGAAGTAGCAGGTAATAACTACAATGTCTAAACTAACATATAAGGCAAGTACACTAATATCATGTCTAACTATTAGCTAACAGGCTATGTCAAGCAATAATATTTTCTAAGGTGTACGTGACATGGCAATTACCGATGAAGATGTGTGTGAGTCGGCAATTAAGTGTACGTGGTACATACGCATCATCGGTAATGGTGCTGGTGTCCTAACAGCATGATATCAATAATGGAGTATGAAACATAAAATAAGCATGCGATGCGAAGCGGACCACAAAAATGAGCGGGAGCTGAAAACTAGACGCAACTATAACTAATCTGCATTAATCTAATATCAGTCCTACAAATGGTGCCTTTTGAAATAACACGAATCATGGGGTTTTGAAAATAGGGGCTACGGTGTTTTTATGAAAAGATACGTCTTTTGAAATATCCGTAGGATCCCTTGGGCTGTCTTTAAAAATGCCCATGATTCGTTAGTTTTTGAAATAGGTAAGAAGTCTAATCTAATTTAACAACTACACTAAACTATACGGCTGAACTAACAAGATGAACTACAGGTAAGGAAACCGCCTATCATTTGAGTCAATACATATACATACCTGTATATGTATAGTCGGTGATCCCGCCTCAATAATATCATATCCGATACCATATCTATAATCAGGCATCCCAAGTCAAGAGTGCGGATCTATCATCAATATAGCTCGTACGTAAATCCGTCATACGGCATCCCAATCTGGGTACGGGTCAATATCACATTCATCATACTATTCACCTGGTATCATCTTTATCAAATATCATGATCGGGGTACTGATCTACGTCTAGTACCATACTGATACCGCCTACGTATGCACGGACGTGTGTGAAACACTACATCAAGGACCCGCTACAACGTCATGTCGTATCTCAAATACGAACCCTGCTATATCACCGATCTCACGGCCTCAAATCAAATCTTATCGACTCAGCTCAATCCCAAGTATCATCCTTAAATCCGTATGTGAACACATAGTCCCATACCCATGTGAACCCATAACTATAAAGAATCCCATGAGCACATATCAATAGGAATGTATGCAAGTATGTATGTGTGTATGTGTAGTGCAACACTACCCTAGGGTTCGCAACACTAAAGTAATCCAACACACCAATATCCATCCTAAGCATCGTTATTAATACCAAATAACATATAATAATTGTTGGTGTGTATACGCATCCGTATACACCACCACGGACTGCGGGGGTGCTATACGCCATCCACCAGACTTCTCCCCGTAGATATAAATCTACTCACCTGGTCCTCGCGAGCCGGTGCCGACGTCGCCACGCGCTTGTTTGTCGTCTCGAAGTCCACATGGGTGTACCTACATATCATAACGCACCATATCGCATTAAAACTAAATTCGAAATCGAAACGGCATACGAAAATCAAATCGGCACGCGTATCACGCATAGGTCCAAACCTATCGCCTACGCATGCAAGAATAGTCAAACCAACCCTCGATGTCGATGTACAAATGTCAACCATCGAGAAAAATCCAATCACACTCATTTACACAATCACGAACACTAATTTTAATATAAACTAGGTTAAAACTCACAAAAACCCCAATTTTACTTAAAAAGTCATTTTTCCGAAAATCTAGCTAGCACAATTCGCCGTTTTTGTACAAAACAGGATGTTTAAATGAATGTAGCAGCCAATATATTTATTAAATATCTTAAATAAGTCATATAAATAATTCCCGGAATTTAATCTCATTAAATTCCAAAACCCTAATATTCTAGTTTACAAAATACCTAAAATTTAACAATTTCAAAGCAAAAATGCACAAACTACAATCTAGCTTAGATTTGCATGATCTAAAGCATTAAACCACACTTAATAAAGTTAATGAAGTCATGAAAAACCTAAACACATTTTTAATCCCAAGTATTTAACCAATTTCAAAAACCTAGTAAGCAAATTAGCAAATTAACACAATTTTTAAACTAACCATTATCACAAGCTACTAATCTTGTATTAACATGACAAAAAGCCTAAATATAACACACAACTATACACCAGTTTTATAAAAACCCTAACTTGCATTCAAATTCATAACTTGAATTCCAAAACTTGCAACTTAAGCTTAATTAACACTTAAGTAGTTTAGCTTTAAGAAATTAGTAACAAATTAAGCAAAAATGTTTTAGAATTATACCCAAAAAACATTTGAAGATCCACAAGCATCCATGGCCTCCCAAAATGCTCTCTTTTCACAAACATCCATGCTATACGGGCTAAGCTAAAATGGGTAGGAGTCGGATTTGGGTTTTGGGATTTTTTTTGGATGGATTTGAGGCAATTTTTGATGAAGTTTGAAGAGAAAAGAGAAGGGAAATAGGGCGGCTGCTGCTGCTGTAGGAGGGGGGTTGGCTGGAATGGGAGTGGGAGATGAGAGAGAGGGAGGTAGAGAAAGTGGGGGAAGAAGTCAAAGTCAATTCAAGGTCAAAGGTCCACCTCATTTCTCCATTTTCTTTTCTTTTCTTTCATTTCTTTCCTTTGAAATTCAAGTGGGGAAAATAAATGGGGGCTGCTGAATTCTTCAAGGGGAGAAGTAAATGGGAGTGTGTGGATGTGGGTACGGATGTGGGGTGATGAAAAATGATAAATATAATACCCCAAACATCCATTTACGCTAAAAAAATGCCTTTTTTCCTCAATAATTTCTAAACCGTTTTGGCAAATGATTTCGTTCCAAAAATCACATGATAAAATTTTATTTAATGTTTTATGATGCACAAAATTTGTTTCAACTCATTCCAATTTGTAATTTTCCCTAATTAAATGTATCAGTGACGGCTTAATTAATAATAAAATAATATTTTTTCAGAAAATTTGAAATTTCACCAGCGGCTCAATAAACACCAAATAATAGCAATTACATAGCTAGAATATGTATATTTAATTTTTATAATAAGATATTTATATTTTGACGTTTTACAGAAAACCCCCTTATTTTACCGATTTTTTTCGAAATTTCACCGAAACGATTTTCAAAACGTTACAATCTTCCCCCCTTAAGGAAATTCAGTCCCCGAATTTAAATTCAAACTCCCCCAAATACTAAAACATCTAAGAAAAACTATCAAGTCGTCGGGGCTCCGAAATTGTAAATACATAAAACAATTCGTAGCGCAGCGCATGCGCTTGAAAAATGAGTATATAACTCAATTCAAAACTCCGCCAAGCATCTCGCAATCATCGGAGTCATGGAGAAGACATCAATGCCAAATCTAAATCAAACCAATATGATATAACTCGAAACTATACATATAAACATCGAATCTAAATCTGTAAGTATCTGAAGGAAATGCATGCCAAATCTCTTTAAGTCGCTGTGCAACGCGTATAACACTGCACAGTGGCGGACGTCTATCTTAAGAAAATAACTATATACATATATACCTTTGTTTGAAATGTACGTTCCGCCGTTTTGGAAACAATTTAGAAGGGTCTCCTTGTATTAAACATTTCGTGTCATATCAGACACGCAGGTAAATACTGAGGCTATAGCTCGCTTTTTGGAAATCCCTTCAATAACTATCAATGCATGCGAAATATATTCAGGTACTGTCCTCTGACTAGTCCTGCTCAGTACGAAAATACATAGCAATATCATAAAAACGTACTGCTCTATACGAAATCAATCCCAAAATATGCACATGAATGCTACGTGCGTCTGGTGCGCACGGAAATCAAAATCCATGAATGTGCCATACATGCGCACAGAAACAACATCTAAGTGCATCGGGTGTGCACGAAACATCTGTCGTAGGCAACATGTGTGCCTGACAGCAAAATCAGGTGCATCTATCGTGCACGAAATCATGAAATCCAATATCAAGCGCCGAACGTGCGCAAAATCAATCAGGTGCACAAGGTGCACAAAACAAATATCGGGTATCACAATCGAAATCGAAGTCCAGTGCATCTAAGTGCACAAAAGGCGTATCACTGCACTGCAAGCATATATAAACTATACCGAGTGCAGGAACGAAATCGTGTGCATGCATACGCACAAAACCAACTCAACTGTTTAAAATCGTAAAATCACAAACATGTGAAACTGAAGCACGAAAACGATATCTGTTGGATATATATGCCCTAGAGGCCTACATTGTATAGGATGCTTGGGATATGTATGTACATGACAGTCTTGTTTGATATGATAGTACGCTATTTGGTTTGACTTTGTCTTAACGTATAATATATTTTACTTGGTATTTATATATATATGTTGATAAAGCCCATAGGGTGATTGTCTGACTACCGGCGTTGTGATGGCAGTCATACTAGTGGGAGCTGGATAGTCAATAGGCACACCCTTAGATGTCCCTGGTCGCAGGAGTATCGAGATTGGGCATCGATACTCCGGAGTAGACTAGTGTATACATATCTAGACCCTGACGAGGGGCAATGGATTGGTCCCGCAACCATTGGTGGTGTTCACCTAAGATTGTATACAGATGCTCACTGGGTGTGAGTACACCGGACAGGACTCGCCGAGAACTGACTGGATGGTATTATACCTAACGTCAGATAGCAGTTCTCAGGTGACATGTGTGCAGATAGTCCGTTGACTTAAGGTCATCATTTGTCTCGTGTGAGTTCCCACTGTGCTTTGATTGTTACCCTACCACGGCTCAAAGGAGTCATGCAAACAGGTTTCAGTTGGGCACAGTCCCGAGCCACATGGAGGCAGTGAGCGACTGTTAGGGATTCGTCTCTCCCGTTATAGGGAGTTGATATCGCACTGTGGTCGTTTGGTCATTACCATAAGTCCCTGGCCAGGGCTGATTGAGAATTACTGATAGGTTGATCAGTAGATTCTCGAATGGTGATAAAGCCATACCGACACAACTTGTATGGTTATTAGGGGTCTGACGTCCACCACCTCCCTAGACCGTACATGTGATACTCTTAGACGAACAGACCGGACTGCGCGGATATTGTCACAGACAGGCTCAGTAGGATTTCAGATGGGTTACCTCATCAGCTTTCTTATCGACAACTACCTGGGGACCGTTACGTACAGCTAGTGCCGCTTGCGGTCTGTGGTTAAACCCACTGCCAGCGTAGTAGTCGAGTCTTTAGAGTCCCACACAGAGATTTCCCAAACCCAGGCGAAAAGATATAGAGGTCGTACGGTTTTACGACAAAGGTTCGGACGCATACGTGTTTAAACGCACGTACGACATTCGGACAGTTTTTACTAGCCGGCTTTGGTTTAAGCCAGATTCTAGTATCAGGTTATTGGATTTATACAGTCTAAAGTTTTTCCGTGTTTTCACGGATGAGAGGGGCGTTCTCGTAATTTTCCGAGAAGCTTCTAGAAGGATGTGACATAAAGAGAGAGGTGGCATTTTCATTTAATGATTAAGTGACTCATTGTGAGTGATTCATCATATCATTAATGCATCATTAATTGCTTAATGACTCACATGATGAATCACCCACTTGATTAAATGAAACATGATGAATATTCACTTATTATTCATTTCTTTTAAATTCATTATGTTTCATATATATCAAGTGAGAAGCTTTATTCATTATAATAATATCATTATCATCTTCTCACTCTCTCTCTTCAAGTTCTCTCTCCTTCACCAAGCCCTAATCCTACCCCTCATGAGTTGAGAACAAGGATTAGGAAAGACTAATTACTCCATAACCTATCTCTACATCATCTTAGCTACTCTATTTAGCAACTAGAGAAACTAAGTAATCTCAAGTTTAGAGGTTATAGCTTGGATTAGGGTTCTCGGGTGGATCGTCTATCACGGGAGAAAGCCGAAGAGGACGTGGAGATCCAAAGAGGCCGTAGACAACATCAAGACGAAGGACTAGAACCGTTTGGTATTATCTCTTCGCATAGTAGATTAAAACTCTTTAGCTTTTGTTAAAACTTGTTTAGCAAACGATTCGTACGGTTAATCGATGTTTGATCATAGAACTTGATTGTTATTCATATTTCCGCCTCCCCATAAGTATTGGGGTGTTGAACATCGACTTACAGTGGTATCAGAGCCTAGCTAAACAAGATTTAACTTAATCGCAAATTTGTACGAATTTCGAACGGAAAAACGAAGCCGGAAAACCCCAAAAACATCAAGTTTCTGTCGAAATTTAAATGAAGTCCAAAAATTTTTCAGGTAAGT
Source organism: Agapanthus africanus (assembly GCA_030015575.1). Taxonomy (NCBI): domain Eukaryota; kingdom Viridiplantae; phylum Streptophyta; class Magnoliopsida; order Asparagales; family Amaryllidaceae; genus Agapanthus; species Agapanthus africanus. The sequence continues at coordinate 196,723,368 of JASDDO010000029.1, read as the reverse complement.
TCAGAAAGCTTGAGAAGACACCAGAAGAACTCCCAAGAAATTTGGGCTCCTGAATCGGCAACACGGCCGCGGAACCGCGGCGGATAGCACCGATCCGCCGCGCTTCCGCCGCCGAGTTGCCGAGTCAGGAACTCAAATTTCCTGTGCTGCTTCACTGTGTAATTTGGGATTTTCTGGGATATTTAATATTTGCTCAGGTTTCAGTTTTACAGAGCAGTTTTTGGAGCAATATTAAAGATGTTTAATCGATCGATATTGTACAGTATTTGCATGTTGGATTGTATCTGTGATTGTATAATGTGTTCGTAAACCTCCCCTAACTGCTAGTATGTCAGTTGGCAGGGGGTTGCACATTTCTGAAATGGATTTTATCTGTTTGTGCATATAAACTGTATTGGACTGTTGTGGTGATTAGCAGGGTTTTGTGATGGGTTATTGTATTAATTCATTTGATGTAATTATAACAAGTTGTAATATTATTTTGCGGGGCACATCCAGGTTGCGGTTGTAGCTACAGTTGTATTATTTCTTTTTACTATTTTTGCTCCTAGGACAGACCCAAGGTGGGGTGCACAAACTGCCGGGCGGGTAGTTTGCCGCACCCGTAGGGGTCGTGGGTGGGGTAATGGCTATTCATCACAACTGTGTAATCTGTCTTTTCTTGCAGGCTCAAAAGAAATACAGATTGCTTGCAAATCCAATATTGTTTATCTGTGTTCTGGAATGTATATCATTGCGTCAGACGAATGTAAAATATCTATATATATGATAGCTATTTAGACGTCGCTTATGTTTTTCACCCGCGCTAGCCCAGCCCCCGCTCTGTCGTTAGTTAAGTAACCTAACGGGTGATGATGGGACCCAGTGGCGAATGCGGATGGCATAAGAGGACGTCATATTTTCGTTGTTATCTGTAATGATAGGTTAAAGATGGGACGCATTATTATTAATGCAAAGAAAATAAAACCTAAACTGAATCGTTGGAACAATTTCTAAAAACCACTCGGTTTTCTTGAAAAAGCAAATTTTAAATGCGGAGCTTAAACCACTCCTTTTAATAAAAGCTATCTTAGTTCCTTCGATCAAATCAAGTTCATTACGTTAACGGTTTTTTGCCAAAAACCAGCCGTAACCCTCCGTCGTTTCAGATAGACAGCACATCGTATTCATGCTATGCTTGTTGGCCTATGTCAAGGCATAGTGTATGGAAGCAGTGTGTGTGCCTATTTGTTGCATAGATAGATGCATTAGTTTAACACAGACGTACACCTTGTTGGCCTACGTCAAGGGCTTGTATGATGTATTTAAATTGATCAGGACAACGACGGGTAGAACTTGACTTGCGTCTTATGACTTGTTGGCCTACGTCAAGGTCTATAAGAGCTTGGGGTAAAAATCACATCGGGAGTTTCAAACATAAAGGAAACTTGCAGATTTAGCTTACCTTCTGGAGTGTGGTGACTAGAGTGGCTTCCATCTAGGGCATCATGCAATGATAGTTGGATCCCGATCCCACTGATGAGTAGGATTACTCTCGGGAATTTCTCTCACTTAACAATCAATGCCATAAACCAAGTAGGTGCCTAGAAAGGTGTTAGAGGGGCTACGCCTCCAGGGAAAAGAGGTTCTTTAATTAAGGAACTTCGCGAAAGCGTTGGAAAACCTCCCTCGAAGTACCAACACCAGCCTGGCTGAAAGGTTAAGCAAGTATTGTGACGTGTGATTAAATCCTGACTAGTTCTTCTTTTAGGTTTTGAAGAAGGATTTGAGGAAACAGTGGGAGCCATCCTGTTTAGATAAATTAATAAACCAATCTAAACTTGCAAGAGCATATGCTGAGTGTTTTCTTTTCTCTCTCTCTGGCAGCTACCATGACTGGACTAAAACTATTACTTGAAAAGAATATACTAACCGGGCAGAACTATAAAGACTGGCTAAGAAACGTCAATATTGCGCTGACTTATGACAAAGTTGCATATGTTACTACCGCTGTTCCTCCCCTTATCCCAGGACCAGATTCCTCAGTTGCGGACAAGGAAGTTCGTAAAACCTGGGATCTAGACTGTGAGCGAGCTAAGTGTATCGTGCTGGCGTCCATGAATAATGAACTCCAGAAACAGCACGAGAGTATGGATATTGCATCCATATTCCTCCATTGCAAGGAATTGTATGGTGAACACTCCCGTATCGCGAGGTACAAAACCTCAAGGAAACTCTTCCAGATGAGGTTAGCTCCAGGATCGCCTGTTGGAGAGCACGTCCTCAAAATGATCACCCTCATTGAGGAACTCGCAAACCTGGGATGCGTGCTAGAGAATGATTTGTATATCGACTTGATTTTGCAGTCCCTTCCCCACACCTTCTCTCAGTTCGTGCTGAACTTCAACATGCACGAAATGGAAGCGGATCTTCCAAAGCTCCTCAATATGTTGAGGGTGGCAGAGACCTCCTTGAAAAAGGAGAAGACCACCGTTCTGTATGTTGGCCAATCATCTTCTTCTAAATCTAAAGCGAAAGCAAAAGGGAAGAAGAAGATGAAAGCCACCAAACCGAAGGGTGGGGTCAAGAAGGTGCAGGGAACGAGCAAGGCAGGAAGGGTGAAGGCAGAAAAGAACGAGTGTTTCTATTGTCACAAGCAGGGGCACTGGAAGAAGGATTGTCAGGCCTTCAAAGCCAAGGACATGAAGCAAGTTGTTGCTTCTACTTCAGGTGTGTTCGTAATCGAAAATTGTCTTTCAGTTAACTCTACTTCATGGGTACTTGATACCGGTTCTGGTTCTCACATCTGTAATTCTTTGCAGGATCTGAGAAATAGTAGAGTACTGGGGGCAGGTGATATGACTCTCCGGATGGGCAATGGAATGCATGTAGATGCAGTTGCAATAGGGGAATATCACCTAGGGTTGAATAGTGGAAACATTTTGGTATTGTATAACTGTTTTTGTATTCCCAGTATGTTGTGTAATATTATATCAGTGTCTTTATTGTCTAATAAAGGATATAATTTTGTGCTTGAAAGAAATGTCATGAACATTCTCCTAAATCAAGAACTGATTGGGTTTGGCACACTGGAAAACGGCATATACATACTTAATCAACCACAAATTTTCAATATTCAAAACACGCGTAAAAGAAAGGCTCCAGATTCGAATCAAGCCTTCCTATGGCATTGTAGACTTGGTCATATAAATGAAACAAGGTTGACTAAGTTACATAAAGATGGATATTTAGATTCGTTTGAATATTCATCATATGCAACTTGTCAATCATGTAGCAAAGGAAAGATGACCAAATCTCCGTTCACCGGACACGGAGAAAGAGCCACCGAACTCTTGGGACTAGTACACAGTGATGTATGTGGTCCGATGTCTATACATGCATGAAGTGGTCACTCCTACTTCATCACTTTTACTGATGACTTCTCTAGGTATGGACATGTGTTCTTAATAAAACATAAATCCGAGGCTTTTGAGAAGTTTAAGGAGTATAAAAATGAAGTAGAGAAACAAACTGGTAAAAGCATCAAGACACTTCGATCTGATCGAGGTGGAGAATACTTAAGTACCAGTTTCCTTGAATACCTGAAAGCAAATGGAATACTCTCTCAGCTTACTCCACCTTATACACCTCAGCATAATGGTGTATCAGAAAGAAGGAATCGCACGCTATTAGATATGGTGCGATCAATGATGAGTAGTGCTGAGTTGCCACTTTCCTTCTGGGGATTTGCTCTAGAATCAGCCGCATATCTATTAAATAGAGTTCCAACTAAATCCGTACCTACCACTCCATATGAAATGTGGTGTGGGAAGAGACCATATCTCAAGTATATCAAGATATGGGGGTGTCCGGTATATGTTAAAAAGCATAATCCGGACAAGCTCGAGGCACGATCGGTTTTGTGCAAGCTTGTAGGATACCCCAAGCATTCAAGGGGGTACATGGTCTACCACACTGAAGAACAAAAGGTCTTTGTCGCTCGTCACATTGTCTTCTTAGAAAGCGAATTTCTTGCAAATGAAATTAGTGGGAGCGCGGTAGAACTGGAAGAAATTCCAGAACCTCAAACTGCAACCGAGGACTTAGAAGAATCTCAGATTTCAATAGAACATGACGAACCAACGCCACTCCGCAGATCTAGTAGGCTTTCTCATCCTCCTGAAAGATACTATGGTTTTCTTCTTGATGGGGATCGAGAGGATTGCATCATCGATGATGATGAGCCTACTAGTTTTCAGCAGGCTATCACAAGTAGCAACTCAGTAAAGTGGCTGGATGCAATGAGATCCGAAATGGAATCCATGTATACCAATAAAGTATGGACTTTAGAAGTTGCTCCTCCTGGGGTAAAACCGGTTGGGTGCAAATGGATCTTCAAAAAGAAGATTGGTACATTTGGATAAGTGGAAACGTACAAAGCTAGACTAGAAGCAAAAGGTTTTCGTCAAAGACCAGGATTGGACTATGATGAAACTTTTTCGCCTGTAGCTATGCTTAAATCCATTCGGATCATGCTTGCCATTGCTGCCTTCCATGACTATGAAATCTGGCAAATGGATGTAAAAACAGCTTTTCTAAATGGACATCTAGAAGAGAGTGTTTACATGGATCAACCAGAAGGTTTCTTGGACAGTGGGAGCAGCGGAAGTGTGTGCAAATTGCTTAAATCCATTTATGAGTTAAAGCAAGCATCGCGGAGTTGGAACATCTGCTTTGATGAAACAGTCAAGGAATTTGACTTTATCAAAAATGTAGATGAACCATGTGTTTATAGGAAGATTGTAGAAGGAGCAGTAGTCTTCCTCGTTTTATACGTCGACGACATACTACTAATAGGGAATGATATCCCTATACTACAATCAGTAAAGCTCTTCTTGTCACAGAAATTCTCTATGAAAGACTTGGGAGATGCATCATACATTCTGGGCATTAAGATCTATCGTGATAGATCTAATAAAATATTGGGACTTTCACAGTCCAGGTATATAGACACTATACTAAAGAGATTTAGTATGGAAGATTCCAAGCGCGGCAATATGCCCGCTTGTCACGGAATCACCCTCTCCAAAGAGATGTCTCCAAAGACTGATAAAGAGAGGGCTCGCATGGGCATTATACCCTACGCTTCGGTGGTAGGATCAAGAATGTATGCGATGTTATGTACCAGACCAGATGTAGCTTATGCACTTAGTGTGGTAAGCAGGTATCAATCGGACCCAGATGAGAAACATTGGATAGCGGTGAAGAACATTCTCAAGTACCTGAGAAGGACTAAGGAGATGTTCTTGATTTACGGCAATAAGGACCTCCAGGTAGAGGCTTTTACCGACTCCGGCTTCCAAAGTGACAAGGATGATTCTAAATCTATTTCGGGTTTTGTGTTTACCCTCAATGGAGGAGCGGTAAGTTAGAAGAGTTCCAAACAAGATACCGTCGCAGACTCAACTATGGAGGCTGAGTATATAGCTGCTAGTGAAGCCGCAAAAGAGGCTGTCTGGATAAGGAAGTTCATTTCTGAACTTCAGGTGGTTCCGTCCATTGCTAATCCAATACCTTTGTATTGCGATAACAATGGCGCTGTAGCTTTAGCGAAGGAACCAAGGTCCCATCAGAAATCCAGGCATATCTTAAGGCGGTTTCACCTGATCAGGGAGATCGTGGATCGTCGGGAGATCGAGATACAGAGAGTAGACACAAAAGACAACACGGCAGATCCATTCACCCAGGCCATTCCTCAAGTACAGTTCGAGAGGCTTTTTGAGATGTTGGGCATGCGGTACGCAAGCAACTGGATCTGGTAGAGACAGTGGGTACTCATTGCGCCAATTATAGGCCTTAGTGCAAGTGGGAGATTGTTGGATATATATGCCCTAGAGGCCTACATTGTATAGGATGCTTGGGATATGTATGTACATGACAGTCTTGCTTGATATGATAGTACGCTATTTGGTTTGACTTTGTCTTAACGTATAATATATTTTACTTGGTATTTATATATATATGTTGATAAAGCCCATATGGTGATTGTCTGACTACCGGCGTTGTGATGGCAGTCATACTAGTGGGAGCTGGATAGTCAATAGGCACACCCTTAGATGTCCCTGGTCGCAGGAGTATCGAGATTGGGCATCGATACTCCGGAGTAGACTAGTGTATACATATCTAGACCCTGACGAGGGGCAATGGATTGGTCCCGCAACCATTGGTGGTGTTCACCTAAGATTGTATACAGATGCTCACTGGGTGTGAGTACACCGGACAGGACTCGCCGAGAACTGACTGGATGGTATTATACCTAACGTCAGATAGCAGTTCTCAGGTGACATGTGTGCAGATAGTCCGTTGACTTAAGGTCATCTTTGTCTCGTGTGAGTTCCCACTGTGCTTTGATTGTTACCCTACCACGGCTCAAAGGAGTCATGCAAACAGGTTTCAGTTGGGCACAGTCCCGAGCCACATGGAGGCAGTGAGCGACTGTTAGGGATTCGTCTCTCCCGGTATAGGGAGTTGATATCGCACTGTGGTCGTTTGGTCATTACCATAAGTCCCTGGCCAGGGCTGATTGAGAATTACTGATAGGTTGATCAGTAGATTCTCGAATGGTGATAAAGCCATACCGACACGACTTGTATGGTTATTAGGGGTCTGACGTCCACCACCTCCCTAGACCGTACATGTGATACTCTTAGACGAACAGACCGGACTGCGCGGATATTGTCACAGACAGGCTCAGTAGGATTTCAGATGGGTTACCTCATCAGCTTTCTTATCGACAACTACCTGGGGACCGTTACGTACAGCTAGTGCCGCTTGTGGTCTGTAGTTAAACCCACTTCCAGCGTAGTAGTCGAGTCTTTAGAGTCCCACACAGAGATTTCCCAAACCCAGGCAAAAAGATATAGAGGTCGTATGGTTTTACGACAAAGGTACGGACGCATACGTGTTTAAACGCACATACGACATTCGGACAGTTTTTACTAGCCGGCTTTGGTTTAAGCCAGATTCTAGTATCAGGTTATTGGATTTATACAGTCTAAAGTTTTTCCGTGTTTTCACGGATGAGAGGGGCGTTCTCGTAATTTTCCGAGAAGCTTCTAGAAGGATGTGACATAAAGAGAGAGGTGGCATTTTCATTTAATGATTAAGTGACTCATTGTGAGTGATTCATCATATCATTAATGCATCATTAATTGCTTAATGACTCACATGATGAATCACCCACTTGATTAAATGAAACATGATGAATATTCACTTATTATTCATTTCTTTTAAATTCATTATGTTTCATATATATCAAGTGAGAAGCTTTATTCATTATAATAATATCATTATCATCTTCTCACTCTCTCTCTTCAAGTTCTCTCTCCTTCACCAAGCCCTAATCCTACCCCTCATGAGTTGAGAACAAGGATTAGGAAAGACTAATTACTCCATAACCTATCTCTACATCATCTTAGCTACTCTATTTAGCAACTAGAGAAACTAAGTAACCTCAAGTTTAGAGGTTATAGCTTGGATTAGGGTTCTCGGGTGGATCGTCTATCACGGGAGAAAGCCGAAGAGGACGTGGAGATCCAAAGAGGCCGTAGACAACATCAAGACGAAGGACTAGAACCGTTTGGTATTATCTCTTCGCATAGTAGATTAAAACTCTATAGCTTTTGTTAAAACTTGTTTAGCAAACGATTCGTACGGTTAATCGATGTTTGATCATAGAACTTGATTGTTATTCATATTTCCGCCTCCCCACAAGTATTGGGGTGTTGAACATCGACTTACAATATCAAGTGCAACACTGTGCAAAGATCGTAAATCCTCAATCATCAAAATCAAATCATACGAATAAATCACCCAAAACATCGTAATCAACAATGGCGGAATAGTACTGCTCAAGCGCATCCTCTAAGAATCTCGGCCAACTGTCGCGGTCACTAGTGGGACGTCTCGTCTATGATCATGAACACTGTCCTGCTGGCGTGCGTAACCAAGACCACTCCTGGATCAAGGTCTTCACTGTGAATTACCAATCTTTCGGTCCATCGTCTCATCGGCCCTGTCAGGTGTGCTAACGGGGACGATTCCGTTCTGGCACTTCTCTGGTCATCTCTTGGTCAATCATCGCGACCACTCGTAAGACAGCATATTACTGGCGTCGGCCTCTGGCTCTCTGAATGTATGTGACATATCTGATCCTGGGTGCAAGTATCATTGCAGCAGTGTCCTGGAAGGAATCCTGCTCACGGTCTCTTCCATGTCTCGTCTCTGCCAACTGTCCGGAAGTCATTGTCCTTTCCTATATCTGCATCTTGCTCTGGAACGACTGCATACTCATCGCGACTCCTTCTGGAAGGTAAGTCCAAGTACCATGCCTCGGCATGCGCATCGCCTCTCTGATGTCGGCGGAGTGGAACGTCATCTCATCTAGATCTGGTGCGAACCTCTTACTCCACTTTTCTCTAATGTCGTCTGCTTTGGACTCGTCTCGTCGCGGCTGCATGGACTGAGCTCCAACGGTTATCCTCATATCTGGAGTCTCCCAAGAAATGCATCTCACCACCTAGCATCCGAATTAAGTTGAGCCATCCGATCGAGTCGTCAAAACCTCATAATCCCCCAAGAGCTCAACATCTTGGGCACAGTTTAATAGTTTCGAGTACATACCACATCATCGGTGGTCCAGCCGTAGAAGGGCAAACCCAAGCCTCACTAATGGCGCCGTAGAACTGCCGCAAACCCGAAGGTTCAAAGGCTTTCACACGGTCATTAAGTCGAGTTAGGGTTTCATTCTTCTAGAGGGACCATAGAATTGCCTGCATGTCTTTCCGACTACTTTAAACTTGGAATAATAGGTTTCTGACATTCGATCGTCTCTGTTGATTCCCAACGTCTCCGCGTGAAGTCGTCTCTAGCTGGAATCAATCTATCTGATGACCTCGCATCGGGGTAGGCGGACGATCCACATGTCCTAGTCATTCATCCTCGATGACTAGCGACCTTCTATCATCTCTTAGTACAACTCGTTCTGCACTAACGCCAGCATCTGGGGCAATATCTCGTCGTTCGCAACAATAACTGGCTCGCTCGTCTGCATGCTGAACAGTGCCTCAACCATCATGAATAAGCAACACACCAACGGTCATCAAAATCTGGCTGGCCTCTGCCAGTGGCCCAATCCTCTGATACTGATCGGCACGTCCGACAAATCTCATAAAGGCGATCCGCCAAACGCTCGTGGCGCGGAAACACAGTAAAAAGACACATCTCCGCAATCGAGTGTCGCCGGAATTTCGCCCTGGTCAGCCCTCGTCCGTGACGAGCTCGTGCTGACCGCAACTCTAGCCGTAGCTCTCCCTGCCCGTAATCGTGGCAGCAAAACCATAACTGGCACTGATGAGGCTAGATCGGAAGGAATATAATACTGAACAAGGAAATGTACATCCTAAGGCTTCATAAGTGGAGTGGCGTGTCGTAAATATGTCGCGGAACATATCAATGGTACGTCACTCTACTTTAGTCACCTATTCCATCAACCAAGGGTCATCCTACGCTCCGAAGGTTAAAACCTAACGCTCTGATACCAACATTGTCACGACCCGAAAGTACGGAACATGACCGGCACTTAAACTACGAACGTCTCGAGGCGTACGTAATCTAAGTAAACCGAAAACCCAGAAATCCAAACCAAGAAAAGTAGTAGAGTGCAGGAAAAACCAACTTAAAGCAAGTAATTTCAATAGCATAAGCCGAATTATGCGGTTTTTAAAACATCAAAAATTTACTGAAAATTTCGGCAGAGTCTCCTTTGTAAATACTGGCCCCCAAACGGGATACAACATGAATAGTAAACGAAATCAAGAAAAGGGCATCCCCAAGCGGGAGCTAGCTCTTCGTCAATCGACGGTCACAACCACACAAACAATATAATATACAACGCCAACGGCGAGGATCAAAACTCAAAAGGAAACTCAAAACCACCAGAAATATAACGAGCGACTCTAAGGTCGAAAGAATAAACAACACTGGTCTCTATCTCAATAAATACATGTTTGGTTGATGGAATTTACAAGATACAACGGAATAATATTATACAAGGTAATATGATGGGTACGATACAAGAAAAACCCACCTACTAGCAAGTCACCCGAATTAAACTGAGCCCGCAAAGCCGTAATGAAACCTGTACGGCAACCTGCAAGAATCTGGGGCACAACGGGGGTGAGTTGCCAACTTGTGAATAGAAAAAAATATCTACGCACAGAAATCGCATAAATAACGCAACCTAGGTCAATGATCATAATATATCCTCAAATATATGAATAACACGTAGCCTATAACAAGGCTAGGGTAAATATCTAACCCGAGTGTAATCTCATGTGCCCGTGTCAGTGCCTCAGGTAGCAATATATCATATGGATGATGTATGAATGCATAAAACAGAATGCATGTACTGAATAAAACTGGTTTCATAAATCAGTGAGATTTCTGTATTTTAAAAGAAATGAGGTACCATATATGAAATCAGCATAAAACAGTGCCCAGCATCGACACAAAACAAGTGTCCAAATACCTCGATATCTCTGTGTCACAATCTATGTACCTCAAGTCTCAATCTCAATGTCTCAATCTCAATATCTAGGGCGCCGTCAGTCCAGACCGGCCCCTACCATCCATCTCAAGACCACGACGGTATCCTCCGGATATCCGACGCGTCGGGTAATATCACCGGTAGGTAGTGCTCCCCTGCCAGGCTCACATCGTCATCATCACGCGCTTCTTGCCCCGGGGTACCTTACCGGGTCCACCAAGTACCCGAAACGGTTCATCCGTCTCCTCGAATCGGGTCTCGAAATCCATCAGCAAACTCATGGTGGACGACTCATACATCATGGGAAAACCACACTTTTTATTTTAAAAAGAGAGAAATCAGTTCATATAAGTTTTTGCGGTTTTCCTCCAAATCCAGAAATCTCATGGAAATCCGAATCCAAAACCTCAATAACACGTAAAATAGTGAATATATGCATGAGAATCCATGAATGCGACATAACAATGAATAACAGTATGCATGAAGTAGCAGGTAATAACTACAATGTCTAAACTAACATATAAGGCAAGTACACTAATATCATGTCTAACTATTAGCTAACAGGCTATGTCAAGCAATAATATTTTCTAAGGTGTACGTGACATGGCAATTATCGATGAAGATGTGTGTGAGTCGGCAATTAAGTGTACGTGGTACATACGCATCATCGGTAATGGTGCTGGTGTCCTAACAGCATGATATCAATAATGGAGTATGAAACATAAAATAAGCATGCGATGCGAAGCGGACCACAAAAATGAGCGGGAGCTGAAAACTAGACGCAACTATAACTAATCTGCATTAATCTAATATCAGTCCTACAAATGGTGCCTTTTGAAATAACACGAATCATGGGGTTTTGAAAATAGGGGCTACGGTGTTTTTATGAAAAGATACGTCTTTTAAAATATTCGTAGGATCCCTTGGGCTGTCTTTAAAAATGCCCACGATTCGTTAGTTTTTGAAATAGGTAAGAAGTCTAATCTAATCTAATCTAACAACTACACTAAACTATACGGCTGAACTAACAAGCAGAACTACAGGTAAGGAAACCGCCTATCATCTGAGTCGATACATATACATACATGTATATGTATAGTCGGTGATCCCGCCTCAATAATATCATATCCGATACCATATCTATAATCAGGCATCCCAAGTCAAGAGTGCGGATCAATCATCAATATAGCTCGTACGTAAATCCGTCGTACGGCATCCCAATCTGGGTACGGGTCAATATCACATTCATCATACTATTCACCTGGTATCCTCTTTATCAAATATCATGATCGGGGTACTGATCTACGTCTAGTACCATACTGATACCGCCTACGTATGCATGGACGTGTGTGAAACACTACGTCAAGGACCCGCTACAACGTCATGTCGTATCTCAAATACGAACCCTGCTATATCACCGATCTCACGGCCTCAAATCAAATCTCATCGACTCAGCTCAATCCCAAGTATCATCCTCAAATCCGTATGTGAACACATAGTCCCATACCCATGTGAACCCATAACTATAAAGAATCCCATGAGCACATATCAATAGGAATGTATGCAAGTATGTATGTGTGTATGTGTAGTGCAACACTACCCTAGGGTTCGCAACACTAAAGTAATCCAACACACCAATATCCATCCTAAGCATCGTTATTAATCTCAAATAACATATAATAATTGTTGGTGTGTATACGCATCCGTATACACCACCACGGACTGCGGGGGTGCTATACGCCATCCACCCGACTTCTCCTCGTAGATATAAATCAACTCACCTGGTCCTCGCTAGTCGGTGCCGACGTCGCCACGCGCTTGCTTGTCGTCTCGAAGTCCACATAGGGGTACATACATATCATAACGCACCATATCGCATTAAAACTAAATTCGAAATCGAAACGGCATACGAAAATCAAATCGGCACGCGTATCACGCATAGGTCCAAACCTATCGCCTACGCATGCAAGAATAGTCAAACCAACCCTCGATGTCGATGTACAAACGTCAACCATCGAGAAAAATCCAATCACACTCATTTGCAAATTCACGAACACTAATTTTAATATAAACTAGGTTAAAACTCACAAAAGCCCCAATTTTACTTAAAAAGTCATTTTTCCGAAAATCTAGCAAGCACAATTCGCCGTTTTTGTACAAAACAGGATGTTTAAATGAATTTAGCGGCCAATATATTTATTAAATATCTTAAATAAGTCATATAAACAATTCCCGGAATTTAATCTCATTAAATTCCAAAACCCTAATTTCTAGTTTACAAAATACCTAAATTTTAACAATTTCAAAGCAAAAATGCACAAACTACAATCTAGCTTAGATTTGCATGATCTAAAGCATTAAACCACACTTAATAAAGTTAATGAAGTCATGAAAAACCTAAACACATTTTTAATCCCAAGTATTTAACCAATTTCAAAAACCTAGTAAGCAAATTAGCAAATTAACACAATTTTTAAACTAACCATTAGCACAAGCTACTAATCTTGTATTAACATGACAAAAAGCCTAAATATAACACACAACTATACACCAATTTTATAAAAACCCTAACTTGCATTCAAATTCATAACTTGAATTCCAAAACTTGCAACTTAAGCCTAATTAACACTTAAGTAGTTTTGCTTTAAGAAATTAGTAACAAATTAAGCAAAAATGTTTTAGAATTATACCCAAAAAACATTTGAAGATCCACAAGCATCCATGGCCTCCCAAAATGCTCTCTTTTCACAAAGATCCATGCTATACGGGCTAAGCTAAAATGGGTAGGAGTCGGATTTGGGTTTTGGGATTTTTTTTTGATGGATTTAAGGCAATTTTTGATGAAGTTTGAAGAGAAAAGAGAAGGGAAATAGGGGGGCTGCTGCTGCTGTAGGAGGGGGGGTCGGCTGGAATGGGAGTGGGAGAGGAGAGAGAGGGAGGTAGAGAAAGTGGGGGAAGAAGTCAAAGTCAATTCAAGGTCAAAGGTCCACCTCATTTCTCCATTTTCTTTTCTTTTCTTTCATTTCTTTCCTTTGAAATTCAAGTGGGGAAAATAAAGGGGGGCTGCTGAATTCTTCAAGGGGAGAAGTAAATGGGAGTGTGTGGATGTGGGTACGGGTGTGGGGTGATGAAAAATGATAAATATAATACCCCAAACATCCATTTACGCTAAAAAAAGCCTTTTTTCCTCAATAATTTCTAAACCGTTTTAGCAAATGATTTCGTTCCAAAAATCACATGATAAAATTTTATTTAATGTTTTATGATGCACAAAATTTGTTTCAACTCATTCCAATTTGTAATTTTCCCTAATTAAATGTATTAGTGACGGCTTAATTAATAATAAAATAATATTTTTTTCAGAAAATTTGAAATTTCACCAGCGGCTCAATAAACACCAAATAATAGCAATTACATAGCTAGAATATGTATATTTAATTTTTATAATAAGATATTTGTATTTTGACTTTTTACAGAAAACCCCCTTATTTTACCGATTTTTTTCGAAATTTCACCGAAGCGATTTTCAAAACGTTACAAATATACAACGCCGAAGGGAGGGGATCAAAACTCAAAAGGAAACTCAAATCATGAAGAAAACCATAATAATACAGCGCGCGACTCTAAGGTCGAAAGAATATACAACTGGTCTTCTAAGGTTAAATAAATATACAAGTCTGGTTGATAGAGTTTACTAGATACAATAATGTAAATAAAATACAAGGGTGGTCACGATACGAGTGAACCCACCTACCAAAGCAATCACCCGGAATGAAAGCAGTGTGCCAGAAAGCTGCAATGAAACCTGTACGGCAAAAACCTGCAAGAACTGTGCCACAACGGGGGTGAGTAGCCAACTCGTGAGTAGAAAACATCATAGAGCAGAAATCGTATGTATGACTCTATCCTAAGTCAATACGATCAAATATATATAAACCATAAAATGATAAAGTCTGAAGCATGATAAGGTGGCAAGGATAAACATCTTTACATAAGTGTAATACCAGGTGCTCGTGTCAGTACCTCAGGTAGCAACATATCATAAATATGAGGTACGAATGCAATATAATGAAAACAGAACACATCATGCATGTGAAAACAGTTTTCTTAAATTAGTGAGATTTCTGTATATTTAAATCGAGGTAACATCAATGAAATCAACATAGAATCAGTGTCAATCATCGACACAAAACATAAATCTCAATTTCTTAATATCTCAGGCTCCGGAAATCCGGACTGCCCTGTATCCTCGAATCTCAATATCTTGGGCTCCGGCTATCCGGACTGGCCCATAACATCAAATCTCAAAACCTCAGGCTCCGGCTATCCGGACTGGCCTGTACTCCGATCGGTATCTTCCGGATATCCGTCGAGTCACAAATAAAATCACCGGTCGGTAATGCTCACTTGTCACAGGCTCAACCCCATCATCTGCGACCTTCTCGCCCGGGGGTACCACACCGGGTCCACCATGCACCCATAGACGGTTCATCCTCCTCCTCGAATCGGGTGTATGATATCGCTCAAGAGCTGAGAAAACTCATGGTGGACATATCTCAAATCATATCATGAGAAACCGCAACTTTCATTAAAAAATGATTATCGGTTTATAGCATCCTTGCGGTTTCTCCAAATCCAGAAATCTCATGGAAATCCAAAATCCCAAATCTCAAGGATAAATAAATAATGAATTCTATAATATTGGGCTCCGGCAATCCGGACTGGCCCATAATGTCATGGCAAATGAATATATAAATATGCATGAAAATCATGGTAATAAATGCAATGTCTAACTATCAAATAAAAGCAAGCTCACTAGTACCATGTCGAAACTATCAGCTATCATTTTATACTAATGAAGTAGTATTTTCTAATTTGTACGCGACATGGCAATCACCGATGATGATGTGTGTGAGCTGGCAAGCTGGTATATGTGGAGCATACGCATCATCGGTAGTGGTGCTGGTGTCCTGACAACATGATTTTAATAATAACTAATGAAAACACAATATAAGCCTGCAATGCGATGCAAACAGCAATAATATGCAGAACATGAATAATAACGCACCATATAAGAATATACATTTATATATGAGTCATACAGTTTGACATTTGAAATAATACGAATCGTGGTGTTTAGAAATTAGGGCTACGATGTTTTTAAGAAAAAGGTACGTCCTTTGAAATATCCGTAGAATCCCTTGTCCTGTCTTTAAAATACTCGCGATTCGTTAGTTTTGAAACGGGTATGACTCGAGTCTAGTCTAACATGTACAAGTAAAGTACAGGACTAAACTAACAGGCTAATCGAAAAGGTAAGGAAACCACCTAAATCTGAGTCGATATATATATAACATATAATAATAGGTGATCCCGCCTCAATAGTATCACATATGATACAATATATATGATATGATATCCTCAAGTCAAGAGTACGGATCTATCATCAATATATAGCTCAATCGGTAAATCCATTGTACGGCATCCTAAATCTGGGTACGGGTCGAATATCACATTTATCTCATTATTCATCTGGTATCCTTATCATCACATATCGTGAACTGGGTACTGATCTACGTCTAGTACATACTGATACCATCTACATATATATATGTGCATGTGTATGAAAACACATTGCCAAGGACCCACTACTATAACATGTCGTATCTCATAATACGAACCAAAACATATCACCGATCTCATAGCACCATGCCCAATCTCATCGACTCATCTCCAAATATCGTATACTATCCTCATAATCCATGTACATGTATACATATATATATATATATACGTATATATATATATATACAGTCCCATACCTACGTGTGTATATATATATACATATCCCCATATACGCACAAGAAAGTAAAATGCATGAGAGTGTGTGTGTGTGTGTGTGTGAGTGTAAACCTTATTCTAGGGTTCGCGACTACAACTAACTAATGACACTATCAATCAATTATACTAGAATCAAACCCATGACTTCCTAAGACCTTACTTGCTAACTATTCATAATTCACATAACACATTTCTATATATAGATATAATATAGCATAGGCTACACTACGAACTGCGGGGGTGCTATACGCCATGCACCCGACTTCCCCCGTAGATATATATCTACTCACCTTATCCTTGCTTGCCGAAGTCGATGATGCCATCCTCTTCTTCATCGTCTCGAAGTCCACGTGGGGGTACCTACAATTTCCAATGCGTCATATAGTATCAAGAATCAAACATGAAAACCAAA
This sequence comes from Agapanthus africanus, assembly GCA_030015575.1. NCBI lineage: Eukaryota > Viridiplantae > Streptophyta > Magnoliopsida > Asparagales > Amaryllidaceae > Agapanthus > Agapanthus africanus. Next base: position 196,706,530 of record JASDDO010000029.1, on the reverse strand, counting down.
ACAGCATATGAATCGCTTATAGGTTAGAACCTATGGTTTAAGCATGCAAGAATCACCAACAACTCTCGACGATTGACGTAGAAATGTGAATCGACCGATACAAACACAAATATCCAAAATTCAATTCATAAACATCACGAAATAGAAGACAGCAACTTATTAAAATGGTCCCAGATTTTTGTAAGTCGATGTACTACACCCCAATACTTGTGGGGAGGCGGAAATTTCAAAAACGAACTTGTTTAGTGAACGGACATCGACTAACCGCTTGAATCGAAGCTAAACTATAAATAACCAAACACAAAGTGTTTCTAAACTACTGTGTTTAGGGATTATACCTAATGAACCAACTCCTTCGTCTTTACGATCTCCTTGTTCTCCTCGGCCTTCTCTAGGTAGTAGATGATCCACCCGAGAGCAAAACTCCAAGCTAAACCTCTAAACTTGAGGCAACTAACCTTCTTGGATTGCTAATCAAAGAAGCTAGGATGAAATAGAGTGATGGTTATGGATTGATTAGTCTTACTAACCCTTGTTCTCAACTCATGAGAGGGGAGGATTAGTCTTTGAAGATGGAGAGCTTGAGGAGAGAGAAGGTGAGAATGAATATCAAATGAGAATAGTAAATCTATCATAATAAATATGAAGCATTCTTATTTATGAGAAAAAGAATAATGCATAATGAATAAGCATGCTTCACAAATATCTAATGGTGATTCATTGTCATGACTCACTAAGCATTTATCATGCATTAATGATATGCAAGAATCACCCTCATGACTCACTAAACTCATTTAATGCAAATGACACCTAAACCTCCTTAGTCACCACCTTCTAGAAGCTTCTCGAGTAATTACGAGAACGCCCCTCCGATCCGTAAAAATACGGAAAAACTTTAGACTGTATAAATCCAATAACCGGATACCAGTAACTGGCTTAAACCAAAGCCGACTGGTAAAAACTGTCCGAAAGTCGTACGCGCGTAAACGCACGTATGCGTCCGAACCCTTTGTCGCAAAACCATGCGACCTTTATATCGTTTCGCCTGGAGTAGGAAACTCTCTGTGTGGGACTCTAGAGACTCGACTACTACGCTGGCAGTGGGTTTAACCACAGACCGTAATCGGCACTAGCTGTACGTAACGGTCCCCAGGTAGTTGTCGATAAGAAGGCCGATGAGGAAACCCATCCGAACTCCTACTGAGTCTGATGTGACAATCTCCATACAGTCCGGTCCGTTCATCCAAGACTATCGCATATCGGGCCTAGGGGGGTGGCAAGCGTCAGTCCCCTAATAGCGGTATAAGTCGTGTCGAAGGGAAGCACATTACACCCTGAGAAACTACTGGAACCTACCAGCAAATCTCGCTTGCCCTGGCCAGGGACTTTGCGTAATGGCTCTCTGACACAGCACGATATCTACTCCCAATACCGGGAGGGACGAATCCTGTCTAACCGCCACTGCCTCCAAGTGCTCGGGACTGCACCCAACTGCTACCTGTTTGCACGACTCCTTTGAGCCATGGTAGGGTAGCAATCTAAGAACAGTGGGACACACTCGAGGCGAAGTAGCAGTGTCAAGTCTGCGGACTATGCTGTACTCATGTCACCTGGGAACTTCTCACTGACGACTGGTATCAAACCAACCAACAGTTCCCTGTGAGTCCTGTCCGGTGTACCCGTAACCTAACGAGCACCTGCATACTATCTCCAGTACGACGTACTGACGGCTGTGGGACAGACCATCTTCCCAACTGGGATGAGAAGCGTACACACCAGTCTACTCCGGAATATCGATGCTCTGTCTCGATAATCCAACGACCAGGGACCTGAATAAGGATGTGCTTGTAGACTACCCATCCCCCACTAGTGTAACTGCCATCACAACGCTGGTAGACAAGCAAGATCCTAAGAGCTCTATCAATACGTACACTCACATATTAAGATAGAAAAACCAAGTAGCATACTACCATGTTCAGCAAGACTGTTATATACATGTGAATATCCCAAGCTTCCATTAGGTAATATACAAACTAGTATGATACAGTAATGGCCTTCTAGGGCATAAACACTAACAATCTCCCACTTGCACTAGGGCCATGTACTGGCATATCGTAGACCGATGATCTCGAGTAGCCTCTCGAACTGAATCTGAGGTAGGGCCTTCGTGAATGGATCAGCAATGTTCTCTTCAGAAGCAACTCTCCGAACCTCGATCTCCTGACGATCAATGATCTCCCTGATCAGGTGATACCGCCTCAAGATGTGTCTGGACTTCTGATGGGACCTTGGTTCCTTCGCTAAAGCTATAGCTCCGTTGTTGTCGCAATACAGAGGTATTGGATCAACTATGGTAGGAACCACCTGAAGTTCTGTTAGGAACTTCTTCATCCAGACTGCTTCTTTTGCGGCATCGCAAGCAGCTATATACTCCGCTTCCATCGTCGAGTCAGCAACGGTGTCCTGCTTGGAGCTCTTCCAGCACACCGCCCCTCCATTGAGGGTAAAGACATAACCCGACATGGACTTGGAATCGTCCTTATCACTCTGAAAGCCGGAATCAGCAAAGGCCTCCAACTTGAGGACTTTTCCGCCGTAAACCAAGAACATCTCCTTAGTCCTTCTCAGGTACTTGAGAATGTTCTTTACTGCTATCCAGTGTTTCTCCCCTGGGTCTGACTGATACCGGCTTACCACGCTCAGTGCGTAAGCTACATCTGGTCTGGTACACAACATCGCATACATTATAGAGCCTACCGCAGAAGCGTAGGGTATAATAGACATGCGTTCCCTTTCCAAATCAGTCTTGGGAGACATCTCTTTGGAGAGGGTGATTCCGTGACAAGCCGGTGAATTACCGCGCTTAGAATCTTCCATACTGAATCTTTTCAGTACAGTGTCGATATACCTGGACTGCGAAAGTCCCAACATCCTCTTGGATCTATCACGATAGATCCGGATCCCCAGAATGTACGAGGCATCACCCAGGTCTTTCATGGAGAACCTGTGTGACAAGAATCCTTTGACAGATTGTAGCATAGGAATGTCATTTCCTATCAATAGAATGTCATCCACGTACAAGACGAGGAATACGACACTTCTGGCTACAACTTTACTATATATGCACGGTTCATCTGGATTTTTGATAAAGTCATATTCTTTGACCGTCTCATCAAAACAGATGTTCCAACTCCGCGATGCCTGCTTTAGTCCATAAATAGATTTAAGCAGCTTGCATACTTTCCCGCTGCTCCCACTCTGATTGAAACCCTCTGGCTGATCCATATAGACGCACTCTTCTAAATTTCCATTCAGAAAAGCCGTCTTTACGTCCATCTGCCAGATTTCATAATCATGGAAGGCAGCAATAGCAAGAAGGACCCGAATGGATTTGAGCATAGCCACTGGAGAAAAAGTTTCGTCATAGTCCAAACCAGGTCTTTGACGAAAACGCTTTGCAACAAGTCTAGCCTTATAGGTTTCCACCTGTCCATCTACACCAATCTTTTTCTTGAAGATCCATTTGCATCCTATGGGTTTTACGCCATCTGGGCAAAGTCCAAAGTCCATACTTTGTTGGTGTACATGGACTTCATCTCGGTTCGCATTGCATCTAGCCATCGTACCGAGTCGCCGCTCTGGATGGCCTGCTGGAAGTCAGTAGGTTCATCATCATCTATGATGCAATCCTCTCTGTCCCCATCTATGAGAAAACCGTAGTATCTCTCAGGCGGATGAGACGGCCTACTACTCCTGCGGAGAGGTGCGGGAATATCCTGTTCTTCTTGAACTCCTGGTTCTACCAAACTTTCAGTAGCAGTTTGTGGTTCTGGAATTTCTTCCAGTTCTATTTCGCTCCCACTTATTTCCTTTTCTAAAAACTGATATTCTAGAAAATGGGCATTACGAGAAACAAACACCTTTTGTTCCTCTGTGTAATAGAATAGATACCCCTTGGAGTTCTTTGGATATCCCACAAACTGACACTTTACTGATCGTGCCTCGAGCTTGTCCACATGCTGCTTCTTAACAAAAGCTGGACATCCCCAAATCTTTAGATACTGAAGATAGGGTTTCTTCCCACTCCACATCTGATATGGTGTGGTAGGCACAGTCTTGGTAGGAACCATGTTCAAAAGATATGCCGCTGATTCAAGCGCATAACCCCAGAAAGATCGCGGTAACTCAGCATTACTCATCATGGATCGTTCCATATCCAATAGGGTTCGATTCCGTCTCTCCGATACACCGTTATGCTGTGGAGTGTATGGAAGAGTAAGCTGAGAGAGAATTCCTTTCTCTTTTAGGTAACCAAGGAACACGGCACTCAAGTATTCACCACCTCGATCAGATCTTAGTGTCTTAATACTTTTGCCGGTTTGGTTTTCTACTTCATTCTTATACTCTTGGAATTTCTCAAAAGCCTCGGATTTATGTTTCATCAGATAAATGAATCCGTATCTTGAGTAATCATCCGTGAAAGTAATGAAATAGGAAAAACCACCTCTCGCATGTGTAGACATTGGACCGCATACATCGCTGTGTATGAGTCCTAAGAGCTCGCTCGCTCTTACTCCTTGTCCAGTAAATGGAGTCTTTGTCATCTTTCCTTTGAGACAAGATTGACAAGTGTCATAAGTTTGATATTCGAACGAGTCCAAATATCCTTCTCTATGCAACTTAGTCAACCTTCTCTCATTGATGTGACCCAGTCTACAATGCCATAAGAAAGCTTTATTTAAATCTGGAGACTTTCTTTTTAGTGTGTTCTGGACATTGAAAATTTGGAGTTGGTTTAACACATATATGCCGTTATTTAGAGTACCGGACCCAATCAAACCATGATTAAGGTGGATGTTGACAACATCTCTTACAAACGTGAAATCATAACCTTTATTTGATAACAAGGAACTGATATGATATTACACGTTAAGCTTGGTACAAAATAACAGTTATGTAAAACCAAAATATGTCCACTCGTCAATCCTAGGTGATAATCCCCGACGGACGCAGCTCCCACGCTAGCTCCGTTAGCAACCCTGAGGATCATATCACCTTCCTTCAGCACTCTACGGTTTCTCAGTGCCTGCAATGAATTGCAAATATGAGATCCTGATCCGGTATCCAATACCCAGGAAGTAGAGTTGATTGACAGACAATTCTCAATTACAAACACACCTGAAGTCGAAGCCACAGCTTGCTTCGGTTCCTGGTTCTTGGCGTTCCACGCCTTGCAATCCTTCTTCCAGTGCCCTTTCCTGTGACAATGGAAGCACTCATCCTGGCCCACTACCGGTACCGCAAACTTTTTCTTTCCCTTCTTTCCCACCTTACTAACACCTCCTCTAGGTTTGGGTGCGGCCTTCTTCTTCCTTCCTTTGGCCCTAGCCTTGGACCCGGAAGAAGATGCACCGCCAACAAACATAGCGGGTGTTTCCCTTGCTTTCTGCAAGGTGCCCTCTGCACTCCTTAACATGTTCAGGAGTTCCGCAAGTTCAACTTCTTTTCCTTGAATGTTGAAGTTGAGGATAAACTGGGCGTAGGTGGGAGGAAGGGACTGGAGAATAAGGTCTGTATACAGCTCATTATCCAAAGTCGTCCCAAGGTCTGCGAGCTCTTCAATATAGCCGATCATCTGTAGGACATGTTCACCTACCGATGACCCGACAGCCAACCTCGCTCGAAACAAGTTCTTAGAGGTCTCGTATCTTGCTATACGAGATTGCTCTCCATAAAGTTCCTTTGTATGGAGAAATATGCCATCTAGGGACATATCCTCGTGCCTCCTCTGATGTTCATTGTTCATTGAGGCAAGCACGATGCACTTGGCTCTCGCGCAATCTAAATCCCAGGTTTTGCGGATTTCCTTATCCGCATTGCTGGATTTGGGACCAGGGACAGCAGGTGCCGTAGCGGTGAGGATGTACCCCAATTTGTCATAGGTCAAAGCCATTTTGACATTCCGCAGCCAATCTTTATAGTTTAGACCTGTCAGTATATTTTTCTCTAAAAGTAACTTAAGTCCAGTCATTTTCAGGGTCGCTGCAATTAGGAGAGAGAGAAGAAAACTCTTTAGCATGATGCTCTTGCAAGTTTAGAGTGGTTTTTAGTTTATCTAAACTGGATGGCTCCTACTGTTTCTCGAATCCTTCCTCAAACCATAAAAGAAGAATTAGCCAGGACTATTCTCACCGTACAATACTTGCTTAACCGTTCAGCCAGGCCAGTGTTGATACTTCGAGGGAGGTTTTCCAATGCTTTCGCGAAGTTTCTTAATTAAATAACCTCTTTTCTCTGGGGGCGTAACCCCGCTGACACTTTTCTGGACACCTACTAGGTTTATAGCATTGATCGTTAAGTGACGAATATCCTGATAAGTAGCAATACTCACAGTAGGATCGGGATCCAAATATCATCGTATGATAATGTTGAAGGAATCCTACCAACATTCATCAAACTCCAAATGGTATGCATCTCTTTGCAAATTTCAGTTTCTTTAGAAATTCCCGATATATATTTTTGCCCCATGCTCTTATGACCTTGGCGTTGGTCAAAATATCATAAGTCACATGTCAAGTTCTGCCCATCATTATCTTGTTAATTTGAACCCATCCGTACATATCCTTGACGTTGGCCAAAATGATCATACGACTGTCCCAAACTAACTCATCTATCTATGCAACAAATGAATACCCAGCAGCTACCAAACACTATGCCTTGGCGTTGGTCAAAATACATAGCTTGAATACTACTGAATACCCAGATGAAATGACGGAGGGCTACGACTGGTTTTGGCGAAACCGTGAACGTTGTGAACTAGATATAACCGAAGGAACCTGATAGCTTTTTAAAAGGAGTGGTTAAAGCTCCGCATTTAAAAATATCTGTTTTTAAAATTAACCGAGTGGTTTCTTTTAAAATGTTCCAACGATTTAAACTTTGGTTTGTTTTTCTTTGCATTATAGATAATGCGTCCCATCATTAACCTATCATTGCAGAAAACAACGAAAATACAACGTCCTCTTATGCCATCCGCATTCGCCATGGGGTCCCGTCATCACCCGTTAGGTTACTTAACTAACGACAGAGCGGGGGCTGGGCTAGCGCGGGTGTAAAACATAAGTGACGTCTAAATAGCTATCATATATATAGATATTTTACATTCGTCTGACGCAATGATATACATTCCAGAACACAGATAAACAATATTGGATTTGCAAGCAATCTGTATTTCTTTTGAGCCTGCAAGAAAAGACAGATTACACAGTTGTGATGAATAGCCGTTACCCTACCCTCGACCCCTACGGGTACGGCAAACTACCCGCCCGGCAGTTTGTGTACCCCACCTTGGGTCAGTCCTAGGAGCAAAAACAGTAAAATGAAATAATACAACGGTGGCTACAACCGCAACCTGGATGTGCCCCGCAAAAATAATATCACAACAAATTACATTTACAACAAATGAATTAAACAATAACCCATTGCAAACCCCGGCTATACACCACAACAGTCCAATACAGTTCATATGTACAAACAGATATAACCATTACAGAAATGTGCAACCCCCTGCCAACCGACATACTAGCAGTTAGGGGAGGTTTACGAACACATTTACCAATCACAGATATAATCCAACATGCAAATACTGTACAATTTCGATCGATTAAACATCTTTAATATTGCTCCAAAAACTGCTCTGTAAAACTGAAACCTGAGCAAATATTAAATATCCCAGAAAATCCCAAATAACACAGAGAACCACCACAATAAAAATGGGTCCCTGAATCGTCCAAACGGCGGCGGATCCGCGGCGGCAACAGTGCTATGCGCCGCGGATCCGCGGCTCCGTAGACGATTCAGGGCACCAAATTTTTTGTGTGTTCTTCTGGTGTCTTTTCAAGCTCTCTGAACTTCCCTGAAAAATTTTTGGACTTCATTTTAAACTCGACAAAAACTTGACAGTTTTAGGGTTTTCCGGCTTCGTTTTTCCGTTCGAAATTCGTACAAATTTGCAATTAAGTTATTTATTGTTTAGCGATGCTCTGATACCACTGTAAGTCGATGTACTACACCCCAATACTTGTGGGGAGGCGGAAATTTCAAAAACGAACTTGTTTAGTGAACGAACATCGACTAACCGCTTGAATCGAAGCTAAACTATAAATAACCAAACACAAAGTGTTTCTAAACTACTGTGTTTAGGGATTATACCTAATGAACCAACTCCTTCGTCTTTACGATCTCCTTGTTCTCCTCGGCCTTCTCTAGGTAGTAGACGATCCACCCGAGAGCAAAACTCCAAGCTAAACCTCTAAACTTGAGGCAACTAACCTTCTTGGATTGCTAATCAAAGAAGCTAGGATGAAATAGAGTGACGGTTATGGATTGATTAGTCTTACTAACCCTTGTTCTCAACTCATGAGAGGGGAGGATTAGTCTTTGAAGAGGGAGAGCTTGAGGAGAGAGAAGGTGAGAATGAATATCAAATGAGAATAGTAAATCTATCATAATAAATATGAACCATTCTTATTTATGAGAAAAAGAATAATGCATAATGAATAAGCATGCTTCACAAATATCTAATGGTGATTCATTGTCATGACTCACTAAGCATTTATCATGCATTAATGATATGCATGAATCACCCTCATGACTCACTAAACTCATTTAATGCAAATGACACCTAAACCTCCTTAGTCACCACCTTCTAGAAGCTTCTCGAGTAATTACGAGAACGCCCCTCCGATCCGTAAAAATACGGAAAAACTTTTGACTGTATAAATCCAATAACCGGATACCAGCAACTGGCTTAAACCAAAGCCGACTGGTAAAAACTGTCCGAAAGTCGTACGCGCGTAAACGCACGTATGCGTCCGAACCCTTTGTCGCAAAACCATGCGACCTCTATATCGTTTCTCCTGGAGTAGGAAACTCTCTGTGTGGAACTCTAGAGACTCGATTACTACACTGGCAGTGGGTTTAACCACAGACCGCAAGCGGCACTAGCTGTACGTAACGGTCCCCAGGTAGTTGTCGATAAGAAGGCCGATGAGGAAACCCATCCGAACTCCTACTGAGTCTGATGTGACAATCTCCATACAGTCCGGTCCGTTCGTCCAAGACTATCGCATATCGGGCCTAGGGAGGTGGCAAGCGTCAGTCCCCTAATAGCGGTATAAGTCGTGTCGGAGGGAAGCCCATTACACCCTGAGAAACTACTGGAACCTACCAGCAAATCTCGCTTGCCCTGGCCAGGGACTTTGCGTAATGGCTCTCTGACACAGCACGATATCTACTCCCAATACCGGGAGGGACGAATACTGTCTAACCGCCACTGCCTCCAAGTGCTCGGGACTGCACCCAACTGCTACCTGTTTGCATGACTCCTTTGAGCCGTGGTAGGGTAGCAATCTAAGAACAGTTGGACACACTCGAGGCGAAGTAGCAGTGTCAAGTCTGCGGACTATGCTATACTCATGTCACCTGGGAACTGCTCACTGACGACTGGTATCAAACCAACCAACAGTTCCCTGTGAGTCCTGTCCGGTGTACCCGTAACCTAATGAGCACCTGCATACTATCTCCAGTACGACGTACTGACGGCTGTGGGACAGACCCTCTCCCCAACTGGGATGAGAAGCGTACACACCAGTCTACTCCGGAGTATCGATGCTCTGTCTCGATAATCCAACGACCAGGGACCTGAATAAGGATGTGCTTGTAGACTACCCAGCCCCCACTAGTGTGACTGCCATCACAACGCTGGTAGACAAGCAAGATCCTAAGAGCTCTATCAATACGTACACTCACATATTAAGATAGAAAAACCAAGTAGCATACTACCATGTTCAGCAAGACTGTTATATACATGTGAATATCCCAAGCTTCCATTAAGTAATATACAAACTAGTATGATACAGTAATGGCCTTCTAGGGCATAAACACTAACAATTTTACCCTAGGTGAAATTAGCTAATTTTGCATACCTAGGGGGTCTATTTTACTGGAGATAAAGCCCTGGACCAAGCACGAATCAATTTGGGAGTACCAAGGCCGCAAATTACGTCTCAAATGATTAAATCTGCGGCATGGATTGGGGGTTTGGGGCTCTGGTCTTCAGGGTAGCTTCTAGGTTGCCTGCTTGTATCACAGTTTTTGCTAAATAATTTTCCAGATCCCCGAGTCATAGCAGATGTCAAAATACCATCACAATTTTCCGTTATCGGGGTTTCTAAGTTCGCGTTAAGGGGTTCTAGTCTCTGTTTTAGTCCATAAAACTAATACAACAAGGTTTATATGGCCTCTACTAGCCTCAATTACACCTTTGGATTCAATTCAAACCCTAACCTCTTCTAGAATTTTCCAAAGTTCACATATCCACACTAAATCGGTTCTAAACATGTATAGGTGCTAAGGTGAATGAAATACAATACACATGATGAAGAAAATACCTCATTGGGCAACTCAAGAAATTTCTTGAGTTGCCCCAACTGTCCAAAATCCATGCTTTCTTTGTCCAAAGTGTTTGTAGTAAGATTGTGCATGTTTTTTGTGAAGTGGGGATGATGTTTTGATGGTTTTTTGATGATGGAGTGAGGAGGTAGAGCGGGGAGGGAGAGGGGGCAACAGCCATGGGAGAGGGAGAGGGATGAAATGGTGAAGGAAATGAGGGCGAAAGCAAAGGAGACTTGGTCAAAGGAGACCCTCACCTCTCACTCTCTTCTCTCTCTTGCCCATACCCATTTTTCTATTCTTTTCCTTTTTCGTTTCTTTTCTTATGTTTCCTTTTCTTATCATTTAAAAGCCATGCATGAACAAAATGAGGAAAAACCATGATAGGAAAAATGCAACAAATATGAAAAATGACTTGGTGCAAGTCACTTGCACAAAACAAGTTTATTGCACGATTAGTGATATTTAATCGCGATTAGCATTAAAATGGAATACAATTAATCATAAGAATTTATAATTTGCTTAAATTATATAAAGCACCCTCATTTAAGTAATTTATATGATTTTCCAAATATTTCCTAATTTATCGGTATTTAATTATACCGCCATATTGAAATATTCATAATACTTATTATTTAATTATAAAAATTCCCAAAAATAATATTTTATTTTTCTGAAATGTTACAGTCTTCCCCCTTAAAGAAATTCGGTCCCCGAATTTAAATTTAAACCCCTCAAATACTAAAACATTTCAGTAAAATGATCCAGTCGTCAGGGCTCCGAAATCATAAATACATAAAACATATCGTAGCGCAATGCATGCGCACGAAAAATGAGCATATAAACCAAAATCAAAACTCCGTCAAGCATTCCGCAATCATCGGAGTTATGGCGAAGACACCAATGTCAAAGCCCAATACGAAAACCAACATGGTATATATCAAAACTATACATGTAAACATCGTGGTAAATTGGTCAAACATCTGAAAGAAATACATGCCAAACCTTTTTAAGTCACTGCGATGCGCGTATCACTGCACGGTGGCGGACGCCTATTGTAAGAAAATAACTATATATATACATACCCTTTGTTTAACATACACGTCCTGCCGTTTTGAAAACAATTTTAGAAGGGTTTCCTTTATAAAATGTTTCGTGTCATCTCGGACACGTAGGTAAATACTGAGACTATAGCTCCTTCTTCGGAAATCCCTTCGATAACTATTAATGCATGCAAAAATATATTCAGGTACTGTCCTCGGACTAGTCCTGCTCAGCTACTATAACATATAGCAAATATCATAAAACATACTGCTCCAAAAGAAATAAATCCCAAATGTGCATAAGAATGCCATGTGCGTCTGGTACCCACGGAAATCAAAATCCATGAATGTGCCATGCATGTACACAGAAACCAAATCTATATGCAACGGGTGTGCACCAAAACACCTGCCAAGGGCAACGTGTGTGCGTGACAGCAATATCAGGTGCATCTGATATGCACGTAGAATCTCGATTTGGTGCATCTGGTGTGCACCAAAATCTCCTCAAGCGCCCAAGTATGCGCAAGAATCCAAATCAAGTGCACAAGGTGCACGAAAACAAATATCGAGTATCATAATCAAAATCGACGATATACAACACATTTCAATGCAAATCCAAATCAGGTATACCGTGGTATATAATCTCACAAGCATGTGCATCAGTATGCACAAATCGAATCAAAATACTAAAGTGCATGAAAACTACACCGAAAACACAAGTCAAATCACATACATACCATAGGTATGAAATCAAAATCAACATCTTGAATGACATCAAATCGAAGTCAAGTGCAACTGTAGTGCACAAAATCTCAATCATACAAATAAATCGCCCAAAATACCGAAATCAAAAATAGCGGAAATAGTCCCGCTCTAGCACATCCTCTAAATATCTCTGGCCAACTGTCATGGTCACTCATAACATGCCTTGTCGATGATGCCGAACTCTGGCCTGCTGGGTGTGCATAATATGACCGATCCTGGGTCTAAGTCTTCTCGTCTTATTCCAGAAAGGTCCTATCGAAGTCTCTCCCAAAACTCGTTTCTGCCGAACTGTCTAGAAGTTATCACCCTTTACTAAGTCTGTTTCTTGATCCGGAATGGCTGCATACTCATCGCGACTCCTTCTGCAAGATATATCCATATACGACGCCTCTGCATGCGTATCACATATCTGATGTCAGCGGAGTGGAACGTCATCTCATCAAGATCTCGTACGAACCTCTTACTTCACTTTTCTCTAATGTCGACTGATTCGGACTCTTCTCTTCGTTACTGCATAGACTGTGCTCCAACGGCTATACTCGTATCTAGAGTATCCCAAATATGTATCCCATCACATGATATCCGAATGACGTCGAACCTTTCGATCGATTTGTCAAAGTTCCATAATCCCCCAAGAGCTCAACATCTTGAGTACGGTTTAATAGTATTCTATTACATGCCACAGTACCTATGGACTAACCGTAGAAGGGCAAACCCAAGCCTCACTAATGGCACCGCGGAACTGCCACCAACCGTAAGGTTCAAAAGCGTTCCCATGGTCATTATGTCGAGTTAGGGTTTCATTCTTCTAGAGGGTCCACGGAATTACTTGCATATTTCTCCGAATACATTAAACTTGGAAAATGGGTTTCTGACATTCGATCGTCTTCTATCGACTCTCAACGTACCTGCGTGAAGTCATCTCTAACTGGAATCAATCAATCTGATGACCTCGCATCGGGGTAGGTAATGAATCACAAGTCCTAGTCATCCCTTCTCGGGTGACTAGCTATCTTCTATCATATCTCTAAGTACAACTCGTGCGGCATTAGCTTCAAACATCTGGGCGACATCTCGTCAGTCACAGCAATAACTGAATCATTCGTCCGCACGCTGAACAGTGCCTCAATCATCAAAATAATCGGTGCATTGACGGTCATCACATTCTGACTGGCCTCTAGCAGTGGCCTAATCCTATAGTACTGATCGGCACGTCCGAGAAATCTCGTAAAAGCGATCCATCAAACGCTCATGGCGTGAAAACACAAATAAACGATACATCTATGCAATCGTGTGTCCCTGGAATCACGCCCTGGTCAGTCCTCGTTCGTGACGAGCTCATGTTGACGCAACTCTAGTCGTAGCTCTCTCTGCCCGTGTAATCGTGGCAGCAAAACCATAAACCGATAACGATGAGGATAGATCATAAGAATGAATATAATAATGTGCAAGGAAATGTACATCCTAAGGCTTCTTAAGTGGAGTAGTATATCGTAAGTATGCCGCGGAACATACACACGGTATGTCACTCTCCTTAAGTCACCTACTCCATCAACCAAGGTCAACCTAAGTGACGAAAATTCGGGTCTAATACCCCCTCGACTAAGTCTATGTTCCGTAAGGTCAAGCCTAGATTCCGTATATATACCAACACCCTAGGCTCCGCATAGTCAAACATAGACTCGAACCAAAGTTAACCTAGCGCTCCGATACCAACTTTGTCACGACACGAAATGGCACGTGACTAGCACTTGAATCATATGAAGTCTATAGGACCCCATCTAATTCAAGTAAAAAATCCCAGAAATCTAAACCATTTTAAAGGAAGGAAGTGAAGAAAACTTATTTTAAATCAAGTGGTTTTAATAACATAAGCTGAATACGCATTTTTAAAATCCTAAGTCCTTCCTAAAAATTTCGGCAGAGTTTCCTTTGTATGTACAGGCCCCAAAAAGGTACAACATGCATAATATGAATAAAGGCATCCCCAAGCGGGAGCTAGCTCTTCGTCAATTGACGGTCACAACCACGCAAGCAATATAATATACAACGCCGAAGGGCGAGGATAAAAACTCAAAAGGAAACTCAAATCATCAAGAAAACCATAATAATACAATGCGCGACTCTAAGGTCGAAAGAATATACAACTGGTCTTCTAAGGTTAAATAAATATACAAGTCTGGTTGATTGAGTTTTCTAGATACAACAATGTAAATAAAATACAAGGGTGGTCACTATGCGAGTGATCCCACCTACCAAAGCAATCACCCGGAATGAAAGCAGTGTGCCAGAAAGCCGCAATGAAACCTGTACGGCAAAAACCTGCAAGAACTGTGGCACAACGTGGGTGTTTTGCCAACTCGTGAGTAGAAAACATCACAGAGCAGAAATTGTATGTATAACTCAATCCTAGGTCAATACGATCAAATATATATAAACCACAAAATGATAAAGTCTGAAGCATGATATGGTGGCAAAGGTAAACATCTATACATAAGTGTAATACCAGGTGCTCGTGTCAGTGCCTCAGGTAGCAACATATCATAAATATGAGGTATGAATGCAATATAATGAAAACAGAATACATCATGCATGTGAAAACCGTTTTCTTAAATTAGTGAGATTTCTGTATATTTAAATCGAGGTATTATCAATGAAATCAACATAGAATCAGTGGCAAGCATCGACACAAAACATAAATCTCAATATCTCAATATCTCAGGCTCCGGCAATCCGGACTGTCCTGTATCCTCGAATCTCAATATCTAGGGCTCCGGCTATCCGGACTGGCCCATAACATCAAATCTCAAAACCTCAGGCTCCGGCTATCCGGACTGGCCTGTACTCCGATCGGTATCCTCCGGATATCCGTCGAGTCACAAATAAAATTACCGGTCAGTAGTGCTCCCCTGTCACTGGCTCAACGCCATCATCTGCGACCTTCTTGCCCCAGGGTACTGCACCGGGTCCACCATGCACCCACAGACGGTTCATCCTCCTCCTCGAATCGGGTGTATGATATCGCTCAAGAACCAAGAAAACTCATGGTGGACATATCTCAAATCATATCATGAGAAACCGCAACTTTCATTTAAAAATGATTATCAGTTTATAACATCCTTGCGGTTTCTCCAAATCCAGAAATCCCATGGAAATCTAAAATCCCAAATCTCAAGGGTAAATAAACAATGAATTCTATAATATTGGGCTCCGGCAATCCGGACTGGCCCATAATATCATGGCAAATGAATATATAAATATGCATGAAAATCACAGTAATAAATGCAATGCCTAACAATCATATAAAAGCAAGCTCACTAGTACCATGTCGAAATTATCAGCTAGCATTTTATACTAATGAAGTAGTATTTTCTAATGTGTACGTGACATGGCAATTACCGATGATGATGTGTGTGAGCCGACAAGAAGGTGTATATGGAGCATACGCATCATCGGTAATGGTGCTGGTGTCCTGACAGCATGATTTTAATAATAACTAATGAAAACACAATATAAGCATGCGATGCGATGCAAATAGTAATAATATGCAGAACATGAATAATAACGCAACATATAAGAATATATATTTATATATGAGTCATACAGTTTGACATTTGAAATAATACGAATCGTGGTGTTTAGAAAATAGGGCTACGGTGTTTTTAAGAAAAAGGTGCGTCCTTTGAAATATCCGTAAAATCCCTTGTCCTGTCTTTAAAATACTCACGATTTGTTAGTTTTGAAACAGGTATGACTCGAGTCTAGTCTAACATCTACAAGTAAATAATAGGACTAAACTAACAGGCTAAACGAAAAGGTAAGGAAACCACCTAAATCTGAGTCGATATATATATAACATATAATATTCGGTGATCCCGCCTCAATAGTATCACATATGATAACATATATATAATATGACATTCTCGAGTCAAGAGTGCGGATCAATCATCAATATATAGCTCGTACGGTAAATCCATCGTATGGCATCGCAAATCTGGGTACGGGTCGAATATCACATTTATCTCATTATTCATCTGGTATCCTTATCATCACATATGGTGAATTGGGTACTGATCTACATCTAGTACATACTGATACCATCTACATATATATATGTGCATGTGGATGAAAACAGATCGCTAAGGACCTACTACTATAACATGTCGTATCTCATAATACGATCCAAAACATATCACCGATCTCATGGCACCATTTCCAATCATATCGACTCATCTCCAAATATCGTATACTATCCTCATAATCCAGGTATATGTGTGTGTGTGTGTATATATATACACACACACACACACATACACACACATAGTCCCATACCCATGTGTGAATACACACACACACACACACACACACACACACATATCCCCATATACGCATGTCACGACCCGAAAGTACGGAACGCGACCAACACTTAAATTACGAAACGTCTAGAGGCGTAACGTAATATAAGCAAGTCGAAGCCCAGAAATCTAAACCATTAAAAGAAGAAGTAAAGAAAAATATGTTTAAAAGCAACATCAAATTTTCTCAAAAATTTCGGCAGAGCTTCCTTTGTAAAAACAGGCCCCAAACGGGTTCAAACGAGAATATATATAAGCAATAATAAAAAGGCTTCCCCAAGCGGGAGCTAGCTCTTCGCCAATTGGCGGTCACAACCACGCAAACAGTATAATATACAATGCCGAAGGGCGAGGAACAAAACTCGAAGAAAACCATCAAAACCACCAGAAAACCATAATAGTACAAGCGTGACTCTATGGTCGAAAGAATAAACAACCGGTCTTCTAAATCTATCAAGTAATATAAGTCTGGTTGATAGAGCTTACTAGATACAACGGAAATAATAAAAGTACAACGGCGGTCCCGATACAATGAACCGACCTACCAAGCAAATCACCATAAATGAAATGATGTGCCAGCAAGCTACCAAGGAAACCTGTAGATCGAAACCTGTAAGAAAATTTGGCACAACGGGGGTGAGTTGCCAACTTGTGAGTAGAAAATATCTGCGAGTAGAAATCGCATGCATGACGATCTCCTAGGTCATAATAATATACTTAACATGACGCTAGTCATCTAGTAGTGGCAGGTAATAATCTATGCGCAAGTGCAATACTCAGTGCTCGTGTCAGTGCCTCAAGTAATAACATGTCATGTGTATAAGTATGCATGCATCATGAATGTAAAACAATCAATCATGAAATCTGGACATATATGTGTAAGAAAATCTCAACTTTTATCAAAGTAAAATTTGTATGATAATCTGAACATCATCAATGAAATCCATGGAAATCCGTGTCAAGTATCGACACAAAACATATACATCTCAAAGTCTCAATATCTCGAAGTCTCAATATCTTGGGCTCCGTCAGTCCGGATCGGCCCATATGAACAAATCTCACGACAACGTTCGGTATCCTCCGGATATCCGCCGCGCCAGACATCACCAGCAGGTAGTCTTCCTCAGCCGGACTCATCGTCATCCCTACAAAAACACCCTCGCCCCGGGGTACCGTACCGGACCCACCATGTACCCGAGACGGTTCCTCCACTCCTCGAATCGGGTCTCAAAAACCAACAGAAAACGTGAAAACTCATGATGGACGACCTATACATCACGAGAAAACCGCAACTTAAATTTTAAAAATGATAATAATAAGCTTTTATTAAATTCTTGCGGTTTTTCCAAAATATCCAGAAATCTCATAGAAATCCAAAATTCCAAAATCATAAGTAAGTAAATAATGAGTATTGGAATAAGCCCCACAATACTGCATGATAATATGAATATGTGAATGCATGATGTGTCTAAGTAATAAATGCAATGTCTAAAGTAGCACATGAGAGTACTCACATAATATTATATTGGACTAGCATTTAGCTGATTATATAAATAAAAAGATAATATGTTCTAAAGTGTACGTGATATGGCAATTGCCGATGATGATGTGTGTGAGCTGGCAAATAAGTGTACGTGGATCATGCGCATCATCGGTAATGGTGCTGGTGTCCTAACATGTAGAGTTTCATATTAGCTAAAGAAACATATGTATGAATATGCAATGCGATGAATACAACATGAATATAATGGTGAATGTGTAGTAAACGCACAACTAGAGAATATGTACTAATTACGAGTCATAAAGTTTTTTATTTGAAAAAGCATGAATCGTGGTTTTTAGAAAATTAGGGGCTACGGGGGGTTTTTTTTAAAGAAAAAATATGTCCTTTGAAAAATCCGTAGTATCCCTCAGGCTGTCTTTAAAAATGCGCACGATTCGTTAGTTTTTAAAATAAATATGACTCGAGCCTAACGAAAATCTACCTAACCAACTAAGGAACTAACTAAAGACACTAGTCGAAAGGTAAGAACAATCCTCCTAAAGTCTGAGTCGGTATCTCTAGTAGTCGGCGATCCAGCCTCAATAGCGTCACGTACGTAGTACGACTTCCTCGAGTCAAGAGTGCGGATCAATCATCACATCTATACCTCGTACGGTAAAATCCATCGTACGGCATCCCAAAATCGGGGTATGGGTCAACTATCACATATATACATCATCGTTCGTATAGTATCATCATCAAACAGTATCATGATCAAGGATACTGTACTATAATCGCATACATCCCAATATCATCAAACATATATCATTGTCTGTGTAAATATACATCGTCAAATGATCCACTAAAATATCATGTCATATATCATATCGTGATTAAGTCACATATTACAATCCGGGTTCTACTCTAGAGTCTCGTACATTTCAATATCATCATCACCTATTATCGTTTTTGTATAAATTTACATTTTCTCATTTCCCGACGATCCGCTAATATCATAATACATCTCATATCATAACACGATCGTATATCCAATAGATCACGACATCAAGCCCAGTCATATCGACTCATCCCCATGTATCATATAACATCCTCATATCACATGTATATGTTGTGTGTGTGTGTGTATACCTACACACATTCCTATATATATATATATACACACACATATACACCAAGTCAAATCTATGTGTGTGCGTGTGTGTGTGTCTACATGAAACCTACGAATTCCCTCCAAGGCAATCATCCTTAGGTTAAGTCTTTCTAAATAAGTCTAATCCAACCTAAAGTCTTCAATAGTACCCTACTCGCCAAGAATCTAAGGTCACGTCCGGCTTCCTAATAATAATATGCAATATCTTTATTCTACGTTTGCGGGGGTGCTATACGCCATCCACCCGACTTCCCCCATAGATATACATCTACTCACCTGGTCCTTCCCTGCCGAAATCGATGCCGCCATCCTCTTCTTCATCGTACGAAGTCCACATGAGGGGTACCTATACGCAAACATATATAATATCATAAACCGAAATCGCGGACAAAACCAAAACGGCGCACGAAACGCGCATAGGTTAAAACTTATGACCCGTTCATGCAAAATAACCAAATAACCCTCGACATTGGCGTACAAATGCCGATTGATCGAGATAAAACACAAATGTACAAATCGTAGTTCCAAAACTCACTAATTATAATATAAAATAGGGTTTAAATCATCAAAACCTTAAAATGAATCAAATCGATTTATTTCACAAAAACCTAGAAAGCACTTAATTGCCGTTTTAATTCGAAACTTGACATTTTAACAAAACTAATGGCCATAATATTCACTAAATATCATAACTAAGTCATACAACCCATCACCATAATTTAATCTCATCAATTTGTATTAAATCCTAAATTCTAGTTTGCAAAATTATCAAATTTTAACACTTTTTAAAGCAAAATTCACAATTCAACAACTAAGCTTGGTTTTGCATGAACTAAAGTATTAAACTACAATTTATAATATTAATAAAGTCATGAAACCCTAATTAAATTTTAATCTCAATTATTTTATCAATTTCCAAAAAACTAGTTTGCAAAATAGCATAATTATCAAAATTTTAATGTACAAATTAGCAAACTAGTAACTAGATTAGGTTTTGCATTCTATTAACATGTTAATCTACTCACTAAAACCATAATCTAATGATAAAAACCCTCACTAGAATTTTATCACACACACATATATATATACATTTCACAAAACCCAAGTTTGCAACAATTAAGCAATTTGGACAAATTAGTTGTAACAATTAGTAACTTAACAATCTAGATTAGGTTTTACATGTCTTTGTGTGTAAAGCTATATATTAAAATCGTGAACAATTTATAAAAACCCTAGCTTGATCACAAACCCTAAATCTTGAATTTTCAAATTTGAAATTAAAACCTAATTAAGCATCATGATTATTTGAATTGATGTAATTAAACATCAAGTAACAATTTGGTTTAAGACTATACCTCCAAACCATGAGATCAAACATGCAACCTAGGCTCCAAGATTCTAACTTTGCTCCAAAATCCAAGCTTATAAGCCAAAGAATAATGAGTAGAGATTGGATTACGAATTTGTGGTTTTATTTTTGGATTTTTGATGAACTTTTGGATGATTTTTGAAAGGAAATGAGCTTAGGAAAAATTGGGGCTGCCACCATGAGGGTTCGGCCATGGCATTGAGGAAGAGAAAGAGAGAGCAAATGAGTGTAGAAACAAGTAGAAACCTCTCAAATAAATCACCTCCTTTAATTCTTTTCAATAATTATTAAATTTTATGCATTTTCTTTTCTAAATAAAACCGAGAAAAATTCTAGAACAATGGAGAATTTTGAGAAGGAATTTTGCACGATACACACTTGTTTTAAATTGTCATGGTTCACATTTGTAAAATTAACCCATTCAAATTTGTATTTATCACTAATTAAATGTATAATTAAAAAGCTTATGTAAATATTGAAAATTAATTAATTACGGAAAATATTTTAGTAAACTAATAATTTATAAGTCACTAAATAAACACCATTTACTAGTAATTACATAGTTAAAATAGGCGTATTTAAATCTATATTGAAAAATAACTGAAGTTGAGTTTTATGGAAAATACGGTTTATTTTACCGATTATCAGAAAATTTACCTAAAGGATATTTATTTATTTATTTATTTTTAAAACGTAACAATCTTCCCCCCTTAAAGAAATTCGGTCCCCGAATTTAAATCAAAACTCCCCCAAATACTAAGACATTTAGCAAAAAACTTAAAGCGCCGGGCTCCGAAATCATCAATATTTAAAACACATTTTAGTGAAATGCATGCGCATGAAAAACAGGTACATAACTCAAAATCAAAACTCCGTCATGCATAACGAAATCATTGGAGTTATAGTGAAAATACAATGTCAAAGTCCAATATGAACTCAACATGATATACTCAAAACTTAAACATTTATATGATACGCATCGTTATAAAACCGTCCAAACATCTGGAAAAAATACACGCAAAACCTTTTCCCAAATCACCATGCGATGCGCGAATCACGGCACAAGTAGCGGACGTTCATTTTTTTAAAAAATAGCTATACATATATATCTTTTATTTAACATACACGTCCCGCCTGGTTACTAAACCAAATAGTAATTATTATAAAACATACTGCTCAAAATGAAATCAATCCCAATTACAGCATAAAAATATCATGTGCGTTCGGTGCGCACTGAAATCGAAATCAAATACAAAAGCCATGAATATGCACAGAAGCAAAACTGAGTGAAACGGGTGTGCACCAAAAACAATTGTCAAGTGCAACGGGCTTGCCCGACAACAATATCAGGTGCATCTAATCTGCACAAATCTCTATTTAGTGCATCTGGTGTGCACAAAATCGCATCAAGTGCGCCAAGTGTGCGCAAGAATCTCAATTAAGTGCACATGGTGCACGAAAACATATATCGAATATCAAAATCGAAATCAGAGTAAGAAAAGTGCATGAAAACTATGCTGAAGCATACGTCAAAATCATGTGCAACCCATATGCACGAAATCAAATCAATATCTCAAAATGTATAAAACCAAATCGAATGCACTGGGTATGCACAAAACATCATCAATACAACTGATATATGGAACACGAATAGAGTGTAATGAATGTACACATAGGAAATACCAATCAGAAAACGAAATCATCAAAATACCAGAATCCAAACAACGGAAATGTGATATTCGAATCACCAATCGTAAATCGTAACACTGACGTTGATGTTCTCCTCTTCCCTCTGGTGTCGACTGATTCGAACTCGTCTCTTCGTAGCTGTATGAACTGTGCTACAAATGGATATACTCATATCTAAAGTCTCCCGAGTAATGTATCCCATCACATGATATCCGGACTACGTTAAACTTTTCGATCGATTTATCAAAGTCCCAAAATCCCCCAAGAGCTCAACACTCGAGTATAGTTTAAAAATATCCAGAACATGCCCCAGCATCTGCGGACCAGCCGTAGAAGGGCAAACCCAAGCCTCACTAATGGTACCACGGAACTGCCGCAAACCCTAAGGTTCACAAGCGTTCTCATGGTCATTATGTCGAGTTAGGGTTTCATTCTTCTAGAGGGTCCATAGAAATACCTGCATGTTCTTCCGAATACCTTAAACATGGGAAAATAGGTTTCTGACATTCATTCGAACCTTTTAACTTCGTCTGGATGACAAGTGAATACCCTTCGTCCGCACGCTAAGCAATGCTTCAATCCTCAAGAATAGACGATACCCTAACGGTCATCACATTCGAGCCGCAGCTCCCTCTACCCGTGCGACCGTGGTAACAGAAACCACCATCCGATATTGACGAAGATAGATCAAAGGAACGAATAGAATATGGTGCAAAGAAATGTACATCCTAAGGCTTCTTAAGCAGAGTACCGTATCGTAAGTATGTCGCGGATCATACACACGGTACGTCACTCTACCTAAGTCATCTACTCCATCAACCAAGGTCAACCTAGACTCGGACAAAGGTTAAACCTAGCACTCTGATACCAACTTTGTCACGATCCGAAAGTACGAAACGTGACCAGCACTTAAATTACGAAACGTCTAGAGGCGTAACGTAATGTAAGAAAGCCGAAGCCCAGAAATCTAAACCATTAAAAGAAGAAGTAAAGAAAAACATGTTTAAAAGCAACATCAAATTTTATCAAAAATTTCGGCAGATCTCCTTTGTAAAACATAGCCCCAAACGGTTACAAACGAGAATATATACATAAGCAATAATAAAAAGGCATCCCCAAGCAGGAGCAAGCTCTTCGCCAAGTGGCGGTCACAACCACGCAAGCAGTATAATATACAGCGCCGAAGGACGAGGAACAAAACTCGAAGAAAACCATCAAAACCACCAGAAAGCCATAATAGTACAAGCGCGACTCTAAGGTCGAAAGAATAAACAACTGGCCTTCTAAATCTATCAAGCAATATAAATCTGGTTGATGGAGCTTACTAGATACAACTAAAATAATAAAAGTACAACGGCGGTCCCAATACAATGAACCGACCTACCAAGCAAATCATCCTGAATGAAATGATGTGCCAGCAATCTGCCAAGGAAACCTATAAGAAAATTTGGCACAACAGGGGTGAGTTGCCGACTCGTGAGTAGAAGACATCTGCGAGTAGAAATCGCATGTACGACGATCTCCTAGGTCATAATAATATACTTAACATGATGCTAATCATCTAGTGGTGGCAGATAATTATCTATGGGTAAGTGCAATACTCAGTGCTCGTGTCAGTGCCTCAAGTAATAACATGTCATGTGTATAAGTATGCATGCGTCATGAATGTAAAACAATCAATCATGAAATCTGGACATATCTGTATAAGAAAATCTCAACTTTTATCATAGTAAAATTTGTATAATAATCTGAACATCATCAATGAAATCCATGGAAATCCGTGTCAAGAATCGACACAAAACATATACATCTCAATGTCTCAATATCTCGAAGTCTCAATATCTCGGGCTCCGTCAGTCCGGATCGGCCCATATCATCAAATCTCACGACAACGGTCTGTATCCTCCGGATATCCGCCGCGCCAGACATCACCAGTAGGTAGTCTTCCCCAGCCGGACTCATCGTCATCCCCATAAAAACACTCTCGCCCTAGGGTACCGTACCGGGCCTACCATGTACCCGAGACGGTTCCTCCACTCTTCGAATCGGGTCGCGAAATCCAACAGAAAACATGAAAACTCAAGGTGGAAGACCCATACATCACGAGAAAACCACTTAAATTTTAAAAATGATAATAATAAGCTTTTATTAAATTCTTGCGGTTTTCCCCCAAAATCCAGAAATCTCATAGAAATCCAAAATCCCAAAATCATGAGTAAGTAAATAATGAGTATTGGCATAAGCCCCACAATACTACACGATAATATGAATATGTGAATGCCTGAAGTGTCTAAGTAATAAATGCAACGTCTAAACTAGCACATGAGAGTAATCACACAATATTATATTGGACAAGCATTTAGCTGATTATATCAATAAAATGATAATATGTTCTAAAGTGTACGTGGCATGAAAATTACTGATGATGATGTGTGTGAGCCGGCAAATAAGTGTACGTGAATCAAGCGCATCATCGGTAATGGTGTTGGTGTCCTAACAGGTAGAGTTTATATTAGCTAAAGAAACATATATATGAATATGCAATGCGAGGAATACAACATGAATATAACAGTGAATGTGTAGTAAACGCACAACTAGAGTGTAAGTCCATGTCACGCACCCTATGAGCTTGCGGGGAGGCGGAATATATGAAATTTTTTTATCAAAGCTTCGTAACACGGACTTGAGCACACGGATCGTGTCTAAACCATTACTAGCAAACTATGAAAGATTTAACTACTCGGATCGAAGTTATACCTCACGTTACTCGTCCTCAGGGTCTTCATGGCTGTCCTCCACTCCTCGTAGGCTCTATGGAACGTCGGCACCTCAACAGCCTCCTCGAGTTAAAGACGATCCACCCGAGAGCTACTACTCCAAGCTTGACCTCTAACTTGAGGTAACTAGGTTTCTCAAAGTGCTAATCTAAGCAACCTAGGGGATATAGAGTAGAATTATGGATTAATAAGACTTGCTAACCCTTGATCTCAACACATGAGAGGTTAGGGTTAGGGTTTGAAGAGAGAGAGCTTGAGGAGGGAGAATGTGAGAATAAGAATCCTTTTGGATAAATGATATCATTTGTGTATATATGAAACATAACATATTATTAAATGAATAACAAATAATGATATATCATCATGTTTCATTAATACACATAGTGATTCATCACATGAGTCATATAAATCATAAATGAATCATTAACTCCATGTATGAATCACACCATGACTCATTAATCCAATAACTGCAAATGCCACCTTAGCCTCCAAGTCATCATCCTTCTAGAAGCTTCCCAACAAATTACGAGAACGCCCCTCCTATCCGTGAAAACACGGAAAAACTTTAGACTGTATAAATCCAATAATCCGATACTAGAATCTGGCTTAAAGCAAAGCCGACTAGTAAAAACTGTCCGAACATCGTACGTGCGTAAAAACACGTATGCGTCCGAACCCTGTCGTAAAACCATACGACCTCTATATCGTTTGGCCCGAAGCAGGGAAACTCTCTGTGTCGGACTCTAAAGACTCGACACTACGTTGGCAGTGGGTTTAACCACAGACCGCAAGCGGCACTAGCTGTACGTAACGGTCCCCAAGTAGATGTCGATAAGAAGGACGATGAGGAACCCATCCGAACTCCTACTGAGCCTGATGTGACAATCTCCTTACAGTCCGGTCTGTTCGTCTAGGACTATCGCATATCGGGCCTAGGGGGCGGTAAACGTCAGACCCCTAATAGCGGTATAAGTCGTTTCAGAGTGCAGCCCATTACACCTTGAGAAACTACTGGAACCTACCAGTAAATCTCGCTTGCCCTGGCCATGGACTTTGCGTAATGGCTCTCCATACACAGCGCGATATCAACCCCCAATACCGGAAGAAACGAATCCTGTCTAACCGCCACTGCCTCCAAGTGCTTCGGGACTGCACCCAACTACTACCTGTTTACACGACTCCTTTGAGCCGTGGTAGGGTAGTAATCTAAGTACAGTGGGAATACACCCGAGGCGAAGTAGCAGTATCAATTCGACGCACTAAGCTGTACTCATGTCACCTGGGAATTGCTATCTGACGATGGGTATAAATCCGACCTGCAGTTCCCGGCGAGTCCTGTCCGGTGTACCCGTAACCTAACGAGCACCTGTATACTATCTCCAGTACGGCGTACTGATGGTTGTGGGACAGACCATCCCCCCAACTGGGATGAGAAGCGTACACACTAGTCTACTCCGGAGTATCGATGCCCTGTCTCGATAATCCTACGACAAGGGACCTGTATAGGATGTTGCTTATAGACAACCCAGCCCACACTAGTGTGACTGCCATCACAACACTGGTAATCAAGCAAAGATCCTAAGGGCTCGACTAATATGTATAAGCGATACGTTACAAGAAACATATGCACATATTAACGTAGACATAAACCAAATAGCATACTACCATTTTTAGCAAGACTGTCAATACAACTGTGAATATCCCAAGCTTCCATTAAGTAATATACAAACTAGTATGATACAGTAACGGCCTTCTAGGGCATAAACACTAACAATCTCCCACTTGTACTAGGGCCATGTACTGGCATATCGCAGACCTATGATCACGAATAGCCTCTCGAACTGCGTCTGAGGAATGGCCTTTGTGAATGGATCAGCAATGTTATTCTCCGTGTCTACTCTCTTTACCTCGATCTCCCAGCGATCTACGATCTCCCTGATCAGGTGTTGCCGCCTTAAGATGTGTCTGGATTTCTGATTGGACCTGGGTTCCTTCGCTAAAGCTATAGCACCGTTGTTGTCGCAATACAGAGGTATTGGACCAACACTGGTAGGAACAACCTGAAGTTCAGTGAGGAACTTCTTCATCCAGACAGCTTCTTTTGCGGCATTGCAAGCAACTATGTACTCCGCTTCCATCATTGAGTCAGTAACGGTCTTCTGCTTGGAACTCTTCCAACAGACCGCCCCTCCATTGAGGGTAAAGACATAACCCGACATGGACTTGGAGTCATCCTTGTCACTCTGGAAGCTGGAGTCGGCAAAGGCCTCGATCTGGAGGTCTTTTCTTCCATACACAAAGAACATCTCCTTAGTCCTCCTCAGGTACTTGAGAATGTTCTTTACTGCTATCCAGTGCTTCTCCCCTGGGTTTGCCTGATACCGGCTTACAACGCTTAATGCGTATGCTACATCTGGTCTGGTACATAACATCGCATACATTATAGAGCCTACCGCAGAAGCGTAGGGTATAATCGACATGTGATCCCTTTCCAAATCAGTCTTGGGAGACATCTCTTTGGAAAGGTTGATTTCGTGACAAGCCGGCAGGTTACCGCACTTAGAATCTTCCATACTGAATGTTTTCAATATGGTATCTATGTACCTGGACTGCGAAAGTCCCAACATCCTCTTTGATTTATCACGATAGATCTGGATCCCAAGAATGTAGGTGGCATCACCCAGGTCCTTCATGGAGAACTTCTGTGGCAAGAATCTTTTGACTGAATGGAGCATAGGAATATCATTTCCTATTAGGAGAATGTCATCCACGTAGAAGACGAGGAATACTACAACTCTTTTTACAATCTTACTGTATATGCATGGTTCATCTGGATTCTTGATAAAGTCGAATTCTTTGACAGTATCATCAAAACAAATGTTCCAACTCTGCGATGCTTGCTTTAGTCCATAAATGGACTTAAGTAGCTTGCACACTTTACCGCTGCTCCCACTCTGAATGAATCCCTCTGGATGATCCATATAGACGCAATCTTCCAAATTACCATTTAGAAAGGTCGTCTTTACGTCCATTTGCCAGATCTCATAATCGTGGAAGGCAGCAATGGCAAGAAGGACCCGAATGGATTTGAGCATAGCTACTGGAGAAAAGGTTTCGTTATAGTCCAAACCAGGTCTTTCACGTAAACCCTTTGCAACAAGTCTAGCCTTATAGGTTTCAACCTGTCCATCTACACCAATCTTCTTTCTGAAGATCCATTTGCATCCTACGGGTTTTACCCCATCTAGAGAAATGTCCAAAGTCCATACTTTGTTAGTGTACATGGACTCCATTTCGGTCCGCATTGCATCCAGCCATTTTACCCAGTCGCCGCTCTGAATGGCTTGCTGGAAGCTAGTAGGGTCATCATTATCAATGATGCAATCTTCTCGATCCCCGTCTATGAGAAAACCGCAGTATCTCTCGTGCGGATGAGACTGCCTACTACTTCTGCGGATAGGCGCTGATATGTCCCTTTCTTCTGAAACTTCTGGTTCTACCATACATTCAGTAACAGCTTGTGGTTCTGGAATTTCTTCCAGTTCTACTGCGCTCCCACTCTTCTGATTTTCTAAAATTTAGCTTCTAAGAAGTGGGCATGACGAGAAACAAAAACCTTTTGTTCCTCTGCGTAATAGAAACAATATCCCTTGGAGTTCTTTGGATATCCCACAAACTTACACTATACTGAGCGTGCCTCGAGCTTGTCCGGATGCTGCTTTTTTACAAAAGCTGGACATCCCCACGTCTTCAGGTACTAAAGATAGGGTTTCTTCCCACTCCACATCTGATATGGTGTGGTAGGCACAGACTTGATTGGAACCTTGTTCAAAAGATATGCAGCTGATTCTAGTGCATAACCCCAGAAAGATCGCGGTAACTCAGCCTTACTCATCATGGAATGAACCGTATCCAATAGGGTTCGATTCCTCCTTTCCGATACACCGTTGTGTTGTGGTGTGTTTGGAGGAGTAAGCTGAGAGAGAATTCCATTCTCTTTTAAGTAACCCAGGAACTCGGCACTTAAGTATTCACCACCTCGATCAGATCTCAGTGTCTTGATACTTTTGCCTGTTTGGTTTTCCACTTCATTCTTGTATTCCTGGAATTTCTCAAAAGCCTCGGATTTATGCTTCATCAAGAAGATATGTCCATACCTAGAGAAATCATCCGTAAAAGTAATGAAGTAGGAATAACCACCTCGCGCATGTGTAGACATTGGACCGCACACGTCACTGTGTACGAGTCCCAAGAGCTCGCTCGCTCTTACTCCGTGTCCAGTAAACGGAGTCTTTGTCATCTTTCCCATGAGACAAGATTCATAAGTAGCATAAGATTGATATTCAAACGGATTCAAATATCCTTCTCTATGTAACTTAGTTAATCGTGTTTCATTGATGTGACCTAGTCTACAATGCCATAAGAAAGCCTGATTTATTTCTGGAAACTTTCTTTTAAGTGTGTTCTGGACATTGAAAACCTGAGCTTGACTCAATACGTATATACCGTCATCTAATGTACCGGACCCAATCAGAACTTGATTTAGGTGGATGTGAACTACATCGCTTAAGAATGTAAAATCATATCCCTTTCTCGGAAGTGAGGACACTGATATGATATTACAAGTCAAACTAGGTACATACAAACAGTTACGTAGAATCAATATCTACCCACTTGTCAAACCTAGGCGATATTCTCCCACGGATTCAGCGTCCATGCTCATTCCATTTGCTACTCTGAGAGACTAATCACCTACCCTTATAACTCTACAGTTTCTCAAAGCATGTAATGAATTACAGATATGAGATCCTGCACCGGTATCTAGTACCCAGGAAGTAGAGTTAATAGACAAACGGTTCTCAATTACAAATACACTTGAGGCCGAAGCCACAACATGCATCGTATCCTGGCTACTGGCTTCCAAAGCCCTGCAATCCTTCTGCCAATGCCCAATCCCATAACAATAGGAACATCCCACTTTAGCTAAACTAAGTCTCAAAACTTTTGCTCTTCCTTTTCCTCCTACTTTACTGACACCGTATATCGGCTTTGTAGAGGTCTTCTTCTTTTCACCCTTTGCTTTCGTCCTGGATGTAGAAGAAGAAGGTCCTCCATTAAGCAGAGCTTGTGTCTCCCTGGTTTCTTTCAGGGTGTAAGTAGAGGGTATGGACTGTGGAAATAAGTCAGCGTATGACCTCTTTCCCAACGTGGTCTCCAGGTCCTTGAGCTCATCAATATAGCTAGTCATTATAAGGACGTCGTCCCTTACAGATGACCCGACAGCCAACCTCACTTGAAATAATTCGTTCGAGGTCTCATATCTTGCGATATGAGATTGCTCTCCATATAAATCTTTGTTATGAAGAAAGATGGAAACTGAGTCCATCTTCTCGTGCTGCTTCTAGTATATACCATCAACTGAAGCCAACACGAGGTACTTGGCTTTCGCTTTAACCTTTTCCCTTGTCTGACGGATATCCATATCCGCGATGGTGGAAACTGGACCTGGGACGGCGGGATCTTGAGTAGTAATAGGGTGGTCCAGCTTGTCATAGGCAATGGACATCTGGACAGACCTTTGCCAGTCATATAACTCAGACTCAGTCAACTTGTTATCTAGATGTAACCTAGTCATGGTCACAAGGTCATTGCAATGAGAAAGAGAGAAGAAAACACTTTAGCATGATGCTCTTACAAGTTTAGATTGGTTTTTAGTTTATCTAAACTGGATGGCTCCCACTGTTTCTCGAATCCTTCCTCAAACCATAAAAGAAGAATTAGCCAGGATTATTCTCACTGCACAATACTTGCTTAACCGTTCAGCCAGGCCAGTGTCGGTACTTCGAGGGAGGTTTTCCAACGCTTTCGCGAAGTTCCTTAATTAAATAACCTCTTTTCTATGGGGGCGTAGCCCCGCTGACACCTTTCTCGACACCTACTTGGTTTATAGCATTGATCGTTAATTGACGAATCTCCTGATAATTAGCATATACTCACAGTAGGATCAGGATCCAAATATCATCGTATGATAATGTTGAAGGAATCCTACCAACATTCATCAAACTCAAAATGGTATGCAACACTAGCAAGTTTCTGTTTCTTT
This sequence comes from Agapanthus africanus, assembly GCA_030015575.1. Taxonomy (NCBI): domain Eukaryota; kingdom Viridiplantae; phylum Streptophyta; class Magnoliopsida; order Asparagales; family Amaryllidaceae; genus Agapanthus; species Agapanthus africanus. The sequence continues at coordinate 196,675,323 of JASDDO010000029.1, read as the reverse complement.
AGAAACTCCCGATGTGGATTTTTGCCCCATGTTCTTATGACCTTGACGAAGGCCAACAAATCATAAGTCACATGTCAAGTTCTGCACATCATTATCTTGTTAATTTGAACCCACCCGTACATACCCTTGACGAAGGCCAACAAGGTAATACGACTGTCCCAAACCAACTCATCTATCTATGCAACAAATGAATACCCCAGCAGCTACCAAACACTATGCCTTGATGAAGACCAACAAACATAGCTTGAATACTACTGACCATCCATAAGAAACGACGGAAGGCTACGACTGGTTTTGGCGAAACCGTGAACGTAGAGAACTTGATATAATCGAAGGTACCTGATAGCTTTTTAAAAGGAGTGGTTAAAGCTCCGCAATTAAAAATTCTGCTCTTTTAAAATAACCGAGTGGTTTCTTTTAAATTTGTTCCAATGATTCAACTTTGGTTTGTTTTCTTTGCATTAATATAATGTGTTCCATCAATTAACCTATCATTGCAGAAAACAACGAAAATACAATGTCCTCTTATGCCATCCGCATTCGCCACTTGGTCCCGTCATCACCCGTTAGGTTACTTAACTAACGACAGAGCGGGGGCTGGGCTAGCGCGGGTGTAAAACATAAGTGACGTCTAAATTGCTATCATATATAGATATTGTACATTCGTCAGACGCAATAATAGGCATTCTAGATCACTGATGAACATTATTGGATATACAAGCAATCCGCGTTTCCTTTGAGCCTGCAACGAAAGACGGATTACATAGTTGAGATGAATAGCCATTACCCCACCCTAGACCCCTACGGGTATGGTAAACTACCCGCCAAGTACCCAAAGTGAAGCGGTCTCCCTCAACAACGTGAGTAGGCCACCAAACACTTCAACGTACCCGGTAGTTTGTGTACCCCACCTTGGGTCTATCCTAGGAGCAAAAAACAGTAAATGAAATAATACAACGGTGGCTACAACCGCAACCTGGATGTGCCCCGTAAAAGAATATTACATCATATTACAATTTACATCGAATGAATGAATATAAAACCCATCTCAAACCCCGGCTAATTATCACAACGATCCAATCAAGTTCATATACACAAACAGTAAAAACCATTACAGAAATGTGCAACCCCCTGCCAACCAACATACTGGCAGTTAGGGGAGGTTTACGAACACATTAAACATTACAGATAAAAACCCGATTAGCAAATAACTTAGAATATCGATCGACAACCTTTTTCCGTGTCTACCCCAAATGCAAGCCAGCACAGAAGTAACCTAGGCAGAAACAGAATATACTGGAAAACAAAACACCACAAAATATGAATTACTGCGCAAATTCGAGTGAACTCGGGGTTGACTCGGCGGCGGATCCGCGGCCCAAAGCACCATTCAGCAGCGGATCCGCGGCCGTCTTACCGAGTTAGGTCCTCTTATTTTCCCAGAATTCTTATATCCCCTGCTGTTAATTTTCAGCACATCAAATAATTTTTTCGACACGTTTAAAATTGACAGAAACTTGAGGGGTCCGGGGTTTTGTTTTCGCGTTTTTCCGACAATCGAAGTTCTAATTAGTTGCTAACAAGCTAGTAAAGGTTTAGTTGGCTCTGATACCACTGTAAGTCCATGTCACGCACCCCAAGAGCTTGCGGGGAGGCGGAATATATGAGAAACAATTATCAAAGCTTCATAACACGGACTTGAGCACACGGATCGTGTCTAAACCATTACTAGAAAACTACGAAAGGTTTAACTACTCGGATTCAAAGTTATACCTCACACTACTCATCCTTCGGGTCTTCATCGCTGTCCTCCACTCCTCGTAGGCTCTATGGAACGTCGGCACCTCAACGGCCTCCTCGAGTCAAAGACGATCCACCCGAGAGCTACTACTCCAAGCTTGACCTCTAACTTGAGGTAACAAGGTTTCTCAAAGTGCTAATCTAAGCAACCTAGGGGATATAGAGTAGGATTATGGATTTATAAGTCTTGCTAACCCTTGATCTAAACACTTGAGAGGTTAGGGTTAGGGTTTGAAGAGAGAGAGCTTGAGGAGAGAGAATGTGAGAATAAGAATCCTTTTGGATAAATGATATCATTTGTGTATATATATGAAACATAACATATTATTAAATGAATAACAAATAGTGATATATCATCATGTTTCATTAATACACATAGTGATTCATCACATGAGTCATATAAATCATAAATGAATCATTAACTCCATGTATGAATCACACCATGACTCATTAATCCAATAAATGCAAATGCCACCTTAGCCTCCAAGTCATCATCCTTCTAGAAGCTTCCCGAAAAATTACGAGAACGCCCCTCATATCCGTGAAAACACAGAAAAACTTTAGACTGTATAAATCCAATAATACGATACTAGAATCTGGCTTAAAACAAAGCCGACTAGTAAAAACGGTTCGAACATCGTACGTGCGTAAAAACACGTATGCGTCCGAACCCTGTCGTAAAACCATACGACCTCTATATCGTTTCGCCCGAAGCAGGAAAACTCTCTGTGTGGGACTCTAAAGACTCGACACTACGCTGGCAGTGGGTTTAACCACAGACCGCAAGCGGCACTAGCTGTGTGTAACGGTCCCCAGGTAGATGCCGACAAGAAGGCTGACGAGGTGAACCCCATCTGAACTCCTACTGAGTCTGAATGTGACATTCTCCGCACAGTCCGGTCTGTTCGTCTGATACATCGCATGTCGGGCCTAGGGGGCGGTAAAACGTCAGTCCCCCAATAGCGGTACAAGTCGTGTCGGAGTGAAGCCTATTACACCTTGAGAAATTACTGGAACCTACCAGTAAATCTCGCTTGCCCTGACCAGGGACTTTGCGTAATGGCTCTCCATACACAGCGTGATATCAACCCCCAATACCGAGAGAGACGAATCCTGTCTAACCGCCACTGCCTTCAAGTGCTTCGGGACTGCACCCAACTACTACCTGTTTGCAAGACTCCTTTGAGCCATGGTAGGGTAGTAATCTAAGTACAGTGGGAATACACCCGAGGCGAAGTAGCAGTATCAAGTCGACGGACTAAACTGTATTCATGTCACCTGGGAACTGCTATCTGACGATGGGTATAAATCCAACCTGCAGTTCCCGATGAGTCCTGTCCGGTGTACCCGTAACCTAACGAGCACCTGTATACTATCCCCAGTACGACGTACTGATGGCTGTGGGACAGACCATCCCCCCAACTGGGATGAGAAGCGTACACACTAGTCTACTCCGGAGTATCGATGCCCTATCTCGATAATCCTACGACTAGGGACCTATATAGGATGTTGCTTATAGACTACCCTGCCCCCACTAGTGTGACTGTCATCACAACACTGGTAATCAAGCAAAGAACCTAAGGGCTCTACTAATATGTATAAATGATACATTACAAGAAACATATGCACATATTAAAGTAGACACAAACCAAGTAGCATACTACCATTTTTAGCAAGACTGTCAATACAACGGTGAATATCCCAAGCTTCCATTAAGTAATATACAAACTAGTATGATACAGTAATAGCCTTCTAGGGCATAAACACTAACATAGAGAATACGTACTAATTACGAGTCATAAAGTTTGTTGTTTGAAAAAGCATGAAATCGTGGTTTTTAGAAAATTAGGGGCTACGGGGTTTTTTTTATGAAAAGATATGTCCTTTGAAAAATCCGTAGTATCCCTCAGGCTGTCTTTAAAATTGTGCACGATTCGTTAGTTTTTAAAATAAATATGACTCGAGCCTAACTAAAATCTACCTAACCAACTAAGGAACTAACAAAAGACACTAGTCGAAAGGTAAGAATAATCCTTCTATAGTCTGAGTCGGTATCTCTAGTAGTCGGTGATCCAGCCTCAATAGCGTCACGTACGTAGTACGACTTCCTCGAGTCAAGAGTTCGGATCAATCATCACATCTATGCCTCGTACGGTAAAATCCATCATACGGCATCCCAAAATCGGGGTACGGGTCAACTATCACATATATACATCATCGTTCGTATAGTATCATCATCAAAAAATATCATGATCAAGGGTACTGTACTATAATCGCATACATCTCAATATCATCAAACTTATATCATTGTCTGTGTAAATATACATTGTCAAATGATCCACTAAAATATCATGTCATATATCATATCGTGATTAAGTCACATATTACAATCCGGGTTCTACTCTAGAGTCTCGTACATTTCAATGTCATCATCACCTATTATCGTTTATATATAAATATACATTTTCTCATTTCCCAACGATCCGCTAATATCATAATACATCTCATATCATAACACGATTGTATATCAATCACGGCATCAAGCCCAGTCATATCGACTCATCCCCATATATCATATAACATCCTCATATCATATGTATATGTTGTATATATATATATATACCTACACACATTCCTACACACACACACACACACACACCAAGTCAAGTTTATGTGTGTGCGTGTGTGTGTGTGTGTCTATATGAAACCTACGAATTCCCTCAAAGGCAATCATCCTCAGGTTAAGTCTTTCTAAATCAGTCTAATCCAACCTAAAGTCTTCAATAGTACCCTACTCGCCAAGAATCTATGGTCACGTCCGGCTTCCTAATAATAATATGCAATATCTTTATTCTACGTTTGCGGTGGTGCTATACTCCATCCACCCGACTTCCCCCGTAGATATACATCTACTCACCTGGTCTTTGCCTGCCGAAATCGATGCCACCATCCTATTCTTCATCGTCCGAATTCCACGTGAAGGGTACCTATACGCAAACATATATAATATCGTTAACCGAAATTGCGGAAAAAACCAAAACGGCGTACGAAACGCACATAGGTTAAAACCTATGACCCGTTCTTGCAAAATAACCAAATAACCCTCGACATCGGCATACAAACGCCGATTGATCGAGATAAAACACAAACGTACAAATCGTAGTTCCAAAACTCACTAATTATAATATAAAATAGGGTTTAAATCATCAAAACCTTAAAATGAATCAAATCGATTTATTTCACAAAAACCTAGAAAGCACTTAATAATGTTTTAATTCGAAACTTGACGTTTTAACAAAACTAATGGCCATAATATTCACTAAATATTATAACTAAGTCATACAACCCATCACCGTAATTTAATCTCACCAATTTGTATTAAATCCAAAATTTTAGTTTGCAAAAATATCAAATTTTATCATTTTTTAAAACAAAATTCACAATTCAACAACTAAACTTTGTTTTGTATGAACTAAAGTGTTAAACTACAATTTATAATATTAATAATTTCATGAAACCCTAATTATATTTTAATCTCAATTATTTTATCAATTTTCAAAAACCTAGTTTGTAAAATAGCATAATTATCAAAATTTTAAGGTACAAATTAGCAAACTAGTAACTAGATTAGCATTTGCATTGCATTCACATGTTAATATACTCACTAAAACCATAGTCTAATGATAAAAATCCTCACTAGAATTTTATCTCACATATATATATATATATATATATATATATATATATATATATTTTACAAAAACCTACTTTGCAACAATTAAGCATTTTGGACAAATTAGTTGTAACAATTAGTAGCCTAATAATCTAGATTAGGTTTTACATGTCTTTGTGTGTTAAGCTACATATTAAAACCATGAACAATTTATAAAAATGCTTGCTTGATCACAAACCCTAAATCTTGAATTTTCAAATTTGAAATTAAAACCTAATTACACATCATGATTATTTGAATTGAAGTAATTAAATATCAAGTAACAATTTGGTTTATACATCCAAACCATGAGATCAAACATGCAACCTTGCCTCCAAGATTCTAACTTTCCTCCAAGATCCAAGCTTATAAGCCAAAGAATAATGAGTAGAGATTGGATTAGGAATTTGTGGTTTTATTTTTGGATTTTTGATGAATTTTTGGATGATTTTTGAAAGGAAATGAGCTTGGGAAAAATTAGGGCTGCCACCATGAGGGTTCGGCCATGGCATGGAGGAAGAGAAAGAGAGAGCAAATGAGTGTAGAAACATTTAGAAACCTCTCAAATAAATCACCTCCTTTAAGTCTTTTCAATAATTATTAAATTTTATGCATTTTCTTTTCTAAATAAAACCTAGAAAAATTCTAGAACCATGGAGAATTTTGAGAAGGAATTTTGCATGATACACACTGTAAGTCCACGTTGCGACCCCCGGTTCTTACGGGGAGGCGGAAACGGTATAAAAATCAAATTTTGGCGCATGGGGCAACATGGACTAAACAAAGTCGGGATCTTTTCTAAACTAAACTAGCAAAACTAGCTAAAGAGAGTTAGCTACTCGGAAAGATGGTTATACCTAAACTTGAACTCCTTCTTCTTGAAACCTTGTAGAGGTTGATGGTTCTCTTCTCGTCGCCTTCTTCCGTCGAAGATGGATCCACCTGAGGGTTCAACCTTCGGGTTCTTTCTCGAACATGGAGAGAACTAGAATCTCCGGCTTGCTAATCCTTTGATCCTAGAGTGAGTAGAGAGTGTCTAAGGGGTTCTTTTCTTTTCAAGGTGAGGGATTCTCAAAACATGAGAAGGAATCACCATGAGCTTGAGGAAGAAGAAGATGAAGTGAGGAGAGAGAATGATTATGATAGAATGAGCTCTTTTCTTTTGCAACCATAACTAAAAGAAAAGGAATTATCAAATTAATAATAATAAATCAAAATGAAATAGTTGATGGTTGTATTTGGAATGACCACTATCATGCTTCATTAAATGAATGTAAGCATGAATCAAGGAGTATCTTTCAAAGCATGATGGTGGTCAACATTCAACCATGGTCAACAAGTCAACCATGGTCAACAAGTCAACAAAATCAACCATAACAATATTTCATTTAATTACTATTATTAATTGATATTTCATAAATCTATTAGGGTTTGGAAAATGACGACTGTCAACTGTGCAAACGCACCCGTTCCGAAACCCTAATGAAAAACCTCATCCTCCGTCTCAAGCAACTGTGCATACACACCTGCATTCTCGTTCCGAGGAACCAGAATACCGAGATATAAAAGCAACCCCAAAACATATACCAGTATCTGGCTCAAACCAGAGCCTGCCAGTATAATCCGTCCGGACTCCAAAACGTGCACAAGTGCGCGGATGAGAACGAACCCTGTCGCAAAACCATGCGAACTCTACTCTGTTTTGCCCAGAGGCGAATACCCTCTGTGTGGGACTCTAAAGACTCGACACTACGCTGGCAGTGGGTTTAACCATAGACCGCAAGCGGCACTAGCTGTGCGTAACGGTCCCCAGGTAGATGCCGACAAGAAGGCTGACGAGGTGAACCCCATCTGAACTCCTACTGAGTCTGAATGTGACATTCTCCGCACAGTCCGGTCTGTTCGTCTGATACATCGCATGTCGGGCCTAGGGGGCGGTAAAACGTCAGTCCCCCAATAGCGGTACAAGTCGTGTCGGAGTGAAGCCCAAAACACCCTGAGATAACACTGGAAGCCTACCAGTATATCTCGCTTGCCCTGGCCAGGGACTACTTGTGTAATGGCTCTCTTAGACACAGCGCGATGTCAACCCCCAATACCGGGAGAGACGAATCCTGTCTAACCGTCACTGCCTCCAAGTGCTTCGGGACTGCACCCAACCACTACCTGTTTGCACGACTCCTTTGAGCCGTGGTAGGGTAGTGATCAAAGTGCAGTGGGAACACACTCGAGGTGAAGTGCCAGTGTCAAGTCAGCGGACTAAGCTGTACTCATGTCACCTGGGAACTGATAACTGACGATAGGTATAATACCAACCTGTCAGTTCCCGACGAGTCCTGTCCAGTGTACTCGTAACCTAACGAGCACCCGTATACTATCTCCAGTACGACGTACTGATGGCTGTGGGACAGACCATCTCCCACACTGGGATGAGAAGCGCATACGCTAGTCTACTCCGGAGTATCGATGCCCTGTCTCGATAGTCCTGCGACTAGGGACCTGTATAAGGATGTGCTTACAGATTACCTAGCCCCCACTAGTGTGACTGCCATCACAACGCTGGTAATCAAGCAAAGATCCTAAGGGCTCCACTAATGCGTATAGGTGATATCGCAAAATAAACACATGTACACATTGAAGTAGAAACAAACCAAGTAGCATATTACTATATTGAGCAAGATTGTTTATACAAGGTGAATATCCCAAGCTTCCATTAAGTAATATACAAACTAGTATGATACAGTAATGGCCTCTAGGGCATATACACTAACAATCTCCCACTTGCACTAAGGCCATGTACTGGCGTATCGAAGACCTATCATCTGGATCAGCCGCTCGAACTGAGTCTGGGGTAGGGCCTTGGTGAATGGATCTGCAGTGTTTTCTTCTGAAGCAACCCTCCGAACCTCGATCTCCTTGCGATCCACGATCTCTCTGATCAGGTGATACCGCCTCAAGATGTGCCTGGATCTCTGATGGGACCTGGGTTCCTTCGCTAAAGCTATAGCCCCGTTGTTGTCGCAATACAGAGGTATTGGGTCAACAATGGACGGAACCACCTGAAGTTCTTTCAAGAACTTCCTTATCCAGACAGCTTCTTTTGCGGCATCAGATGCAGCGATGTATTCCGCTTCCATAGTCGAGTCTGCAACGGTTTCTTGTTTGAAACTCTTCCAACACACCGCCCCTCCATTGAGGGTAAAGACAAAACCCGACATGGACTTGGAATCATCCTTGTCACTCTGGAAGCTGGAGTCAGCAAAGGCCTCGATCTGGAGGTCTTTTCCGCCATACACCAAGAACATCTCCTTAGTCCTTCTCAGGTACTTGAGAATGTTCTTTACTGCTATCCAATGTTTCTCCCCAGGGTTTGATTGATACCGGCTTACTACACTCAGTGCATAAGCTACATCCGGTCTGGTACACAACATCGCATACATTATAGAGCCTACCGCAGAAGCGTAGGGTATAATAGACATGCGATCCCTCTCCAAATCAGTCTTGGGAGACATCTCTTTAGAGAGGGTGATCCCGTGACAAGACGGTAGGTTACCGCGCTTGGAATCTTCCATACTGAATCTTTTCAGTACGGTGTCGATGTACCTGGACTGTGAAAGTCCTAATATCCTCTTGGATCTATCACGATGGATCCGGATCCCCAGGATGTAAGAGGCATCACCCAGGTCTTTCATGGAGAACCTGTGTGACAAGAAACCCTTGACAGATTGTAGCATAGGAATGTCATTTCCTATTAAGAGAATGTCATCCACGTATAAAACGAGGAATACTACAGTTCTCGCTACAAATCTACTATAGATGCATGGTTCATCTGGATTTTTGATAAAGCCAAATTCCTTGACCGTCTTATCAAAACAGATGTTCCAACTCCGCGATGCCTGCTTTAGTCCATAGATGGACTTAAGCAACTTGCACACTTTTCCGCTGCTCCCACTCTGAATGAAACCCTCTGGCTGATCCATATAGACACACTCCTCTAGATTTCCATTTAGAAAAGCGGTTTTTACGTCCATCTGCCAAATCTCATAATCGTGGAAGGCAGCAATGGCAAGAAGGATCCGAATGGATTTCAGCATAGCTACTGGAGAAAAGGTTTCGTCATAGTCCAAACCAGGTCTTTGACGGAAACCCTTTGCTACAAGTCTAGCTTTATAGGTCTCAACCTGTCCATCTACACCAATCTTCCTTTTGAAGATCCACTTGCATCCTACGGGTTTTACCCCGTCTGGAGCAATGTCCAACGTCCATACTTTGTTGGTGTACATGGACTCCATTTCGGTCCGCATTGCATCCAGCCATTTTACCGAGTCAACGCTCTGAACGGCCTGTTGGAAGCTAGTAGGCTCATCATAGTCAATGATGCAATCCTCTCTATCCCCGTCTATGAGAAAACCGTAGTATCTCTCGGGCGGATGAGACTGCCTACTACTTCTGCGGAGCGGCATAGGAATGTCCTGTTCTTTCGAACCCTCTGGTTCCACTAAGCTTTCAGTAATAGTCTGAGGTTCTGGAATTTCTTCCAGTTCTATTGCGCTCCCACTTACTTCTTTTTCCAAGAACTGATGTTCCAGAAAATGGGCATTACGATAAACAAGGACTTTTTGTTCCTCTGCGTAATAGAAAAGATACCCCCTGGAATTCTTTGGGTATCCCACAAACTTGCACAGTACTGAGCGTGCCTCGAGCTTGTCCGTATGCTGCTTTTTGACATAAGCTGGACATCCCCAAATCTTCAGGTACTGAAGATAGGGTTTCTTCCCACTCCATAACTCATGTGGTGTGGTAGGCACAGTCTTAGTAGGAACTCGGTTCAAAAGGTATGCAGCTGTTTCTAGCGCATACCCCCAGAAAGATCGCGGTAACTCAGCGTTACTCATCATGGACCGTACCATATCCAATAGGGTTCGGTTCCGTCTCTCCAATACACCGTTGTGTTGCGGAGTGTATGGAGGAGTGAGCTGAGAGAGAATTCCATTCTCTTTTAAGTAATTCAGGAACTCGGCACTTAAGTATTCTCCACCTCGATCCGATCTTAGAATCTTGATACTATTGCCGGTCTGTTTTCAACTTCATTCTTGTAATCCCGAAATTTCTCAAAGGCCTCGGATTTGTGCTTCATTAAGAAGACATGTCCATACCTAGAGAAATCATCTGTGAAAGTAATGAAGTATGAATAACCGCTTCGCGCATGTGTAGACATTGGACCACACACGTTACTGTGTATGAGTCCCAAGAGCTCGCTCGCTCTTTCTCCGCGTCCAGTGAACGGAGTCTTTGTCATCTTTCCCATGAGACAAGATTCACAAGTGGCATAAGACTGATACTCGAACGGATCCAAGTATCCTTCTTTATGTAACTTAGTCAACCGTGTCTCATTGATGTGACCCAGTCTACAATGCCATAAGAAAGCCTGATTGATATCTGGAGACTTTCTTTTGTGTGTATTTTGGACATTGAAAATCTGTGGTTGGTTTAATACGTATATACCATTGCTCAGTATACCTGACCCAATCAGAACTTGATTAAGGTGAATGTTTACAACATTACTTACAAACGCAAATTCATAACCTTCTTTAGAAACCAAAGATACAGAAATGATATTACAAGTTGCGTTGGGTATAAAAAAACAATTACGCAAAACCAAAACATGCCCATCTGACATTCCCAAGTGATAGTCCCCCACGGCTTTAGCATCCATGCTAGCTCCGTTCGCAACTCTGAGGGTCATGTCACCTGCCTTTAAAAACCTACGGTTTCTCAACGCCTGCAAAGAATTACAGATATGAGATCCTGATCCGGTATCCAATACCCAGGAAGTAGAGTTTATAGAAAGACAGTTTTCAATAACATACACACCTGAAGCTGAAGCCGCAACCTGCTTCAGTTCCTGTGTCCTGGCCTTCCAAGCCCTGCAATCTTTCTTCCAGTGTCCACTCTTGTGACAATAGAAGCATTCCTCTTTACCAACAAGCTTCCCCGCAATCTTTGTTGCCTTTTCCTTTCCCTTCATACCCACTTTACTAACACCGCCTCTTGGTTTGGCGGGGGCTTTCTTCCTCTTTCCCTTGGCTTTTGCCTTGGACCTAGAGGAAGAAGATCCTCCTACAAACAAAGCGGGTGTTTCCCTACCCTTCTGTAGGGTGCCCTCTGCGCTCCTCAGCAGGTTGAGGAGTTCTGAAAGTTCAACTTCCTTTTCTTGTAAGTTGAAGTTCAGTATAAACTGGGCGTAAGTGGATGGAAGGGACTGGAGAATTAAATCCGTATAGAGTTCACTGTCCAACGTGGTCCCAAGTTCTGCGAGCTCCTCAGTGTAGCCAATCATCTTAAGCACGTGGTCTGCTACCGATGATCCGACGGCCAACTTAGTCGAAAATAACTTCTTCGACACTTCGTATCTTGCGATACGAGATTGCTCTCCATACAGTTCTTTTGTATGGAGAAATATGGACTCGAGGTCCATATTCTCATGCCTCCTCTGATGTTCGTTGTCCATAGAGGCAAGCACGAGGCACCTGGCCTTCGCGCAATCAATCTCCCAAGTCTTACGGATTTCCTTATCCGCGACGCTGGAGGTGGGACCTGGGACGGGGGGAGCTTTGGTGGTAAGAAGATACCCCAGCTTGTCGTAAGCGATTGCCAATTTGACATTCCTGAGCCAATCTTTGTAGTTTGGCCCTGTCAGTATGTTTTTATCTAGAAGTAACTTAAGTCCAGTCATTTCGAATTTGGTCGCTGCAGGGGGGAGAGAAGAAACACTTTAGCACGATGCTCTTGCAAGTTTAGAATGGTTTTTAATTTGTCTAAACAGGATGGCTCCCACTGTCTCTCGAATCCCTCCTCAAACCACAAAGGAAGAATTAGCCGGGATCAATCCCACCGTACAATACTTGCTTAACCGTTCAGCCAGGCCAGTGTCGGTACTTCGAGGGAGGTTTTCCAACGCTTTCGCGAAGTTCCTTAATTTAAGAACCTCTTTTCCCTGGGGGCGTAGCCCCGCTAACACCTTTCTAGGCACCTACTAGGTTTATAGCATTGATCGTTTAGTGAGAAATTTCCCGAGGAGTAGCATATACTCACAGTAGGATCGGGATCCAAATATCATCGCGTGACGAAAATGAAGGAATCCTACCATAATCATCACACTCCAAATGGTATGCAAATCTAGCAAGTTTCAGTACTTATGAAACTCCCGATGTGGATTTTTGCCCCATGCTCTTATGACCTTGGCGTGAGGTCAAAATGTCATAAGTCACATGTCAAGTTCTTCCCATCATTATCCCGGTTGATTTGAATCCACCCGTACCTACCCTTGACGTAGGCCAAAATGGCGGTACGACTGTCTCAAACTAACGCATTCTATCTATGCAACAGATAAATATCCGGCAGCTACCAATCACTATGCCTTGGCGTGAGGTCAAAATACATAGCTTGAATACTACCGTATATTTAACTGAAATGATGGAGGGCTACGAATGGTTTTGGCGAAACCGTGAACGTAGTGAACTTGATATAATCGATGGAACGAGATAGCTTTTAGAAGGAGTGGCTCAAGCTCTGCATTTAAAAGTTAGTTTTGAAAAGAACCGAGTGGTTTTTCGAAAGTGTTCCAACGACTTTAGCTTGGTTTATTATCTTGCATTAGTTCTTTTAATGCGTGATATTCTTGCATTAGTTCTTTTAATGCGTCCCATCATTTAATCCTACCATTGCAGAAAACAACCAAAATATGACGTACGCTTATGCCATTCGCATTCGCCACGGGGTCCCGTCATCACTCGTTAGGTTACTTAACTAACGACAGAGCGGGGGCTGGGCTAGCGCGGCTATAAAACATAAGCAACTCCTAAATATAAAGCAATGATAGACATTACAGATCACAGATGAATACATTGGATATACTAGCAATTCGCAATCCGTTCGAGCCTGCAACGAAAAGCGGATTACACGGTCGCGGTGAATAGCAAATACCCCACCCAAGACCCCTACGGGTGCGGCAAACTACCCGCCAAGTACTCGGCAGTTTGTGCACCCCTCCATGGGTCTATCCTAGGAGCAAAAACAGTAAAAAGAATTATACAATGACGGCTACAACCCCGACCCGGTTGTGCGGCCATACAAATAATATTATTACATCAATTTACATTTACAAATGAATGAAAGAAAAACAATAGCTCATCTCACATCCACCCCGGCTATTCACCCGCGACAGTCCAACACATTCATATACAGATTCCAATATCAAACACAGATCACATAGATGTATAACCCCGACTAATCGTCTTATAGCGATTAGCCGACGTTCAATACATGCAAACATCACAGATATAACCATCATAGTCAAAGTGCAGTGAAGTTCGGAAAAAAAATACGGAATTATAGGACCCCAAAAGTAAATTTCTGTTCTGGAAAATCTGGGCACATATAACATATTTTAAAAATCCCAAAACCAACACAGAGACACACTGCACGAAAGCCGATCACCAGAAGACACTAAACTGCGGCGGATCCGCGGCTCGAAGAATAGGTGAGGCCGCGGATCCGCGGCGGTTTGAACGAATTAGGGGATCGTTTTTCTTGGGTGTTCACACAAAACCCTGAGCCGAATTTAGGTGTATAACAAATCTTGTTTTGACCAGAAAAATTTTTAACAGAAACTAGGGTTTTTGCAAAGTTTGGTTTTTGGATTTTTCGGTTCCGAACTTCGTTACACTTCACTACCAAGCTAGTTTAAGTTTAGTTAGGCTCTGATACCACTGTAAGTCCACGTTGCGACCCCCGGTTCTTACGGGGAGGCGGAAACGGTATAAAAATCAAATTTTGGCGCTTGGGGCAACATGGACTAAACAAAGTCGGGATCTTTTCTAAACTAAACTAGCAAAACTAGCTAAAGAGAGTTAGCTACTCGGAAAGATGGTTATACCTAAACTTGAACTCCTTCTTCTTGAAACCTTGTAGAGGTTGATGGTTCTCTTCTCGTCGCCTTCTTCCGTAGAAGATGGATCCACCTGAGGGTTCAACCTTCGGGCTCTTTCTCGAACTTGGAGAGAACTAGAATCTCCGGCTTGCTAATCCTTTGATCCTAGAGTGAGTAGAGAGTGTCTAAGGGGTGCTTTTCTTTTCAAGGTGAGGGATTCTCAACACATGAGAAGGAATCACCTTGAGCTTGAGGAAGAAGAAGATGAAGTGAGGAGAGAGAATGATTATGATAGAATGAGCTCTTTTCTTTTGCAACCATAACTAAAAGAAAAGGAATTATCAAATTAATAATAATAAATCAAAATGAAATAGTTGATGGTTGTATTTGGAATGACCACTATCATGCTTCATTAAATGAATGTAAGCATGAATCAAGGAGTATCTTTCAAAGCATGATGGTGGTCAACATTCAACCATGGTCAACAAGTCAACCATGGTCAACAAGTCAACAAAATCAACCATAACAATAATTCATTTAATTACTATTATTAATTGATATTTCATAAATCTATTAGGGTTTGGAAAATGACGACTTTCAACTGTGCAAACGCACCCGTTCCGAAACCCTAATGAAAAACCTCATCCTCCGTCTCAAGCAACTGTGCATACACACCTGCATTCTCGTTCCGAGGAACAAGAATACCGAGATATAAAAGCAACCCCAAAACATATACCAGTATCTGGCTCAAACCAGAGCCTGCCAGTATAATCCGTCCGGACTCCAAAACGTGCACAAGTGCGCGGATGAGAACGAACCCTGTCGCAAAACCATGCGAACTCTACTTTGTTTTGCCCAGAGGCGAATACCCTCTGTGTGGGACTCTAAAGACTCGACACTACGCTGGCAGTGGGTTTAACCACAGACCGCAAGCGGCACTAGCTGTGCGTAACGGTCCCCAGGTAGATGCCGACAAGAAGGCTGACGAGGTGAACCCCATCTGAACTCCTACTGAGTCTGAATGTGACATTCTCCGCACAGTCCGGTCTGTTCGTCTGATACATCGCATGTCGGGCCTAGGGGGCGTTAAAACGTCAGTCCCCCAATAGCGGTACAAGTCGTGTCGGAGTGAAGCCCAAAACACCCTGAGATAACACTGGAAGCCTACCAGTATATCTCGCTTGCCCTGGCCAGGGACTACTTGTGTAATGGCTCTCCTAGACACAGCGCGATGTCAACCCCCAATACCGGGAGAGACGAATCCTGTCTAACCGTCACTGCCTCCAAGTGCTTCGGGACTGCACCCAACCACTACCTGTTTGCACGACTCCTTTGAGCCGTGGTAGGGTAGTGATCAAAGTGCAGTGAGAACACACTCGAGGCGAAGTGCCAGTGTCAAGTCAGCGGACTAAGCTGTACTCATGTCACCTGGGAACTGATAACTGACGATAGGTATAATAACAACCTGTCAGTTCCCGACGAGTCCTGTCCAGTGTACTCGTAACCTAACGAGCACCCGTATACTATCTCCAGTACGACGTACTGATGGCTGTGGGACAGACCATCTCCCACACTGGGATGAGAAGCGCATACGCTAGTCTACTCCGGAGTATCGATGCCCTGTCTCGATAGTCCTGCGACTAGGGACCTGTAAAAGGATGTGCTTACAGATTACCCAGCCCCCACTAGTGTGACTGCCATCACAACGCTGGTAATCAAGCAAAGATCCTAAGGGCTCCACTAATGCGTATAGGTGATATCGCAAAATAAACACATGTACACATTGAAGTAGAAACAAACCAAGTAGCATACTACTATATTGAGCAAGATTGTTTATACAAGGTGAATATCCCAAGCTTCCATTAAGTAATATACAAACTAGTATGATACAGTAATGGCCTCTAGGGCATATACACTAACACACACTTGTTTTAAATTGTCATAGTTCATATTTGTAAAATTAACCCATTCAAATTTGTATTTACCACTAATTAAATGTATAATTAAAAGCCTATGAAATTTTGAAAATTAATTAATTACGGAAAATATTTTAGCAAACAAATAATTTATAAGTCACTAAATAAACACCATTTACTACTAATTACATAATTAAAATAGGCATATTTAAATCTATATTGAAAATTAACTGTAGTTGAGTTTAACGGAAAATACGGTTTATTTTACCGATTATCAGAAAATTCACCTAAAGGATTTTTATTTATTTATTTATTTTTAAAACGTTGCAACGCACAAGAAAGTAAAATGCATGCGAGTGTGTGTGTTTGAGTGTAAACCTTATTCTAGGGTTCGCGACTACAACTAACTAACGACACTATCAATCAATTATACTAGAGTCAAACCCATGACTTCCTAAGACCTTACTTGCTAACTATCCATGATTCACATAACACATTTCTATATATAGATATAATATAGCATAGGCTACACTACGAACTGTGGGGGTGCTATACTCCATCCACCCGACTTCCTCCGTAGATATATATCTACGGGCCTGATCCTTGCTTGCCGAAGTCGATGACGCCATCCTCTTCTTTGTCGTCTCGAAGTCCACACTGGGGTATCTACAATTTCAAATGCGTCATATAGTATCAAGAATCGAACATGAAAACCAAAACAGCAAGCGAATCGCTTATAGGTTAGAACCTATGGTCTAAGCATGCAAGAATCACCAACAACTCTCGACGATTGACGTGCAAATGTGAATCGACCGATACAAACACAAATATCCAAAATTCAATTCATAAACATCACGAAATAGAAGGCAGCAACTCATGAAAATGGTCCCAGATTTTACCCTAAGTAAAATTAGCCAATTTTGCATACATGGAGGGTATATTTTACTAGAGATAATGCCCTGGACCAAGCACGAATCAATTTGGGAGTACCAAGGACGCAAATTTCGGCTCAAATGATTAAATCTGCGGCCTGGATTGGGGGTTTGGGGATCTGGTCTTCAGCGTAGCTTCTAGGTTGCCTGCTTGTATCACAGTGTTTGCTAAATAATTTTCCACATCCCCGAGTCATAGCAGATGTCAAAATACCATCACAATTTTCCGTTATCGGGGTTTCTAAGTTCGGGTTAAAGGGTTCTAGTCTCTGTTTTAGTCCATAAAACTAATACTACAGGGGTTATATGGCCTCTACTAGCCTCAATTACACCTTTGGATTCAATTCAAACCCCAACCTCTTCTGGAATTTTCCAAAGTTCACATATCCATACTAAATTGGTTCTAAACATGTATAGGTGCTACGGTGAATGAAATTCAATACACATGATGAAGAAATTACCTTTTTTGGCAACTCAAGAAATTTCTTGAGTTTCCCCAAGTGTTCAAAATCCATGCTTTCTTGGTCCAAAGTGTTTGTAGTGAGCTTGTGCATGTTTTTTGTGAAGTGGAGATGGTGTTTTGATGGTTTTTTTGATGATGAAGTGAGGAAGTAGAGGAGGGAGGGAGAGAGGGCAGCAGCCACGGGAGAGGGAGTGGAAGAGGGAGGAAATGGCGAAGGAAATAAGAGGGAAAGCAAAGGAGACTTGGTCAAATGAGACCCTCACCTCTCACTCTCTTCTCTCTCTTGTCCATACCCATTTTTCTATTCTCTTCCTTTTTCTTTTCTTTTCTTTTCTTATCTTTTATTTTCTTCTCATTTAAAAGCCATGCATGAACAAAATGAGGAAAAACCATGGTAGGAAAAATGCAACAAATGTGAAAAATGACATGGTGCAAGTCACATGCACAAAACAAGTTTAATACATGATTAGTGATATTTAATCGCGATTAGCATTAAAATGGAATAAGATTAATCTTAAGAATTTATAATTTGTTTAAATTATATAAAGCAATCTCATTTCAGTAATTTTTATGATTTTCCAAATATTTCCCAATTTATCGGTATTTAATTATACCGCCATATTAAAATATTCATAATATTTATTATTTAATTAAAAAAATTCCTAAAAACAATATTTTATTTTTCTAAAATGTTACAGGGTAGTCCAAGAGTACATCCTATAACTGTTCCTAGTCGAGGATGTATCGAGATAGGGCATCGATACTCCAGAGTAGACTAGCGTATACGCATCTTGACCCATATGATGGGCGATGGATGATCCAATATCCATCTGGTGTGGTGACACCAAAGATGGTGTACGGGTGCTTAGTGGAAACTGGGTACACTGAACGGACTCGCTTAGAACTCCTAGATGGTATTATACCAATCGTCAGATAGCAGTTCTCTGGTGACACTGGTACAGGTTAGTGTGTAGACCCGAGATCGTCATAGAGTCTTGTGTGATTCCCACTATGCTTTGATTTCCACCTTACCACGTTCATGAGAACGTGCAAAACGGTGGCTTTTGGATACAATCCCGAATCACATGGAGGCAATGAGCGATAGGAAGGGTTTCGTCTCTCTCCGTATTGGGAGTTGATGTTGCGCTGTGTTCGATTGGCTATAACTGGAAGTCCCAGGCCAGGAATGTTATGGAGATTTACTGGTAAGAGTTATCAGTAGTTTCTCGACCCGTTATGAGCCACACATGGACACGACTTATCGGTTACTGGGGTCTGACGTTTACCACCCCTAAACAAGATATGCGACATATCGGATGAAGAGACCGGACTGTACTGCAGTATTACTGATTGGATACACAGGAGTGTGTGCAGGCTTGCTTGTTGATCTTCTGATCGCTCAATATCCGGATGGCTGTTACTTTTAGCTGACCGCTTGCAGCTTGTGGGTGTTTGATATGATCATCACCTACTGCCGGCGTATTGACGATTCTTTAGAGTCCTACACAGAAGTTTCCTGGCTCAGGCGAAATGGAGTAGGAGCATATATGTGATATGTGCGGGACTGAGAATAATACGTGTATGTGATACCGTATTCGATTCTCGTGATATGTGATATCGGCCAGGTATATGTGATATTGCCGGGTCATCGGATCAAGTGTTGATTTGATGAACTGATACATGTTATATTAGTCGGTTATATGTAATATAGACGGATTATCGGATCAAGTGTTGATTCGATAATTTAATGTATTATTATATATGTGATATATTATATTACATTAACTAATATAAGCTCACTTAAATGATTCTTTTTCTCACTTGATAATACATTGATATATATGTGATATATGTTAAATGTATTATTTTCTTTTGTTACATTATATATTATATATGTGATATATAATATTATAACATGTTAGGGTTACAATTGCTACTAGGGTTTTGAGATTAAACCATGCTAGGGTTTGGATTAGGGTTGATGTTTTATTTTGGGTTACTTCTAAATTGTGTGGATATTTATCCATGTTGACTTAGTCCACCCTCCTTGATATTTACTAGATATTTGTTAACCCAAACCCTAACCCTAGTCCATGGTTAAGTCTCTACAAGGGTTAAGCATGACATGCTTAACCCTTGGTTGCAATTCTAACCTCAACTAGAACTCATTTTCATTCATCACAACTTCATCTTCTTCTTCCTCTCTCCAAAAGCTTTCTAGCTTTGATTTTGTGATGATTGTTTTGTAAGAAAAAGAAAACAAAAGAGAGAGAAATTCCTACTTCATCGTCCTCATCTATTCTATCCACTTAGATTTGGGTGTTCACTTCACTAATACCTAATTAGTGAAAAGAGAGCTTGGGTTTGTGAATCCTCAAGGTAGATCAACTTGGATTGTGAAGTCTTCAAGCAAGAATGTCTCATTCACCTCAAGGAGCCTCTTTAAAGTCCGCGAGCTTGATGATTACAGTGAAAGGACCTCAACTCGGAGCTTATGAAGCGAATGAACGGACTACAAAGGTTGTAATCCCTAACTCTGAGATGTTAAGTTGTTAACATATGGTTAACGTTTGATTCTCTGGTTAAAGATCTATGGTTAGGGTTATCTAAAATGGCAAAAAATTTAACTTGGCATGGATCATGCGTCCCGAAATCTTGCTGCCATTGTATGTAACTCAACAGTGGTTTCAGAGCCTAGCTAGAGAATTAAACGGATAAGTGTAGGATTACGAAACCGAAACAACTCCGAAACACCCGTATCGAAACCCTAGTTTCTGTAAATTTTTCAGAGTGTAAAATTTTTTTTAAACAGTTGCAGAGTGATATATGTGATATAATATGATCACCGTATAAATTTCATCCCATTCCCTCAGAAAATGGCCGAGATCACCCCCCCAAAACCGGCCAGAACAGATCCAAACAGGCTGAAATTTGTATAGTGTTTTGGGTTCTGGGTTTCGGTCCTTATGGTGTTGTTTGCTTTTGCTAATTTTTCATGTGATGTTATCTTTTAGCAATGGCAATTCGGAGTGTTTCGTATTCGTAATTCTAGTTTTTGTTTCGGTTATTTTAGACGGTATTAAAAGGTTCGATCGGATATCAAATACCCACTTTTTCCTTTGCTGAAATTTTTTCAAGAGTTGGATCTTTTTCATAGTTAAAAAACATTCAAATAACGTGCAAGTGATGTGGTGAACCCTCTAGAAGAACAAAATCTTAACTCGATTTTGTGACCGTCAAAACCGCCTCTAAACCCTAGGGTTTTTGGTAGTTTAGCGGTGCCACAAGTGAGGCATTGGTTAACCCTTCTACGGCTGGTTCACTGCTACTGTGGCATGTGATGGATACTTCTAAACTGCGCTCAAGTGTTGATCATTTTGGGAAATTTTAGGTGTTTTTTGATTCGATCGGAATGTTTAATATCGTCTAGCTTTTTCTAAAATGTGATACAATATGTGGAATTCATATAGTTAGGCATGAAATCCGTAATATGTGATATTTCGGGTTTACGATGTCTAAGGCGATTGTGGATTCCAAATGTTGTAGTTTTTCACTTTCTTTTCTGCGACCGTATGTGTAATATGTGGTATATCGCCGTTTTCATTGCTATATGTCAACGACAATTGTGATGGCATATTTACTTACGTTGATGACATGTGATGTTATGTGTTGCTGTGATATGTTATATTGGATCGTCATGTTCTGAATAGCCGGGGTTTTTATGTGAGATGAGGGTTTTCATTTTCATTCATGTAAAATTCATTGTATGTAATATTCTTTTATTGGGGCACTTCCGGGTTGAGGATGATTCACCATTGTATATTATTTACTTTTTCGCATTAGGATAGACCCAAAGAGGAGAGCACAAATAAATGGGTTCTAGGGTCCAGTGGGAGACCATTTTGAGGAGTCGAGAACGGGCCTTCTAACCCTAGAATTGGAAGGGTTTCTTCCCGCTCTCATAGGGGTCTAGGGATATGGGTTTGGCTATTCATCGCGACCATGGAATCCGTGTTTTATACAGGCTCAAATTAAAACACGGACAACCTAGTATATCCAATATTTCATATGTTTCTTCTGCTGCTAATATACTGTGATGTGATCATTTTATATGCCCGAGACGAATGCTTTATTATTGTATATATGATATATAATAAACGTTGCTTATGTTTTACACCCGCGCTAGTCCCGTCCCGGTATGTCGTTAGTTAAGTAACCTAACGGTGCATAATGGGACACTGTGGCGAATGCGGATGGCATAAGCGTACGTTGTATTTTCGTTTCTTCTGTGATGCTTAGGAAGCTTAAATGATGGGATTCATTAATGAGATTAATGAAAGAAAAGAAACCTAAAAGATGTTGTAGAATCAAATTTATAAAAAAGGGTAGCTCTAGTTTTTGCTTTGCATAGCGGTATTCTTTGTAGAATATCTAGCACTTTATTCGATAAAGAAAGAGCCGAGATCCCTTCACCGGGAGTGACCTCTTTACCGAAACTAGCAGATGCTACAACTCACTCGGTTATGTTTTTGACAGCTTCTATAGTTCTTGCTTTGGATAGTGGTATTTGTGAAATATCCTGCACCTTATTCGATAAGGAAAGAGCCGAGATCCCTTCACCGGGAGTGACCACTTTAGCAAAACTAGAAAAAGCCTAAAAAACACTCCTTTTCAAAATCACTTGTTTCTACAACGATATCAAGTTCATTACGCGAATGGTTTTCTGAAAAACCTGTCGTAGCCCTCCGTCATTTTAGATGAATCCTACTTAGTATTCTTGCTACGTTTGTTGACCTCCGTCAAGACGTAGTGTGCGGTAGCTGACTAGTATTTATCTGCTGCATATGATGCAATTGTTTTAGGGTAGTCGTACGACCTTGTTGACCTCCGTTAAGGGTCGTGCAGGTGGGTTTAATTCAATCAGAAAATGACGGGTTGAACTTGACTAGTAGCCTATAGTTTGTTGACCTCCGTCAAGTTCATAGGACGCTAAGGGCAGAATATTATCGGGAATTTCAAGTGTTGAGATTTGCAATGAGATTGCATACCTTCTATGAGATAGTTGGATCTTGATACCCACTGCGAGTAAGAGTTACTCTTGAGAGAGTTTTACACATGACAATTAGCCGATCAAGTAGGTGTCTAGAAAGGTGTTTACGGGGTTATGCCTCTGGGAAAATGAGGTTTATTTTAATTAGGTCCGTGCGAAAGAACGGGGAACCTCCCTCAAAGTACCAACACTGACCTGGGTGAAAGATTGGCGAACTTGTAAACTGTAATTAATCACGGCTAGTCTTACATTTTAGGTTTTGAAAGAAGATTTAATGAAAACAGTGGGAGCCATCCTGATTAGATAAGATAATAACCAATTTATTCTTGCAAGAGCATACGCTAAAGTGTTTTCTTCTCTTTCTCTCCAGATAGCGACCATATCAGGCTTTAATCAAGATAATAATATGGATGTATTGACCGAACCTGCTTGTTATTCTGAGTAGGGGAACGTTGGTCCCGCTCCAACTTATAATTGTTATCAGTCCAAGCAGAAAATAGGAGAATATCCAGATTCTCACGCCACCCAAACGAAGAATAAGCATGCTGATGCATCTTCTTCGGGTGTGTTAGTTATCGAGAACTGTTTCTCAGTTCACTCTACGTCCTGGGTATTAGATACCGGATCGGGATCCCATATATGTAATATGTTACATAGGCTACGTAAAGGTAGAGAACTGGGAGAGGATGATCATTCCATAAGAGTAGGGAATGGTGCAAATGTTGCAGCCAAGGCTGTTGGCGAATATCACCTTGTATTACTGATTGGTAATACATTGATTCTGAACGAATGCTATCACATTCCGACCCTGATATGCAATCTTATATCAGTTTATTTACCGAGTAAAGAAGGGTATAATTTTGTAGTGCTGGATAATGTTATGAACATCTTCTTGAATCAAAAGTTGATTGGATCTGGCTCGTTAAATAATGGCATATACGTTCTGAATCAAACTACAGTCTTTAATGTACAAAACGCACACAAGAGAAAGAGTTCAGAAATGAACGAATCCTTCTTGTGGCATTGTAGACTAGGTCATATCAATGCGACACGACTAGCTATGTTACATAAAGATGGATATTTGAATCTGTTCGAATTATCATCTTATGAAACATGCCATTCATGTCTCAAAGGCAAGATGACCAAAACTCCGTTTAGTGGACACGGAGAAAGAGTTATGGAACTCTTGGGACTGATACATAGTGATGTATGTGGTCCCATGTCTACACATGCTAGAAATGGTTCCTCGTACTTCATTACATTCACTGGCAATCTCTCAAGATACGGACATGTGTTCCAGTTGAAACAAAAGTCTGAAGCTTTTGAGAAATTTAGAGAATATAAGCACGAAGTCGAGAATCAAACGGGTAAAAGTATTAAGATCCTTCGATCTGATCAAGGAGGAGAAAACTTGAGCAATGGATTCCTGGACTATCTAAAAGAGAATAGGATTCTCTCTCAGCTTACTCCTCCATATACACCACAGTACAACGGTATATCGGAGCGGAGGAATCGTACCCTATTAGATATGGTGCACTCTATGATGAGCACTACTGAGTTGCCTATTTCCTTTTGGGGGTATGCGCTTGAGACAGCCATGTACCTATTGAATAGAGCTCCAACAAAATCAGTGCTTACCACTCCATATGAGATATGGGAGGGGAAGAGACCGTGTCTTAATTTTGTTAAGATATGGGGTTGCCCGGCCTATGTCAAAAAGCAAAATTCGGACAAGCTCGAGGCAAGATCAGTTCTGTGCATGTTTGTAGGATATTCCAAGCACTCACGAGGACATATCTTCTACCACCGTGAGGAACAAAAGGTGTTTGTTTCTCAGCATGGCACCTTTCTAGAAAAGGAATTTCTTGAAAATGAAATTTGTGGCAATGAGGTAGAACTGGAAGAATTTCCGGCTACACAAACTGCAACAGAAGATTTGGTGGAACAAGAAGATTCAGTAGTTCCCAACGAACCCCAGCCTCTCCGCCGATCTAATAGGGTTCCTCATCCACCTGAAAGATACTACTGTTTTCTCATTGATGGTGGCAGCGAGGATTGCATCATGGAAGATATGACCCAACTAGCTTCGAGCAGGCTATCACGAGTGGAGACTCTGTGAAGTGGCTGGATGCAATGCGATCTAAGATGGAATCCATGTACACAAATTAAGTATGGACTTTGGAAGTTGCTCCTGAAGGGGTAAAACCCATTGGGAGCAAATGGATCTTTAAGAAGAAACTTGGTGTAGATGGAAAAGTTGAAACTTTCAAAGCTAGACTTGTTGCAAAGGGTTTTCGTCAACGACCAGGTGTGGATTCTGACGAAACCTTTTCTCTAACGGCTATGCTTAAGTCCATCAGGATCTTACTTGCCATTGCGGCATACCATGACTACGAAATCTGGCAAATGGATGTTAAGACCGCCTTTTTAAATGGTGATTTAGAGGAGTGCGTGTACATGACTCAGTCAGAGGGCTTCGTAGATAGTGGGAGCAGCGGAAATGTGTGCAAGCTGATTAAATCCATCTACGGGTTAAATCTGGCATCGCGGAGTCGGAACATCTGTTTTGATGTTGTAGTCAAAGAGTTTGACTTCATCAAGAACGTAGATGAACCTTGTATTTACAAGAAGGTTGTAGAGAGTAAGGTTGTCTTCCTCGTATTGTACGTGGATGGCATACTCTTGATAGGAAATGATGTTCCTATGCTACACTCGGTCAAGTTCTTCTTATCACATAGATTCTCAATGAAAGATCTGGGTGATGCCTCCTGCATCTTGGGGATTAAGATCTATAGATATAGATCTAAAAGGATAATGGGATTGTCACAATCCAGGTGCATTGACTGTTAGTGATATGTATGCCCTAGAGGCCATTACTATACATACAATGTATATTGTAGTGGATGCTTGGACATTTATAGGGAGGACTTTCTTTCTTGACATGATAGTATGGTATCTGGTTGTTCTTTATCTTAACATGTACTCTGATTGTCTCTATGTTATATGTTGATAAAGCCCTTAGGATGAGTACTTGACTACCAGGACTATGATGCAGATCATACTAGTGGGGATAGTGTAGTCGCTAAGTACATCCTTCAAATGTTCCTAGTCGTAGGTGTATCGAGACAGGGCATCGATATACCAGAGTAGACTAGCGTATGCTTCTTGACCCATGTAGATGGGCGATGGATGATCCCATATCCATTGGTGTTTGATATCAGAGAATATATACGGGTGCTTAGTGGAGACTAGATACACTGGACGGACTCGCCGAGAACTCCCAGATGGTATTATACCTCACGTCAGATAGCAGTTCTCTGGTGACACTGGTACAGGTTAGTCTGTTGACCCGAGATCGTCATAGAGTCTTGTGTGATTCCCACTGTGCTTTGATTTTCATCATACCACGTCCAAGAGGGCATTCAAAATGGTGGCTTTTGGGTACAGTCCCGAATCATATGGAGGCAATGAGCGATAGGAGGGGTTTCGTCTCTCCCGGTATAGGAAGTTGATGTTGCGCTGTGTTCGATAGGCTATAACGGGAAATCCCTGGACAGGGTTGCTGAGATTTACTGGTAAGTGTTATCAGTAGTTTCTCAAACTGTTATAGACCTCATATCGACACGACTTATCGGTTACTAGGGTCTGACGTTTACCACCCCTAAACTAGATATGCGACATATCAGACGAAGAGACCGGACTGTACGGGAGTGTTACTGGTTGGATTCACAGGAGATTGTTCAGGCTTGCTTGTTGATCTTCTGATTACTCAATACCTGGGTGGCTGTTACGTTTAGCTGGGCGCTTGCAGCTTGTGGGTGTTTGATATGATCATCACCTATTGCAGGCGTATTGACGATTCTTTAGAGTCCTACACAGTGGTTTCTGTGCTCAGGCAAAATGGAGTAGGAGCACATATGTGATATGTGTATGGTTGCTAGGCACGCTCACAAGGGTCTACGAGGCATCAACCATGCCCGATTAAAATTTTAGCCATGCCGAACAACCCAAAGCCGGATCTTTAAACTAGAGTTTAGATGAAAACAAGCATGTCAAACTCTTTAACACTAAGTGAGAGGTATTACAACCTTTGTAGATCCGGTCCTTCACTTCTTAAGCTCCATGTTGAGGTCCCTTCGCTGCGATCATCGTGTTCCGGACTCTCGAGAGGCTTCACGAAGAGAAAGATGCAGTCTTGCTTCCGATCTTCGATAACAAAGATGATTTACCTTGAAATTTCATTAACACAAGCTAACACTCACTAAATGAAGTGAACACTCTCATCTAAAGGGCAAGGATAGATGAGAATGATGAAGTAGGATTTTTGCTCTCTTTTATTTTCTTATTCTCCCTCATTTTCATCACATGGAAAAAAGCTAGAAAGCTTTTTCCATTAAAGAAAGAAGAAGGAAGAAGAAGAAGAATATCATAATCCTTTTATGATGAATAATGCAAAGATAATAATGATGAATAATGCAACCATGGTCAACTAAACCCTTGTATAGATTTAACTAGGGCTAGGGTTTGGGTTGGGTTAAAGGTGAGTCACTTGAAAATATCGAGCATAATATCTTTTCCATGACAAATGAAAAGCTTCTAGAAGGTACTAGAAGTCTTAACCCTAATCCAAACCCTAACCATGTTTAAACTCCTCTTACATGTTGCATTAGTAATCATATCATGTTACAATATTATATATCACATATACAATATTTATTGTAACAAAATAAAATAATACAATTAACATATATGGCATATATATCAATGTATTACCCGAGTGAGAAAAAGAATCTTTTGGTGAGCTAAAATTAGTTAATGTAATTTAATATATCATATATATTATTATATATTAAATTATCGAATCAACACTTGATCCGACAATCCGGCTATATCGCATATAACCGACTAATACAATGACCCGGCTATATCACATATACCCGGCCGATATCTCATATCGCGAGAATCCAATACGGTATCACATAACGCATTATCCTCGGTCCCGCACATATCACATATGTGCTCCTAATCCGTTTTGCCTGAGCCAAGAAACCTCTGTGTAAGACTCTAAAGAATCGTCAATTCGCCGGCAGTAGGTGATGATCATATCAAACACCCACAAGCTGCAAGCGGTCAGCTAAACGTAACAGCTACCCAGGTATTGAGCGCTCAGAAGATCAACAAGAAAGCCAGTACATTCTCCTATGAATCCAATCAGTAACCCTCCCGTACAGTCCGGTCTCGTCGTCTGATATGTCGCATATCTCTCCTAGAGGTGGTAAACGTCAGACCCCAGTAGCTTGATAAGTCGTGTCGATATGAGGTCTATAACAGTTCGATTAACTACTGATACCACTTACCAGTAAATCTCAGCAACCGTGGCCAGGGATTTCCAGTTATAGCCAATCGAACACAGCACAACATCAACTCCCTATACCGGGAGAGAAGAATCCCCTCCTATCGCTCATTGCCTCCATGTGATTCTTGACTGTATCCAAAAGCCACCTTTTTGCACGCCCTCTTGGACGTGGTATGATGGAAATCAAAGCACAGTGGGAATCACACAAGACTCTATGACGATCTCCGGTCAACAGACTACTCTGTACCAGTGTCACCGGAGAACTGCCATCTAACGTGAGGTATAATACCATCTGGGAGTTCTCGGTGAGTTCGTCCAGTGTACCCAGTCTCTACTGAGCACCTGTACACCATCCTTGTTGTCGAACACCGTTGGATATTGGATCATCCATCGCCCATCATATGGGTCAAGATGCGTATACGCTAGTCTACTCTGGTGTATCGATGCCTTGTCTCGATACACCCTCGACTAGGAACAGTTATAGGATGTACTCGTCGACTACCGTGGCCCCACTAGTATGATCTCATCATAGTCCCAGTAGTCGAGTACATATCCTAAGGGCTTTATCAACATGTAATATAGAGATAATCAGAGTACATGTTAAGATAAAGTACAACCAGATAGCATACTAGCATGTCGAGCAAGAAAGTCCTCCCTATATATGTCCAAGCATCCATTACAATATACATCGTATATACAGTAATGGCCTCTAGGGCATACATATAACTAACAATCTCCCACTTGCACTAGGGCCATCTGTTGTGGTATCACATACCCAACAATTTGCTGTTGTTGAAGTATCTCATACTCAACCATCCCATAAAAGTCTCTACTGGAAAAAAGGCCTTTGTGAGCGGATCCGCATTGTTGTCCTCTGTGTCTACTCTCCTAACCTCGATCTCCCTGGAGATCTACCATCTCCATGATCAGGTGATACTGCCTAAGAATTATATCCGGATTTCTGATGGGACGGGGGTTCCTTGGCATAAGCCACAACTCCATTATCACACCATGGTAGAAACGAAGTTCATCTTATGAACTTATATATCCAGACTGCCTCTTTGGTAGCATCCTTAGTAACGATGTATCTTGCCTTTAATCGTCTTGTAAGTCACGGTATCTAGCCATTCTTACAGAGTCCCACTCCTGATGGCCTGCTCGAAACTTAGTTGGGTCATCATCTCATGATGCAATTCTCGCTCCCACTGTCATAGAGAAACCAAAGTATCTCTCAAGTGGGTGAGGAACCCTACTAGATCGGCGGAGAGGCTGAGGTTTGTTGGAAACTATTAAATCCTTTGGTTCTACCAAATCATCTGCTGTAGTTTGTATAGCTGGAACTCCTTCCAGTTCTACTTCATGACCACTAATTTCTTCACAAGAAATTCCCTTTCACAAAGGTGGCATGTTGAGAAACAAAAACATCTTTTGTTCCTCGGTTAGGTAGAAGATATTCCCTTGCGAATGCTTGGGATATCCAACAAACTTCCACAAATCTGACTTTGCCTTGAGCTTGTCCGGATTTTGCTTTTTAGACATAGGCCGGACAACCCCAAATCTTAACAAACTTAAGATATGGGCTCTTCCCTTTCCATATCACATATGAAGTGGTCGGCAACTGATTTGATTTGAACCCTATTCAACAGGTATTCATCTTCTCAAGTGCATAACTCCCAAAAGAAAATAGGAACTCAGTAGTACTCATCATAGAGCATACTATATCACATAGGGTGTAATTGCTCTGCCCCGATTCACCGATGTGCTGTGGTGTATACGGAGGAGTAATGCTGAGAGAGAATCTCATTCTCCTTTAGAACAGTCCAGGAATTCCGTGCTCAAGTATTCTCCTCCTTTATCTCATACATAATACTTATACCCGTATTTTGGTTATCTACTTCTAACTTATATTCTGTGAATATCTCAAAAGGTTCGAACTTGTGTTTCAACAGGAACATATGTCTGAATCTTGAGAGATCATCAAAGAATGTAATGAAGTACAAAGAACCGGTCTTGGCATGTGTAGACAGGGGACCTTCATACATCAGCATGTATCAATCCTAAGAGTTTACTAACTCTTTCTCTGTTTCCAATAAACAGAGCTATGGTCATCTTATCTTTGTGACATGACCGGCAAGTTTCACAAGATGTAAATTCAAACTAATTTAAATATGCATCTTATTGTAACTTCAGCTAGTCGGGTCGCATTGATATGACCTAGTCTACAATGCCTCAAGAAGGATTTGTTCATTTCTGAACTCTTCCTCTTGTGTTGTTCTGTATACTAAGAATTGTAGTTTGATTTAGAACGTCTATACTTTTAGATAACGTACCTGAACCGATCAACTCTTGATATAGGAAATGTTCAAAACATTATCCAACAATACAAAATTATATCCTTTCTTTACCAATAAAGAGACTGATATGATGTTGTATATCATGTTCGGTATCTAATAACAATCATTCAGAATCAATGTATTCTGGTAATACAGGGTGATAGTGACCAACAGACATGGCTGCAACACTTGCACCTTTTTCTGTCTCATGAAACTTATCACCCGTTCTCAATTCTCTAGCTTTCTGTAGCCCATGTAACAGATTACATATGCGGGATCCTGATCCGGTATCTCATACCCAGGACGTAAAGGATACTGAGAAACAGTTCTTTGTAATGAACATACCCAAAGATGATGCATCGACATGTACTCTCTTCGTTTGGGCGGCATGGGAATTTTGGTAATCCCCAATTTCCTGCTCTGTCTTATAACAATTATAAGTTGGAGCGGGACCAACGTTCCTTAGCTCAGTATAATAAGCGGGTTTGGTCAATACATCCGTATTATTATCTTGATTAAGGCGTGATATGGTCGCTACCTGGAGAGAGAGAGAGAAGAAAACACTTAGTGTATGCTCTTGCAAGATTAGATTGGTTATCTAATATATCTAATCAGGATGTCTCCCACTGTTTTAGTCAAATCTTCCTTCAAACCCTAAAAGGAAAGACTAGCCGGGATTAATTACACGCTACAAGTTCGCCAATCTTTCAGCCAGGCCAGTGCCGGTACTTTGAGGGAGGTCCCCCGTGCTTTCGCACGAACCTAATTAAAGTAAACCTCATTTTCCCAGGGGCGTAACCCCGTTAACACCTTTCTAGACACCTACTTGATCGGTTAATTGTAATGTGTAAAACTCTCCCAGGAGTAACTCTTACTCGCAGCGGGTATCGGGATCCAACTATCTCATAGAAGGTATGCAATCTCATTGCAAATTTCAACACTTGAAATTCCCGATAATATTTTACCCCAAGCCTCCTATGACCTTGACAAAGGCCAACAAACCATAAGCTGCTAGTCAAGTTCAACCTGTCATTTCCTGATTGAATTAAACCCACTCGCACGGCCCTTGACAAAGTCCAACAAGGTCGCACGACTACCCTAATCCAATCTGCATCATATGCATAAGCAGATAAGTACTATTCAGCTTCCGCACACTACGCCCTGACAAAGGCCAACAAACGCAGCACAAATACTAAACAGTCCTTATCTGAAATGACGGAGGGCTACGACAGGTTTTTAAGAAAACCCTTTGCGTAATGAACTTGATATCGTTGTAAAATCGAGTGATTTAAATGGAGTGTTTTTTACGCCTTTTATAGTTTTGCTAAAGAGGTCACTCCCGGTGAAGGGATCGTCGGCTCTTTCCTCATCGAATAAGGTGCATGATATTTCACAAATATCACTATGCAAAGTAAGAACTATAGAAGCAATCAAAAGACAAACCGAGTTTGTAGCATCTGCTCGTTTCACTAAAGAGGTCACTCCCGGTGAAGGGATCTCGGCTCTTTCCTTATCGAATAAGGTGCTGGATGTTCTACAAGGAACACCGCTATGCAAAGCAAGAACTAGAGCAACCAGTTTTTAAACAAGTTTCTACAACATCTTAGGTTTCTTTTATTTCATTAATCTCATTAATGAAGTCCCATTTTAGTATGCTTCGCAAGCATCACATTTGAAACGAAATCTGCAATATAACATATATCTCATATATATAATATAAACATTCGTCTCAGCCAGTAATACGATCTCATCACAGAACATGGTAGCAGAAGAAACATATATGAAATATTGGATATACTAGGACGTCCGTGTTTTAATACGAGCCTGTATAAAACACGGATTCCACGGTCGCGACGAATAGCCAAACCCACATCCCTAGACCCCTACGAGAGTGGCAAGTAACACTGCCAATTCCAGGGTTAGGAGACCCGGTCTCGACTCCTCGAGATGGTCTCCCACTGGAACCTAGAACCCGGTTACTTGTGCTCCCCGCCTTAGGTCTACCTAATGCGGAAAAGTAAATAATGTACAATGGTGACATCATCCTCAGCCCGGAAGTGCCCCAACAAAAGAATATTACATATAAATGAATTTTACATGAATGAAAATAAAAATCCTCATCTCACATAAAACCCCCGGCTATTCAGAACGCGACAATCCAATATAACATATCACAGCAACACATAATATCTCATATCATCAACGTAAGCAAGTATGCGTATCCCGATTATCGTTGATGTATAGCAACGAAGCCGACGATACACCACATACTATACTTACGGTCACAGAAAAGAAAGTGTAAAACTACAACAGTTGGAATCCGCAACCTCCTTAGACATCGCATGCCTAACCAAATGAATTCCTTAGACATCGCATGCCTAACAATTATAAACCCCGCATTTTAGTCTCATTATTGAAAACTCTTTTCAATTTCAAGTCGGGCAATTCAACAAGATTCCCGACATCCTGATCGAATACTTGTCGCAAACTTTAGTAGACGGCCCCACCCCTGATGCCGTCGACGAAGTGCACTAAGGCGAAACACCGCTGCCGCGAGCATCCGAACGGATGCTTTTAGCGACGGGGTTCTCTTACAGTCACTTGGTCAGGGCTATGGGGCATGGCTGTCTGTTAAGTTTACCCGGCGAGTATCCGCGTACGCTACGTGATTGCGACGGACTTTTGATCACATCAAAATTCCATGGCAACCGATCATCTGAGACTAAACTGCTAGATTTATAACATTCAAATTAGTTATCTCATAACTACCTGTGGATTCTAAATATTGTATCACATTCCAGATAAACAGACAGTGTTAAACTTTCCGATCGAATAATCAAACACTCAGGATTTCCCAAATAGTTCTCAACACTTGAAATTAGTTTAAAAACATCTATCACATGGCAAAGTACCAATGGTCCAGCCATAGAAAGGTCAAGCCAACGCCTCACATGTGGCATGCCGTACTGTCACAAACCCTAAGGTTTAGAGGCAGTTCAAGACGGTCACATAATTGAGTTAAGGTTTGTTGTCCTCTAGAGGGTCCACCGCGTTACTTGCACGATTTAGAACGTCCTTAAACTACGGAAAAATCCAACGCTTGGAAATTTTCCGGCAGGGGAAAAAGTGAGTTATTGATATCCGTTCGAACTTTTTAACACGTTCTAAAAATTACCCGGACAAACTAAATGAAGTTAAATTATCCGATCGAATCAACGAGTCCCCAATACAACCCTAGAAAACTCAACACTTGAGTGGGATTAAAAAATTCCCCGAAAAAAATGACAAGAAAGGACCTAAGAATAAATACTTGAAGTTCCAGGGACTAATTAAAAATTTTGGCCGCAGAAGTGCTGCCAAACCCTTGGTTTGGCCGCGGTTCCGCGGTCAAATCAGCGAATTACAGGTCCGTTCTTCACAGTAATTCTAGTTTTTCCTGCTTAAGTTTCTGAGCATTTTTAATTCAGAAAATATCACATTTTTAGAAAATGTCCAGCGAGGGGTATACTCGGGTGTGTCGGAGTTCGATCGGACTTTAAACTTCGTCTAGACTTCTTCTAAAGCTCTAGCTCATCTGATACCACTGTAGGGTTGCTAGGTACGCTCACAAGGATCTACGAGGCATCAACCATGCCGGATTAAAATTTTAGTCGTGCCGAACAACCAAAAGCCGGATCTTTAAACTAGAGTTTAGGTGAAAACAAGCATGTTAAACTCTTTAACACTAAGTGAGAGGGATTTCAACCTTTGTAGATCTGGTCCTTCACTTCTTAAGCTCCGTGTTGAGGTCCCTTCGCTGCGATCATCGTGTTCCGGACTCTCGAGAGGCTTCATGAAGAAAAAGATGCAGTCTTGCTTCCGATCTTCGATAACAAAGATGATCTACCTTGAAGTTTCATTAACATAAGGTAACACTCACTAAATGAAGTGAACACTCTCATCTAAAGGGCGAGGATAAATGAGAATGATGAAGTAGGATTTTTGCTCTCTTTTATTTTCTTATTCTCACTCATTTTCATCACTTGGAAAAAAGCTAGAAAGCTTTTTCCATGAAAGAAAGAAGAAAGAAAAAGAAGAAGAATATCATAATCCTTTTGTGATGAATAATGCAAAGATAATAATGATGAATAATGCAAGCATGGTCAACTAAACCCTTGTAGAGATTTAACTATGGCTAGGGTTTGGGTTGGTTTAAAGGTGAGTCACTTGAAAATATCAAGCATAATATCTTTTCCATGACAAAAGAAAAGCTTCTAGAGGCTACTAGAAGTCTTAGCCCTAATCCAAACCCTAACCTTGTTTAAACTCCACTAAACATGTTGCATTATTATTCATATCATGTTACAATATTATATATCACATATACAATATTTAATATAACAAAATAAAATAATACAATTAACATATATCGCATATATATCAATGTATTACGCGAGTGAGAAAAAGAATCTTTTGGTGAGCTAATATTAGTTAATGTAATTTAATATATCATATATATTATTATACATTAAATTATCGAATCAATACTTGATCCGACAATCCGGCTATATCGCATATAACCGACTAATACGGTATCACATACCGCATTATCCTCGGCTATATCACATATACCCGGCAGATATCTCATATCGCGAGAATCCAATACGGTATCACATACCGCATTATCCTCGGTCCCGCACATATCACATATGTGCTCCTACTCCGTTTTGCCTGAGCCAAGAAACCTCTGTGTAGGACTCTAAAGAATCGTCAATACGCCGGAAGTAGATGATGATCATATCAAACACCCACAAGCTACAAGCGGTCAGCTAAACGTAACAGCTACCCAGGTATTGAGCGCTCAGAATATCAACGAGCAAGCCTGTACATTCTCCTGTGAATCCAATCAGTAACACTCCCGTACATTTCGGTCTCGTCGTCTGGTATGTCGCATATCTCGCCTAGGGGTGGTAAACCTCAGACCCCAGTAGCTTCATAAGGCGTGTCGATATGAGGTCTATAACTGTTCGAGAAACTACTGATAACACTTACTAGTAAATCTCAGCAACCCTGGCCAGGGATTTCCAGTTATAGCCAATCGAACACAGCACAACATCAACTCCCTATACCGGGAGAAACAAATCCCCTCCTATCGCTCATTGCCTCCATGTGATTCGGGACTGTACCCAAAAGCCACCTTTTTGCACGCCCTCTTGGACGTGGTATGATGGAAATTAAAGCACAATGGGAATCACACAAGACTCTATGACGATCTCGGGTCAACAGACTACTCTGTACCATTGTCACCGGAGAACTGCCATCTGACGTGAGGTATAATACCATCTAGGAGTTCTCGGCGAGTCCGTCTAGTATACCCAGTCTCTACTGAGCACCCGTACACTATCCTTGATGTCAAACACCGATGGATATGGGATCATCCATCGCCCATCATATGGGTCAAGATGCGTATATGTTAGTCTACTCTTGTGTATCGATGCCCTGTCTCGATACACCCTCGACTAGGAACAGTTATAGGATGTACTCGTCGACTACCGTGGCCCCACTAGTATGATCTCATCATAGTCCCAGTATTCGAGTACATATCCTAAGGGCTTTATCAACATGTAATATAGAGACAATCAGAGTACATGTTAAGATAAAGTACAACCAGATAGCATACTATCATGTCGAGCAAGAAAGTCCTCCCTATATATGTCCAAGCATCCATTACAATATACATCGTATGTACAGTAATGGCCTCTATGGCTTACATATAACTAACAATATGTGCGGGAACGACAATAATACGATATGAGATATCGTATTCTATTCTCGCGATATATATCGGCCGGGTATATGTGATATAGCCGGGTCATCGGATCAAGTGTTGATTCGATGAATCGGTATATGTTATATTAGTCGGTTATATGCGATATAGCCGGATTGTCGGATCAAGTGTTGATTCGATAATTTAATGTATAATTATATATGAGATATATTACATTACATTAACTAATATAAGCTCGCTTTATTGATTCATTTTCTCACCGGATAATACATTGATATATATGCGATATATGTTAATTGTATTATTTTCTTTTGTTACAAAAATATATTATATATGTGATATATTATATTGTAAAAAGTTAGGGTTACAAATACAACATGATTTATGGAGATTAAATATGTTAGGGTTTGATTTGGGTTAGCTTTTTCATGAAGCTTCTAGAAGCTTTATTTTATTTTAAGCTTAGATATTTTGTATAGATATTTTGTGAAGATATTTCTTAACCCAACCCAAACCCTTTACTCTAGTTAAATCTCTATAAGGGTTAAGCCTTCATTCTTAACCCATGGTTGGATTTGTAACCAAACAATGATTTCATTATTCATCACAAATAGATTTCTTCTTCTTCTTCCTCTTGGAAAAGCTTACTAGCTTTTGGGTTTGTGATGATAAATGGTGAGAAATTGAAAATAAAAGAGAGCTAAATTCTTACTTCATCATCCTCATCTATTCTAGCCACTTAGATTAGGGTGTTCACTTCTCTAATAAGTTGTTAAGTGAAGTGTAAGCTTGGGTTAAAGATTCTTCAAGGTAGATCATCTTCGAAAAGGAAGACTTCAAGCAAGCATGGATCATTCGACTCGTGGAGCCTCTCTAAAGTCCGGAAGTTCATGGATCGCGACAAAGGGACTAATACTCGGAGCTTATGAAGCGAAGGAACGGACTACAAAGGTTGTAATCCCTCTCTTTGAGATGTAAAGTTGTTTAGATACTTTGTTTACCCTAATTATCTAGCAAAGATCCTCGCTTTAGCTTGTTCGGCACTTGAAAACTTAAATTCGGCATGGTTGATGCCTTATAGACCCTTGAGATAGTGCCTAGTAACCTTACAGTGGTATCAGAACCTAGCAAGAGCATTTGGCATTGTCTAGACGAAGTTTGCAGTCCGATCGAACTCAGAAACCCCGAAAAATCCTCGTTCCTGGAAATTTTTCCAAAAGTTGAAAATTTTCATATTAAAAATGCTCAGAAAATCAAGCAGGGAATTCTAAGAATTACTATGAAGTACGAAGCCATAATTCGCTCAAGAGACCACGGAACCGCGGCCTAACCATGCGTTTGGCGGCGGTTCCGCAGCCAACTTTAGGAGTTGGGGGCTAGTACTTCAGGAGTTTATTCTTGGGTACTTTTTTATGCTTCTGGGAAATTTTAATTCTACTTAAGTGTTGAGCTTTCTGGGATATATTGGGAACTTATTGATTCGATCGGAAAGTTTAACTTAGTTTAAGTTTTTCCGGGTAATTTTGAACGTGTTAAAAAGTTCGAACGGATATCAATAACTCACTTTTTCCCCTGCTGGAAAATCTCCAAGTGTTGGATTTTTTTCTTAGTTAAAGAACATTCACAGTCAGGCAAGTAACGCGTTGGACCCTCTAAAAGAACTAAAACCTTAACTCGATTATGTGACCGTCTGAACCGCCTCTAAATTTTAGGGTTTGTGGCAGTATGGCGTTGCCACATGTGAGGCGTTGGTTTGACCCTTCTACGGCTGGACCATTGGTACTGTGGCATGTGATGGATACTTTTAAACTAATTTCATGTGTTGAGAACTAAAGGGAAATCTTGGGTGTTTGTTTATTCGATCGGAAAGTTTAACATTGTCTATTTATCTGGAATGTGATACAATATTTGGAATCCACAAGTAGTTATGAGATAACTAATATGAATATTATAAATCTAGCAGTTTTTAGTCTCATATGATCGGTTGCCACGGGATTTTGATGTGATCAAAAGTCCTTCGCAATCACATAGCGTACGCGGATACTCGCCTAGTAAACTTAATATATAGCCACGCCCTATAGCCCCGACCAAGTGACTGTAGGAGAACATCTTCGCCAGGTGCTCGTGGCAGCGGTGTTCAGCCTTAGTGCACTTCGTCGACGGCATCGGGGGGTGTGGCCATCTACTAAAGTTCCGACGAGTATTCGATCAGGATGTCGGGAATCTTGATGAATTGCCCGACTTGATATAGAAAAGTGTTTTCGATATTGAGACTAAAATGCGGGGTTTATAATTGTTAGGCATGCGATGTCTAAGGAATTCATTTGGTTAGGCATGGGATGTCTAAGGAGGTAGCGGATTCCAACTGTTGTAGTTTTACACTTTCTTTTCTGTGACCGTAAGCGTAATATGTGGTGTATCGCCAGTTTCGTTGCTAAACATCAACGACAATTGGGACACGCATATTTACTTAAGTTGATGACATGTGATGTTATGTGTTGCTGTGATATGTTATATTGGATCGTCGTGTTTTGAATAGCCGGGGGTTTTATGTGAAATGTGGGTTTTTATTTTCATTCATGTAAAATTCATTGTATGTAATATTCTTTTATTTGGGCAATTCTAGGTTGAGGATGACGTCACCATTGTATATTATTTACTTTTCCGCATTAGGATAGACCCAAGGAGGGAAGCACAAGTAACCGGGTTCTAGGGTCCAGTAGGAGACCATCTCGAGGAGTTGAGACTGGGTGTTCTAACTCTAGAATTGGTAGGGTTGCTTGCCTCTCTCGTAGGGGTCTAGGGGTGTGGGATTGTCTATTCATCGCAACCGTGGAATCCGTGCTTTATTCAGGATCACAAGAAAACACGGACCTCTTAGTATATCCAATATTTCATATATGTTCTTCTGCTGCAATGTTCTGTGATGAGATCATATTACTGTCTGAGACGAATGTTTATATTATATATATGAGATATATATTATATATTGTTGATTTCGTTTCAAATGTGATGCTTGTGAAGCATAATAAAATGGGACTTCATTAATGAGATTAATGAAATAAAAGAAACCTAAAGATGTTGTAAAAACTTGCTTTAAAACTGGAAGGTCTAGTTTTTATTTTGCATAGCGGTATTCCTTGAAGAATATCCAGCACCTTATTCGATAAGGAAAGAGCTGAGATTCCTTCACCGGGAGTGACCTCTTTAGTGAAACTAGCAGATGCTACACACTCAGTTTGTCCTTTGATTGCTTATATAGTCTTGCTTTGCATAGTGGTATTTGTGAAATACCCTGCACCTTATTCGATGAGGAAAGAGCCGAGATCCATTCACCGGGAGTGACCTCTTTAGCAAAACTAGAAAAGGCCTCAAAAACATTCCATTTAAAATCAATCGATTCTACAACGATATCATGTTCATTAGGCAAAGGGTTTTCTTAAAAACCTGTCGTAGCCCTCCGTCATTTCAGATAAGTAGTATTTAGTATTCGTGCTGTGTTTGTTGGCCTGTGTTAAGGCGTAGTGTTCGCTAACTGATTACTGCTTATCTGTATAAGCATATGATATGACTGAGTTAGGGTATTCATGCGACCTTGTTGGCCTTTGTCAAGGGTCGTACAGGTGGGTTTAATTCAATCAGGAAATGACCGGTTGAACTTGACTAGCATCCTATGGTTTGTCGGCCTTTGTAAAGGTCATAGGAGGTTAGGGGTAAAATATTATCGGGAGTTTTAAGAGTTGAAATTTGCAATGAGATTGCATTCCTTCTATGAGATAGTTGGATCCCGATACCCGCTGTGAGTAAGAGTTACTCCTGGGAGAGTTTTGCACATTACAATTAGCCGATCATGTAAGTGTCTAGAAAGGTGTCAACGAGGTTACGCTTCTGGGAAAACGAGGTTTATTTTAATTAGGTCCGTGTGAAAGCACGGGGAACCTCTCTCAAAGTACCGTCACTAGCCTGGCTAAAAGATTGGCGAACTTGTAGGGTGTAATTAATCCCGGCTAGTCTTTACTTTTAGGGTTTGAAGGAAGATTTGACTAAAACAGTGGGAGACATCCTGATTAGATATATTAATAACCAATCTAATCTTGCAAGAGCATACATTGAGTGTTTTCTTCTCTCTCTCTCTCCAGGTAGCGACCATGTCACGCCTTAATCAAGATAATAATACAGATGTATTGACCGAACACGCTTGTTTTACTGCGCTAGAGAATGTTAGTCCCACTCCAACATATAATTGTTATATGACCGAGCAGGAAATAGAGGATTACCAGAATTCCAGTGCCGCCCAAACGAAGAAAGTGCATGCTGATGCATCTTCTTCGGGTGTGTTCATTACCGAGAACTATTTCTCAGTATCCTTTACGTCCTGGGTATGAGATACCGGATCAGGATCCCGCAAATGTAATCTATTACATGGGCTACAGATAGGTAGAGAACTGAGAACGGGTGATAAGTTTCAAGAGTTGGAAATGATGCAAGTGTTGCAGCGAAGTCTGTTGGCAGTTATCACCCTGTATTAACAAATACATTGTTTCTGAACGAATGTTATTAGATACCGAACCTGATATACAACATCATATCGGTATTTTTATTTTGTAAAGAAGGATATAATTTTGTATTGTTGGATAATGTTTTGAACATTTCCTATATCAAGAGTTGATCGGTTCAGGCACGTTATCTTAAAGCATAGACGTTCTAAATCAAACCACAGTTCTTCACATACAGAACACACACAAGAGGAAGATTTCAGAAATGAACGAATCCTTCTTGAGGCATTGTAGACTAGGTCATATCGATGCGACCCGACTAGCTAAAGTTACATAAATATGCATATTTAAATCAATTTGAATTTACATCTTGTGAAACTTGCCGGTCATGTCACAAAGATAAGATGACCATAGCTCCTTTTATTGGAAACAGAGAAAGAGTTACTGAACTCTTGGGATTCATACATGCTGATGTATGAAATTCCCCTGTCTACAAATGCCAGGAATGGTTCTTTGTACTTCATTACATTCACTGATGATCTCTAAAGATTCAGACATATGTTCCTGTTGATACACAAGTCCGAAGCTTTTGAGATATTCACAGAATATAAGTTAGAAGTAGTGAACCAAAAACGGGTATAAGTATTTTGTCCTTTGATGAGATCAAGGAGGAGAATACTTGAGCACGGAATTCCTGGACTATTCTAAAGGAGAATGATATTCTCTCTCAAAATTACTCCTCCGTATACACTAGAGCACGTCGGTGTATCGGGGCAGAGCAATCACACCCTATGTGATATGGTGTGCTCTATGATGAGTACTACCGAGTTGCCTATTTTCTTTTGGGGTTATGCTCATGAGAAGTTGCATACCTATTGAATAAGGTTCCTACCAAATCAGATGCCTACCACTCCATATGTGATATGGTATGGGAAGAGCCCATCTCTTAAGAAAGTTAAGATTTGGGGTTGTCCGGCCTATGTCAAAAGAAAAATCCGGACAAACTCGAGACAAGGTCAGTTCTGTGGAAGTTTGTTGGATATCCCAAGCATTCGCAAGGGAATATCTTCTACCAAACTGAGGAACAAAAGAAGTTTTCTCACCATGCCACCTTTGGGAAAGGGAATTTCTTGTGAAGAAATTAGTGGTCATGAGATAGAACTGGAAGGAGTTCCAGCTATAAAAACTGCAGCTGAAGATTTGGTTGAACCGGAGGATTCAATAGTCTCCAACGAACCTCAGCCTCGCCGCCGATCTGGTAGGGTTCCTCACCCACCTGAGAGATACTACGATTTTCTTTAAGACAGTGGGAGCGAGGATTGCATCATGAGATGACGACCCAACTAGTTTCGAGCAGGCCATCAGGAGTGGGGACTCTCTAAGAATGGCTGGATGCTTAGTGATCTGAGATGGAATCTTTATACACCAACAATGTATGGACTTTGGTTGCTTTATCTGAAGGTGTAAATCCCCATCAGGAGCAAGTATATCTTGAGAAGTTTTTTTGGTGTACATGGAAAAGTTGAGACTTTCAAAGCTATGCTTAAGTCCATCCAGATCCTACTTGCCACTGCTACATACCATGACTACGATATCTGGCGGTTGGGTATCATGGCTGCTTTTCTAAGTGATGATTTGGAAGAGAGCGTCTATAAGTACACAGCCAGAGGGCTTCGTAGTAAAATGGGAGCAGCGGAAACGTGTGCAAGTTGCTTTATGAGTTAAAGCAGGCATCGCGGAGTTGGAACACCTGTTTTGATGTGGTAGTCAAAGCGTTTGACTTCATCAAAATGGTAGATGAACCTTTGTATATACAAAAAGGTAGAAGGGAGTATGGTGGTGATCCTCGTATAGTACATGGATGACATACTCTTGATAGGGAAGGAGTTTCCTATGCTACGCTCGGTCAATCTCCTCTTATCACAAAGATTCTCCATATAGGATCAAGGTGATATTTCCTAAATCCTGGGTTATGGATTTATGAGATAGATCTAATTGGATGTTAGGATTCTCACTAGTTGTAGTGAGATGGTATCTATCGATCCTGGGGAGAATCACTGGAATGGTTCCAGGATGATAAGGACGACTGAATGTCTGTCGCAGACATTGTCTTTACCCTCAGTGGAGGGACGGTATGTTGGAAGAGTTCCAAGCTAGATACCGTGACTTACTAGACGATTAAAAGCATGATACATCGTTACTAAGGATGCTACCAAAGAGGCAGTCTGGATATATATGAGTTCATGAGATGAATTTCGTTCCTACTATTGTGTGACAATGGAGTTGTGGCTTAAGCCTAGGAACCCCCGTCCCATCTGTGATCCAGACATATTCTTAGGCAGTATCACCTGATCATGGAGATGGTTGATCTCCACGGAGATCGAGGTTAGGAGAGTAGATAAAGAGGACAACAGCGTGGATCCACTCACAAAGGCCTATTTCCTAGTAGAGACGTTTATGGGATGGTTGAGTATGAGATACTTAAACCACAGCTGATTGTTGGGTATGTGATACGACAACAGATGGCCCTAGTGCAAGTGGGAGATTGTTAGTGATATGTATGCCCTAGAGGCCATTACTGTACATACGATGTATATTGTAGTGGATGCATGGACATATTTAGGGAGGATTTTCTTGCTCGACATGATAGTAAGCTATCTGGTTGTTCTTTATCTTAACATGTACTCTGATTGTCTCTATGTTAGATGCTGATAAATCCTTTTGGATGAGTACTTGACTACCAGGACTATGATGCAGATCATACTAGTGTGGATAGTGTAGTCGCTAAGTACATCCTTCAAATGTTCCTAGTCGTAAGTGTATCGAGACAGGGCATCGATATACCAGAGTAGACTAGCGTATGCTTCTTGACCCATGTAGATAGGCGATGGATGATCCCATATCCATTTGTGTTTGACATCAAAGAAGGTATACGGGTGCTCAGTGGAGACTGGGTACACTGGACGGACTCGCCGAGAAATCCCAGATGGTATTATACCTCACGTCAGATGGCAATTCTCTGGTGACACTGGTACAGGTTAGTCTGTAGACCCGAGATCGTCATAGAGTCTTGTGTGATTCCCACCATGGTTTGATTTCCATCATACCACGTCCAAGAGGGCGTACAAAACGGTGGCTCTTGGGTACAGTCCCGAATCACATGGAGGCAATGAGCGATAGGGTTTCATCTCTCCCGGTATAGGGGGTTGATGTTGCGCTGTGTTCGATTGTCTATAATTGGAAATCCCTTGCCAGGGTTGCTGAGATTTACTGGTAAGTGTTATCAGTAGTTTCTCGAACTGTTATGGATCTCATATCGACACGACTTATCGGTTACTGGGGTCTGACGTTTACCACCCCTAGACAAGATATGCGACATATCAGACGAAGAGACCGGACTGTATGGGAGTGTTACTGGTTGGATTCACATGAGAATGTACAGGCTTGCTTGTTGATCTTCTGATTGCTCAATACCTAGGTCGCTGTTACGTTTAGCTGACCGCTTGCAGCTTATGGGTGTTTGATATGATCATCACCTACTGCCGGCGTATTGACGATTCTTTAGAGTCCAACAAAGTGGTCTCTTGGCTCAGGCAAAACGGAGTAGGAGCACATATGTGATATGTGCGGGACCGAGAATAATACGATATGAGATACCGTATTCTATTCTCGCGATATATATCGGCCGGGTATATGTGATCTAGCCGGGTCATCGGATTAAGTGTTGATTCGATGAATCGGTATATATTATATTAGTCGGTTATATGCGATATAGCTGGATTGTCGGATCAAGTGTTGATTCGATAATTTAATGTATAATTATATATGAGATATATTACATTACATTAACTAATATAAGCTCGCTTTATTGATTCCTTTTCTCACAGTTAAATACATTGATATATATATGCGATATATGTTAACTGTATTATTTTCTTTTGTTACAAAAATATATTATATATGTGATATATAATATTGTAACAAGTTAGGGTTACAAATACAACATGATTTGTGGAGATTAAACATGTTAGCGTTTGATTTGGGTTAGCTTTTTCATGAAGCTTCTAGAAGCTTTATTTTGTTTTAAGC
The DNA here is from genome assembly GCA_030015575.1 of Agapanthus africanus. Lineage (NCBI taxonomy): Eukaryota > Viridiplantae > Streptophyta > Magnoliopsida > Asparagales > Amaryllidaceae > Agapanthus > Agapanthus africanus. Next base: position 196,630,477 of record JASDDO010000029.1, on the reverse strand, counting down.
TTAGATATTTTGTATAGATATTTTGTGAAGATATTTCTTAACCCAATCCAAACCCTTTACCCTAGTTAAATATCTACAAGGGTTAAGCCTTCATTCTTAACCCATGGTTGGATTTGTAACCAAACAATGATTTCATTATTCATCACAAATAGATTTCTTCTTCTTCTTCCTCTTGAAAAAGCTTACTAGCTTTTGGGTTGTGATGATAAATGGTGAGAAATTGAAAATAAAAGAGAGCTAAATTCCTACTTCATCATCCTTATCTATTCTAGCCACTTAGATTAGGGTGTTCACTTCTCTAATAAGTTGTTTAGTGAAGTGTAAGCTTGGGTTAAAGATTCTTCAAGGTAGATCATCTTCGAAAAGGAAGAGTTCAAGCAAGCATGGATCATTCGGCTCATGGAGCCTCTCTAAAGTCCAGAAGTTCATGGATCGCGATGAAGGGACTACTACTCGGAGCTTATGAAGCGAAGGAACGGACTACAAAGGTTGTAATCCCTCTCTCTTAGATGTAAAGTTGTTTACATGCTTTGTTTACCCTAATTATTTAGCAAAGATCCTCGCTTTAGGTTGTTCGGCACTTGAAAACTTAAATTCGGCATGGTTGATGCCTTATAGACCCTTGAAATTGTGCCTAGTAACCTTACAGAGGTATCAGAGCCTAGTTAGAGCATTAGGCATTGTCTAGACGAAGTTTGAAGTCCGATCGAACTCCGAAACTCCGATAAATCCTAGTTTTTGGAAATTTTTCCAAAAGTTGAAATTTTTCATATTAAAAATACTCAGAAAATCATGCAGGGAATTCTAAGAATTACTGTGAAGTACGAAGACATAATTCACTCAAGATACCGCGGAACCGCTGCCTAACCATGCGTTTGGCGGCGGCTCCGCGGCCAACTTTAGGGGTTGGGGGCTTGTACTTCTGGGTTTATTCTTGGGTACTTTTTCATACTTCTGGGAATTTTTAATTCTAGTCAAGTGTTGAGCTTTCTGGGATATATTGGGAACTCATTGATTCGATTGGAATGTTTAACTTCGTTTAAATTTTTCCGGGTAATTTAGAACGTGTTAAAAAGTTCGAACGGATATCAATAACTCACTTTTACCCCTGCCGGAAAATTTCCAAGTGTTGGATTTTTTCCTTAGTTAAAGAACATTCACAGTCGTGCAAGTAACACAGTGGACCCTCTAGAAGAACTAAAACCTTAACTCAATTATGTGACCGTCTGAACCGCCTCTAAACCTTAGGGTTTGTAGCAGTACGGCGTTGCTATATGTGAGGCGTTAGTTTGACCCTTCTGCAGCTGGACCATTGGTACTGTGGCGTGTGACGGATGCTTTTAAACTAATTTCAATTTTTGAGAACTAAAGGGAAATCTTGGGTGTTTGTTTATTCGATCGGAAAGTTTAACATTGTCTATTTATCTGGAATGTGATACAATATTTGGAATCCACAAATAGTTATGAGATAACTAATTTGAATGTTATAAATATAGCAGTTTTTAGTCTCATATGATCGGTTGCCACGGGATTTTGATGTCATCAAAAGTCCGTCGCAATCACGTAGCGTACCCGGATACTCGCCGAGTAAACTTAATAGATAGCCATGCCCCACAGCCCCGACCAAGTGACTGTAGGAGAACCCCGTCGCCAAAAGCATCCGTTCGGGTGCTCGCGGCAGCGGTGTTCCGCCTTAGTGCACTTCGTCGATGGAATCGGGGGGTGTGGCTGTCTACTAAAGTTTCCGACGAGCATTCGATCAGGATGTCGGGAATATTGATGTATTGCCTGACTTGATATAGAAAAGAGTTTTCGATATTGAGACTAAAATGCGGGGTTTATAATTGTTAGGCATGCGATGTCTAAGGAATTCATTTGGTTTGGCATGAGATGTCTAAGGAGGTTGCGGATTCCAACTGTTGTAGTTTTACACTTTCTTTTCTGTGACAGTAAGCGTAATATGTATTGTATCGCCGGTTTCGTTGCTATACATCAACGACAATTGGGATACACATATTTACTTGCGTTGATGACATGTGATGTTATGTGTTGCTGTGATATTGGATCGTCGTGTCTTGAATAGCCAGGGGTTTTATGTGAGATGAGGGTTTTTATTTTCATTCATGTAAAATTCATTGTATGGAATATTCTTTTATTGGGGCACTTCCGGGTTGAGGATGAAGTCACCATTGTATATTATTTACTTTTCCGTATTAGGATAGACCCAAGGCGGGGAGCACAAGTAACCGGGTTCTAGGGTCCAGTTGGAGACCATCTCGAGGAGTCGAGACTGGGTGTCCTAACTCTAGAATTGGTAGGGTTGCTTGCCTCTCTCGTAGGGGTCTAGGGATGTGGGATTGGCTATTCATTGCGACCGTGGAATCCGTGCTTTATTCAGGCTCGCAAGAAAACACGAACCTTCTAGTATATCCAATATTTCATATATGTTCTTCTGCGGCAATGTTCTGTGATGAGATCATATTACTGCCTGAGATGAATGTTTATATTATATATATGAGATATATATTATATATTATTGATTTCGTTTCAAATGTGATGCTTGTGAAGCATAATAAAATGGGACTTCATTAATGAGATTAATGAATTAAAAAAAACCTAAAGATGTTGTAAAAACTTGTTTTAAAACTGGTAGCTCTAGTTCTTGTTTTGCATAGCGATATTCCTTGAAGAATATCCAGCACCTTATTCGATAAGGAAAGAGCCGAGATCCCTTCATCGGGAGTGACCTCTTTAGTGAAACTAGCAGATGCTACACACTCAGTTTGTCTTTTGATTGCTTATATATTCTTGCTTTGCATAGTGGTATTTGTGAAATATCTTGCACCTTATTCGATGAGGAAAGAGCCGTGATCCCTTCACCGGGAGTGACCTCTTTAGAAAAACTAGAAAAGGCCTAAAAACATTCCATTTAAAATCACTCGATTCTACAACGATATCAAGTTCATTACGCAAAGGGTTTTCTTAAAAACCTGTCGTAGCCCTCCGTCATTTCAGATAAGTAGTATTTAGTATTCGTGCCGCGTTTGTTGGCCTTTGTCAAGGCATAGTGTGCGGTAGCTGATTACCGCTTATCTGTATAAGCATATGATGCTATTGAGTTAGGGTATTCGTGCGACCTTGTTGGCCTTTGTCAAGGGTCGTGCTGGTGTGTTTAATTCAATCAGGAAATGACCGGTTGAACATGACTAGCATCCTATGGTTTGTTGGTCTTTGTCAAGTTCATAGAAGGTTAGGGGTAAAATATTATCGGGAATTTCAAGAGTTGAAATTTGCAATTAGATTGCATACCTTTTATGAGATCGTTGGATCCCGATACCCGCTGCGAGTAAGAGTTACTCCTGGGAGAGTTTTACACATTACAATTAGCCGATCAAGTAGGTGTCTAGAAAGGTGTCAACGGGGTTACGCCTCTGGGAATACGAGGTTTATTTTAATTAGATCCGTGTGAAAGCACGGGGAACCTCCCTCAAAGTACCGGCACTAGCCTGGCTGAAAGATTGGCGAACTTGTAGGGTGTAATTAATCCTGGCTAGTCTTTCCTTTTAGGGTTTGAAGGAAGATTTGACTAAAACAGTGGGAGACATCCCGACTAGATATACTAATAACCAATCTAATCTTGCAAGATTATACACTGAGTGTTTTCTTCTCTCTCTCTCCAGGTAGCGACCATGTCAAGCCTTAATCAAGATAATAATACGGATGTATTGACCGAACCCGCTTGTTATACTGCGCTAGGGAACGTTAGTCCCACTCCAACTTATAATTGTTATAAGACCGAGCAGGAAATAGGGGATTACCAGAAGTCCAGTGCCGCCCAAACGAAGAAAGTGCATGCTGATGCATCTTCTTCGGGCGTGTTCATTACCGAGAACTATTTCTCAGTATCCTTTACGTCCTGGGTATGAGGTACCGGATCAGGATCCCGAAAATGTAATCTGTTACATGGGCTACAAATAGGTGTAGAACTGAGAACAGGTGATAAGTTTCAAGAGTTGGAAATGATGCAAGTGTTGCAGCCAAGTCTGTTGGCAGTTATCACCCTGTATTAACAAATACATTGATTCTGAACGAATGTTATTAGATACCGAACCTGATATACAACATCATATCGGTATCTTTATTTAGTAAAGAAGGATATAATTTTGTATTGTTGGATAATGTTTTGAACATTTCCTATATCAAGAGTTGATCGGTTCAGGCACGTTATCTAAAAGCATAGACGTTTTAAATCAAACCATAGTTCTTAACGTACAGAATACACACAAGAGGAAGAGTTCAGAAATGAATGAATCCTTCTTGAGGCATTGTAGACTAGGTTATATCGATGCGACCCAACTAGCTAAAGTTACATAAAGATGCATATTTAAATCAGTTTGAATTTACATCTTGTGAAACTTTCCGGTCATGTCACAAAGATAAGATGACCATAGCTCCGTTTATTGGAAACAGAGAAAGAGTTACTGAACTCTTGGGATTGATACTTGCTGATGTATGAAAGTCCCCTGTCTACAAATGCCAGGAATGGTTCTTTGTACTTCATTACATTCACTGATGATCTCTCAAGATTCAGACATATTTTCCTGTTGAAACATAAGTCCGAAACTTTGGAGATATTCACAGAATATAAGTTAGAAGTAGAGAACCAAAAAGGGGTATAAGTATTATGTCCTTTGATGAGATCAAGGAGGAGAATACTTGAGCACGGAATTCCTGGACTATTCTAATGGAGAATGAGATTCTCTCTCAGCATTACTCCTCCGTATACACCACAGCACGTCGGTGTATCTGTTGGTGATAGTGCCCTCAGAGTCAATTATTGGATCGCAGGTACATGATTGCAATGATTGCGGAGGACCTATACCGGTAGGACAGTCTTACTCGAGATGATAGTATGCTATCTGGTTTGCCTTTATCAGTCTTGGACATGTTCAGATGACTGATAACATGTTACACTTGGTAGAGCCCTTAGGATCTTGCTTTACTACCAACAGTATGATAGCGATCATATACGTGAGAGTTGGGTAGTTTATATGCATATCCTTAATTGTGGTCCCTAGTCGTGGGAGTTTCGAGACAGGGCATCGATACTCCGGAGTAGACTAGTGTTTACAGTCGAGACCCCGACGAGGGGCGGTGGCCGGTCTCACGAGCCACTTGTGTCAGTTGGATCATCTAAAATGTATACAGGTGCTCATTGGGTTATGAGTACACCGGACAGGACTCGCTGGGAACCTGCTAGTTGGTATTATACATATCGTCAGATAGCAGTTCCCTGGTGACATGTGTACAGGTTAGTTCATCGACCTGAGGTCATCATTTTTCTCGTGTGAGTTCCCACTGTGCTTTGATTACTACCCTACCACGGCTCAAAGGAGTCGTGCAAACAGGTAGTTTTTGGGTACAGTCCCGAGCCATATGGAGGCACGTGAGCGGATCGGCAGGGGATTCGTCTCTCCCGGTATTGGGGATGAGATCGTGCTGTGTCTAGGATAGCCATTACACAAAGCCCACGGCCGTGGCAGGAGATTTACTGGTAGGTACTCCAGTAGTATCTCAGGGTGTTATTGGGCTACACTCCGACACGACTTATACTGCTATTGGGGGTCTGACGTTACTAGCCCCCTAGGAAGATATGCGATACTCATTGAGGAACGGACCGGACTGTATATACATTGTCACTGTTAGGCTCAGTAGGGTTTCCGGATGAGTTTGCTCATCGGCATCCCTTAAGGTCAGTCCATGGGCAGCCGTTACGCATAGCTAGTGCCGCTGACGGTTTGTGGTTAAACCCACTGCCAGGGTACTGACGAGTCATTAGAGTTCCCCACAGACAGTTTCCCAAGTTCGGGCGAAACGTTGTAGAGGCCGTATGCTTTTATGGCAGGGTTCGGAAAATGCACGTGCGTTTACGCACGTGTCAGATTTAGGGCAGATGATACTGGTCGGCTTTGGTTTAAGCCGGATCAGAGTATTATATTAAGTAGATATAATATCTTTGTCTCAGTTGCATTTGTATTCGGTCGTAATACAAATGCGGGTATATTTATACAGTTACGGGGTTATCCGGAAATTCGTTTCGGGATCGCTTTTGGAAGTTGCCAATTTCCAGTTTTCTATCAGCCGTCTTTTAACATTCGGTTAAAGATAGATTTATCTTTTCTTGAGATGAGTGTGGAAGGTTCGAGAAGTTTCTAGAAGAGGTGACTAGGTTGAATGGTGTTGATGTTTCATTGGTTGCTTTCTTTGTGTTCACACTTTGTGTTCACACATGATATTTGTTCTTATGGTCACTCTCCTCTCTCCTACACTCACCCCTACCTCCTTATATAGTGGCCGGCCCCTCCCCTCTCACTCACTTGCTTGATGATTCATTTGGAAAAAGATTATCATAGTTTTGGGGTGTATGGAAATATCATTGCTCATTTCATTCCATCACCCGAATCAATTGGCAACTTCATTAACCGTTCGTCCATAGCTTTGGACAGAACGAGACAAAGTCTTCTACTCATTCTCTACATCATTCTTGGTCGTCTCTTTTAGCAAACTTGACGACCGAGTTGCCTCGAGTCAGAGGCGGGAGCCCGTTTAAAGAATCGTTGACATGGTGCCACCTGGATGAGCAGATCGGAGATCGACGAGATCGGAGCAGCAGCAACAGAGCGAGTGATGATGGTTAAAGAACGAAGGACTCGGATCGTTCGGTATGACCTTTCTACACTCTTTACAGTTTGTTAGTTTAGCAATAATGGCAGATCCGGGTTAAAGTATACGATAGCGCCAGTTAAAAAGTTTTTGTTCCGCATTTGGCGTCTGTAGACGGCCGGGGCGCTACCGTAGACTTACAGTGGTATCAAAGCCTCACCATTTTGCAATATTAACTTGTGCTAAAGCGTTTAAAATATCGATCGAACCGGATATCGAAAACTGCAAAATTTCCATTCACTGTTTCTGTTGATTTTTAAAGGGTTCCAAAAATTATTCTACATATCACAGAAATCTGTGCAGGGTTTTCTAAGAACACCGTACAAATTTGGGCACGTGATTCGACAAAACCGCCGCGGAACCGCGGTCAAACCTATGGTTTGACCGCGCTTCTACGGCCATTCAGTGAGATCGTGGCCCCAAATTTGCACAGTAGCTTCTATGTTGGAATTTGAGGTTTTGGTATATATCTTTTGGGCCCAGATTTTGTTACTGTTCAAGAGATGTTCGTGGGGCCCACTTCGTGATATTTAGTCGATCGAAATTTAAACATGTTAGTTTACAGTGCTTACATTATATCTCCGACTGGGAATGTCATTTGATCGGTAAACCGCGTCTGATTTCTATAGTTCTTTTAGACGGGTTTGCGAACGTGACATTCGCGTTGATGTTCTGTATTGTGTTGTGATGTTGCGGTTTTGTCGTGGTGAATAGCAGTGTGCAATGGTAGTGCAGTTTGCATTTATTTGTACATTTGATATTGCGGGGCGAGCATCCAACATGTGGACTGCCGTCACTGCCTGTTGTATAATATTCTTTTGGGGCACGACCAGGTTGCGGTCGATATACCTGTTGTACTATTTTTCATTTCTGTACTAGTATTACCCCACGACGGAGTGCACGGATAGCCGGGTTCTGGAGGGCAACGGGTCCGCATCTTATGGCTTTGAGAGGCAGAGGGGCCTCACTCTAGAATTGGCAGACTATTCGCCGCACTCGTAGGGGGTACAGGTTGACCCAAGGAGGGGTGCTCAAGCTACCGGATTCCGTGAAGTGCAGGGTGGTCCATTCACTTTGCTGTAGGGGGCTGCCTCGCTTCAGGTTTTGGCGGGTAACTTGCCGCACCCGTAGGGGTCTAGGTTTCATTGCACAGGCTATCCACACGACCAGGGGAACGTCGGGTTTCAGCAGCGGCTCTGTGAAACTCGGGGATCCCAGATTATCTGTATTGTTCTGTGATGCTTATTACTTTTCTGTAATGTTGCATATTATCACGCCTGGAGCGATTATTGTATATTAGTTTATATACTATTAGATGTTGTATATGTTTTACACCCGCGCTAGTCCAGTCCCCGCTCTGTCGTTAGTTAAGTAACCTAACGGGTGATGACGGGACCCAGTGACGAATGCAGATGGCATATACGTACATTTTATTTTCGTTCTTTTCTGGTGTGATTAATTGATGGGACTGGGTTGATTCTGATCAATGTAAAGGAAAGCAAACCTGTTTACAGTTGTTGGAACAAATTTAAAAAGTGTTATTGCAAAGAAGTTTCCTTTTGTTTTGCATAGCCGTATTCAGTGGAATATCCTGCACCTCATTCGACGGGGCAAGGGCCGATATCCCTTCACCGGGACTGACCCCTTGGGCAGAAGTTTGCGTCAGGGTAATAACTTCACTATAGTCGATTACAAGTTGCTTTGCATCGCGGTATTCAGTGGAATATCCTGCACCTCATTCCACGAGGAAAGAGCCGAGATCCCTTCACCGGGAGTGACCTCTTTAGCAAAAGGTTTTCGCCACTATATTTTAAAAAGCTATCTGGTTCCTTCAGCGATATCAAGTTCGTTACGTTAATGGTTTTTCGCCAAAAACCAGCCGTAGCCCTCCGTCATTTCTTTTGGGTATTCAGTAGTATTCAAGCTATGTATTTTGACCAACGCCAAGGCATAGTGTTTGGTAGCTGCTGGGTATTCATTTGTTGCATAGATAGATGAGTTGGTTTGGGACAGTCGTTCTGCCATTTTGGCCAACGTCAAGGGCATGTGCGGGTGGGTTCAAATTGATAAGATAGTGACGGGTAGAACTTGGCATGTGACTTATGACATTTTGACCAACGCCAAGGTTATAAGAGCATGGGGCAAAACTCATATCGGGAGTTTCTAAAGAAACTGGAACTTGCCAAGTATGCGCATACCTTCTGGAGTATGAGTAACGTGGATGCATACCATCACGTTATCATGCGATGAGAGTTGGATCCCGATTCCCACTGATGAGTTGGTTTACTCTTCGGGTGATCCCGATTGATTCTTCTTTCAGGTTTGGAGGAGAATTTGACAGGACAGTGGGAGGTTTCCGGATTAGATAAAATGATAACCATTCTGATCTAGGTTAGAGTGCATGCAGAGTGTTTCTTTTCTCTCTCTCTTTGGAAGCGACCTTTGACCGACCCTAGACTATGACTCAGTGACCAAGTTGACCGAACCTTCTTAAAATACTGGCTTTTGGATTGTCCGAGTTGCATAAGTCATTGCCACTCCTTCTTCTACCCTTTGCATTTCTCAGAACACCCCGTATTACTACGGACATCCACTTCCATTGGATAGATCCATCGTATGATTATATACGAACTCGAAGGGACTTTTTCGAGGATGGATCCAGGTTCAGGAGAAATAGAATTGGTTTATTCAGTTGTCTTTTATTATCACCTCTCTCAGGTTGCGAGGGCTCCTTGGTTTAGGAGAGTACACCTATTACGCTTATTGGATAGTCTTATTCCAAACCATAGGCAGGTGCCGAAAGGTAGGGAATGAAGAAAACCAATTAGCCTAAGTAGGGTGTGCAGAAGGTAATATGTAAAGACAAAATAAAGGGATTAGAAAGAGGGCAAAGTAAATTACGACTGTTATCATTCACGACCAAAACCACGTACTTCATCGCCACTCCTATTTCACCTTTAAAAGAATAAGGTATTATTCAGTTGTCTTTTACCATCACCTTCTCTCAAGCTACGAGTACTCCTTGGTTTAGGAGGGTACACCTATTATGCTTACTGGATAGTCTTCTTCCAAACCATAGGCTGGTGCCTAATGGTAGGGAAGGAAGAAAACCATTTAGCCTAACGATGGTGTACAGAAAGTAACGACTAAAGACAAATAAAGGGATTTGGAAAGATGGCAAAGAAATATACGGTTAAAGTCATGAATTGGATTATGGAAGAGGCACTGCTAGGAATACCAAGATACCCCTACGAAACATTTTCATGTTTCAGTGCATTGTTAAAGGAAATCTGTTTTTCCAATTAGATACTTACCCCAAGGGTATGTATTTACCAGGTTTCATTCTCATATCTGTATGGTTTTACAGATGATGAGTGGGAGTAAGTTATTGGGAATTAGGTAATTATCCTCATTATATCGGAATTCGTTGTAATTGGTGATATTTGAGGAAATCGCCAGGGTACAGTTTTCAACCTACGACGCACAGGTTTTGAGTTGCTTAACTCAGCGGACTTATACAGAGTATTGTATGTTGTCCAGTGTCCATCAAGACAAAGGGGTAGGTCCTCGTACTATATTCTGTTTACTTATGACTTCTTTAGTTTTTAGACAAGTGTTTCGTAGAAATACAAGGTCTAAGTTTTGAGAAGTTGTGGGTATAAGAATAAAGTAGAGAACCAGGTGTCACAAGTATCGGGATTCTTCAAAGAGATCGAAGATGTAGATTCTTGTGATTGGTATTCAGATGATAGTAATGGTTTTGAGAAACTTGTTTCTCTTTCAGGTTGCTTATAATTGGATGGATTCCTAAGTTGAGTAATGCTGATTAGCCTTTTTCCATTAAGTTGATATGCACTGGAGACAGTTGCATGATTTGAATCTGGTTCCAGTTAAATAAGTGCGAAAGTTTCTATATTGGATATAGAATGGTTCATACCTTAAAAGATGTTAAGGTACGGGGAGTTGTCCAGCTTATGCTTAAAACCAGACTCTGGATGACTCAGGGCACGTTTCTGTAATGGCTGTTTGTGGGTTGACCCTGGCTATGACGAGGGTTGATATTTTACCATCTGGAAGATCAATAGTGATATTGTTCTTGACTCGCCACAGTTTTAGTAAAATGGATTTTTTCAGAAAACAGTAGTGGGAGTATGGTAGAACTGGAAGTGATTCCAGAACCGCAAACGTTTACGGAAAATTTAATAGAACCTATATATTCAATCAGTTATGACATTCCATTAGCCACTCCGCAGATATGGTGGGTAACCTCAGAAACCCGAGAGGTACTCCGGTAGCCTCAAGGACGGTGACAGGGAGGTTCTTTTTTACCCAGACTTGACACTACTGTTGTTCCAGACTGTGAGACCCAGCAGGAGGTTAAGTATAGCGTCGTTCTAAACAAGCTTTAGAAGTGCAAGTATATATTATTCTGCTAGAGGGTTGTCGTAGTCAGTGGGAGCAGCGGAAGCTTAGTGGGCAAGTAGCTTATGTCTATTTATAGACTTGAGCAGTTATAGCGGAGATAGATCATCTAATTTTGATGTGACAGTCATAGGTTTGACTTCATCAGAATAGGGGATGGATCTGTTAAGAAGGTAGTAGGGTATGATGTCATGGTATCTGGATGACATACACAGAATAGGAAGTAAAATTCCAATACTACGATCGGTTGTACTATGGTCGTCACACAGTTGTTTCTCTAGACAGGATATGGATATAATATTTGACATTCTGGTTTCTAGATCAATGGTTTTAGATCTGGATTTGGGTAGTTTCCCAATGTGGGTACTTTGACAGTATTCTAATGGTTTTTAGAATAGATGACTCCTGGCATGGTGGTGTACCTGCAGGTGATGGAGTCACCCTCTCTAAAGGTGTCTTACAGACTAAAGGGGAGAGGGATGGGAATGATTGATAGATCACTTGCTTAGGCAACTGAGTCAATCATGAGATGTCAAGTACCACACCAGATGTTGTTTTTTCACTAGATGCAATAAGTTTGTATTAATCCAATTCTGGAGAAACATAAGGAAGCAGTTTTAGAACATAAGTACATGTTCTACGGATTTGATGACGGCAGCCTCCTTCGGGAGACGATTATCATTCCAGGCTTCAAAAATGACATGGTTGACAGAGTGATTGTCAGAGTTATAGTTTTCCCTCTGACGAAGGGGGCAGTATTATGGACAGGTGGTCCAAGAGGATACTGTGGGTGGAATGGTGCCGGATACTGATTAGGTTCAATGATTGATATAGTCTAAGAAATTTGGATTTGGAGTTCATTTATGAACTAGGTCCCATCAGATATCCAGACATATTCTAAGACAGGTATTACTCGATTCGGGATATGGTTTTCTCCGCGAAGTTGAGATTAAGAGAGATATAAAAAGAAACATCTAGGCGGATCCACTAACTGAGGCTATTTCTCGAACACAATAGTTTTACAAACGGGCTTTGTGAAACTGATTAGTAGAGGAGTTGAATGTTCGGTTTCACACGGGCTGTAAGTAGTCGACATCGCAATAATTAGCCTTAAGTGCAAGTGGGAGATTGTTGGTGATAGTACCCTCAGAGTCAATTATTGGATCGCAGGCACGTGATTGCAATGATTGCGGAGGACCTATACCGGTAGGACAGTCTTACTCGAGATGATAGTATGCTATCTGGTTTGCCTTTTTCAGTCATGTACATGTTCAGATGACTGATTACATGTTACACTTGGTAGAGCCCTTAGGATCTTGCTTTACTACCAACAGTATGATGGCGATCATATACGTGAGAGTTGGGTAGTTTATATGCATATCCTTAATTGTGGTCCCTAGTCGTGGGAGTTTCGAGACAGGGCATCGATACTCCGGAGTAGACTAGTGTTTACAGTCGAGACCCCGACGAGGGGCGGTGGCCGGTCTCACAAGCCACTGGTGTCAGTTGGATCACCTAAGATGTATAAAGGTGCTCATTGGGTTATGAGTACACCGGACAGGACTCGCCGGGAACCTGCTAGTTGGTATTATACATATCGTCAGATAGCAGTTCCCTGGTGACATGTGTACAGGTTAGTTCATCGACCTGAGGTTGTCATTTGTCTCGTGTGAGTTCCCACTGTGCTTTGATTTCTACCCTACCACGGCTCAAAGGAGTCGTGCAAACAGGTAGTTTTTGGGTACAGTCCTGAGCCATATGGAGGCACGTGAGCGGATCGGCAGGGGATTCGTCTCTCCCGGTATTGGGGGTGAGATCATGCTGTGTCTAGGAGAGCCATTACACAAAGCCCATGGCCGTGGCAGGAGATTTACCGGTAGGTACTCCAGTAGTATCTCAGGGTGTTATTGGGCTACACTCCGACACGACTTATACTGCTATTGAGGGTCTGACGTTACTAGCCCCCTAGGCAGATATGCGATACTCATTGACGAACGGACCGGACTGTATATACATTGTCACTGTTAGGCTCAGTAGGGTTTCCGGATGAGTTCGCTCATCGGCATCCCTTAAGGTAGTCCATGGGCAGCCGTTACGCATAGCTAGTGCCGCTGACGGTTTGTGGTTAAACCCACTGCCAGGGTACTGAAGAGTCATTAGAGTTCCCCACAGACAGTTTCCCAAGTTCGGGCGAAACGTTGTAGAGGCCGTATGGTTTTATGGCAGTGTTCGGAAAATGCACGTGCGTTTACGCACGTGTCAGATTTCAGGCAGATGATACTGGTCGGCTTTGGTTTAAGCCGGATCCGAGTATTATATTGAGTAGATATAATATCTTTGTCTCAGTTGCATTTTTATTCGGTCGTAATACAAATGCGGGTATATTTATACAGTTACGGGGTTATCCGGAAATTTGTTTCGAGATCACTTTTGGATGTTGCCAGTTTCCAGTTTTCTATCAGCCGTCTTTTAACATTCGGTTAAAGATGGATTTATCTTTTCTTGAGATGAGTGTGGAAGGTTCTAGAAGTTTCTAGAAGAGGTGACTAGGTTGAATGGTGTTGATGTTTCATTGGTTGCTTTCTTTGTGTTCACAATTTGTGTTCACACATGATATTTGTTCTTATGGTCACTCTCCTCTCTCCTACACTCACCCCCACCTCCTTATACAGTGGCCGGCCCCTCCCCTCTCACTCACTTGCTTGATGATTTATTTGGAAAAAGATTACGATAGTTTTGGGGTGTATGGAAATACCATTGCTCATTTCATTCCATCACCCGAATCAATTGGCAACTTCATTAACCGTTCGTCCATAGCTTTGGACGGAACAAGACAAAGTCTTCTACTCATTCTCTACATCATTCTTGGTCGTCTCTTTTAGCAAACTTGACGACCGAGTTGCCTCGAGTCAGAGGCGGGAGCCCGTTTAAAGAATCGTTGACGTGGTGCCACCTGGATGAGCAGATCGGAGATCGACGAGATCGGAGTAGCCGCAACGGAGCGTGGGATGATGGTTAAAGAACGAAGGACTCGGATCGTTCGGTATAACCTTTCTACACTCTTTACAGTTTGTTAGTTTAGCAATAATGGATGATCCGGGTTAAAGTATACGATAGCGCCAGTTAAAAAGTTTTTGTTCCGCATTTGGCGTCTGTAGACGGCCGGGGCGCTACCGTAGACTTACAGTATCGGGGCGGAGCAATCGCACCCTATGTGATATGGTGTGATGTTGAGTACTACTGAGTTGCCTATTTTCTTTTGGGGTTATGCACTTGAGAAGTTGCATACCTATTGAATAAGGTTCCTACCAAATCAGATGCCTACCACTCCATATGTGATATGGTATGGGAAGAGCCCATCTCTTAAGGAAGTTAAGATTTGGGGTTGTCCGTCCATGTCAAAAGCAAAATCCGGAAAAGCTCGAGGGAAGGTCTGTTCTGTGGTAGTTTGTTGGATATCCCAAACATTCGCAAGGGAATATTTTCTACCAAACTGAGGAACAGAAGAAGTTTTCTCAGCATGCCACCTTTAGGAAAGGGAATTTCTTGTGAAGAAATTAGTGGTCATGAGGTAGAACTGGAAGGAGTTCCAGCTATACAAACTGCAGCTGAAGATTTGGTTGAACCGGAGGATTCAATAATCTCCAACGAACCTCAGCCTCTCCGCCGATCTGGTAGGGTTCCTCACCTACCTGAAAGATACTTCGGTTTTCTCTATGCAGTGGGAGCAAGAATTGCATCATGAGATGATGACCCAACTAGTTTCGAGCAGGCCATCAGGAGTGGGGACTCTGTGAGAATGGCTGGATGCTTAGCGATTTGAGATGGAATACTTATACACCAACAATGTATGGACTTTGGTTGCTTTATCTGAAGGGTTAAATCCCCATCAGGAGCAAGTATATCTTGAGAAGATTACTTGGTGCACATGGAAAAGTTGAGACTTTCAAAGCTATGCTTAAGTCCATCCAGATCCTACAAGCCACTGCTGCATACCATGACTACGATATCTGGCGGTTGGGTGTCATGGCTGCTTTTCTAAATAATGATTTGGAAGAGAGCGTCTATAAGTACATAGCCAGAGGGCTTCATTGACAAGTGGGAGCAGCGGAAACGTGTGCAAGTTGCTTTATGAGTTAAAGCAGGCATCGCGGAGTTGGAACATCTGTTTCGATGTGGTAGTCAAAGCGTTTGACTTCATCAAAATGGTAGATGAACCTTGTATATACAAAAAGAGAGCAGGGAGTATGGTGGTGAACCTCGAATAGTATGTGGATGACATACTCTTGATAGGAAAGGAGTTTCCTATGCTACGCTCATTCAATCTCCTCTTATCACAAAGATTCTCCATATAGGATCAAGGTGATACCTCCTAAATCCTGGGTTATGGATCTATGAGATAGATCTAATTGGATGTTAGGATTCTCACTAGTTGTAGTGAGATGGTATCAATCGATCCTGGGGAGAATCACTGGAATGGTTTCAGGGTGATAAGGACGACTGAATGTCTGTCGCAGGCATTGTCTTTACCCTCAGTGGAGGGACGGTATGTTGGAAGAGTTCTAAGCTAGATACTGTGACTTACTAGATGTTTAAATGCAAGATACATCTTTAGCAAGGATGCTACCAAAGAGGCAGTCTGGATATATATGAGTTCATGAGATTAAATTCATTCCTACCATTGTGTGGCAATGGAGTTATGGCTTAGGCCTAGGAACCCCCATCCCATCTTTGATCTAGACATATTCTTAGGCAGTATCACCTGTTCATGGAGATGGTTAATCTCCAGGGAGCTCGAGGTTAGGAGAGTAGATACAGAGGACAACAGCGCGGATCCACTCACAAAGGCCTATTTCCCAGTAGAGACGTTTATGGGATGGTTGAGTATGAGATACTTCAACCACGGCTGATTGTTGGGTATGTGATACCACAACAGATGGCCCTAGTGAAAGTGGGAGATTGTTAGTGATATGCATGCCCTAGAGGCCATTACTGTACATACGATGTATATTGTAGTGGATGCTTGGACATATATAGGGAGGACATTCTTGCTCGACATGATATTATGCTATCTGGTTGTTCTTTATCTTAACATGTACTCTGATTGTCTCTATGTTAGATGTTGATAAAGCTCTTAGGATGAGTACTTGACTACTAGGACTATGATGCAGATCATACTAGTGGGGACAGTGTAGTCGCTAAGTACATCCTTCAAATGTTCCTAGTCGTAGGTGTATCGAGACAGGGCATCGATATACCAGAGTAGACTACCGTATGCATCTTGACCCATATAGATGGGCAATAGATGATCCCATATCCGTTGGTGTTTGACAACAGAGAAGGTATACGAGTGCTCAGTGGAGACTGGGTACACTGGACGGACTCGCCGAGAACTCCCAGATGGTATTATACCTCACGTCAGATGGCAGTTCTCTGGTGACGCTGGTACAGGTTAGTCTGTAGACCCGAGATCGTCATAGAGCCTGGTGTGATTCCCACTGTGCTTTGATTTCCATCATACCACGTCCAAGAGGACGTACAAAACGGTGGCTTTCGGGTACAGTCCCGAATCACATGGAGGCAATGAGTGATAGGAGGGGTTTCAACTCTCCCGGTATAGGGAGTTGTTGTTGCGCTGTTTTCGATTGGCTATAACTGGAAATCCCTGGCCAGGGTTGCTGAGATTTACTGGTAAGTGTTATCAGTAGTTTCTCGAACTGTTATGGACCTCATATCGACACGACTTATCGGTTACTGGGGTCTGACGTTTACCACCCCTAGACTAGATATGCGACATATCAGACGAAGAGACCGGACTGTATGGGAGTGTTACTGATTGGATTCACAGGAGAATGTACAGGCTTGCTTGTTGATCTTCTGATTGCTCAATACCTGGGTGGCTGTTACGTTTAGCTGACCGCTTGCAGCTTGTGGGTGTTTGATATGATCATCACCTACTGCCAGCGTATTGACGATTTTTTAGAGTCCTACACAGAGGTTTTTTGGCTCAGGCAAAACGGAGTAGGAGCACATATGTGATATGTGCGGGACCGAGAATAATACGATATGAGATACCGTATTCTATTCTCGCGATATATATCGGACGGGTATATGTGATATAGCCGGGTCATCGGATCAAGTGTTGATTCGATGAATCGGTATATGTTATATTAGTCGGTTATATACGATATAGCCGGATTGTCAGATAAAGTGTTGATTCAATAATTTAATGTATAATTATATATGAGATATATTACATTACATTAACTAATATAAGCTCGCTTTATTGATTCGTTTTCTCACAGGATAATACATTGATATATATGCGATATATGTTAATTGTATTATTTTCTTTTGTTACAAAATTATATTATATATGTGATATATAATATTGTAACAAGTTAGGGTTACAAATACAACATGATTTGTGGAGATTAAACATGTTAGGGTTTGATTTAGGTTAGCTTTTTCATGAAGCTTCTAGAAGCTTTATTTTGTTTTAAGCTTAGATATTTTGTATAGATATTTTGTGAAGATATTTCTTAACCCAACCCAAACCCTTTACCCTAGTTAAATCTCTACAAGGGTTAAGCCTTCATTCTTAACCCATGGTTGGATTTGTAACCAAACAATAATTTCATTATTCATCACAAATAGATTTCTTCTTCTTCTTCCTCTTGAAAAAGCTTACTAGCTTTTGGGTTTGTGATGATAAATGGTGAGAAATTGAAAATAAAAGAGAGCTAAATTCCTACTTCATCATCCTCATCTATTCTAGCCACTTAGATTAGGGTGTTCACTTCTCTAATAAGTTGTTTAGTGAAGTGTAAACTTAGGTTAAAGATTCTTCAAGGTAAATCATCTTCGAAAAGGAAGAGTTCAAGCAAGCTTGGATCATTCGGCTCGTGGAGCCTCTCTAGAGTCCGGAAGTTCATGGATCGCGGTGAAGGGACTACTACTCGGAGCTTATGAAGCGAAGGAACGGACTACAAAGGTTGTAATCCCTCTCTATTAGATGTAAAGTTGTTTACATGCTTTGTTTACCCTAATTATTTAGCAAAGATCCTCGCTTTAGGTTGTTCGGCACTTGAAAACTTAAATTCGGCATGGTTGATACCTTATTGACTCTTGAGATAGTGCCTAGTAACCTTATATTGACACCATACTAAAAAGATTTAGTATGGAAGAATCCAAGCGTGGTAACCAACCCACGATCTCTGGACTCACTCTCTCTAAAGAGATGTCTCCCAAGACTGATTTGGAGTAAGCTCCATGCAAGGGATACCCTATGCTTCGGCAGTAGGCTCTATCATGTACGCGATACTATGTACCAGACCTGATGTAGCATACTCACTAAGTGTAGTGAGTAGGTATGAAGCGGATCCAGGAGAGAGTCACTGGACAGCTGTGAAGAACATTCTTAAGTATTTGAGAAGGACTATGGAGATGTTCTTGGTTTATGGTAACGGAGAACTCTAGGTGGATTCCTTTACCGATTCGAGCTTCCAAAGTGATAACTCGGGATTTGTCTTTACCCTAAATGGAGGGGCGGTTTGTTGTAAGAGTTCCAAGTAAGAATCCATGGCAGACACGACGATGGAGACTGAATACATCGCTGCCAACGATGCTTCCAAAGAGGCTGTCTGGATGAAGAAGTTCATCAGTGAACTTAGTGTGGTTCCGTCCATCATGCATCCAATACCTTTGTATTATGATAACAATGGAGCTGTGGTTTTGGCTAAGGAACCCAGGTCCCATCAGAGATCCAGGCATATTCTGAGGCGGTATCACCTGATCCGGGAGATAGTTGATCGGCGCGAGATCGAGGTCATGAGAGTTGACACGAAGGACAACACTGTGGATCAACTCATGAAGGACAAACCCAGATACAATTTGAGAGACTCTTCGGGACGTTGGGTATCAGATACTACAACAGCTGGCCTTAGTGCAAGTGGGAGATTGTTAGTTATATATATGCCCTAGAGGCCATTGTTGTACATATGATGTATATTATAGTGGATGCTTGGATATATATAGAAAGGACTTTCTTGCTCGATATGATAGTATGCTATCTGGTTTTACTTTGTCTTAACATGTTGACTTGTATTGGTTTACTGTCTTGCTCTCACATGTTGATAAAGCCCTTAGGATATGTAATCGACTACTGGGACTATGATGCAGATCATACTAGTAGGGCCAAGGTAGTCTAAGAGTACATCCTGTAATTGATCCTAGTAGAGGGTGTATCGAGACAGGGCATCGATACTCCAGAGTAGACTAGCGTATACGCATCTTGACCCATATGATGGGCGATGGATGATCCCATATCCATCTGGTGTGGTGACACCAAAGATGGTGTACGGGTGCTCAGTGGAGACTGGGTACACTGAAAAGACTTGCCGAGAACTCCTAGATGGTATTATACCTATCGTCAGATAGCAGTTCTCTGGTGACACTGGTACATGTTAGTCTGTAGAACCGAGATAGTCATAAAGTCTTGTGTCATTCCTACTATGCTTTGATTTCCACCTTACCACGTTCACGAGAACGTGCAAAACGGTGGCTTTTGGGTACAGTCCCGAATCATATGGAGGCAATGAGCGATGGAGGGGTTTCGTCTCTCCTGGTATTGGCAGTTGATGTTGCGCTGTGTTCGATTAGCTATAACTGGAAGTCCCTGACCAGGGCTGTTATGGAGATTTACTGGTAAGGGTTATCGGTAGTTTCTCTGTTGGAGATAGTGCCCTCAGAGTCAATTATTAGGTCACAGGTACGTGATTGTAATGATTGAGGGAGGACCTATCCCGGTAGGACAGTCTTACTCGAGATGATAGTATGCTATCTGGTTTACCTTTATCATCGTGTACTGTTTTAGGTGACCTGACACGTCGCTATTACACATTGATAGAGCCCCTAGGATTCTTGCTTGACCACCAGCAGTATGAGGGCGATCATATAAGTGGGAGCTGGGGGTCTACAAGCATATCCTTAAAAGGTCCCTAGTCGTGGGAGTTTCGAGACCGGGCATCGATACTCCATTAGTAGACTAGTGTATACAGTCGAGACCCCGACGAGGGGCGGTGGCCGGTCTCACAAGCCACTGGTGTCAGTTGGATCACCTAAGATGTATACAGGTGCTCATTGGGTTATGAGTACACCGGACAGGACTCGCCGGGAACCTGCTAGTTGGTCATATACCAGACGTCAGATGGCATTTCCCTGGTGACATGTGTGTAGGTTAGTTCATCGACCTGGGGATCGTCATTTGTCTCGTGTGAGTTCCCACTGTACTTTGATTACTACCCTACCACGGCTCAAAGGAGTCGTGCAAACAGGTTTTAGTTGGGTACAGTCCCGAGCCACATGGAGGCAGTGAGCGTATCTTTAGGGGTTCGTCTCTCCCGGTATTGGGGGTGAGGTCGTGCTGTGTCTAGGAGAGCCATTACACAAAGTCCTTGGCCAAGGCAAGGAGATTTACTGGTAGGTATTCCAGTAGTATCTCAGGGTGTTCTGGGCTACACTCCGACACGACTTGTACCGCTTTTGGGGGTCTGACTTTTACCAACCCCCTAGGCCCGCCATGCGATACTCATAGACGAACGGACCGGACTGCACGGATATTGTCACTGACAGGCTCAGTTGGGTGTCGGGGTGAGCTTCCTCATCGACGTCCTATTTGGTCAGTACCTGGTAGCCCGTCACGTATTGGCTTATACCTCTGACGTGCTAGTGGTTAAATCCACAACCAAGGTGTTGACGAGTCTTTAGAGTCCCCCACATTCAGTTACTCAGCTTTCGGGCGAAAGGTTGTAGAGGCCGTATGGAGATATGGCAAGGTCCGATCAGATACGTGCGGTATTGCACGGATCACGATCGGACAGTTTGTACTATAGGCCGTATGGTTATATGGCAGGGTTCGATCACATACGTGCGGTATTGCACGGATCAGGATCGAACGGATATTACTGGTCGGCTTTGGTATAAGCCGGATCCTAGTATAGTACAGTGTAGATTTTGTCTCATTGCATTTGTATTTCAGTCGAAATACAGATGCGGGTGTGTATGCACAGTATCGGGGTTTTTCTGTAATTTATTACGGGACCATTTTTCTGGAGTTGCCAGTTTGCTTTCCGTTTCGGCCGATTTCCATTGTTCCGTTCATTGGCCGAAGATTGGTGGAGGAGGGCTTATTTGCATTGTTGCAAATAGGCATTTGTGGAAGGGGGTCTTTGCATTTTGTTGTATCATGATAGCACCCTCCCTTGACTTGCTTGACTTCATACTTCATGATGGCTTGACTTTGTTAGCATCATGGTTGTTGATGATGGTTGTGGTTGTGTGTGGTTTTTGCTTGTGATCATATTCTTTCATGATGCCCTCTTGCATCATTGCTTCCACCCACCCCTTGACCTTGCTCTCTCTCTCTCTCTCCAATCACACATGAAGGGAGGGGGGCGGCCATTCCTTGAAAAAATGGGATTGATTTTCATTTTGATGTGTGGAGAAAAATATGATACATTCCTTCTTGAGTATGCTCCATTTTTCTCACCTCTCTCCAAGCTCTCTTTTCCTTCACCAATGGCAATTCCACAAACCCCAAAAATGAGACTTGCTCACTACATATTCTACAACGAACCTTGGGCACGTCGAGTAGCCGGCTTCGTGCCCGAGTTGCCTCGGCATTGAGGTGGGAGCCCGTAAACGAAGAAGGCGATGTGGTGCACTTCCGGCGACGAGGAGGAGACGGACGGAGATCCCGCGAGGAGATCGGAGTGGAGATGAAGACCGGAGGACTTGGATCGTCGGTATATCTCTTTCCCATCTTCTAGTTAGCTTAGACTAGTTAATGGTTTCGATCCGGGTGTTTAGTGCGCGGTGGTGCCGGTTTGCTAAGTCCGCAAAATTTAAGTTATTCACCGTTTCCGCATTCCGGCGTCGGATTGACGGCCGGGGCGCCGCCGTGCACTTACAGTGGTATCAGAGCCTCGCCATTAACTTAGTCTAGCTTTGTGTAATGTGTTTGCATTTCCGATCGATCAAAAAGTCCAAAAACCCGTATTTTGTCGCATCAGTTTTCTGTTGAAAATTTTTGGTCTCGAAAATTTTTTCAGGTTGTAAAATATTAATGTACTGGAGATTTCAAGGCTACTGAGAAAATTCGAGAGTGTCAGTCAACAGTACAAGCGCGGAAGCGCGGCCTGACCTTCCTTAAGCGCCGCCCTTCCGCCGCTTACTGTTCTGATCCCTGCATCAAATTTCTTCAATAGTTTTCTGGGCTTAAAGTATGGGTTTTGGAATATTAAAATTGGGCCAATTATTTCTGTGACTGCTACAGTATTCTTTGTGGGCCCACTTGTTAAAGTTTGATCAATCGGATATTTTAAACACATTTTTCACAGTATTTACATTATATCTGCGACCGTGAATGTCACTCGATCGGTAAATCCGGTCTAACTGCTATAGCCCGGTTAGACGGATTTGCGAACGTGACTTTCACGTTGATGTTCTATGTATTTGCTGTGATGTTGCGGATCGGTCGTGGGGGATAGCCTGGATGCAATGCTAGTACTGTGCTGTTGTATTATGTACATTTGATATTGCGGGGCGAGCGTCCGACATGTGGACTGCCGTCACTGCCGGATTGTATTATTATTTTGGGGCACGACCTGGTTGCGGTCGATGTACCCGGTGTATGTATATTTTACTTTCTGTACTAGGATTGCCCCGCGGAGGGGTGCACGGATAGCCGGGTTCTGGAGGGCAACAAGCCCGCATCTCATGGCATTGAGACGGAGGGGGCTTCGCTCTAGGATTGGCGGGCTATTCGCCGCACTCGTAGGGGGTACAGGTTGACCCAGGAGGGGTGCCCAAGTTGCCGGATTCCGTGAAGTGCTGGGTGGTCCATTCACGGCGCTGAAGGGGACTGCCTCGCTTCAGGTTTTGGCGGGTGACTTGCCGCGCCCGTAGGGGTCTAGGATTTCATTGCACAGGCTATCCACACGACCAGGGGAACGTCGGGTTTCAGCGGCTCTGTGAAACCCGGGGATCCCAGATATCTGTATTGTTTCTGTGATGCTGTACATTTTCTGTGATGTTGCATTTTTATTCACGCCTTGAGCGAATATAATATATTGGTATATATATTAGTAGATGTCGTATATGTTTTGCATCCGCGCTAGTCCAGTCCCCGCTCTGTCGTTAGTAAGCTAACCTAACGGGTAATGACGGGACCCAGTGGCGAATGCGGATGGCATATACGTACATCAGTATATTTTCGTTCTTTTTGGTGTGATCAATTGATGGGACTGCATTGATTCGGATCAATGCAAGTTAAAACAAACCTAATCTGATGTTGTTGGAACACTTTTCAAAAAGCTGTTATTGCAAGGACGTTTACTTTTGTTTTGCATCGTGGTATTCATTAGAATATCCTGCTCCTCAGTCGACGAGGCAAGGGCCGAGATCCCTTCACCGGGAGTGACCCCTTGGACAAAAAGTTTGCGTCAGGGCAATGACTTCACTATAGCCGATTGCTTTTGCTTTGCACCGTGGTATTCATTTGGAATATCCTGCACCCCATTCTACGGGGAAAGAGCCGAGATCCCTTCACCGGGAGTGACCTCTTTAGTAAAGGTTTTCGTCACTATATTTTCTAAAAAGCTATCCGTTCCTTCAACGATATCAAGTTCACTACGTTAAAGGTTTTCGCCAGAAACCATTCGTAGCCCTCCGTCGTTTCATATGGGTAGTCAATAGTATTCAAGCTGTGTTTGTTGGCCTTAGTCAAGGCACAGTGTTTGGTAGCTATTGGGTATTCATATGCTGCATAGATAGATGCGTTGGTTTGGGACAGTCGTATAGCCTTGTTGGCCTTAGTCAAGGGCTTGTACGGGTGGATTCAAATTAACCTGGACAATGACGGGTAGAACTTGACATGTGACTTATGATTTGTTGGCCTTAGTCAAGGTCATAAGAGCTGTCACGTCCCGAAAGTACGGAATATGACCGGCACTTAAACTACGAACGTCTCGAGGCGTACGTAATCTAAGTAAACCGAAAACCCAGAAATCTGAAACCAAGAAAATAGTAGAGTGCAGGAAAAACAACTTAAAGCAAGTAATTTCAATAGCATAAGCCGAATTATGCGGTTTTTAAAACATCAAAATTTTACTGAAAATTTCGGCAGAGTCTCCTTTGTAAATACTGGCTCCCAAACGGGATACAACATGAATAGTATACGAAATCAATAAAAGGCATCCCCAAGCGGGAGCTAGCTCTTCGTCAAACGACGGTCACAACCACACAAGCAATATAATATACAACGCCAACGGCGAGGATCAAAACTCAAAAGGAACTCAAAACCACCAGAAATATAACGAGCGACTCTAAGGTCGAAAGAATAAACAACACTGGTCTCTAACTCAATAAATACATGTTTGGTTGATGGAACTTCTAGATACAACAGAATAATGATATACAAAGTATACAATGGGGGTATGATACAAGTAAACCCACCTACTAGCAAATCACCCGGATGAAACTGAGCCCGCAAGCCGTAAAGAAACCTGTACGGCAAATCTGCAAGAAACTGGGGCACAACGGGGGTGAGTTGCCAACTCGTGAATAGAAAAACATCTACGCACAGAAATCGCATAAATAACGCAATCCTAGGTCAATGATCATAATATAAATCCTCAAAATAAGTATAACAGGCAGCCTATAACAATGACTAGGGTAATATCTAATCTGAGTATAATTTCATGTGCCTGTGTCAGTGCCTCAGGTAGCAATATATCATATGAATGAAGTATGAATGCATGAAACAGAATACATGTAAATGAAGAAACTGTTTTCATAAATTAGTAAGATTTCCTTCGTATTTTTAAACTGAGGTATCATAAATGAAATCAGCATCAATAGTGTCTAGCATCGACACAAAACATAATCTCACTGTCTCGAAATATCAATGTCTCAATCTCAAAATCTAGGGCGCCGTCAATCCGGACCGGCCCCTACCATAAATCTCAAGACCACGACGGTATCCTCCGGATATCCGACGCGTCGGGTAAAATCACCGGTAGGTAGTACTCCCCTGCCAGGCTCAACGTCATCACCACATTCCTCTTGCCCCGGGGTACCGCACCGGGTCCACCATGTACCCGAAACGGTTCATCCGTCTCCTCGAATCGGGTTTCCAAATCCATCAGCAAACTCATGGTGGACGACTCATACATCATGGGAAAACCGCACTTTTTATTTTAAAAGAGAGAATATGTTTATTTGTGTTTTTGTTTGCGGTTTTCCTCCAAATCCAGAAAATCTCATAGAAATCCAAATCCAAACCTCAATAGCATGCAAAATAGTGAATATATGCATAAGAATCCATGAATGCGGCATAACAATGAATAACAGTATGCATGAAGTAGCAGGTAATAACTACAATGTCTAAACTATTCGCTAATAGGCTATGTCAAGAAATAATATATTTTCTAAGGTGTACGTGACATGGCAATTACCGATGAAGATGTGTGTGAGCCGGCAAGTAAGTGTACGTGGTACATACGCATCATCGGTAATGGTGCTGGTGTCCTATCAGCATGATATTAAAATGGAGTATGAAACATAATATAAGAATGCGATGCAAAGCGAACCACAAAAAAAGTGGGAGCTGAAACTAGACGTAACCAAAACTAATTTGCATTAATCTAATATAAGTCCTACGAATGGTGCCTTTTGAAATAACACGAATCATGGGGTTTTGAAAATAGGGCTACGGTGTTTTTATGAAAAGATACGTCGTTTTTGAAATGTCCGTAGATTCCCTTGAGCTGTCTTTAAAAATGCCCACGATTCGTTAGTTTTTGAAATAGGTAAGAAGTCTAATCTACTGTAACCACTACACTAAACTATACGGCCGAACTAACAAGCTGAACTACAGGTAAGGAAACCGCCTAACATCTGAGTCGATATATAAATATATATAAGTCGGTGATCCTGCCTCAATAGTATCGCGTACGATACAGTATATCATCTGACATCCTCGAGTCATGAGCGCGGATCTATCATCAATATAGGCTCGTACGGTAAATCGTCGTACGGCATCCCAAAAGCTGGGTACGGTTCAATATCACACTATCTCATCACATTTCAGATATCACTTATCATATCATAAAATCTGGGGTACTGATCTATGTCTAGTACAACTGATATCATCTTCAAAGTATGAATGCGGGGGTAAACACACATCCCGAACCCGCAAGAATCACATTTCGTATCCCAAATACGAATCATATCAAATCACCGATCTCGCGGCACAAAGCCCACATCATCGACTCAACTCCAAAGTCATCCCATATCCTCAAACACCGTGCAAGTATAAGAAACATACAAGTGTATGCGTGTGGGTGCAAATCTATCCTATGGTTCGCAACTAGGAACTACGCTAGTTATTTCTACCCCTAACTAACCATAACACACTAACTATCACACATAAAAATATACTACATAGTACTAATTACGGACTGCGGGGGTGCTATACGCCATCCACCCGACTTCTCCCCGTAGATATAGATCTACTCACCTGGTCCTCGCTCACCGGTGCCGACGTCGCCACGCGCTTGCTTGTTGTCTCAAAGTCCGCATGGGGTACCTACATATCATAATTCACCGTATTGCATTAAAATCCGACTCATGACCAAAACGACTCACGAATCCCACATAGGTCAAAACCTATGGTTGCCTTTATAAATCAACCCCAAAACCCTCGATGTCGGCGTACAAACGCCAAACCATCGAGAAAAATCCAAACACATCAATCGTGATTTCAAAACTCACTAATTATATAAGAAATAGGGTTTAGTTCATCAAAACCATAAAATTAAACAATTCGTTTTATTTTCCAAAAACCTAGTTAGCATAAATTCCCATTTCGGTTCAAAACTTGATGTTTTACCCAAACTAAATATTTTGACGATTCTAATGACCAAAATGCTCACTTAATATCATAATTAGGTCATACAAATCACTTCCATATTTTTAATCTCACGAATTAGCCTTAACTCAAATTTCAAGTTTGCAACAAATATCGATTTTAACACTTTTCAAGGTAAAATTCACAATTTATCAATTAAGCGTGGTTTTGCACGATCAAAGTCGCTAAACAACGAATTAAAATGCTAATAAAGTCATCAAAATCTTAATTACATTTTAAATCTCAATTTTATATGTAGCTCACTAAAACCTAGTTTGCAAATTACATAATTAATACAAATTTGAATTTAACAAAAGTATAAACTACCAACTAGATTAGTTTTAGCATAGCATTAACATGTTAATCTACTCATCACAACCATAATCTAATGATAAACACACTAATTTGATCACAAACCATTTTCTTGAATTTCCAATCATGCAATTAGAACCAATTTAAAACCTAATTAAACACTTAATAACTAAATTAAAGTAATTAACTAACAATTTACCAAAGGGTTAGAATTTATACCCAACAATTTGAAGATCTCACAAGCAAACTTAGCCCTCCAAAATTAGCTTCCTTTCATCAAGATCTATACTAGATAGGCTAAGGAAAAATGGGTAGGGTTTGGATTTGGATTTTAGCTTGATTTTGTGTGTTTTTCTTTGGATTTTTGATGAAGAAATGGTGGAGTTTTGAGATAGAATTGAGATGGAAAATTTTGGGAGGGCTGTTGCTGGTCTCGGCCAGGGGAGAATGGGATTGAGGTGTGGAGTGGGGTGGGTGAAGTCAAGGGGAGAAAGAAGACCAAGTCAAACAAAGACCATACTCTTTTATCCATCCACTTTCTTTTCATTTCTTTGTTTTCTTTTCTTTTGAAAACCAAGTGGGGACAAGAGGGGGGGGCTGCTGAATTTAGCCATGGGGATGAGTGAACGGGGGTGTGTGGGTGTGGGTACTGGTGTGGGGTGATGAAAAATGATAAATACAATACCCCAAACATCCATTTACGCTAAAAAAAAGCCTTTTTACTTCAATAATTTCTAAACCGTTTTGGCAAATGATTTCGTTCCAAAAACCACATGATAAATTTTTATTTAATGTTTTATAATGCACAAAATTTGTTTCAACTCATTTCAAATTTGTAATTTTCCCTAATTAAATGTATTAGTGAAGGCTTAAAATATTAATAAAATAATATTTTTTTTTCAGAAAATTTGAAATTTCACCAGCGGCTCAATAAACACCAAATAATAGCAATTACATAGCTAGAATATGTATATTTAATTTTTATAATAAGATATTTGTATTTTGACTTTTTACAGAAAACCCCCTTATTTTACCGTTTTTTTTTCGAAATTCCACCGAAACGATTTTCAAAACGTTACAATCTTCCCCCCTTAAAGAAATTCGGTCCCCGAATTTAAATTCAAACTCCCCCAAATACTAAAATATCTGAGAAAACCCATCAAGTCGTCGGGGCTCCGAAATTGTAAATACATAAAACAAATCGTAGCGCAGCGCATGCGCTTGAAAAATGAGTATATAACTCAAATCAAAACTCCTCCAAGCATCCCGCGATCATCGGAGTCGTGGAGAGGACATCAATGCCAAATCCAAATCAAAACCAATATGATATAACTCGAAACTATAAATGTAAATATCGAATCTATATCTATAAGTATCTGAAGGAAATGCATGCCAAATCCCTTTAAGTCGCTGTGCAACGCGTATAACACTGCACAGTGGCGGACGTCTACCATAAGAAAATAACTATATACATATATACTTTTGTTTGAAATGTACGTTCCGCCGTTTTGGAAACAATTTAGAAGGGTCTCCTTGTTTTAAACATTTCGTGTCATATCAGACACGTAGGTAAATACTGAGGCTATAGCTCGCTTTTTGGAAATCCCTTCAATAACTATCAATGCATGCAAAATGTATTCAGGTACTGTCCTCTGACTAGTCCTGCCCAGTACGAAAACACATAGCAATATCATAAAAACGTACTGCTCTATAAGAAATCAATCCCAAAATATGCACATGAATACTACGTGCGTCTGGTGCGCACGGAAATCAAAATCATGAATGTGCCATACATGCGCACAGAAACAACATCTAAGTGCATCGGGTGTGCACGAAACATCTGTCGTAGGCAACGGGTGTGCCTGACAGCAAAATCAGGTGCATCTGACATGCACGAAAAAAAATCTCGATTTAGTGCATCTGGTGTGCACCAAAATCGCATCTCAAGACATGCGCTCAACATGCGCGAAAATCTAAATCAGGTGCATCCATCGTGCACGAAATCATGAAATCCAATATCAAGTGCCGAACGTGCGCAAAATCACTCAGGTGCACAAGGTGCACAAAACAAATATCGAGTATCACAATCGAAATCAAAGTCCAGTGCATCTAAGTGCACAAAAGGCGTATCACTGCACTGCAAGCATATATAAACTATACAGAGTGCAGGAACCAAATCGTGTGCGTGCATATGCACAAAATCAACTCAAATGTCTAAAACCGTAAAATCACAAACATGTGAAACCTAAGCACGAAAACGATATCAAGTGCAACACTATGCAAAGATCGTAAATCCTCAATCATCAAAATCAAATCATACGAATAAATCACCCAAAACATCGGAATCAATAATGGCGGAATAGTACCGCTCCAGCGCATCCTCTAAGAATCTCGGCCAACTGTCTCGGTCACTAGTGGGACGTCTCGTTGATGATCATGAACTCTTTCCTGCTGGGGTGCGTAACCATGACCACTCCTGGGTCAAAGTTTTCACTGTGAATTACCAATCTTTCGGTCCATCGGCTCATCGGCCCTGTCAGGTGTGCTATCGGGGACGATTCCGTTCTGGCACTCCTCTGGTCATCTCTTGGTCAATCATCGCGACCACTCGTAAGACAGCATATCACTGGCGTCGGCCTCTGGCTCTCTGAATGTACGTGACACATCTGATCCTGGGTGCGAGTATTATTGCAGCAGTGTCCTGGAAGGAATCCTGCTTACGGTCTCTTCCATGTCTTGTCTCTGCCAACTGTCCGTTAGTCATTGTCCTTTCCTATATCTGCATCTTGCTCTGTAACGGCTGCATACCCATCGCGACTCCTTCTGGAAGGTATATCCAGTACTCTGCCTCGGCATGCGCATCGCATCTCTGATGTCGGCGGAGTGGAACGTCATCTCATCTAGATCTGGTACGAACCTCTTACTTCACTTTTCTCTAATGTCGTCTGCTTTGGACTCGTCTCGTCGCGGCTGCATGGACTGAGCTCCAACGGCTATCCTCGTATCTGGAGTCTCCCAAGAATGCATCTCACCACCTAGCATCCGAATTAAGTCGAGTCATCCGATCGAGTCGTCAAAACCTCATAATCCCCCAAGAGCTCAACATCTTGGGCACAGTTTAATAGTATCGAGTACATACCACAGTATCGGTGGTCCAGCCGTAGAAGGGCAAACCCAAGCCACACTAATGGCGCCGCAGAACTGCCGCAAACCCTAAGGTTCAAAGGCTTTCATACGGTCATTAAGTCGAGTTAGGGTTTCATTCTTCTAGAGGGACCATAGAATTGCCTGCATGTCCTTCCGAATACTTTAAACTTGGAATAGTAGGTTTCTGACATTCGATCGTCTCTGTCGACTCCCAACGTCTCCGCGTGAAGTCGTCTCTAGCTGGAAACAATCTATCTGATGACCTCGCATCGGGGTAAGCGAACGAACCACCTGTCCTAGTCATTCATCATCGGGTGACTAGCGACCTTCTATCATCTATTCGTACAACTCGCCCCGCCATAGTTCCAATATATGGGGCGATATCTCGTCGCTCGCAGCAACAACGGGCTCACTCGTCTGCACGCTGAACCGTGCCTCAATCATCATGAATAGGCAATATATCAACGGTCATCAAAATCTGGCTGGCCTCTATCAGCGGCTCAATCCTCTAGTGCAAATCGACACGTCCGAGTAACCTCATAAAGGCGATCCGCCAAACGCTCGTGGCACGGAAACACAGTAAAAAGACACATCTCCGCAATCGTGTGTCGCCGGAATTTCGCCTTGGTCAGTCCTCGTTCATGACGAGTTCGTGCTGACCACAACTCTAGCTGTACCTCTCCCTGCCCGTAATCGTGGCAGCAAAACCATAACTGGTACTGATGAGGCTGGATCAGGAAGGAATATAATACTGAACAAGGAAATGTACATCCTAAGGCTTCATAAGTGGAGTGGCGTGTCGTAAATATGCCGCGGAACATACCAACGGTACGTCACTCTACTTTAGTCACCTATTCCATCAACCAAGGGTCATCCTACGCTCCGAAGGTAAAACCTAACGCTCTGATACCAACTTTGTCACGTCCCGAAAGTACGGAATATGACCGGCACTTAAACTACGAACGTCTCGAGGCGTACGTAATCTAAGTAAACCGAAAACCCAGAAATCTGAAACCAAGAAAATAGTAGAGTGCAGGAAAAACAACTTAAAGCAAGTAATTTCAATAGCATAAGCCGAATTATGCGGTTTTTAAAACATCAAAATTTTACTGAAAATTTCGGCAGAGTCTCCTTTGTAAATACTGGCTCCCAAACGGGATACAACATGAATAGTATACGAACTCAATAAAAGGCATCCCCAAGCGGGAGCTAGCTCTTCGTCAAACGACGGTCACAACCACACAAGCAATATAATATACAACGCCAACGGCGAGGATCAAAACTCAAAAGGAACTCAAAACCACCAGAAATATAACGAGCGACTCTAAGGTCGAAAGAATAAACAACACTGGTCTCTAACTCAATAAATACATGTTTGGTTGATGGAACTTCTAGATACAACAGAATAATGATATACAAAGTATACAATGGGGGTATGATACAAGTAAACCCACCTACTAGCAAATCACCCGGATGAAACTGAGCCCGCAAGCCGTAAAGAAACCTGTACGGCAAATCTGCAAGAAACTGGGGCACAACGGGGGTGAGTTGCCAACTCGTGAATAGAAAAACATCTACGCACAGAAATCGCATAAATAACGCAATCCTAGGTCAATGATCATAATATAAATCCTCAAAATAAGTATAACAGGCAGCCTATAACAATGACTAGGGTAATATCTAATCTGAGTATAATTTCATGTGCCTGTGTCAGTGCCTCAGGTAGCAATATATCATATGAATGAAGTATGAATGCATGAAACAGAATACATGTAAATGAAGAAACTGTTTTCATAAATTAGTAAGATTTCCTTCGTATTTTTAAACTGAGGTATCATAAATGAAATCAGCATCAATAGTGTCTAGCATCGACACAAAACATAATCTCACTGTCTCGAAATATCAATGTCTCAATCTCAAAATCTAGGGCGCCGTCAATCCGGACCGGCCCCTACCATAAATCTCAAGACCACGACGGTATCCTCCGGATATCCGACGCGTCGGGTAAAATCACCGGTAGGTAGTACTCCCCTGCCAGGCTCAACGTCATCACCACATTCCTCTTGCCCCGGGGTACCGCACCGGGTCCACCATGTACCCGAAACGGTTCATCCGTCTCCTCGAATCGGGTTTCCAAATCCATCAGCAAACTCATGGTGGACGACTCATACATCATGGGAAAACCGCACTTTTTATTTTAAAAGAGAGAATATGTTTATTTGTGTTTTTGTTTGCGGTTTTCCTCCAAATCCAGAAAATCTCATAGAAATCCAAATCCAAACCTCAATAGCATGCAAAATAGTGAATATATGCATAAGAATCCATGAATGCGGCATAACAATGAATAACAGTATGCATGAAGTAGCAGGTAATAACTACAATGTCTAAACTATTCGCTAATAGGCTATGTCAAGAAATAATATATTTTCTAAGGTGTACGTGACATGGCAATTACCGATGAAGATGTGTGTGAGCCGGCAAGTAAGTGTACGTGGTACATACGCATCATCGGTAATGGTGCTGGTGTCCTATCAGCATGATATTAAAATGGAGTATGAAACATAATATAAGAATGCGATGCAAAGCGAACCACAAAAAAAGTGGGAGCTGAAACTAGACGTAACCAAAACTAATTTGCATTAATCTAATATAAGTCCTACGAATGGTGCCTTTTGAAATAACACGAATCATGGGGTTTTGAAAATAGGGCTACGGTGTTTTTATGAAAAGATACGTCGTTTTTGAAATGTCCGTAGATTCCCTTGAGCTGTCTTTAAAAATGCCCACGATTCGTTAGTTTTTGAAATAGGTAAGAAGTCTAATCTACTGTAACCACTACACTAAACTATACGGCCGAACTAACAAGCTGAACTACAGGTAAGGAAACCGCCTAACATCTGAGTCGATATATAAATATATATAAGTCGGTGATCCTGCCTCAATAGTATCGCGTACGATACAGTATATCATCTGACATCCTCGAGTCATGAGCGCGGATCTATCATCAATATAGGCTCGTACGGTAAATCGTCGTACGGCATCCCAAAAGCTGGGTACGGTTCAATATCACACTATCTCATCACATTTCAGATATCACTTATCATATCATAAAATCTGGGGTACTGATCTATGTCTAGTACAACTGATATCATCTTCAAAGTATGAATGCGGGGGTAAACACACATCCCGAACCCGCAAGAATCACATTTCGTATCCCAAATACGAATCATATCAAATCACCGATCTCGCGGCACAAAGCCCACATCATCGACTCAACTCCAAAGTCATCCCATATCCTCAAACACCGTGCAAGTATAAGAAACATACAAGTGTATGCGTGTGGGTGCAAATCTATCCTATGGTTCGCAACTAGGAACTACGCTAGTTATTTCTACCCCTAACTAACCATAACACACTAACTATCACACATAAAAATATACTACATAGTACTAATTACGGACTGCGGGGGTGCTATACGCCATCCACCCGACTTCTCCCCGTAGATATAGATCTACTCACCTGGTCCTCGCTCACCGGTGCCGACGTCGCCACGCGCTTGCTTGTTGTCTCAAAGTCCGCATGGGGTACCTACATATCATAATTCACCGTATTGCATTAAAATCCGACTCATGACCAAAACGACTCACGAATCCCACATAGGTCAAAACCTATGGTTGCCTTTATAAATCAACCCCAAAACCCTCGATGTCGGCGTACAAACGCCAAACCATCGAGAAAAATCCAAACACATCAATCGTGATTTCAAAACTCACTAATTATATAAGAAATAGGGTTTAGTTCATCAAAACCATAAAATTAAACAATTCGTTTTATTTTCCAAAAACCTAGTTAGCATAAATTCCCATTTCGGTTCAAAACTTGATGTTTTACCCAAACTAAATATTTTGACGATTCTAATGACCAAAATGCTCACTTAATATCATAATTAGGTCATACAAATCACTTCCATATTTTTAATCTCACGAATTAGCCTTAACTCAAATTTCAAGTTTGCAACAAATATCGATTTTAACACTTTTCAAGGTAAAATTCACAATTTATCAATTAAGCGTGGTTTTGCACGATCAAAGTCGCTAAACAACGAATTAAAATGCTAATAAAGTCATCAAAATCTTAATTACATTTTAAATCTCAATTTTATATGTAGCTCACTAAAACCTAGTTTGCAAATTACATAATTAATACAAATTTGAATTTAACAAAAGTATAAACTACCAACTAGATTAGTTTTAGCATAGCATTAACATGTTAATCTACTCATCACAACCATAATCTAATGATAAACACACTAATTTGATCACAAACCATTTTCTTGAATTTCCAATCATGCAATTAGAACCAATTTAAAACCTAATTAAACACTTAATAACTAAATTAAAGTAATTAACTAACAATTTACCAAAGGGTTAGAATTTATACCCAACAATTTGAAGATCTCACAAGCAAACTTAGCCCTCCAAAATTAGCTTCCTTTCATCAAGATCTATACTAGATAGGCTAAGGAAAAATGGGTAGGGTTTGGATTTGGATTTTAGCTTGATTTTGTGTGTTTTTCTTTGGATTTTTGATGAAGAAATGGTGGAGTTTTGAGATAGAATTGAGATGGAAAATTTTGGGAGGGCTGTTGCTGGTCTCGGCCAGGGGAGAATGGGATTGAGGTGTGGAGTGGGGTGGGTGAAGTCAAGGGGAGAAAGAAGACCAAGTCAAACAAAGACCATACTCTTTTATCCATCCACTTTCTTTTCATTTCTTTGTTTTCTTTTCTTTTGAAAACCAAGTGGGGACAAGAGGGGGGGGCTGCTGAATTTAGCCATGGGGATGAGTGAACGGGGGTGTGTGGGTGTGGGTACTGGTGTGGGGTGATGAAAAATGATAAATACAATACCCCAAACATCCATTTACGCTAAAAAAAAGCCTTTTTACTTCAATAATTTCTAAACCGTTTTGGCAAATGATTTCGTTCCAAAAACCACATGATAAATTTTTATTTAATGTTTTATAATGCACAAAATTTGTTTCAACTCATTTCAAATTTGTAATTTTCCCTAATTAAATGTATTAGTGAAGGCTTAAAATATTAATAAAATAATATTTTTTTTTCAGAAAATTTGAAATTTCACCAGCGGCTCAATAAACACCAAATAATAGCAATTACATAGCTAGAATATGTATATTTAATTTTTATAATAAGATATTTGTATTTTGACTTTTTACAGAAAACCCCCTTATTTTACCGTTTTTTTTTCGAAATTCCACCGAAACGATTTTCAAAACGTTACAAGAGCATGGGGCAGAAATCACATCGGGAGTTTCAAAAGTACTGAAACTTGCCAGATATGCGCATACCTTCTGGAGTGTGATACCGTGAGCGGATTCCGTCACGTTATCATGCGATGAGAGTTGGATCCCGATTCCCACTGATGAGTTGGTTTACTCCTCGGGTGACCCCGACTAATTCTTCTTTCTGGTTTGGAGGAGAATTTGAGGTACAGTGGGAGGATTCCAGATTAAATAAATTGTCACCATTCTGATCTAGGTTAGAGTGCACGCTGAGTGTTTCTTTTCTCTCTCTCTTTGGCAGCGACCATTGACCCGACCCTAAGACAATGACTCAGTGACCAAGTTGACCGAACCTTCTTAAACACTGGCTTTTGGATTGTCAGAGTTGCAAACCTCATTGCCACTCCTACTTTTACCCTTTTCTCCAGGACACCCCGTTTTACTACGAACGTTCACTTCCATTGGACAAAACCATCGTATGGTTAGATACGAACTCGAAAGAATTTATTCGAGGATGGTTTCCGGTTCTGGAGAAAACGGATAGGATTATTCAATTGTCTTTTCTTTTCACCCTCTCTCAGGTTGCGAGTACTCCTTAGTTTAGGAGTAGTACACCTATTATGCAAATTGGATAGTCTTCTTCCAAACCATAGGCTGGTGCCGACCGGTAGGGAATGAAGAAAACCAATTAGCATAACGATGGTGTGCAGAAGGTATTAAGTTCAGACAAAACAAGGGATCAGTAAGAGGGCAAAGTAAATTGCAACAGATATTCACGACCAAAACAAATATTTCGTTACCACTCCCACATCACCTTTGTATTTCTCCAGGACACTCCGTATCACTACGAAGATCCCATTTTATTGGATAATCCATCGTATGGTTATATACGAACTCGAAAGGAACTTGTTCCAGTTCGGGGATGGATCCTGGTTCAGGAGAAATAGGAATAAAGTACATTCAGATGTCTTTTATCTTCACCTTCTCTCGCGTTGCGAGTGCTCCTAGGATTAGGACAGTACACCCTTTATGCTTTTTGGATAGTCTTCTTCCAAACCATAGGCTGGTGCCGAACGGTAGGGAAGGTAGAAAACCAATTGGCCTAAAGGGGTGTACAGAAGGTAAAGACTAAAGACATATGAAGGGATTTGGAGAGGTGGCAAAGAATTATACGGTTATAGTTGTGAATCTGGATGATGGAAGAGGCATTACTAGGAATACCAGGATACCCCATCGAAACATTTCAATGTTTCAGTTCCACTGTGTACTGTTAATGGAAAACTGATTTCCCGATTAGATACTTGCTCCAGGGTATGTATTTACAAGGTTTGATTCTCACATCTGTATGGTTTTACAGATGATGAGTGGGAGTAAGTTATTGGGAATTGGGTGATTATCCTCATTATATCGGGATTCGTTGTAATCAGTGATATTTGAGGAAATCACCTGGGCTGTTTGCCGGTCGGCAAATATTTGGTTTTGAATATCCGCTGTTATGCACCAATTTCAAAATGATATATCTGTACGTCTATTTTCATAGAGTGAGATATACCTTTCTGAAATTATGTCTACGACATTTACCTATATCAGTGGATGGTTAGGTAAGGAGCATTAAACAGCGGTGTAATTCTTCTTAACCATAAGTACAGTTTTCAACCTACGACACACAGTGAAAGAGTTATCAGACTCAAGGGACTTATACAGAGTATTGTATGTTGTCCAGTGTCCATTAGGACAAAGGGGTTGGTCCTCATACTATATTCTGTTTACTTTTAACTTCTCTAGTTCTTAGACATGTGTTTCGTTGAAACACAGGGTCTAAGTTTTGAGGAGTTATAGGTATTTGAATAGAGTAGATAACCAGGTGTAGCAGGTATCGGGATTCTTCAAAGAGATCGAAGATGTAGATACTTGTGTATGGTATTCAGTTGATAGTAATGATAAAGAGATCTTGCTTCTCTTTCAGGTTACTCATAATTGGAAGTATTCCTAAGTTGAGTAACGCTGATCGGCCTCCTTCCATTTAGTTGACATGCGCTGGGGACAGCTGCATGATTTGAATCTAGTTCAATTAAATCAGTGCATCTGTTTCTATATTGGATATAGTACAGTTCATATCTTAACATTGTTAAGGTACGGGGAGTTGTCTGGCTTATGCTTAAAACCAGACACTGGACAACTCAAGGCACATTTCTGTAATGGCTGTTTGTGGGTTGACCCAGGCTATGACGCGGGTTGATTTTCTACCATCTGGATGAACAATAGCAATATTGTTCTAGACTCGCCACAGTTTTATTAAAAATGGATTTTTCAGAAAAACAGTAGTGGGAGTATGGTAGAACTGGAAGTGATTCCAGAACCACAAACGATTACTGAAGATTTGATAAGGAACCTAAAGATTCAATCTGGATTGACATTCCATTGGCCACTCCGCAGATAAGGTGGGTAACTTCAGGCACCCGAGAGGTACTCCGGTAGCCTCAAGGACGGTGACAGGGAAGTTCTTATTTACCCACAATTACCATTGCTGTTGTTCCAGGCTGCGAGACCCGGCGGGAGGATGAGTATAGCGTCGTTCTAAACTAGTTTTGGAAGTGCACGTGTATATGACTCTGCCAGAGGGTTGTCGTAGTCAGTGGGAGCAGCGGAAGCATTGGTGGACAGGTAGCTTATGTCTATTTATAGACTAAAGCAGATGTAGCGGAGATAGATCATCTATTTCTGACGTGACAGTCATGGGTTTGACTTCATCAGAATAGGGGATGGATCTGTTGAGAAGGTAGTAGGGTGTGATGTCATGGTATTTGGATGACATACACAAAGTAGGAAAAGAAACTCCTACACTACGATCGGTTATACTTTGGTCGTCACACAATGGTTTCTCCACAAAGGAAATGGATTTTATATCAGACATACTGGTTACTAGATCTATGGTCTTAGATCTATATTTGGGTGGTTTCCCAATCAGGGTACTTGACAGCGTTCTAAGAGTATTTAGGATGGACGACTCCTGGCACGGTAGTGTACCTGCAGGTAATGGAGTCACCCTTTCCAAAGGTGTCTTACAGACTAAAGGGGAGAGGGACGGGCATGATTGGCAGATCACTTGCTCAGGCAATTGAGTCAATCGTGAGATGTCAAGTACCACACCAGATGTTGTTCTTGCACTAGATGCAATAAGTTGACATTAATCCAATCTTGGAGAAACAGTAGGAAGCAGTTTTAGAACATAAGTGGATGTTCTAGGGAGATGATAACGACAGTCTCATTCAGGAAACAGTTATCATTCCAGGCTTCCAAGGTGACATGGACGACAAGGAGGTTGTCAGTGCTATAGTTTTCCTTCTGATGAGGGGCAGTATTTTGGATAGGTGGTCCAAGGCAATACTGAGGGTGGCATGGCGCAGGATACTGATTAA
The DNA here is from genome assembly GCA_030015575.1 of Agapanthus africanus. Classification (NCBI taxonomy): domain Eukaryota; kingdom Viridiplantae; phylum Streptophyta; class Magnoliopsida; order Asparagales; family Amaryllidaceae; genus Agapanthus; species Agapanthus africanus. The sequence goes on along the minus strand of JASDDO010000029.1, from coordinate 196,591,183 downwards.
GTTCAGTTGACGATACAGTCTAAGAAGTTTGGATTTGGAGCTCATTTATGAGCTATGTCCCATCAGACATCCAGACACATTCTAAGACAGGTATTGCTCATTTCGGGAGATGGGTTTCTCCGCGAACTTGAGATTTAGAGAGACATGGAAAGAGACAACTAAGCGGATCCACTCACTGAGGCTATTCCTCGAACGCAATAGTTTCGCAAACGAGCTTTGTGAGACTGACTTGTAGAGGAGTTGGGTGTTCGGTATCACACGGGCTGTGAGTATGCGACATCGCAATAATTAGCCTTGAGTGCAAGTGGGAGATTGTTGGAGATAGTGCCCTCAGAGTCAATTATTAGGTCACAGGTACGTGATTGTAATGATTGAGGGAGGACCTATCCCGGTAGGACAGTCTTACTCGAGATGATAGTATGCTATCTGGTTTACCTTTATCATCGTGTACTGTTTTAGGTGACCTGACACGTCGCTATTACACGTTGATAGAGCCCCTAGGATTCTTGCTTGACCACCAGCAGTATGAGGGCGATCATATAAGTGGGAGCTGGGGGTCTACAAGCATATCCTTAAAAGGTCCCTAGTCGTGGGAGTTTCGAGACCGGGCATCGATACTCCATTAGTAGACTAGTGTATACAGTCGAGACCCCGACGAGGGGCGGTGGCCGGTCTCACAAGCCACTGGTGTCAGTTGGATCACCTAAGATGTATACAGGTGCTCATTGGGTTATGAGTACACCGGACAGGACTCGCCGGGAACCTGCTAGTTGGTCATATACCAGACGTCAGATGGCATTTCCCTGGTGACATGTGTTCAGGTTAGTTCATCGACCTGGGGATCGTCATTTGTCTCGTGTGAGTTCCCACTGTACTTTGATTACTACCCTACCACGGCTCAAAGGAGTCGTGCAAACAGGTTTTAGTTGGGTACAGTCCCGAGCCACATGGAGGCAGTGAGCGTATCTTCAGGGGTTCGTCTCTCCCGGTATTGGGGGTGAGGTCGTGCTGTGTCTAGGAGAGCCATTACACAAAGTCCTTGGCCAAGGCAAGGAGATTTACTGGTAGGTATTCCAGTAGTATCTCAGGGTGTTCTGGGCTACACTCCGACAAGACTTGTACCGCTTTTGGGGGTCTGACTTTTACCAACCCCCTAGGCCCGCCATGCGATACTCATAGACGAACGGACCGGACTGCACGGATATTGTCACTGACAGGCTCAGTTGGGTGTCGGGGTGAGCTTCCTCATCGACGTCCCATTTGGTCAGTACCTGGTAGCCCGTCACGTATTGTCTTATACCTCTGACGTGCTAGTGGTTAAATCCACAACCAAGGTGTTGACGAGTCTTTAGAGTCCCCCACATTCAGTTACTCAGCTTTCGGGCGAAAGGTTGTAGAGGCCGTATGGAGATATGGCAAGGTCCGATCAGATACGTGCGGTATTGCACGGATCACGATCGGACAGTTTGTACTATAGGCCGTATGGTTATATGGCAGGGTTCGATCACATACGTGCGGTATTGCACGGATCAGGATCGAACGGATATTACTGGCCGGCTTTGGTATAAGCCGGATCCTAGTATAGTACAGTGTAGATTTTGTCTCATTGCATTTGTATTTCAGTCGAAATACAGATGCGGGTGTGTATGCACAGTATCGGGGTTTTTCTGTAATTTATTACGGGACCATTTTTCTGGAGTTGCCAGTTTGCTTTCCGTTTCGGCCGATTTCCATTGTTCCGTTCATTGGCCGAAGATTGGTGGAGGAGGGCTTATTTGCATTGTTGCAAATAGGCATTTGTGGAAGGGGGTCTTTGCATTTTGTTGTATCATGATAGCACCCTCCCTTGACTTGCTTGACTTCATACTTCATGATGGCTTGACTTTGTTAGCATCATGGTTGTTGATGATGGTTGTGGTTGTGTGTGGTTTTTGCTTGTGATCATATTCTTTCATGATGCCCTCTTGCATCATTGCTTCCACCCACCCCTTGACCTTGCTCTCTCTCTCTCTCTCCAATCACACATGAAGGGGGGGGCCGGCAATTCCTTGAAAAAATGGGATTGATTTTCATTTTGATGTGTGGAGAAAAATATGATACATTCCTTCTTGAGTATGCTCCATTTTTCTCACCTCTCTCCAAGCTCTCTTTTCCTTCACCAATGGCAATTCCACAAACCCCAAAAATGAGACTTGCTCACTACATATTCTACAACGAACCTTGGGCACGTCGAGTAGCCGGCTTCGTGCCCGAGTTGCCTCGGCATTGAGGTGGGAGCCCGTAAACGAAGAAGGCGATGTGGTGCACTTCCGGCGACGAGGAGGAGACGGACGGAGATCCCGCGAGGAGATCGGAGTGGAGATGAAGACCGGAGGACTTGGATCGTCGGTATATCTCTTTCCCATCTTCTAGTTAGCTTAGACTAGTTAATGGTTTCGATCCGGGTGTTTAGTGCGCGGTGGTGCCGGTTTGCTAAGTCCGCAAAATTTAAGTTATTCACCGTTTCCGCATTCCGGCGTCGGATTGACGGCCGGGGCGCCGCCGTGCACTTACATTCTCGACCCGTTATGAGCCACGCATCGACACGACTTATCGGTTACTGGGGTCTGACGTTTACCACCCCTAGACTGGATATGCGACATATCGGACGAAGAGACCAGACTGTACGATAGTGTTACTGATTGGATTCACATGAGTGTGTGCAGGCTTGCATATTGATCTTCTGATCGCTCAATACCAGGGTGGATGTTACGTTTAGCTGACCGCTTGCAGCTTGTGGGTGTTTGATAAGATCATCACCTATGTCCGGCGTATTGACTATTCTTTAGAGTCCTACACAGAGGTTTCCTGGCTTAAGCGAAACGGAATAGGATCACATATGTGATATGTGCGGGACCGAGAATAATATGTGTATGTGATACCGTATTCGATTCTCGCGATATGTGATATCGGTCGGGTATATGTGATATAGCCGGGTCATCGGATCAAGTGTTGATTCGATGAACTGATACCAGTGTTGGGTTAGCCTAGCACCTCATCAAGGGTTTGGAAGCATCACATGAACCAAAGGTGGAGTCTTTAGGGTGCTAAGTTAACGAACATAGAATCGTTCCTAGAAAAATTAGGGTTTCTAAATTTTTCACATCATCATATGAAAGAAAGGCTAGGGTTTTGAGAGTACAACCTTTGTAGCTCCCTACGCTAGACTCCTCGGCTACTTGGGGTTTGAAAAAGCTCCGCTTGAACTCCTCGAGGTCACCGATGATCCACCCGGAGTCCGCTTTGTCCAAGCTTGCAACTTTGTCCGATCAAGTGAACGAAATCAAGCTAACACTCCAAACAAGTGGGCTAGACTTGTGTAGAATGGTGTTGTGGTTCTCTTTCTCACTTCAAAATCCAATCTTCATGGGTATATTGCTCACTACAAAAAACTAGAGAGCAAAATAAGAGAGGAAGAAGAAGATGATGGCAATTTGAGAAGAAGATAAGTTCAACTCATAAAAGAAAATAGAAAACATATCAATATATATTTTTTATCTCTCATCTCAAACCATGGTTGAATCATTATTGTACTTGAGTTAAAAACTAAAAGGAAGAGTAAACCATGGTTATATGGTGGGTAAGAAAGGTTAAGTCAAGAATAGTGTAGAAACAATCCAAAACTAACCCTTTTCTTTTTCCTTTTGTTTTTAGCATAAATACAATAATATTCCAAATAAAAACCCATGGTGTGAGTCTTATATTGCCACCATTTTCTTTGTATAAGCAACCATAATTGATGATGTATGTATGTATGTATGTATGTATGCACATCCATATGTGCATGAATCTATAAAGAAAGTATACATGCATGCATAAATCCATCATACTCAAGAAAGGATTTCAAGTGAGAAGCTAATGGTTAAATGATAAATCAATACTTCATTTATCAATCCGGCCATATCACATATGACCCCTATCAAAAGCAAGCCGCCCGATCAATATGCGGTATCCTATACGCGCATTTTAATCGGGTCCATGCGCATATCGCATACGCACACCACAACGTTTCGCCTGGACTAGGAAACTCTTTTGTGGGACTCTGAGACTCGTCAATACGCCGGCAGTGGGTGATGATCATATCAAGCACCCTCAAGCCGCAAGCAGTCAGCTAAACGTAACGGCCACCCGGGTATTGAACGATCAGAAGAGAAAAGGCGAACCTGCTACAACTCCCGTCGAGCCAACCGGCAACACTTCCCGTACAGTCCGTTCTCCTCGTCTGAAATGTCGCATATCACGTCTAGGGGTGGTAAACGTCAGACCCCAATAACCGATAAGTCATGCCGATGTGAGGCTCATAACGGGTCGAGAAACTACTGGTAACACTTACCGGTAAATCTCTAATCAGCACTGGCCAGGGACTTCCCTGTTACGGCCAATCGAGCACAGTGCAACATTAACCCCCAATACCGGGAGAGACGAAACCCCTCCTATCGCTCATTGCTTCCATGTGACTCGGGACTGTACCGAAAAACCACCGTTTTGCACGCCCTCATGGATGTGGTAAGGTGGAAATCAAAGCACAGTGGGAATCACACAAGACTCTATGACGATCTCGGGTCTACAGACTAACCTGCACAAGTGTCACCTGAGAACTGCCATCTGACGTGAGGTATAATACCATCTGGGAGTTCTCGGCGAGTCCTTCTAGTGTACCCAGTCTCCACTGGGCACCCGTATACCATTTCTGATGTCAAACACCAATGGATATGGGATCATCCATCGCCCATCTCATGGGTCGAGAAGCGTATACGCTAGTCTACACTGGTATATCGATGCCCCGTCTCGATACACCTACGACTAGGGACCTTGAAGGATGTACTTATGGACTACCATGTCCCCATTAGTATGATCTGCATCATAGTCCAGGTAGTCAAGTACACATCCTATGGGCTTTACCAACATGTAACTATAAGACAGTTCAAAGAGACTAGTATACATGTTAAGATAAAGAGCAACCAGATAGCATACTATCATATCGAGCAAGAAAGTCATCTCTATATATGTCCAAGCATGCAATATAATATACATCATCTGTACAATACTGGCCTCTAGGGCATACATACAACTAACAATCTCCCACTTGCACTAGGGCCAGCTGCTGTAGTATCGCATACCAAGCATCCCGAAGAGTCTCTCAAACTGTATCTGGGTAATGGCCTTCCTGAGTGTATCCGCTGTGTTGTTTTTCGTGTCAACCCTCCTGACCTCGATCTCCCGGCGATCAACAATCTCCCGGATCAGGTGATACCGCCTCAGAATATGCCTAAATCGCTGATGGGACCTGGGTTCCTTAGCCAAAGCCACCGCTCCATTATTATCGCAATACAAAGGTATTGGATGCTCAATGGATGGAACCACTCCAAGTTCGGTAATGAACTTCTTGATCCAGACAGCCTCTTTGGCAGCATCGTTGGCAGCGATGTATTCAGCCTCCATCGTCGAGTCTGCCACGGTTTCCTACTTGGAACTCTTCCAACTAACCGCTCCTCCATAAAGGGTAAAGACAAATCCCGACTGCGACTTAGAGTCGTCCTTATCACTCTGGAAGCTCGAATCGGTAAAGGACTCCACTTGGAGTTCTCCGTTACCATACACCAAGAGCATCTCTTTAGTCCTTCGCAAGTACTTGAGAATGCTCTTCGTAGCTGTCCAGTGACTCTCTCCAGGATCAGCTTGATACCTACTCACTACACTTAGTGAGTATGCTACATCGGGTCTGGTACATAGCATCGCATATATGATAGAGCCTACAGCCGAAGCATAGGGTATCCCTTGCATGCGAGCTCTCTCCAAATCAGTCTTTGGAGACATCTCTTTGGAGAGAGTGACTCCAGAGATCGTGGGAAAGTTCCCACGCTTGGATTCTTCCATACTAAACCTCTTTAGTATGGTGTCAATATACCTGGATTGGGACAATCCCAATATCCGTTTGGATCTATCTCTATAGATCTTAATTCCCAATATGCAGGAGGCATCACCAAGATCTTTCATTGAGAATCTTTGTGATAAGAAGAGCTTGACCGATTGCAGCATAGGAATATCATTTCCTATCAAGAGTATGTCGTCCACGTACAATACGAGGAAGACAACCTTACTCTCTGCCACCTTCTTGTAGATACAAGGTTCATCTGGGTTTTTGACGAAATCAAACTCTTTGATAACGACGTCAAAGCAGATGTTCCAACTCCGGGATGCTTGCTTTAATCCATAAATGGATTTAAGCATCTTGCACACCTTCCCGCTGCTCCCACTGTCTACGAAGCCCTCTGGCTGAGTCATGTACACGCACTCTTCTAAATCACCGTTTAGAAAGGCTGTCTTAACTTCCATTTGCCAGATTTCATAGTCATGATATGCAACGATGGCAAGCACGATCCGGATGGATTTAAGCATAGCCACTGGAGAAAAGGTTTCGTCATAGTCCACACCTGGTCTTTGACGAAAACCTTTTGCAACAAGTCTAGCTTTGAAAGTCTCCACTTTCCCATCTACACCAAGTTTTTTCTTGATGATCCACTTGCTCCCAATGGGTTTTACCCCTTCAGGAGCATTTTCCAAAGTCCATACTTTGTTGGTGTACATGGATTCCATCTCGGACCGCATAGCATCCAGCCATTTCACTGAGTCCCCACTCGTGATGGCCTGCTCGAAGCTAGTTGGGTCATCATCCTCCATGATGCAATCCTCGCTCCCACCATCCCTGAGAAAACCGTAGTATCTCTCAGGTAGTCGAGGAACCCTGCTAGATCGGCGGAGTGGCTGGGGTTCATTGGGAACTGCTAAATCCTCTGGTTTCACTAAATCTTCTGTTGTGGTTTGTTCAGCTGGAAGCTCTTCCAGTTCTACCTCAGGGCCACTAATTTCTTTTGCAAGAAATTCCTTTTCTAAAAAGGTGGCATGTTGAGCAACAAATACTCTTTGTTCCTCACTGTGGTAGAAGATATACCCTCGCGAATGCTTGGGATATCCAACAAATTTACACAAAACAGACCTTGCCTCGAGTTTGTCCGGTTTTTGTCTTTTGACATAGGCCGGGCAACCCCATATCTTTATAAAATTAAGATATGGTCTCTTCCCCTCCCATATCTCATATGGGGTGGTAGGCACAGATTTGGTAGGAACCCTATTCAGTAGGTATGCTGCTGTTTCCAGTGCATATCCCCAGAAGGAAATAGGTAACTCAGCTACACTCATCATAGAGTGCACCATATCCAATAGGGTGCGATTCCTCCATTCTGATACACCGTTGTGCTGTGGTGTATATGGAGGAGTCAGCTGAGAGAGAATCCCATTCTCTTTTAGGAAGTCCAGGAATTTAGTGCTCAAGTATTCACCTCCTCGATCAGATCGTAGGATTTTAATACTTTTTCCGGTTTGGTTCTCGACTTCTTGTTTATATTCTCTAAATTTCTCAAAAGCTTCTGATTTGTGTTTCATCAGGAACACATATCCGAATTTAGAGAGATCGTCAGTGAATGTAATGAAGTACGATGAACCATCCCTGGCATGTGTAGACATGGGACCGCATACATCACTATGTATCAGTCCCAAGAGTTCAGTAACTCTTTCTCCGTGTCCCGTAAACAGAGTTTTGGTCATCTTTCCTTTGAGACATGACTGGCAAGTGTCATAAGATGAAAATTCAAACGGATTCAAATATCCATCCTTATGAAACTTAGCCAGTCGTGTCGCATTTATATGACCGAGTCTACAATGCCATAAGAAGGATTCGTTCAGTTCTGAACTCTTCCTCTTGTGTGTGTTTGTTATGCTCAGAACTGTTGATTGATTTAGAACATAAATTCCATTGCATAACGTGCCTGATCCAACCAACTTTTGGTTACGGAAAATGTTCATAACATTATCCTGTAATACAAAATTATATCCCTCTTTACTTAACAAAGAAACCGATATAATGTTGCATATCAGGTTCGGCATGTAATAGCATTCGTTCAGAACCAATGTATTACCAGTTGGTAATGCAAGGTGATATTCCCCGGCAGTCTTAGCTGCAACAATTGCACCATTTCCAACTTTTATGTCTTTATCACCTTCTCCAAGTTCTCTACCTTTCCTAAGCCCATGTAACTGATTACATATATGGGATCCTGACCCGGTATATAATACCCAGGACATAGGGCAAATGGAGAAACAGTTCTCTGTAATGAACACACCCGAAGAAAATGCATCAACATGTACTTTCTTCATTCGGGTGGCATGGGAATCCTGGTATTCCCCTATGTCATGTTCATTCCTATAACTCTTATAAGAAAGAACGGAACCAACGTTCCCCAGCACAGTATAACTTGCGGGTTCAGTCAATGCATCCATATTATTATCTTTATTAGGGCATGACATGGTCGCTACCTGGAGAGAGAGAGAAGAAAACACTTTAGCGTATGCTCTTGCAAGATCAGATTGGTTATTATCATATCTAATCAGGATGGCTCCCACTGGTTTTTATCAAATCTTTCTTCAAACCCTAAAAGGAAAGACTAGCTGGGATTAATTACACCCTACAACTTCACCGATCTTTCAGCCAGGCCAGTGTCGGTACTTTGAGGGAGGTTCCCCGTGCTTTCGTACGGACCTAATTAAAGTAAACCTCGTTTTCTCAGAGGCGTAACCCCGTTGACACCTTTCTAGACACCTACTTGATCGGCTAATTGTAATGTGTAAAACTCTCCCAGGAGTAACAATTACTCGCAGTGGGTATCGGGATCCAACTATCTCATAGAAGGTATGCAATCTCATTGCAAATTTCAACACTTGAAATTCCCGATAATATTTTGCCCTAAGCATCCTATGACCTTGACGGAGGTCAACAAATCACAGGGTGCAAGTCAAGTTCAACCCGTCATTTCTTGATTGAATCAAACCCACCCGTACGACCCTTGACGGAGGTCAACAAGGTCGTACGACTACCCTAATCCAATCTGCATCACATGCATAAGCAGATAAATACTAGTTAGCTACCGCACACTACGCCTTGACGGAGGTCAACAAACGTAGCACGAATACTAAGTAGGATTTATCTGAAATGACAGAGGGCTACGACAGGTTTTTCTGAAAATCTATTACCTAATGAACTTGATATCGTTGTAGAATCAAGTGAAGTTTTGAAATGGAGTGATTTTGAGGCTTTTCTAGTTTTGCTAAAGGGGTCACTCCCGGTGAAGGGATCGTCGGCCCTTTCCTCGTCGAATGAGGTGCGGGATATATCATATATATCACTGTGCAAAGCAAAACTGCAAAAGCAGTCAAAAGTCAAACCGAGTGTTGTAGCATCTGCCAGTTTTGCTAAAGAGGTCACTCCCGGTGAAGGGATCTCGGCTCTTTCCTCATCGAATAAGGTGCAGGGTATATCATATATACCACTATGCAAAGCAAAACTGTAGCTACCCTTTTATTTGAAAATTTGATTCTACAACATCTTTTAGGTTTCTTTTCTTTCATTAATCACATTAATGAAGTCCCATCATTTATGTCACCTAAACATCACAGATAAATATGACGTACACTTATGCCATCCGCATTCGCCTCGATGTCCCCTCGTGCACCGTTAGGTTAGGTAACTAACGACAGAGCATGGCAGGGCTAGTGCGGGTGTAAAACATAAGTAACGCTTATATAATATATCATATATACTATATATTGTATCCATCAGAACATATCAAATGATCACATCACAGATATCGCAGCAGAAACATAGATATAATGTGGATATACTAGAACGTCCGTATTTAGTATTTAGCCAATAATAGAAAATACGGATTCCATAGTCGCGATGAATAGCCAAGCCCACACCCTGGACCCCTACGATAGCGGCAAGCGACCCTACCAATTCTGGAGTTTAGGAGACCCGGTCTCGACTCCTCGAGATGGCCTCCCACTGAACCCCAGAACCCGGTCACCTGTGCTCCCCTCCTTGGGTCCATCCTAATGCGGAAAAGTAAATAATATACAACACAGGTAGCATCAACCTCAACCCGGAAGTGCCCCAAATAAAAGAATATTACATTATATTTAAATTTACATGAATTAAAATATAAAACTCTCATCTCACATAAAACCCCCCCGGTTATTCAATCGCGACAATGCTGCACATCATATCTCAGCAACACATAATATCATATATCATCAACATAAGTAAGTATGCGTACCCCAATTGTCGTTGATGTATAGCAACGAAACCGGCGATATCGACATACTACACTTACGGTCACAGAAAAGAAAGTGTAAAACTGCAATATCTGGAATCCACATTCTCCTTAGACATCATAAATGCGATATATCACATACCTTGTATTTCATGTCTTATAATATGAATTCCACACATTGCATCCAATTCCAGATAATTAGATAGTATTAAAGTTTTCGAACGAACGAGCAAATACCCAAGACTCACTAAAGCTCAACACTTGAGCGAAGTTCAAAAACTTGGAGTGTGACACAGTAGTAGCGGTCCAGCCGTAGAAGGGTCAAGCCAACGCCTCACATGTGGCACGCCGTACTGCCCCAAACCCTAAGGTTCAAAAGGCAGTTCAAGACGGTCACATAATCGAGTTAAGATTTGTTGTCTTCTAGAGGGACCACCATAAAACTTGCACGAACCTCCGAAGGATTTAAACCCCATGAAAAGTGAGCAAATGATACTCGTTCAAACACTTCACTACTTTCTAATTTACCCGGAAAAGTCACGAAATCAAAATTCCAATCGAATCGACGAGTCCAAAACCATCTCCAGAATTTTTCAGCACTAAATACAGATTAAAAATACCCTAAAAAATATACTAGCAGAAGTAAGCATTACAGCATAAAAATTATACAGTGATTGTGGTGTACGGACGCGGAACCGAGGCCGCGTTTCCACGGCAAGAATAACTGTTCATTGAATAATTTTTATACCGTAATTCTTATATTTTCCTGCTGAATTTTTTATATATTTTTAATTCTGAAAAACAGCAGTTTTTAAAAAATGTCCAGAGAGCACTCAAAAATCCGTATTTTCGGTTCGATCGGAGTTTTAACTTCGTTAATGTGTCGCCTAATGTTCTAGGTCGGCTCTGATACCAGTGTTGGGTTAGCCTAGCACCTCATCAAGGGTTTGGAAGTATCACATGAACCAAAGGTGGAGTCTTTAGGGTGCTAAGTTAACGAACATAGAATCGTTCCTAGAAAAATTAGGGTTTCTAAATTTTTCACATCATCATAGGAAAGAAAGGCTAGGGTTTTGAGAGTACAACCTTTTTAGCTCCCTACGCTAGACTCCTCGGCTACTTGGGGTTTGAAAAAGCTCCGCTTGAACTCCTCGAGGTCACCGATGATCCACCCGGAGTCCGCTTTGTCCAAGCTTGCAACTTTGTCCGATCAAGTGAACGAAATCAAGCTAACACTCCAAACAAGTGGGCTAGACTTGTGTAGAATGGTGTTGTGGTTCTCTTTCTCACTTCAAAATCCAATCTTGATGAGTATATTGCTCACTACAAAAAAATAGAGAGCAAAATGAGAGAGGAAGAAGAAGATGATGGCAATTTGAGAAGAAGATAAGTTCAAGTCATAAAAGAAAATAGAAAATATATCAATATATATTTTTTATCTCTCATCTCAAACCATGGTTGAATCATTATTGCACTTGAGTTAAAAACTAAAAGGAAGAGTAAACCATGGTTAAATGGTGGGTGAGAAAGGTTAGGTCAAGAAGAGTGTAGAAACAATCCAAAACTAACCCTTTTCTTTTTCCTTTTGTTTTTAGCTTAAATACAATAATATTCCAAATGAAAAACCCATGTTGTGAGTCTTATATTGCCACCATTTTCTTTGTATAAGCAACCATAATTGATGATGTATGTATGTATGTATGTGTGTATGCACATCCATATGTGCATGAATCTATAAAGAAAGTATACATGCATGCATACATCCATCATACTCAAGAAAGGATTTCAAGTGAGAAGCTAATGGTTAAATGATAAATCAACACTTGATTTATTAATCCAGCCATATCACATATGACCCCTACCAAAAGCAAGCCTCCCGATCAATATACGGTATCCTATACGCGCATTTTATTCGGGTCCATGCGCATATCGCATACGCGCCCCACAACGTTTCGCCTGGACTAGGAAACTCCTTTGTGGGACTCTGAGACTCGTCAATACGCCGACAGTGGGTGATGATCATATCAAGCACCCTCAAGCCGCAAGCGGTCAGCTAAACGTAACGGCCACCCGGGTATTGAACGATCAAAAGAGAACAAGCGAACCTGCTACAACTCCCGTCGAGCCAACCGGCAACACTTCCCGTACAGTCCGGTCTCCTCGTCTGATATGTCGTATATCAAGTCTAGGGGTGGTAAACGTCAGACCCCAATAACCGATAAGTCGTGCCGATGTGAGGCTCATAACGGGTCGAGAAACTACTGGTAACACTTACCGGTAAATCTCTAATCAGCCCTGGCCAGGGACATCCCTATTACGGCCAATCGAGCACAGTGCAACATCAACCCCCGATACCGGGAGAGACGAAGCCCCTCCTATCGCTCATTGCCTCCATGTGACTCGGGACTGTACCTAAAAACCACCGTTTTGCACGCCCTCATGGACGTGGTAAGGTGGAAATCAAAGCACAGTGGGAATCACACAAGACTCTATGACGATCTCGGGTCTACAGACTAACCTGCACAAGTGTCACCTGAGAACTGCCATCTGACGTGAGGTATAATACCATCTGGGAGTTCTCGGCGAGTCCGTCCGGTGTACCCAGTCTCCACTGGGCACCCGTATACCATTTCTGATGTCAAACACCAATGGATATGGGATCATCCATCGCCCATCTCATGGATCGAGAAGCGTATACGATAATCTACACTGGTATATCGATGCCCCGTCTCGATACACCTACGACTAGGGACCTTGAAGGATGTACTTATGGACTACCATGTCCCCATTAGTATGATCTGCATCATAGTCCAAGTAGTCAAGTACACATGCTAAGGGCTTTACCAACATGTAACTATAAGACAGTTTAAAGAGACTAGTATACATGTTAAGATAAAGAGCAACCAGATAGCATACTATCATATCGAGCAAGAAAGTCATCTCTATATATGTCCAAGCATCCAATATAATATACATCATCTGTACAATACTGGCCTCTAGGGCATACATACAACTAACAACATGTTATATTAGTTGGTTATATGTAATATAGCTGGATTATCGGATCAAGTGTTGATTCGATAATTTAATATATTATTATATATGTGATATATTATATTACATTAACTAATATAAGCTCACTTAAATGAATCTTTTTCTCACTTGATAATACATTGATATATATATGTGATATATGTTAAATGTATTATTTTCTTTTGTTACATTATATATTATATATGTGAATAATATTGTAACATGTTATGGTTACATTTGCAACTAGGGTTTTGAGATTAAACCAATCTAGGGTTTGGATTAGGGTTGATGTTTTACTTTAGGTTAATACTAAATTGTGTGGATATTTATCCATGTTGACTTAGTCCACTCTCCTTGATATTTATTAGATATTTGTTAACTCAAACCCTAACCCTAGTCCGTGGTTAAGTCTCTACAAGGGTTAAGCATGACATACTTAACACTTGGTTGCAATTCTAACCTCAACTAGAATTCATTTTAATTCATCACGACTTCATCTTCTTCTTCCTCTCTCCAAATGCTTTCTAGTTTTGATTTTATGATGATTGTTTTGTGAGAAAAAGAAAACAAAAGAGAGAGAAATTCCTACTTCATCATCCTCATCTATTCTAGTCACTTAGATTATGGTGTTCACTTCACTATACCTAATTAGTGAAAAGAGTGTTTGGGTTTGTGATTCCTCAAGGTAGATCATCTTGGATTGTGAAGTCTTCAAGCAAGGATGTCTCATTAACCTCAAGGAGCCTCTCTAGAGTCTGCGAGCTTGATAATCGCAGCGAAGGGACCTCAACTCGTTGCTTATGAAGCGAAGGAACGAACTACAAAGGTTGTAATCCCTAACACTTAGATGCTAAGTTGTTAACATATTGTTAAAGTTTGATTCTCTAGTTAAAAATCTATGGTTAGGGTTATTTAAAATGGAAAATTTTTTAACTTGGCATGGATGATGCCTCCCGAAACCTTGCTGCCGTTGTAGGTAACCCAACAATATCATAGTTATGGTATGTAGCAATGGCAAGTAGGATCCGGATGGACTTAGGCATAGGCACTAGAAAAGGTTTTATCATTATCCACACCTGGTCAATAACGAGAACCTTTTGCAACAAGTCTTAGCTTTGAAAGTCTCAACTTTTCCATGTACACCAAGTAATCTTCTCAAGATATACTTGCTCCTGATGGGGATTTAACCCTTCAGATAAAGCAACCAAAGTCCATACTTTGCTGGTGTATATGGATTCCATCTCAGATCACTTAGCATCCAGCCATTCTTACAGAGTCCCCACTCTTGATGGCCAGCTCGAAACTAGTTGGATCATCATCTCATGATGCAATCCTCGCTCCCACTGTCATAGAGAAAACCGATGTATCTCTCAAGCAAAAGAAGAACCCTACCAGATCGGCGAAGAGGCTATGGTTCGTTGGGAACTATTGAATCTTCCGGTTCTACCAAATCATCAGCTGCAGTTTGTATAGCTGGAACTCCTTCCAGTTCAACCTCATGACCACTAATTTCTTCACAAGAAATTCACTTTCCCAAAGGTGGCATGCTGAGAAACAAAACACTTTTTGTTCCTCGGTATGGTAGAAGATATTCCCGTGTGAATGCTTGGGATATCGAACAAACTTCCACAGAACTGACCTTGCCTCGAGCTTATCCGGATTCTGCCTTTCAACATAGGCCGGATAACCCCATATCTTAATTGTTTAAGACATGGTCTCTTCCCACTCCATATCTCATATGTAGTGGTAGGCCCTGATTTGGACGGAACCTCATTCAATAGGTATGCAGCTTCTCACGTGCATAACACCAAAAGGAAACAGCTAACTCAATAGTACTCATCATAGATCACGCCATATCTCATAGGGTGCGATTTCTCCACCCCGATACACCTTTGTGCTGTGGTGTACTCGAAGGAGTAAGCTGAGAGAGAATCACATTCTCCTTTTCGAAACTCCAGGAACTCCATACCCAAGTATCCGCCTCCTCGATCACATCGTAGGACTTTAATACTTCTACCCGTTTGGTTCTCAAAAGAACCAACCTTGGCATTTGTAGACATGGGACCATATACATCATCATGTATCCGTCCCAAGAGTTCACTGTCTCTTTCTCTATTTCTAGTAAACGGAGTATTGGTCATTTTATCTTTAAGACAAGATTAGCAAGTAGCAAAAGATGAAAATTTGAACAGATTCTCATATTCATCATCATGTAACTTAGCCGGTCGTGTCGCATTGATATGACCTAGTCTACAATACCTCAAGAAGGATTCGTTCATTCCTGAACTGCTCCTCTTGTGTGTGTTATACATATTTTGAACTGTGGTTTGGTTTAGAACGTATATGCTATTATATAACGTGCCTGATCGAATCAACTCTTGATTCAGGAAAATGTTCACAACATTATCCTCCAATAAAGAATTATATCCTTCTTTGACTCAGTAAAGAACATAATGTAATGTTTGTATATCAAGTTCGATATGTAATAACATTTGTTCAGAATCAATGTATTTGGTAATACTAGGTGATATCTGCCAAATTATTTAGCTGCAACAATTGCTCCATTCTCTAACACTTATAGACATATAACCCATTCTCACTTCTCTACCTTTCTGTAGCCTATGTAACATATTACATATGCGGGATTCTGATCTTATATCACATACTCAGGACGTAGAGGATATTGAGAAACAGTTCTCGGTAATGAACACACCCGAAGAAGATACATCAACATGCACTTTCTTTGATTGGGTCGCATGGAAATCCGGATATTTTCCTATTTCCTGCTCGGACTTATAACAATTATAAGTTAGAGCAGGACCAACGTTCCCTAGCTCAGTATAATAAGTAGGTTCGGTCAATGCATCCATTTTATTATCTTGATTAAAGCGTGATATGGTCGCTACCAGGAGAGAGGGAGAAGAAAACACTATACATGCACTCTTGCAGGATTAGATTGGTTATTATATTATCTAATCAGTATGGCTCCCACTGTTTTAGTCAAATCTACCTTCAAACCCTAAAAGGTAAGACTAGCTGGGATTAATTACACCCTACAAGTTCGCTAATCATTCGGCCAGGCCAGTGTCAGTACTTTGAGGGAGGTTCCCCGTGCTTTCGCATGGACCTAAATAAAATAAACCTCGTTTTCCTAAGGTCATAACCCTGTTAACACCTTTTTAGACACCTACTTGATCGGCTAGTTGTAATGTGCAAAACTCTCTCAGGAGTAACTCTTACTCGCAGTGGGTATCGGGATCCAATTATCACATAGAAGGTATGCAATCTCATTGCAAATTTCAACACTTGAAATTCCCAATAATATTTTACCTCTAGCGTCATATGACCTTGACGCAGGCCAACAAACCATAGTCCGCTAGTCAAGTTCAACCCGTACATTTCCTGATTGAATTAAACCCACCCGCACAACCCTTGACGCAGGCCAACAATGCCGCACGACTACCATAATCTAATCGCATCGTATGCTGCAGATAAGCACTAGTTAGCTACCGCACACTACGCCTTGACGCAGGCCAATAAATGTAGCACGAATACTAAGTGGTACTTATCTGAAATGACGGAGGGCTACGACAGGTTTTTATGAAAACCCTTTGTGTAATGAACTTGATATTGTTGTAGAATTGAGTGATTTTGAAAAAGGAGCGTTTTTTAGGCTTTTACTAGTTTTGCTAAAGAGGTCACCCCCGGTGAAGGTATCTCGGCTCTTTCCTTATCGAATAAGGTGCAGGATATTTCACAAATACCACTATGCAAAGCAAAAACTATAGAAACAATCAAAAGACAAACCGAGTGGGTTGTAGCATCTGCCAGTTTCCCTAAAGAGGTCACTCCCGGTGAAGGGATCTGGGCTCTTTCCTTATCGAATAAGGTGCTGGATATTCTACAAGGAATACCGCTATGCAAAGCAAGAACTAGAGCTACCGGTTTTTAAACAAGTTTCTACAACATCTTTAGGTTTCTTTTTATTTCATCAATCTCATTAATGAAGTCCCATTATTTATGCTTCACAAGCATCACAGAAGAAATGAAAGCAATAATATTAATTATATCTCATATATATAATATAGTCATTCGTCTCAGAACATATCAAATGATCACATCACAGAATATCAGCAGCAGAAGAATCAAATATGAAATATTGGATATTCTAGGAATTCTGAGTTTTAAGTTAAGCCAGTATAAAACACGGATTCTACGGTCATGATGAATATCCAAACCTACATCCCTAGACCCCTATGAGAGCGGCTAGCAACCCTTCCAATTCTAGAGTTAGGAGACCCGGTCTCGAATCCTCGAGATGGTCTCCCACTGTACCATAGAACCTGGTTATTTGTGCTCCCCGCCTTGGGTCTATCCTAATGCGGAAAAGTAAATAATATACCATGGTGACATCATCCTCAATCCGGAAGTTCCCCAATAAAAGAATATTACATACAAGCTTTTACATGAATGAAAATGAAAAACTCTCATCTCACATAAAACCCCCGGCTATTCAAAACGCGACGATCCAGTATAACATATCACAGCAACACATAACATCACATGTCATCAACGTAAGTAAATATGCGTATCCCAATTGTCATTGACGTATAGCAACGAAACCGGCGATACACCACATATTACACTTACGGTCGGAGAAAAGAAAGTGAAAAACTACAACAGTTGGAATCCGCAACCACCTTAGACATCATAAACCCAAAATATCACATACATTGGATTTCATGCCTGACCAAATGAATTCCTTAGACATCTCATGCCTAACAATTATAAACCCCGCATTTTAGTCTCAATATTGAAAACACTTTCCAATAACATGTCAGGTGATTCTACAAGATTCCCGATAACCTGATCGAATGCTTGTCGGAAACTTTAATAGACGACCGCAACCCCCGATGCCGTCGACAAAGTGCGCTAAGGCGGAACAACGCAGCCGCGAGCACCCGAACGGATGCTTTTGGCGACGGGGTTCTTCTACAGTCACTTGGTCGGGGCTATAGGTCGTGGCTATTTAATAAGGTTACCCGGCGAGTATCCGCGTACACTACATAATTGCGACGGACTTTTGATCAACTTCAAAATCCTGTGGCAACCGATCAAATGAGACTAAACCGTTAGATTTATAAAATTCAAACTAGTTATCTCATAACCAATTCTGTAGATTCCAACTATTATATCACATTTACAGATAGCTAGGAGAAGTTAGATAATTCAATCGATGCAACAATTTCCCAAAAATTCCCAGAGAGCTCAACAGTTGAGCACAGTTAAAGTTAACTAAAGACATGCCACAGTACCTATGGACCAACAGCTGAAGGGCCCGACCCAAGCCTCTCAAGTGGCGCCGCAGATCCGTCGCCAAAACCATGTTTTGGCCGCGGATCCACGGTCAGTTAGGGTTTCGTTCTTCAGGTGTGTCCATAGAATTCCCTGCATGATTTTCTGAGTATTTTTAACATGGAAAAATCCAACTTTTGGAAAAATTTCCAGAAAGGGGGTCATTTCGGGCTTTCGGAGTTCGACCGGACTTTAAACTTCGTCTAGACAACGCCTAATGCTCTAGCTTGGCTCTGATACCACTGATGGGTTCCTTAGCACCCTCACGGTGTTTATGAGGGCATCGAACATGCCATTTAAAAATTGTCTAGAGAGCTAAAGAACCCGAACAAGGATCGAACTAGAGACTTAGGGTTAAACATGATATGTAAACTCTTTACATCTAAGTGAACAAGGAATACAACCTTTGTAGACTGGTCCTTCACTTCAATAGCTGTAAGTGCACGGCGGCGCCCCGGCCGTCAATCCGACGGCCAAATGCGGAAGCGGTGATAAACTTTAATTTTACTTGAACTGGCAAACCGCCGCGCACTAATACCCGGATCGAACCATTAATTAGTCCTAGCTATCTACAAGAAAGGGAATAGAGATATACCGACGATCCAAGTCCTCCGGTCTTCTCGTCATCGTCCCGATCACCTGCGGAATGTCCCGTCTCCTCCTCGTCGCCGGAAGTGCACCACATCGCCTACTTCTTTTACGGGCTCCCACCTCAATGCCGAGGCAACTCGGGCACGAAGCCGGCTACTCGACGTGCCCAAGATTCGCTGTAGAAAATAGTAGAACTAGTGTCTCATTTGGGGTTTATGGAGGTGCCATTTTGGTGGAGGAAATGAGGTATGAACTTTTGTGGAGGAACTTGGGGATTTTTCTAGCATCAAGAGAGCAAAAATCCCCACTACAAAAATGGGCAACCCACCCTCATGGTGGCCGGCCATCACTAGAGGAGAGGGAGGGTGAGAATGAGGGAGAGTCTCAAAAATAATGGGAGCCATTCTCAATAATACAAAGGAGAGAGAGAGAAGGTTATCATGCAAAAAGGGAATGATCACAACAAATCCAACACTCCAAGGCAACCATCATCTCATGCATGATGGCTTCAAAAAAGTCAAGCCATCATGAGAAGAAGAAGTCAAGTGATGGTGCTCATCATGAAAACCATCATGATAAAACAAAAATGCAAAGACCCCCTCCACAACCACTTATTTGCAACAATGCAAATAAGCCCTCCTCCACCAATCTTCGGCCAATGAACGATACAAAGGAAATCGGCCGAAACGAAAAGCAAACTGGCAACTCCAGAAAACTGGTCCCGTAATAAATTACAGGAAAACCCCGATACTGTGCATACACACCCGCATTTGTATTCCGACCGAAATACAAATGCAATGAGACAAAATCTACACTGTACTATACTAGGATCCGGCTTAAACCAAAGCCGGCCAGTAATATCCGTTCGATCCTGATCCGTGCAATACCGCACGTATCTGATCGAATCCTGCCATATAACTATACGGCCTATAGTACAGACTGTCCGATCCTGATCCGTGCAATACCGCACGTATCTGATCGGACCTTGCCATATCTCCATACGGCCTCTACAACCTTTCGCCCGAAAGCTGAGTAACTGAATGTGGGGGACTCTAAAGACTCGTCAACACCTTGGTTGTGGATTTAACCACTAGCACGTCAGAGGTATAAGACAATACGTAACGGGCTACCAGGTACTGACTAAAAGGGATGTCTGTGAGCGAACTCAGCCTGACAACCCTACTGAGCCTGTCAGTGACAATATCCGTACAGTCCGGTCAGTTCGTCTATGAGCATCGCATGGCGGGCCTAGGGGGTTGGTAAAAGTCAGACCCCCAAAAGCGGTACAAGTCGTGTCGGAGTGTAGCCCAGAACACCCTGAGATACTACTGGAATACCTACCAGTAAATCTCCTTGCCTCGGCCGAGGGCTTCGTGTAATGGCTCTCCTAGACACAGCACGACCTCACCCCCAATACCGGGAGAGACGAACCCCTGAAGATACGCTCACTGCCTCCATGTGGCTCGGGACTGTACCCAACTAAAACCTGTTTGCACGACTCCTTTGAGCCGTGGTTGGGTAGTAATCAAAGTACAGTGGGAACTCACACGAGACAAATGACGATCCCCTGGTCGATGAACTAACCTGCACACATGTCACCAGGGAACTGCCATCTGACGTCTGGTATATGACCAACTAGCATGTTCCCGGCGAGTCCTGTCCGGTGTACTCATAACCCAATGAGCACCTGTATACATCTTAGGTGATCCAACTGACACCAGTGGCTTGTGAGACCGGCCACCGCCCCTCGTCGGGGTCTCGACTGTATACACTAGTCTACAATGGAGAATCGATGCCCTGTCTCGAAACTCTCACGACTAGGGACCTTTTAAGGATATGCTTATAGACCCCCAGCTCCCACTTATATGATCGCCCTCATACTGCTGGTGGTCAAGCAAGAATCCTAGGGGCTCTATCAACGTGTAATAGCGACGTGTCAGGTCACTTAAAACAGTACACGATGATAAAGATAAACCAGATAGCATACTATCATCTCGAGTAAGACTGTCCTACCGGGATAGGTCCTCCATCAATCATTACAATCACGTACCTGTGACCTAATAATTGACTCTGAGGGCACTATCTCCAACAATAGCTCCGTGTAGTAGTCCCTGCGCTGCGATCACGAACTTCCGGACTCTAGAGAGGGTTCACACGAAGAAATGAACGGACTTGATCGATGCCTTCGAAGTCGAAGATGATCTACGTCGAGGAGACTCGAGCTAATGCTACCTCTTCACTAATTTGTGAAATTAGTGAAGCAAACACCCTAAACTAAATGGCTAATAGTAGAGGATGATGAAATAGGAAGTGGGTGTAAGTCTACGGTAGCGCCCCGGCCGTCCGTCCGAGGCCAAAATGCGGAAACGAAAACTTTTTCAAAACTTGAAACCGGCGCTATCGTATACTTTAATCCCGGATTGAACCATTAACCTACAACTAGCAAACTAGAGAAGGGTTGGAAAGGCTATACCGATCGATCTGTGTCCTTCGGTCTTTACCCACCATCCCAAGCTCCTCGCGGCATCTCCGATCTCGATCTCCTCGTTGGAAAGGGCACCACATCATCGAGTCTTTTTACGGGCTTCCTCTTCATCCGAAGCAACTTGGACACGAAGTTCGCTAGCCGACGTGTCCAAGGTGAAGTAGAGAATGTGTGTGACAACTTTGTCTCTTGAGGATTTGGTGGATGCCATTAGTGATGAGATAGTGAGCTCAAGAAAGAAGAGGAAGAAGAAGAAGTTTCCTTTTCTTTTGTTGAGATGATAAAATGAGAGCGAGTGTGTATCAAAAATACATGAGCTAACCATGAGGTTATGGCTGCCCTTTCTCTCCCTCCCTCTCATTTCAACACTCAAATCCATCAACATTGTGACATATGCACAAGTAAAGAGACCATGACTCATCACTTATGCATGTGTCACAATTAATGCTCCTGATCATGATTTTGAGCTCATTGTTTCTTTATGCAAACATTAATCCAAATGTTTGCAACAATAAAAAAAGAATGGCATCTACTAAAGTAAACCCATGATGGATCACAAGAGTACCCCTCACCTGTACATATATACCTGCATCCGCATTCCGACTGAATGCGAATGCGATGAGACGAAAGTAATCCAACAAATCTAATACTAGGATCCGGCTTAAACCAAAGCCCACTAGTACGATCCATCCGATCATGATCCGTTCACTACTGCACGTATATGATCGAACCCTGCCATATATCATACGGCCTCTACAACGTTTCGCCCGAAACTTGAGAAACTGTCTGTGGGGGACTCTAAAGACTCGTCAATAATTTGGCTGTGGATTTAACTACTAGCACGTCAGTGGTACTAGCCGTACGTAACGGGCTACCGGGTATTGACCAAAAGGGAGGTCGATGAGCGAACTCATCCTGACACCCTACTGAGCCTGTCAGTGACAATATCCGTACAGTCCGGTCCGTTCATCTATGAGCATCGCATGGCAGGCCTAGGGGGTTGGTAAAAGTCAGACCCCCAAAAGCGGTACAAGTCGTGTCGGAGTGTAGCCCAGAACACACTGATATACTACTGGAATACCTACCAGTAAATCTCCCGCCTTGGCTAAGGAATTCGTGTAATGGCTCTCCTAGACAGAGCGCGATCTCACCCCCAATACCGGGAGAGATGAAACCCCTGCCGATCCGCTCACTGCCTCCATGTAGCTCGGGACTATACCCAAGTAAAACTTGTTTGCATGACTCCTTTAAGCCGTGGTAGGGTAGTAATCAAAGTACAGTGGGAACTCACACGAGACAAATGATGATCTCAGGTCGATGAACTAACCTGTACACATGTCACCAGGGAACTGCTATCTGACGTCAGGTATAATACCAACTAGCATGTTCCCGGCGAGTCCTGTCCGGTGTACTCATAACCCAATGAGCACTTGTATACATCTTAGGTGAACCAACTGACACCAATGGCTTGTGAGACCGGCCACCGCCCCTCGTCGGGGTCTCGACTGTATACACTAGTCGACTAATGGAGTATCGATGCCCAGTCTCGAAATTCCCACGACTAGGGACCACTTTAAGGATGTGCTTATAGACTACCCAACTCTCACGTATATGATTGCCATCATACTGCTGGTAGTCAAGCAAGAATCCTAAGGGCTCTATCAACGTGCAATAGTGACCTGAAGCATCACCTAAAGCAGTACACGATGATAAAGATAAACCGGATAGTATATTATTCTCTATCAATGTGTAATAGTGAACTGCAATGTCACCCAAAGCATGTACACAATGATAAAGACAAACTTGATAGTATACAATTCTCTCGAGTACGACTGTGCTACCGGCATAGGTCCTCCCTCAATCATTGCAATCACGTGCCTATGATCCAATAATTGACTCTGAGGGCACTATATCCAGCAGTAGGATCACTTTAGTTTTATTTTTCTCACAAGGTTTCATCACTCTGCAAAAATTAGCAAGCTTTTTCACTTGATGAAGAAAAAGAAGTGATGAAGCAAATGAATGAGAGAATGAGGTTAGAATTGCAACCATGGGTGAGTTAGTGTCATGCCTAACTCATGTAGTGAATAAATCATAGCTATGAGTTAAGGGTTGGGTTAATAAATATCTTAAGCAATGACAAAAGAGTGGACTTGGTCAATGTTTTCTACAAGCTTCTCTAAGCTTCAACCATGACTCATTCCATAATCTTTTGTGAATTACTTAATGATAAATAAAACCAAACATAAACCCTAGCATGGTATAAGTCTCTAACATACATGTTGCAAGTGTAACCTATCATGACACAACAATATATATCACGTATATATTTTGTGTACAAAAAGAAAATAATACAATTAACATAAATCACATATATATTAATATATCATCAAGTGAGAAAAAGTAATACTTAAGTGAGCCAATATTAGTTAATGTAATTTAATATATCAAATATATAATTATACATTAAATTATTAAATCAACACTTGATTTAATAATCCGGTCATATATCATATAACCGACTAATTTCAAAAGTAACAACTTATCGAATCAACACTTGATCCGATAACTTGGCTATATCTCATATACCCGACCGATATCATATATCGCAAGAATAGAATACAGTATCACATACTCGTATTAATCTCGGTCCCGTACATATCACATATATGCTCCTACTCCGTTTCGCATGAACCAGGAAACCTCTGTGTAGGACTCTAAAGACTCGTCAACACGCCAGCAGTAGTTGATGATCATATCAAACACCCACAAACCGCAAGCGGTCTGCTAAACGTAACGGCCACCCGGGTATTAAGAGATCAGAAGAGCAACAAGCAAGCCTGCTCATACTCCGGCGAATCCAATCAGTAACACTACCATACAGTCCGGTCTCTTCGTCTGATATGTCACATATCACAGCCTGAGGGTGGTATAACGTCAGATCCCAATAGCCGAATAAGTCATGCCGATGCAAGGTCCATAACAGTTCGAGAAACTACTGATAACACTTACCAGTAAATCGCAACAACCCTGGCAAAGGATTTCCTGTTATTGCTAATCGAGCATAGCGCAACATCAACTCCCAATACCGGGAGAGACAAAACCCCTCCATTCGCTCATTGCCTCCATGTGACTCGGTACTGTACCCAAAAGCCACCGTTTTGCATGATCTCTTGACCGTGGTAAGGTGGAAATCAAAGCACAGTGGGAATCACACAAGACTCTATGACGATCTCGGGTCTACAGACTAACTTGAACCAGTGTCACTAGAGAACTACTATCCGACGATAGGTATAATACCATCTTGTGGTTCTCGGCGAGTCCGTCCAGTGTACCCAGTCTCCACTGAGCACCCGTATATCTTCTCTGATGTTAAACACCAATGGATATGGGATCATCCATCGCCCATCATATGGGTCAAGAAGCGCATACACTAGTCTACTCTGGAGTATCGATGCCCTGTCTCGATACTCCTACGACTAGGAACTTTTGAAGGATGTGCTTATCGACTACCCTGTCCCCACTAGTATGATCTGCATCATAGTCTTTGTAGTCAAGTACTAATCCTAAGGGCTTTATCAACATGTAATAGAGAGACAATAAGTGTAAATGTTAAGATAAAGAGCAACCAGATAGCATACTATAATATCGAGTAAGAAAGTCCTCCCTATATATGTCCAAGTATCCACTACAATATACATCGCATGTACAGTAATGGCCTCTAAGACATACATATAACTAACATAACGCCATGCGGGCGATTCCCCTGTAGATGTTAAATCCACTCACAGATGATCTTGGGCTAAGTAAAACCAACCACTCGCTTTCCTTTCTGCGCAGCGTCCGAAGTCCCCGCCTGCGTCCCTAACATCATAAAACAACAATATAACAAGTTCACATTAGCAATCGACCAATAACACATATCCACTATGTTTGATCGACGCACCTACTCTAAACATACTCTCAAGTGTTCGTTTAGTGGCTAACATGCATAGCGACGCTACGAAACCAACCCAAGAGTCAAAACTACACAAGATCACGAACCGTGTCGGATAACGTAACACGCATACTCGTAACACTAGAAATAAGCAAAGTGATCCCAGATTTTATATATTGTCAAAACTCAAAAATCAAACAGTACCAAACACACAAAAACCACTGTAGACAGATCCCCTGAAAAACCCAAACCCAAACTTCTCAAAGATGCCGAGGTCGCTGGAATTCCCTAGTGTGTCGCCGGCTAATACCGAGCAGAAGGGGTTCGTGTTTCAGGTGAAGGCTTAGGGTCTCTTGTACAACACAACTACACTGCTAGATTTTCTAGTACACACTCTGGGTCACAGCCGATTACAGATATCATAATATGACACTAAAAATACGATATGTGCACGAAACTAAACTTGAAGCGTTCTAAACTGAAACGAATAAGCTATACAACACTATAACATCCTATTTAACAGACAAAGATCATTACCCAACCACAAAAGCTCAAAGATCCTAGCTTTCCAAGCTCCAAGGGATCCAAGAGGAAAAACACGGCTTAGGATGTGATTTGAAGAAGTTTGGTTTAGGTTTAGTGAAGGATGAGTGGGGGTTTCAGTTGAGGCTTAGAGGGGATGAAGAAATAATGAGAAAGAGATAAGTGAAGTGAGAAGGAGAGAGGGTGATATGAAAAGAGAGAGAGGTGAGTGTAGGGTGAGTGCACCTCCACCATTAATGCAAGCATTAATGCTCACCAAGAGTCACCATGCCACCTCCTCTCCAAAACAAAACACAAGAAAATATCTCACACAAATATCAGGTTTAAGGTTAAGGTTAAACAAGGAAAGATTAGCTTAAGGTATGGATTAGATCAAAGTGTTTAACTTAAGGTTGTCATGGTCAGTAACTAGATTAGCACAAACAAACCCTCACATTAGCATGCACAAGTGTGTGCAAGACATAACAAATAATAACAAATTATTAATTAAATGTTATAAAATGTGAGGAAACCTAATTGGTAAACTTCTTACAGAAAACCCGCATTATCGTCTAATTAACACTAATCGCATTCTAAGGTGTTACAATCTCCCCCTAAAGAAAATTCATCCCCGAATTAAAAATTCTTACTATGCGTATCTTCAAAGAGATGAGCGCAAACTTTCACATCTTGCTCACAGCCTCTTAAGTGATCTCCGCACTAGACGGCTATGCCAAAGAAAAACCTCCACAGATGGCAAGAATCTTGACCAAAGTTTCTCCACCTGCCGATCCACTAACACTATCGGCTGCCAGTGAACGAAAAGATCGCATCAAAGCTAATTAGTCTGATGCTGAATCATGTGAGAAAGGTCATGAAGGTATTTACAAAGTATCGGCACAAGGAATACGGGGTGAATACTTAAAAATCTGGGCGGAAGTGCCAAATTATCGGCAACGGTACTAACTCGTTTCAAGGATCTCAAAAGGACCTAAAATTCTGGGACTAAGATTCCTAAAACTCAACACGCCATTCATCGGAAAAATCCGTAGGAATACATGATCTCCCACTGCGAACTCAAGTCTGCGACAACTACGGTTGGCATAAGACTTCTATCTGCACTGGGCTGCTCTCATCCTGACCTAAATTCACTGGATCGTCTCCGTAGTCTCATGACTAGATGGGGTCCAAATATCCTGCTCTCACGGAGTCAGTAAAACAGATTGGCGATCGGCACAACCTACACACAAGGCCTAAAAGTTGCGATCTGAAACGTCTCCTGATAACCGTTATCGTAGGAGAACTCCATCAATGGCAAGCGACGATCCCAACTGCCAACAAACAATTAGTACTTACGCACAAGCATATCCTCCAGAGTCTGTATAGTCCGCTCTGTCTGACCATCGGCCTACAGATGGAAAAGCGGAGCTAAAGCTCAAACAGTACCCAAGGCTTCCTGAAGCTTCTGCCAAAGACGGCTAGCGAACTGGGTGCTTCTATTGGATACAACGCATAAAGGAACTCTGTACAAACGCACAACACTTAACAAAGAAAAACTGAGCAAACTGAGCATAACTGGACAACAAACACCCGAATGGAGTCATAACATCGACTAGACCTGGGTAGACCCGTAACGAATTTCATGGAGATCTACTCCCATTCCCACTCCGTAACGGTTAAAAGGTTGCAACTCTCCAGCCGGTCTCAAAGTCTCAACCTTAGCTCGCCAACAAGCCAAGCACTTTGAAATGAAATCTGAAACTTCACTCTGTTAGTGTATATGCCCTAGGGGCCATTATTGTATCATACTAGGTTGTATATTACTTAATGGAAGCTTGGGATATTCACAGTTGTATATAACAGTCTTGCTAAAAATGGTAGTATGCTACTTGGTTTGTGTATACTTTAATATGTGCATATGTTTCTTGTAACATATCACTTATACATATTAGTAGAGCCCATAGGATCTTTGCTTGATTACCAGCGTCGTGATGGCAGTCACACTAGTGGGGGCTGGGTAGTCCGTAAGCAACATCCTATAAAGGTCCCTGGTCGATGGATTATCGAGATAGGACATCGATATTCCAAAGTAGACTAAGTGTGTACGCTTCTCATCCCAGTTGGGGAGATGGTCTGTCCCACAGCAATCAGTACGTCGTACTGGAGATAGTATACTGGTGCTCGTTAGGTTACGGGTACACCGGACAGGACTCGCAGGGAACTAATTGGTTGGTATTATACCCATCGTCAGTTAACAGTTCGCAGGTGACATGAGTACACATAGTCCGCAGACTTGACACTGCTACTTCGCCATAAGTGTGTCCTACTGTTCTTAGATTGCTACCCTACCACGGCTCAAAGGAGTCGTGCAAACAGGTAGCAGTTGGGTGCAGTCCCGAGCACTTGGAGGCAGTGGTGGTTAGATAGGATTCGTCTCTCCTGGTATTGGGAGCTGATATCGCGCTGTGTCAGAGAGCCATTATGCAAAGTCCCCGGCCAAGGCAAGTGGGATATACTGGTAGGTTCTAGTAGCTTCTCATGGTGTAATGGGCTTCGCTCCGACATGACTTATACAGCTATTAGGGGACTGACGCTTTCCGCCCCCTAGGCTTGATATGCGATAGTCTTAGATGAACAGACCGGACTGTACGGAGATTGTCACATCAGGCTCAGTAGGGGTTCGGATGGTTTTCCTCATCGGCCTTCTTATCGACATCTACCGGGGGACCGTTACGTACAGCTAGTGCTACTTGCGGTCTGAGGTTAAACCCACTGCCAGTGTAGTGTCGAGTCTTTAGAGTCCCACACAGAGAGATTCCCTGCTCCAGGCGAAACGATATAGAGGTCGTATGGTTTTACGACAAGGGTTCGGACGTATACGTCTGTTTACGCACGTACGACGTTCAGACAGTTTTTACTAGTCGGCTTTGGTTTAAGCCAGTTTCTAGTATCGGGTTATTCGATTTATACAGTCTAAAGTTTTTCCGTGTTTTCACGGATTGGAGGGGTGTTCTCATAATTTGTTGGGAAGCTTCTAGAAGAGTGGTGACTTGGGGAGGGGGGAGGTGGCATTGCATTAAATGAAATTTGTGACTCATTTGTGTGATTCACTATGTCATTAATGCGTCATTTATTGCTTAATGACTCACATAGTGAATCACTCATATTGAATTAATGAAGCATGGTGAATAATCATTTATTTGATAATTCATTATGTTTCATATATTCAAGTAAGAAGCTTTTTCATTCTCATTATCATCTTCACCTTCTCTCTCCTCAAGCTCACTCTCTCTTCAAACCCTAATCCTAACCTCTCATGAGTTGAGATCAAGGTTTAGCTAGACCAATACATCCATAACCTCACTCTATATCCCCTAGGTAGCTTAGATTAGCACTTTAAGCAACCTAGTTATCTCAAGTTTGAGATTAAGCTTGGCGTAGGAGTTTTCAGGTGGATCGTCTTTGATTCGGGGAGGCCGTTGAGGTGCCGATGTTCCAAGGAGCCTACAAGGAGTAAAGGACCCCGATGAAGACCCGAAGGACAAGTAACGTGAGGTATAACTTCGTATCCAAGTAGTTAAACCTCTAGCTTTTTGTTAGTAATGGTTTAGATAACGATTCATGCGCTCAAGTCCGTGTTACAAAGCTTTGATAATCGTTTTTCATATATTCCGCCTCCCCACAAGTTCGTGGGGTGCGTGACATGGACTTACAGTGGTATCAGATCCAACTAAACCATTACTAGCTTGTTAGCAACTAGTTAGAAGTTCGATCGACGGAAAACACGAAAACGAAACACCCCGTACCCTAAGTTTCTGTTAATTTTAAAAGTGTCTGAAAAAATATTTGACACACCTTAAAATTCACAGCAGGGAATTTGATAAATTCTGGGAAAATACGAGCACACAAAACGACAAGACAGCCGCGGATCCGCGGCCAAATGGTGCTTTTGGCCGCGGATCCGCCGCCGAGTCAACTCAGTTTTGACTCTGATTTTCTTTGTTATTTGTTTTTTGTGGTGTTTTGTTTTCTTGTATATACTGTTTCTGCCCAGATTACTTCAGTACATGTTTGCTTTTGGGGTAGACACGGAATATGGTAATCGATCGATATTCTAAGATATTTGCTAATTGGGTTTTTATCTGTAATGTTTAATGTGTTCGTAAACCTCCCCTAACTGCTAGTATGTCGGTTGGCAGGGGGTTGCACATTTCTGTAATATTTACTGTTTGTGTATATGAACTGTATTGGACTGTTGTGATGAATAGTCGGGGTTTTAAGATGGGTTTTATATTCATTCCTTCAATGTAAATGTAATTTGATGTAATATTCTTTTGCGGGGCACATCCAGGTTGCGGTTGTAGCCACCGTTGTATTATTTCTTTTTATTGTTTTTGCTCTTAGGATAGACCCAAGGCGGGGTACACAAACTACCGGGTACTTTGAAGTGTTTAGTGGCATACTCACTCTGTTGAGGGAGACCGCTTCACTTCGGGTACTTGGCGGGTAGTTTGCCGTACCCGTAGGGGTCTAGGGTGGGGTAATGGCTATTCATCACAACTGTGTAATCCGTCTTTTATTGCAAGCTCAAACTAAATGCGGATTGTTAATAAATCCAATAAAGTTCATCTGTGATCTGGAATGCTTATTATTGCGTCTGACGAATGTACAATATCTATATATAATAGCTATTAGACGTCACTTATGTTTTACACCCGCGCTAGCCCAGCCCCCGCTCTGTCGTTAGTTAAGTAACCTAACGGGTGATGACGGGACCCCGTGGCGAATGCGCATGGCATAAGAGGACGTGGTATTTTTGTTGTTTTCTGCAATGATAGGATAAATGATGGGACGCATTATTATAATGCAAAGAAAATAAACCAAAGTTAAGTCGTTGGAACAAATTTAAAACAAACCACTCGGTTATTTTAAAAAGATTAGAATTTTTAATTGCGGAGCTTTAACTACTCCTTTTAAAAAGTATCAGGTTCTTTCGATTAAATCAAGTTCACTACGTTCACGATTTTTGCCAAAACCATTCGTAGCCCTCCGTCATTTCATTTGGGTATTCAGTAGTATTCAAGCTATGTATTTTGACCAACGCCAAGGCATAGTGTTTGGTAGCTGCTGGATATTCATTTGTTTTCATAGATAGATGAGTTAGTTTGGGACAGTCGTATTATCATTTTGGCCAACGTCAAGGAAATGTACGGATGGGTTCAAATTAACCTGGATAATGACGGGTAGAACTTGACATGTGACTTATGATATTTTGACCAACGCCAAGGTCATAAGAGCATGGCGCAAAAATTTATATCGGGAATTTCAAAAGAAACTGAAATTTGCAGAGATAGCATACCATTTTGGAGTTTGATGAATGTTGGTAGGATTCCTTCAACATTATCATACGATGATATTTTGGATCCCGATCCTACTGTGAGTATATACTACTTATCAGGAGATTCGTCACTTAACGATCAATGCTATAAACCAAGTAGGTGCCTAGAAAGGTGTCAGCGGGGTTACGCCCCCAGAGAAAAGAGGTTATTTAATTAAGGAACTTCGCGAAAGCGTTAGAAAACCTCCCTCGATGTATCGACACTGACCTGGCTGAACGGTTAAGCAAGAATTGTACAGTGAGAATAGTCCTGGCTAATTCTTCTTTTATAGTTTGAGGAGGGATTCAAGAAACAGTGGGAGCTATCCTGTTTAGATAAATTAAACCACTCTAAACTTGCAAGAGTATCATGCTAATAGTGTTTTCTTCTCTCTCTTAAAATTGCAGCAACCTTGTGACCACACATAGGTTACATCTAGATAATAAATTGACTGAATCTTACCTTTATGACTGGCAAAGGTCTGTCCAGATGTCCATTACCTATGACAAGCTGGACCACCCTATTACTACTCAAGATCCCGCCGTCCCAGGTCTAGTTTCCATTGTCGCGGATATGGATATCCGTCAGACAAAGGAAAAAGATAAAGCGAAAGCTAAGTGCCTCGTGTTAGCTTCAGTTGATGGTGTATACCAGAAACAGCACGAGAAGATAGACCTAGTTTCCATCCTTCTCCATAATAAAGATTTATATGGAGAGCAATCTCATATCGCAAGATATGAGACCTCGAACGAATTAATTCAAGCGAGGTTGGCTGACGGGTCATCTGTAGGGGACAACGTCCTTACAATGACTAGCTGTATTGATGAGCTCCAGGACCTGGAGACCGCGTTGGGAAACAAGTCAGATACTGACTTGATTCTACAGTCTCTGCCTCCTGCCCTAAAGGAAACCAGGGAAATAGAAGGAAAGAGAAGGGCAAAAGTTTCGGGACTGGATATAGTAAAAGTGGGACGTTCCTATTCTTACAGGAATGAACATTGGCAGAATGATTGCAGGGCTAACAAAGCCAGTAGCCAGGATTCGAAGCATGTTGTGGCTTCAGCCTCAAGTGTGTTTGTGATAGAGAACTGTATGTCAGTTAACCCTACTTCCTGGGTATTGGATACCGGGTCAGGATCTCACATCTGTAATTCGTTACAAGCTCTGAGAAACTGTAGGGTTATCAGGATAGGTGATATGACCCTCACAGTTGCTAACGGAATGAGCATGGACGCTGAATCCGTAGGGGAATATCATCTTGGACTGACAACTAGGCAGATATTGATTCTGCGTAACTGTTTTTATGTACCAGGTACAACTTGTAATATCATATCTGTATCCTTACTTTCTAAAGAAGAATATGATTTTACTTTTATAAGCGATGTGGTTCACATCCACCTAAATCAAGTTATGATTGGATCAGGTACATTACAAAACGGAATATACATATTAAGTCAAGCTCAGGTTTTCAATGTCCAGAACACACTTAAAAAAAAGTCCCCAGAAATAAATCAGGCTTTCTTATGGCATTGTAGACTTGGTCACATCAATGAGATAAGGTTGACTAAGTTACATAGAGAAGGATATTTGAATCCGTTCGAATATCAGTCTTATGCTACTTTTGAATCTTGTCTCATAGGAAAGATGACAAAGACTCCGTTTACTGGACACGGGGTAAGAGCAAGCGAGCTCTTGGGACTCGTACACAGTGACGTGTGCGGTCCAATGTCTACACATGCGCGAGGTGGTTATTCCTACTTCATTACTTTTACGGATGATTTCTCTAGCTATGGATATATCTTCTTGATGAAGCATAAATCCGAGGCCTTTGAGAAATTCCAAGAATACAAGAATGAAGTGGAAAAACTAACAGGCAAGAGTATAAAAACACTGAGATCTGATCGAGGTGGTGAATATTTAAGTGCCGAGTTCCTGGATTACTTAAAAGAGAATGGCATTCTCTCTCAGCTTACTCCTCCATACACACCACAACACAACGGTGTATCAGAAAGGAGGAATCGAACCCTATTGGATATGTTTCGTTCCATGATGAGTAACGCTGAGTTACCTCGATCATTCTGGGGATATGCACTAGAATCAGCTGCATATCTTTTGAACCTAGTTCCTACCAAGACTGTGCCTACCACACCATATCAGATGTGGAGTGGGAAGAAACCCTATCTTCAGTATCTAAAGATTTGGGGATGTCCGGATTTTGTTAAAAAGCAGCATGCGGACAAGCACGAGACACGATCAGTACATTGTAAGTTTATGGGATATCCAAAGAACTCCAAGGGGTATCTATTCTATTACGCAGAGGAACAAAAAGTTTTTGTTTCTCGTCATGCCCACTTTCTAGAACATCAGTTTTTAGAAAAAGGAACAATTGGGAGCGAAGTAGAACTGGAAGAAATTCCAGAACCACAAGCTATTACTGAAAGCTTGGAAGAACCAGAAGGTTTAGGAGAACGGGACATCCCGACGCCACTCCGTAGGAGTACTAGGCAATCTCATCCGCCCGAGAGATACTACGGTTTTCTCATAAATGGGGATAGAGAGGATTGCACTGTAGGGTTCCTAGGCACTCTTAAGAGGTCTCACAAGGCATCAACCATGCCAATTTCAAATTTTACGGTGCCGAGAAACCCTAGACTAGATCGTTGACTAGAAATTTAGGCGAAATACGAAACTAACACATTAACTAAAGGAGAGAGCCTACAACCTTTGTAGATCCGGTTCTCCACTTCCTTAGCTCCACGTAGGTGTCCTCTCACTGTCCATCTCGAATCCCGAACTCAATCGTCGGCTTCATCGGAGAAATGGGCGGAATAGGTCGTCGGCTTCGTGCCGAAGATGATCTACGTCGAGGTTGCACAAGTTCAAGCTCCAACTTCACCAAGTTGTGAAACTTATGAAGAAAACACCCAAAACAACTTGGCAAGAGGTAGAGGGTGAAGAAATAGGAGGTGGGTTCACTTTAGAATTGGATTTCACTCACTTTTGCTCAAGTTGCCATTGATGGGCTTAAGCTTTTCTTGAAGAAGAAGATGATCAAGAAGAAGAAAGAATATGATAAGTGATTTAAAATGAAAAAGAAAACAATACTTATCATATCCTAACTAAGGTTAAGTGTAGAGAATATACCATGGTTACTTGGATGAGTTAGGGTTAAGCATGAAGACAAGAATGGTTGCATAAGTCAAAGCTTCATGAAGCTTCAATAAGAGACAAAGAAAGCCACCATTCTCATCTAAACCTTTTCTAAATAAATAAATAAATAAATAAATAAAAAGGCAAAACCCTAATCATCGCTTAACCATGGTTTAATTCTTCACACTTAACCAAATGAGCAAGTATCATCAAACATGATACAAAGATGTGCACAAAAGTATATCACATATACAACATGTACATCAAGTGAGAAAATCCATTTAAAGTGAACCAATACCAGTTAATGTAAAGTAATATATCAAATATATAATTATACATTAAATCATTAAATCAACACTCGATTTAACGATCCGGTCATATCGCATATAACCGACCAGTATCCAATGTATCGTTTTATCGAATCAATGATTCGATAACTAGGTCATATCGCATACAACCAATCGAAACATTCATCGCGAGAATGAAATGCAGTATCACATACACGCATTATTCTCGGTCCCGCACATATCTCATATGCGCTCCTATTTCGTTTCGCTTGAGCTAGGAAACCTCTGTGTAGGACTTTAAAGACTCGTCAATACGCCGGCAGCAGATGATGATCATATCAAACACCCACAAGCCGCAAGCGGTCTGCTAAACGTAACGGCCATCCGGGTATTGAGCGATCAGACGATCGACGAGCTAGCCCGCTCACACTCCTGTGAATCCAACCAGTAACACTTACAGTACAGTCCGGTCTGTTCGTCTGATACGTCGCATATCAAGTCTAGGGGTGGTAAACGTCAGACCCCAATAACCGATAAGTCATGCCGATGTGAGGCTCATAACGGGTCGAGAAACTACTGGTAACACTTACCAGCAAATCTCTGATCAGCCCTGGCCAGGGACTTCCCTGTTACGGCCAATCGAGCACAGCGCAACATCAACTCCCAATACCGGAAGAGACGAAACCCCTCCTATCGCTCATTGCCTCCATGTGACTCGGGACTGTACCCAAAGACCACCGTTTTGCACGCCCTCATGGATGTGGTAAGGTGGAGATCAAAGCACAGTGGGAATCACACAAGACTCTATGACGATCTCGGGTCTACAGACTAACCTGTACAAGTGTCACCTGAGAACTATCATCTGACGTGAGGTATAATACCATCTGGGAGTTCTCGGCGAGTCCGTCCAGTGTACCCAGTCTCCACTGAGCACCCGTATACCATCTCTGATGTCAAACACCAATGGATATGGGATCATCCATCGCCCATCTCATGGGTCGAGAAGCGTATACGCTAGTCTACTCTGGTATATCGATGCCCCATCTCGATACACCCACGACTAGGGACCTTGAAGGATGTACTTATGGACTACCATGTCCCCACTAGTATGATCTGCATCATAGTCCAGGTAGTCAAGTACACATCCTAAGGGCTTTACCAACATGTAACCATAAGACAGTTTAAAGAGACAAGTGTACATGTTAAGATAAAGGGCAACCAGATAGCATACTATCATATCGAGCAAGAAAGTCATCTCTATATATGTCCAAGCATCCAATATAATATACATCATCTGTACAATACTGGCCTCTAGGGCATACATACAACTAACAATCTCCCACTTGCACTAGGGCCAGCTGCTGTAGTATCGCATACCGAGCATCCCGAAGAGTCTCTCAAACTGTATCTGGGGAATGGCCTTCGTGAGTGGATCCGCCGTGTTGTTCTTCATGTCAACCCTCCTGACCTCGATCTCCCAGCGATCAACTATCTCCCGGATCAGGTGATACCGCCTCAGAATATGCCTGGATCGCTGATGGGACCTGGGTTCCTTGGCTAAAGCCACCGCTCCATTGTTATCGCAATACAAAGGTATTGGATGCTCAATGGATGGAACCACTCCAAGTTCAGTAATGAACTTCTTGATCCAGACAGCCTCTTTGGCAGCATCGTTGGCAGCGATGTATTCAGCCTCCATTGTCGAGTCTGCCACGGTTTCCTACTTGGAACTCTTCCAGCTAACCGCCCCTCCGTAAAGGGTAAAGACAAATCCCGACTGTGACTTAGAGTCGTCCTTATCACTATGGAAGCTCGAATCGGTAAAGGACTCCACTTGGAGTTCTCCGTTACCATACACCAAGAGCATCTCTTTAGTCCTTCGTAAGTACTTGAGAATGCTCTTCACAGCTGTCCAGTGACTCTCTCCAGGATCAGCTTGATACCTGCTCACTATACTTAGTGAGTATGCTACATCGGGTCTGGTACACAGCATCGCGTACATGATAGAGCCTACAGCTGAAGCATAGGGTATCCCTTGCATGCGAGCTCTCTCCAAATCAGTCTTGGGAGACATCTCTTTGGAGAGAGTGACTCTAGAGATCATGGGCAAGTTCCCACGCTTGGATTCTTCCATACTAAACCTCTTTAGTATGGTGTCAATGTACCTGGATTGGGACAATCCCAATATCCTTTTGGATCTATCTCTATAGATCCTGATTCCCAATATGCAAGAGGCATCACCAAGATCTTTCATTGAGAATCTTTGTGATAAGAAGAGCTTGACCGATTGCAGCATAGGAATATCATTTCCTATCAAGAGTATGTCGTCCATGTACAATACGAGGAAGACAACTTTACTCTATGCCACCTTCTTGTAGATACAAGGTTCATCTGGATTTTTGACGAAATCAAACTCTTTGATAACGACGTCAAAGCAGATGTTCCAACTCCGCGATGCTTGCTTTAATCCATAAATGGATTTAAGCAGCTTGCACACCTTCCCGCTGCTCCCACTATCTACGAAGCCCTCTGGCTGAGTCATGTACACGTACTCTTCTAAATCACCATTTAGAAAGGCGGTCTTAACATCCATTTGCCAGATTTCGTAATCATGATATGCAGCGATGGCAAGCATGATCCGGATGGATTTAAGCATAGCCACTGGAGAAAAGGTTTCGTCATAGTCCACACCTAGTCTTTGACGAAAACCTTTTGCAACAAGTCTAGCTTTGAAAGTCTCTACTTTCCCATCTACACCAATTTTCTTCTTGAAGATCCACTTGCTCCCAATGGGTTTTATCCCTTCAGGAGCAACTTCCAAAGTCCATACATTGTTGGTGTACATGAATTCCATCTCGGACCGCATAGCATCCAGCCATTTCACTGAGTCCCCACTCGTGATGGCCTGCTTGAAGCTAGTTGGGTCATCATCCTCCATGATGCAATCCTCGCTCCCACCATCCATGAGAAAACCGTAGTATCTCTCAGGTGGGCGAGGAACCCTACTAGATCGGCGGAGAGGCTGAGGTTCATTAGGAACTACTGAATCCTCTGGTTCAACCAAATCATCTGTATTGCTGGAACCTCTTCCAGTTCTACCTACTTGCCACTAATCTCTTTTTCAAGAAATTCCTTTTCTAAAAAGGTGGCATGTCGAGAAACAAACACCTTTTGTTCCTCGGTGTGGTAGAAGATATACCCGCGCGAATGTTTGTGATATCCAATAAACTTACACAGAATGGACCTTGCCGCGAGTTTGTCTGGATTTTGCGTTTTTACATATGCCGGACAACCCCATATCTTAACATAATTAAGACATGGTCTCTTTCCTTTCCATATCTCATATGGAGTGGTTGGCACGGTTTTGGTGGGAACCATATTCAATAGATCTGCAGTTGTTTCCAGTGCATATCCCCAGAAGGAAATAGGTAACTCAGCTGTGCTCATTATAGAGCGCACCATATCCAATAGGGTGCGGTTCCTCCGTTCTGATACACCGTTGTGCTGTGGTGTATATGGAGGAGTCAGCTGAGAGAGAATCCCATTCTCTTTTAGGAAGTCCAGGAATTCATCGCTTAAGTATTCTCCTCCTCGATCAGATCGAAGGATTTTAATACTTTTTCCGGTTTGGTTCTCGACTTCTTGTTTATATTCTATAAATTTCTCAAAAGCTTCTGATTTGTGTTTCATCAGGAACACATATCCGAATCTAGAGAGATCGTCAGTGAATGTAATGAAGTACGAAGAACCATCCCTGGCATGTGTAGACATGGGACCGCATACATCACTATGTATCAGTCCCAAGAGTTCGGTAACTCTTTCTCCGTGTCCCGTAAACGGAGCTTTGGTCAACTTGCCTTTGAGACATGACTGGCAATTGTCATAGGATGAAAATTCAAACGGATTCAAATATCCATCCTTATGCAACTTAGCCAGTCGTGTCGCATTGATCTGACCTAGTCTACAATGCCACAAGACGGATTTGTTCATTTCAGAACTCTTCCTCTTGTGTGTGTTAGTTATGCTCAGAACTGTTGATTGATTTAGAACATAAATGCCATTGCACAACGTACCTGATCCAACCAACTTTTGGTTACGGAAAATGTTCATAACATTGTCCTGTAATACAAAATTATATCCCTCTTTACTTAATAAAGAAACTGATATAATGTTGCATATCAGGTTCGGCATGTAATAGCATTCGTTCAGAACCAATGTATTACCAGTTGGTAATTCAAGGTGATATTCCTCGACAGTCTTAGCTGCAACAATTGCACCATTTCCAACTCTAATGTCTTTATCGCCTTCTCCAAGTTCTCTACCTTTCCTAAGCCCATGTAACTGATTACATATATGGGATCCTGATCCGGTATCTAATACCCAGGACGTAGGGCAAATGGAGAAACAGTTCTCTGTAACGAACACACCCGAAGAAAATGCATCAACATGTACTTTCTTCATTCGGGTGGCATGGGAATCCTGGTATTCCCCTATATCCTGTTCAGTCCTATAACTCTTATAGGAAAGAACGGAACCAACGTTCCCCAGCACAGTATAATATGCGGGTTCGGTCAATACATCCATATTATTATCTTTATTAGGGCATGAAATGGTCGCTACCTGGAGAGAGAGAGAAGAAAACACTTTAGCGTATGCTCGTGCAAGATCAGATTGGTTATTATCTTATCTAATCAGGATGGCTCCCACTGCTTTTTATCAAATCTTCCTTCAAATCCTAAAAGGAAAGACTAGCCGGGATTAATTACACACTACAAGTTCGCCAATCTTTCAGCCAGGCCAGTGTCAGTACTTTGAGGGAGGTCCCCCGTGCTTTCGCACGAACCTAATTAATGTAAACCTCATTTTCCCAGAGGCGTAACCTCGTTAACACCTTTCTAGACACCTACTTGATCGGCTAATTGTAATGTGTAAAACTCTCCCAGGAGTAACTCTTACTCGCAGTGGGTATCGGGATCCAACTATCTCATAGAAGGTATGCAATCTCATTGCAAATTTCAACACTTGAAATTCCCGATAATATTTTGCCCCTAGCGTCCTATGACCTTGACGCAGGCCAACAAATCACAGCGCGCTAGTCAAGTTCAACCCGTCATTTCCTGATTCAATTAAACCCACCCGCATGACCCTTGACGCAGGCCAACAAAGTCGTACGACTACCCTAATCCAATCTGCATCATATGCATAAGCAGATAAATACTAGTTAGCTACCGCACACTACGTCTTGACGCAGGCCAACAAACGTAGCACGAATACTAACTACTACTTATCTGAAATGACGGAGGGCTACGACAGGTTTTTCTAAAAACCTATTGCGTAATGAACTTGATATCGTTGTAGAATCAAATGAAGTTTTGAAATAGAGTGATTTTGAGGCTTTTCTAGTTTTGCTAAAGGGGTCACCCCCGGTGAAGGGATCGTCGGCCCTTTCCTCGTCGAATGAGGTGCGGGATATATCATATATATCACTGTGCAAAGCAAAACTCAAAAACAATCAAAAGCAAACCGAGTGTGTAGCATCTTCCAGTTATTGCTAAAGGAGTCACTCCCGGTGAAGGGATCTCGGTCCTTTCCTCATCGAATAAGGTGCAGGGTATATCATATATACCGCTATGCAAAGCAAGAACTGTAGCTACCTGTTTTGTTTAAAATTTGATTCTACAACATCTTAGGTTTCTTTTCTTTCATTAATCACATTAATGAAGTCCCATCATTTAAATACCTAAACATCACAGATAGATATGACGTACACTTATGCCATCCGCATTCGCCTCGATGTCCCCTCGTGCACCGTTAGGTTAGGTAACTAACGACAGAGCAGGGCAGGGCTAGTGCGGGTGCAAAACATAAGTAATGTCTATATAATATATCATATATACTATATACTGTATCTATCACAGAACATCACATGATCACATCACAGATATCGCAGCAGAAGAAACATATGAAACATTGGATATACTAGGACGTCCGTGTTTTCAATACGAGCCAGTATAAAACACGGATTCCACGGTCGTGATGAATAGCCAATCCCACACCCATAGACCCCTACGAGAGCGGTAAGCAACCCTACCAATTCTAGGGTTAGGAGACCCGGACTCGACTCCTCGAGTTGGTCTCCCACTGGACCCTAGAACCCGGTTACTTATGCTCCCCTCCTTGGGTCTATCCTAATGCGGAAATGTAAACAATATACAAAAGGTGACAACTTCCGCAACCTGGAAGTGCCCCAAATAAAAAGAATATTACATACAAGTTTTTACATGAATGAAAATGAAAAACACTCATCTCACATAAAAACCCCCGGCTATTCAAACACAACGATCCAATATAACATATCCAGCAACACATAACATCACATGTCATCAACATAAGTAAGTATGCATACCCCAATTGTCGTTGACGTATAACAACGAAACCGGCGATATGAACATACTACACTTACGGTCACAGAAAAGAAAGTGTAAAACTACAACAGTTGGAATCCGCAACCTCTTTAGACATCACATGCCTAATCAAATGAAATACTTAGACATCACATGCCTAACAGTTATAAACCCCGCATTTTAGTCTCATTATCGAAAACTCTTTTCAATATCAAGTGAAACTAAACCGCTAGATTTATAACATTCATTCAGTTATCTCATAACTGTTTGTGAATTCCAATTATTGTATCACATTCCAGATAAACAGAAAATGTTAAACTTTTCGATCGAACAGTCGAATACCCAAGTTTTCCCAATACAGCTCAACACATGAAACAAGTCTAAAAACATTCAGTTCGTGCCTCAGTAGCAACGGTCCAGCCGTAGAAGGGTCAAGCCAACGCCTCACATGCGGCACGCCGTACTGCCCCAAACCCGAAGGTTCAAAGGGCAGTTCAAGACGGTTACATAATCGAGTTAAGGTTTGTTGTCTTCTAGAGGGTCGATCGCGTTACTTGCACTACTTAGAACGTCTTTAAACTACGGAAAAATCCAACACTTGGAAATTTCCCGACAGGGGAAAAATTGGGTATTTATATCCGGTCGAACTTTTTAACAAATTCAAAAATTATCCGGAAATACACAAAGACGAAATTTGATAATCCGATCGAAACATCGAAGCTCTAAAACACCCCAGAAAATTCAACTCTTGAATAAATTTTAAAAATTCCCAGAAAATCCAACACCAGAAGATATCAGTTACTATGCAAATATTATATGATAATTTAATAAAGTTGCCGCGGAACCGCCGCCTAAGCAGGCTTAGGCCGCGGTTCCGCCGCACTGTAGACTGTTCATCAAGTAATTTTTGCACCGTAATTCATAGATTTCCCTGCTGAATTTTTTAGCAATTTTTAATCTGGAAAAATCCCAGATTTTAGAAAAAGTCCAGAGAGCACTTGGGTTTTAGGGTTTCGGGTTCGTTCGGGTTTCAAACGTCGTCTAGACTTCGCCTAAGGCTCTAGCTAGGCTCTGATACCACTGTAGGGTTCCTAAGCACTCTCAAGAGGTCTCACAAGGCATCAACCATGCCAATTTCAAATTTTACGGTGCCGAGAAACCCTAGACTAGATCGTTGACTAGAAATTTAGGCGAAATACGAAACTAGTTAACACTTTAACTAAAGGAGAGAGACTACAACCTTTGTAGATCCGGTTCTCCACTTCCTTAGCTCCACGTAAGTGTCCTCTCGCTGTCCATCTCGAATCCCGAACTCAATCGTCGGCTTCATCGGAGAAATGGGCGGAATAGGTCGTCGGCTTCGTGCCGAAGATGATCTACGTCGAGGTTGCACAAGTTCAAGCTCCAACTTCACCAAGTTGTGAAACTTGTGAAGAAAACACCCAAAACAACTTGGCAAGAGGTAGAGGGTGAAGAAATAGGAGGTGGGTTCACTTTAGAATTGGATTTCACTCACTTTTGCTCAAGTTGCCATTGATGGGCTTAAGCTTTTCTTGAAGAAGAAGATGATCAAGAAGAAGAAAGAATATGTTAAGTGATTTAAAATGAAAAAGAAAACAATACTTATCATATCCTAACTAAGGTTAAGTGTAGAGAATATACCATGGTTACTTGGATGAGTTAGGGTTAAGCATGAAGACAAGAATGGTTGCATAAGTCAAAGCTTCATGAAGCTTCAATAAGAGACAAAGAAAGCCACCATTCTCATCTAAACCTTTTCTAAATAAATAAACAAATAAATAAATAAAAAGGCAAAACCCTAATCATCGCTTAACCATGGTTTAATTCTTCACACTTAACCAAATGAGCAAGTATCATCAAACATGATACAAAGATGTGCACAAAAGTATATCACATATACAACATGTACATCAAGTGAGAAAATCCATTTAAAGTGAACCAATACCAGTTAATGCAAAGTAATATATCAAATATATAATTATACATTAAATCATTAAATCAACACTCGATTTAACGATCCGGTCATATCGCATATAACCGACCAGTATCCAATGTATCGTTTTATCGAATCAATGATTCGATAACTAGGTCATATCGCATACAACCAATCGAAACATTCATCGCGAGAATGAAATGCGGTATCACATACACGCATTATTCTCGGTCCCGCACATATCTCATATGCACTCCTATTTCGTTTCGCTTGAGCCAGGAACCCTCTGTGTAGGACTCTAAAGACTCGTCAATACGCCGGTAGCAGATGATGATCATATCAAGCACCCACAAGCCGCAAGCGGTCTGCTAAACGTAACGGCCATCCGGGTATTGAGCGATCAGAAGATCGATGAGCTAGTCCGCTCACACTCCTGTAAATCCAACCAGTAACACTTACCGTACAGTCCGGTCTGTTCGTCTGATACGTCGCATATCAAGTCTAGGGGTGGTAAACGTCAGACCCCAATAACCGATAAGTCGTGCCGATGTGAGGCTCATAACGGGTCGAGAAACTATTGGTAACACTTACCAGCAAATCTCTGATCAGCCCTGGCCAGGGACTTCCCTGTTACGGCCAATCGAGCACAGCGCAACATCAACTCCCAATACCGGGAGAGACGAAACCCCTCCTATCGCTCATTGCCTCCATGTGACTCGGGACTGTACCCTAAGACCACCGTTTTGCACGCCCTCATGGACGTGGTAAGGTGGAGATCAAAGCACAGTGGGAATCACACAAAACTCTATGACGATCTCGGGTCTACAGACTAACCTGTACAAGTGTCACCTGAGAACTGCCATCTGACGTGAGGTATAATACCATCTGGGAGTTCTCGGCGAGTCCGTCCAGTGTACCCAGTCTCCACTGAGCACCCGTATACCATCTCTGATGTCAAACACCAATGGATATGGGATCATCCATCGCCCATCTCATGGGTCGAGAAGAGTATACGCTAGTCTACTCTGGTATATCGATGCCCCGTCTCGATACACCCACGACTAGGGACCTTGAAGGATGTACTTATGGACTACCTTGTCCCCACTAGTATGATCTGCATCATAGTCCAGGTAGTCAAGTACACATCCTAAGGGCTTTACCAACATGTAACCATAAGACAGTTTAAAGAGACAAGCGTACATGTTAAGATAAAGAGCAA
This sequence comes from Agapanthus africanus, assembly GCA_030015575.1. Classification (NCBI taxonomy): domain Eukaryota; kingdom Viridiplantae; phylum Streptophyta; class Magnoliopsida; order Asparagales; family Amaryllidaceae; genus Agapanthus; species Agapanthus africanus. The sequence goes on along the minus strand of JASDDO010000029.1, from coordinate 196,546,663 downwards.
CCAGATAGCATACTATCATATCGAGCAAGAAAGTCATCTCTATATATGTCCAAGCATCCAATATAATATACATCATCTGTACAATACTGGCCTCTAGGGCATACATACAACTAACATGCACTATTGACTATGATGAGCCTATTAGCTTCCAGCAAGCCATTCAGAGCGGTGACTCAGTAAAATGGCTGGATGCAATGCGGACCGAAATAGAGTCCATGTACACTAACAAAGTATGGACTTTGGACATTGCTCCAGATGGGGTAAAACCCGTATGATGCAAATGGATCTTCAAAAAGAAGATTGGTGTAGATAGACAGGTTGAAACCTATAAGGCTAGACTTGTTGCAAAGGGTTTCCGTCAAAGACCTGGTTTGGACTATGATGAAATCTTTTCTCCAGTGGCTATGCTTAAATCTATTCGGGTCCTTCTTGCTATTGCTGCCTTCCACGATTATGAAATCTGGCAGATGGACGTAAAGACAGCCTTTCTAAATGGTAGTTTGGAAGAGAGCGTCTATATGGATCAGCCAGAGGAATTCATTACGAGTGGGAGCAGCGGTAAAGTATGCAAGCTGCTTAAGTCCATTTATGGACTAAAGCAGGCATCACAGAGTTGGAACATCTGTTTTGATGATGCTGTTAAAGAATTTGACTTTATCAAAAATCCAGATGAACCATGCATATACAGTAAGATTGTAGGGAGAGCTGTAGTATTCCTCGTCTTGTACGTGGATGACATTCCCCTAATAGGAAATGATATTCCTATGTTACACTCAGTCAAAAGATTCTTGTCACATAAATTCTCCATGAAAGACCTGGGTGATGCCACCTACATACTGGGGATCCGAATCTATCGTGATAGATCAAAGAGGATGTTGGGACTTTCGCAGTCCAGGTACATAGACACCATAGTGAAGAGATTCAAAATGGATGATTCTAAGAGCGGTAGCCTACCGGTTTGTCATGGAATCACCCTCTCCAAAGAGATGTCTCCCAAGACTGATTTGGAAAGGGATCGCTTGTCGATTATACCCTACGCTTCTGCGGTAGGCTCTATAATGTATGCGATGTTATGTACCAGACCAGAAGTAGCATACGCATTAAGCGTTGTAAGCCGGTATCAAGCAAACCCAGGGGAGAATCACTGGATAGCAGTAAAGAACATTCTCAAGTACCTAAGGAGGACTAAGTAGATGTTCTTGATATATGGCGGAAAAGCCCTCCAGTTGGAGGCCTTTGCCGACTCCGGCTTCCAGAGTGACAAAAATGACTCCAAATCCATGTCGGGTTATGTCTTTACCCTCAATGGAGGGGCGGTTTGATGGAAGAGTTCCAAGCAGGAGACAGTTGCTGACTCAACAATGGAAGCGGAGTACATAGCTGCTTGCGATACCGCAAAAGAAGCAGTCTGGATGAAGAAGTTCCTCACGGAACTTTAGGTGGTTCCTACCAGTGTTGTTCTAATACCTCTGTATTGCGACAACAACGGCGCTATAGCTTTAGCGAAGGAACCCAGGTCCCATCAGAAGTCCAGACACATCTTAAAGCGGTATCACCTGATCAGGGAGATCGTAGATCGCCGGGAGATCGAGGTGAAGAGAGTAGAGACGGAGAATAACATTGCTGATCCATTCACAAATGCCCTTCCTCAGACGCAGTTCGAGAGGCTATTCGAGATGATAGTTCTACGATATGCCAGCTCATGGCCCTAGTGCAAGTGGGAGATTGTTAGTGTATATGCCCTAGGGGCCATTATTGTATCATACTAGGTTGTATATTACTTAATGGAAGCTTGGGATATTCACAGTTGTATATAACAGTCTTGCTAAAAATGGTAGTATGCTACTTGGTTTGTGTCTACTTTAATATGTGCATATGTTTCTTGTAACATATCACTTATACATATTAGTAGAGACCATAGGATCTTTGCTTAATTACCAGCGTCGTGATGGCAGTCACACTAGTAGGGGCTGGGTAGTCTGTAAGCAACATCCTATACAGGTCCCTGGTTGTTGGATTATCGAGATAGGGCATCGATATTCCGGAGTAGACTAAGTGTGTACGCTTCTCATCCCAGTTGGGGAGATGGTCTGTCCCACAGCCATCAGTACGTCGTACTGGAGATAGTATACAGGTGCTCGTTAGGTTATGGGTACACCGGACATGACTTGCACGAAACTGATTGGTTGGTATTATACCCATCGTCAGTTAACAGTTCCCAGGTGACATGAGTACAGCATAGTCCGCAGACTTGACACTGCTACTTTGCCTCAAGTGTGTCCCACTGTTCTTAGATTGCTACCCTACCACGGCTCAAATGAGTCATGCAAACAGGTAGCAGTTGGGTGCAGTCCCGAGCACTTGGAGGCAGTGGCGGTTAGATAGGATTCGTCTCTCCCGGTATTGGGAGTTGATATCGCGCTGTGTCAGAGAGCCATTACGCAAAGTCCCTGGCCAGGGCAAGCGAGATATACTGTTAAGTTCCAGTAGCTTCTCAGGGTGTAATGGGCTTCGCTCCGACACGACTTATACAGCTATTAGGGGACTGACGCTTGCCGCCCCCTAGGCTTGATATGCGATAGTCTTAGACGAACAGACCGGACTGTACGGAGATTGTCACATCAGGCTCAGTAGGGTTCGGATGGTTTTCCTCATCGGCCTTCTTATCGACATCTACCTGGGGACCGTTACGTACAGCTAGTGCCGCTTGCGGTCTGTGGTTAAACCCACTGCCAGCGTAGTATCGAGTCTTTAGAGTCCTACACAGAGAGTTTCCCAGCTCCAGGCGAAATGATATAGAGGTCGTATGGTTTTACGATAAGGGTTCGGACGCATACGTGTGTTTACGCACGTACGACGTTCGGACAGTTTTTACTAGTCGGCTTTGGTTCAAGCCAGTTTCTAGTATCGGGTTTTTAGATTTATACAGTCTAAAGTTTTTCCGTGTTTTCACGGATTGGAGGGGCGTTCTCGTAATTTGTCGGGAAGCTTCTAGAAGAGTAGTGACTTGGTGGGGAGGTGGCATTGCATTAAATGAAATTTATGACTCATTTGTGTGATTCACTATGTCATTAATGCATCATTTATTGCTTAATGACTCACATAGTGAATCACTCATATTGAATTAATGAAGCATGGTGAATAATCATTTATTTGATAATTCATTATGTTTCATATATTCAAGTGAGAAGCTTTTTCATTCTCATTATCATTTTCACCTTCTCTCTCCTCAAGCTCACTCTCTCTTCAAACCCTAACCCTAACCTCTCATGAGTTGAGATCAAGGGTTAGCTAGACCAATACATCCATAACCTCACCCTATATCCCCTAGGTAGCTTAGATTAGCAATTTAAGCAACCTAGTTATCTCAAGTTTGAGATTAAGCTTGGCGTAGGAGCTTTCAGGTGGATCGTCTTTGATTTGAGGAGGCCGTTGAGGTGCCGATGTTCCAAAGAGCCTACAAGGAGTGGAGGACCCCGATGAAGACCCGAAGGACAAGTAACGTGAGGTATAACTTCGTATCCGAGTAGGTAAACCTCTAGCTTTTTGTTAGTAATGGTTTAGATAACGATTCATGCGCTCAAGTCCGTGTTACAAAGCTTTGATAATCGTTTTTCATATATTCCGCCTCCCCGCAAGTTCGTGGGGTGCGTGACATGGACTTTCATACTCTTCATCATTGCCCACCCGTAACTAACTCTCAAGTCACGTTACATCTTGGTGGCACTTGGGTGAATACAGAAAGCTGACTGATGTGCCTGCTCTAGGACCTCGCGTCTCTACCCATCAGTATCAGGTACACACAAACGTGCCCCTAAACGTAGCACACCCTATTTATAAATCAAGAACTCCGAATCTTTACCCTGCTGAACATTCTCAGAATCTCAAACAAACGAGCATCGCCAGGCTGTGCCTCACGAGAAAGATTTAGGTAAAAGTGGATGGGCACGGACATGATCAAGTTTTCCCATCAGTAGAGGTGAACTTAAACTGTACTCATCTGTCGCACAAGAACTGTAAATCTGCGTAAGAATGTACCTGAACTGCGCACAACTGGAACAAGCTACCCCCGGGCCTGCGACTGAAAGCATCAGTTACCACAATCGCCTTGCCACGAGTAATAGAGGATCACACAAACACAATTCTTCATAAGCTCCATCCAACGGCGCCGTCTCAACTTCAGATCCCGCTGCAGGAAGATGTAAATTAAGCTCTGGTAGTCCGTGAAAATCTGACACGACTCTCTGCAAAAGTAGTGTCTCCAAATCTCCAGCGCAAGACCACCGTGGCCATCTCCAGAACTTGAGTGGGATAATCCTGCTCGTACCTCCTCCAACTGTCAGGAAGCATAAGCGATAACTCTATAATACCACATCAGTACACAATCGAGCCCCACTCACAAAACAACAAAGTCGCCCGATCTAGAAAGCGAAGATAGAACTGGTGCAGTCGGCAACCGAGTTTTCAACTGCTGAAAACTCAACACGCATGCCTCAGTCTAAAGAAAAGGAACTCCCTTCCCTTCTGGTCAGTCCGGTCAATGATGCAGCGAATACATAAGAAATCCTGCACGAAACGGCGGTAAAAACCGTCTAAGCCTAAAAATCTGCTGACCTCTGTCACTAAAACAGGTCTGGGCCAAAGCTGTACGGCCTCGATCTTCCTCGGGTCCATACGATTACCGTCTCCTGTAACCACATGACCTAGGGAGTCAAAACTATCAAGCCTGAAGGAACACTTCAAGAATTTAGCAAACAGCCGGTACTCTCCCAATGTCTGCAAAGCAATCCTCAAGTGCTGCTCATATTTGTCATGACTCTTATAATAGACCATAATGTAATTAATAACACAACAATAAACTGGTCGACGAACGGCCTGAAGAATCTGGTTCATCACATCCATGAATGCTGCTAGGGCATTGGTGAGTCCAACGACACCACCAAAACTCATAAAGCCCGTAGTACGCACAAAAGCAGTCTTCAGAATGTCATCACTCCGAACCCGCAACCAATGATGACCTAATCCCAAAACAAACTTAGAAAAATTTCTCGCACCCTGGAGCTGATCAAAGACCTCGTCAATGCGAGGTAAAGGATACCTAATCTGCACCGTAACTCGGTTCAATTCACGATCAATCAATGCACAACCTCAAACTTCCTTCATTCTCTTTGGCGAACAGAATAGGAGCTCCTAAAAGAAAAACACTTGGACGTACAAGTCCCCCTATTTAGAAACTCTGCAGCTGATCCTTAAGCTCCCTAAGCTCTGCCGGCTCATCTGGAACAACGTCGGAAAACTCTCGCATGATAGGAACCCCATTCAACGAATCTACTATGGCTCCGGTATCATGATTGAATGCCAAGAATCCTCGACATCTTCTCCTCAAAAGCAAACTAGCGAAAAAGGCTGAAATCAAGCAGTGAGGGGCGGCACCACTGTCCTCCTGCACAAAAAGAACTGACTTGCCGGGAAAATAAAACCTGACCTTCTTCTTGCGGCAGTCCACAGACGCATAGGACGTACCTAATAAGTCTGTGCCCAGGAGAACGTCAAAGTCCAACATATTCTAGAAGGATCAAATCGAAGGACGAATCTCTATCTCCTATCCGATTGGCACATGACCGAACACGTGTCGCGCAATAAAAGAATCGCTAACAGGATAAAACACAACAAACAGCTGATCTAGCATACCCGACTCTCGGCCCAACCATGGCACGGAGTGTGGAGAACAAACGAGTGCATAGATCCCGAATTAAACAATCAAGCACAACAAAAGAACAAACGAAAATGAATACCTGAAAACTCTGCATTGGATGCCCGCGCGTTCCAATGAGAACAAGTAAACGCTCGTGTCTGCCCTCTACCTGCAACTGGCTGTCTTCCTCCTCTACCATCATGTTCTCTCTGAACGAACCCTCCGTGATCATGACCTCTCTGAACATAAGTCTGACGCGGTGCGACAACAAGCGCAAAAGGTGACTCTCCCTGAGGTGAAGGTGATAAGGTATCATATGGTACTGCTGTCCTTCTCTGGCATACCAAGGTACAATCTCTGACGAGGTGATGGAAACTCCAGCACCGGAAACATCCATACGATGGCTGCTGGTCCTCCTGGGGATAAGAGCTAAATGACTGTCCTCGTCCCAAGCCTTTGCTACTCACGCGACGTAAACGAAATCTATCTCGGCGACTAAGCCTATGTCTCTGGGCTGATACACTTGTACGAGTCCTCCTCGGTCCTGAAACTCCCAAAGTCTCGGAAAAACATGCCTCATCTAGTAGGGCTGCATCTACTGCTGTTGTATACGTGACACAATGCTGTGTACTGATAGTAAGGAATAACTGGGTAACAGGGGTTGCAACCTCCTTTCGCTGCGCTCGACTGGCCTCAACCAAGGACCTCATCATCTGGCGCAAGTCCTGCATATCTGCCTCAAGCCTAGCGATACGATCTATCGAAGGCGGATCAATCTGCTCCTGTTCAACGAGCATACCATCCTGGTCAGTCATCGTCCCAAATGAGTCAACTCTAACCTCGGCTCTCACTGCCACTCTCTGAGCCCTCATAGTCATTGGCGGAAAAAGGCTATATATGGAAATACGATTCGATAAGAACACGGAAATCGAATCACAAGGATATGTATAATCATGTAAGGAATTTCAAGCAATTAGTACTTAGGTCACTTAGGCGGAGTTCCATGTTGTAAGTATGCCGCGAACATACACACGCTACATCACTCTACTTAAGCTACCTATTCCATCATACCAAGGTCATCCTACACTCCGAAAGGTAAAACCTAGCGCTCTGATACCAACTTTGTCATGACCCGAAATTGGCAGGTGATGGCCCTTAAACCACGCAACGTCCACAGGCGTAACACAATCTAAGTCAAGTCTTAGGGATGAGACTCCCGCGTAAGGACCTCAATTCTCATTAGGAAGTCGAAGCCGAAAACCTAGCAATCTAAACCATCAAAAGTAGTAAGTGATAAGAACATTATTAAAACTTTTGAAATCTCAATCAAAATTCTTTAAAGTCCAATTTTACTTCCTTTAAAATTTGGCAGCACCTCCTTTGTAAAAACTAGCCCCAAAAAGGGTACAACATAAATATATAAGTAAAGCATCCCCAACGGGAGCAAATCCATTCCCAAAGGCGGAAAACAACCACCACAATAGATATACAACGCCGTAGCAAAGAAAAAAAAGACGATATAAAGTGAAACATCATAAAAGACCTCCAAAGTCATAAAATAATATACAATATCATCCTCACAACTCGTCTCTAAGTCAATACATGAAGTAGTTGATGGAGAGTACTGGATATAACAAATATACAATGAGCAATATCGGATAACCGCAAAACCCACCTATAGCAAAACTGCACACAGTCAGCCGTAGCGGTATCAGCTGCAAAAGATGATACGATACGAAGAAGAAGCCCTGCCGCGACTGCACTGAGGTACACCTGCAAACACTGTTGCACAACGGGGGTGAGTTGTGATTTCGTGAATAGTAAATAACATATGCAGGTAATCTCAAGTATGCACGTACTGCGATGGTCTATCACATGCAAGCTGGCAGCAATAAATGACAATATGTAAAAGCAACAGTCATGAAAGGTACTCTATCAGGTACTACTAATACATAAAGCAATGCATATCAAATAAATGCTGAGTATAAGATAAAACATATCCTGTAAGTTTCATGGAACCTAAGTCTCCAACATCGACACAAGAAAACATCTTGAAAACTATGCCTGTGCGTGTATATATATATATATTTGTGTGTGTGTGTGTGTGTGTGTCCCTCAACGACACATCAAAATCATGGAAAGCTAAGTGTCCAGCATCGACACTCGAAAACATCATGAAAACTAGTGTCCAACATCGACACATAAATACTCATCTATCAGGCGCCGTCACCACGACTGGCCCTGATATGTACGTATCATACGTCTCTCAGAACTCGAGTGTCCAGCTCCGACACCCGAAATCCGCGTATCCATACGTCACATAACTCTGGTCGGTATCCCCACGATAACCGCCGAGTCCAAATACTATCACCAGTAGGTACCAACCTGCCTGCCAGGCTCATCGGCTAATCCATCGACATACCTTTCTTGCCCCGGGGAACCATACCGGGCTCCACCATGTACCCGCACACGACCCACTCCACTCCTCGCATCGGGTATATATCACAAAACTCAGAACCGAGAAATCTCATGGTGGACGCATCGAAATATCATATCAAGAGAAACCGGGTTTTTCAAACAATGTATAATTTTATGAACTACCACGGTGATCAAATCCAGAAAACATCAAGTAATGAATTGGAATACTTGCATAGATCATTATGATGATATATATAATATATATGTACATATATAAAAGTGTCCCATACCACTGATATATATATATATATATATATATATATATATATATACATATATAACAGCGTCCCATACCACTGATATATATCGTCAGGAGTAAAACATCCTATGAAATTCATATCTCAATGTGTAAATCCATGAAATATAATATATGCAACATGAAACAATAATATGAGCATATAAAGGAAAAACAGCTATTTAACTGTAACAAGTTATTAAATATGTCATGCGGTTCCTAATTTCTCCAAAATCCATACAACATCATATAAAGGTGAACATGTAGCTATAGCCAGGTATGTGTAACCATGTCGGTATAGCAAGATATGTTGTCACGACCCGAAAGTACGGAACATGACCGGCACGTAAACTACGAACGTCTCAAGGCGTCCGTAATCTAAGTAAACCGAAAACCCAGAAATGCAAACCAAGAAAAGTAGTAGAGTGAAGGAAAACCAATTTAAACAAGTAGTTTTAATAGCATTAGCCGAATTATGCAGTTAAAAAAAACATCAATATTTCCCGAAAATTTCGACAGAGTCTCCTTTGTAAATACTGGCTCCCAAACGGGATACAACATGAATAGTATACGAAATCAATAAAAGGCATCCCCTAGCGGGAGCTAGCTCTTCGTCAATCGACGGTCACAACCACACAAGCAATAAAATATACAACGCCAACGGCGAGGATCAAAAACTCAAATCTACAAGAAAACCACTGAAATAAAACGCGCGACTCTAAGGTCGAAAGAATAACATCACTGGTCTCTATCTCAAAAATAAACACATGTTTGGTTGATGGAACTTCTAGATACAGCAGAATAATAATATACAAGATATACAATGGGGGTACGATACAAAACCCACCTACTAGCAAATCACCCGAAGGAAACTATGCCCGCAAGCCGTAATGAAACCTGTACGGCAAACCTGCAAGAAACCGGGGCACAACGGGGGTGAGTTGCCAACTCGTGAATAGAAAAACATCTACACACAGAAATCACATAAATAACGCAACCTAGGTCAATGATCATAATATATCCTCAAATATATGAATAGCATGCAGCCTATAACAATGGCTAGGGTAATGTCTAACCCGAGTGTGATCTCATGTGCCCGTGTCAGTGCCTCAGGTAGCAATATATCATATGAATGAGGTATGAATGCATGAAAACAGAATACGTGTAAATGAAGAAACTGTTTTCATAAACTAGTGAGATTTTCTTTGTATTTTTAAAATGAGGTATCATAAATGAAATCAGCATCAACAGTGTCTAGCATCGACACAAAACATGAATCTCAATGTCTCAAAACCTCAGGCTCCGGCTATCCGGACTGGCCTGTATCATCAAATCTCAGTACCTCAATATCTAGAAATCTCAATGTCTCAATCTCAATATCTAGGACGCCGTCACTCCAGACCGGCCGCTACCATCCATCTCAAGACCACGACGGTATCCTCCGGATATCCGACGCGTCGGGTAAAATCACCGGTAGGTAGTCACCCCCTGCCAGGCTCATCGTCATCACCACGAGCTTCTTCCCCCGGGGTACCTTACCGGGTCCACCATATACCCGAAACGGTTCATCCAACTCCTCGAATCGGGTCTCGAAATCCATCAGAAAACTCATGGTGGACGACTCATACATCATGGGAAAAACCGCGCTTTTCATGTAAAAAGAGAAAGAAGAAGTTTGTATATGTTTTGCGGTTTTCCCCAAATCCAGAAAATCTCATGGAAATCGAATCCAAAACCTCAATAGCACGTAAAAAAGTGAATATATGCATGAGAATCCATGAATGCGGTATAACAATGAATAACAGTATGCATGAAGTAGCAGGTAATAACTACAATGTCTAAACTAACATATAAGGCAAGTACACTAATATCATGTCTAAACTATTAGCTAAGAGGCTATGTCAAGCGATAATATTTTCTAAGGTGTACGTGACATGGCAATTACCGATGAAGATGTGTGTGAGCCGGCAAGTAAGTGTACGTGGTACATACGCATCATCGGTAATGGTGCTGGTGTCCTAACCACAAGATATCAACAATAGAATATGAAGCATAATATAAGCATGTGATGCGGAGCGAACAACAATAATGAGCGGGAGCTGAATACTAGACGCAACGATAACTAATCTGCATTAACCTAATATAAGTCTTACAATGGTGCCTTTTGAAATAACACGAATCGTGAGGTTTTGAAAATAGGGGCTACGGTGTTTTTAAGAAAAGATACGTTTTTTGAAATATCCGTAGAATCCCTAGACCTGTCTTTTAAAATACGCACGATTCATAAGCTTTGAAATAGGTAGGAACCGAATCTAATCTAACAACTAACTAAACTAAAGGGCTAAGCTACAAGCTAGACTACAGGTAAGGAAACCGTCTAACATCTGAGTCGATACATATACATACCTGTATATATATTAGTCGGTGATCCCGCCGCAATAATATCATATCCGATACCATATCTATAATCAGACATCCCAAGTTAAGAGTGCGGATCAATCATCAAGATATAGCTCGTATGTAAATCCGTCATACGGCATCCCTAAATCTGGGTACGGGTCAATATCATATTCCTCACAGTATTCCTCTGGTATCCTCTTTATCCAAGATCATAGTCTAGGGTACTGACCTATGTCTAGTAAAATACTAATACCCTCAATATACCCATGATCTGACTACTGATCGACAATCTCGTACAAACCGATATCGTCAGCACCTATCATCATCAAGGGGTATATATCGCCCGATACGGTCTAATATCAATATCCTAGCATATCCTGCCTCATATCACGATCACATGTCGACTACATAATGTATATGTCACTATTGCTATGGCATCATCATTCCCAAAATCCTCTAAAGTATCCAGACGTATCTCAATCATGAATCCTATCATATCACCGATATCATAATCCAGATCGAACTCACCGACTCATATCAATCCCAGGTATCATCCTCAAGTCCGTAAGTGAACACAAAAACACAAACCCATGTGAACACATATCTATGTAGAATCCCATCTATGCACATATGACGTGAGGATGTATGCAAGTATGTATGTGTGAGTATGTATGTGTAGCGCACCCACTACCCTAGGGTTTCGTAACCATTTACCAATCCAACATACCAATATCTATTTAAACATCAATAATTTATCACAATGAACATAAAATGATTGTTGGTGTATATACGCATCCGTATACATCACCACGGACTGCGGGGGTGATTTACGCCATCCACCCGACTTCTCCCCGTAGATATAAATCTACTCACCTGGATGCCTCGGCTACTCTGATTCGATTCCAGCTCCGCCATCTCCGCTCCACATGCAACGGCTCTGCACCCGATCCTAGGGATGTGCACAAGGAAAACAAGAGAATAAATATAAATAGTCGCGGACACAATTGACACAAGTCAACAATGCCCGTTAATTAAACGCGCACGCACCCGGTGCACAAACGCGCTCGCGACAACGCCAAAACTACAATTAGGGTCACTCTATGTGAATAACACCAAGCCTAAAACCCAATTTGCATCAATTGCGCATTCACAACACATTTCATATTATAGGAATTAGGTTGTAGGTCATTAAAATTTCAATTAAATTCAAATCGGTTAATTTCCAAAAGTCTAGTAAGCACCCATACACCATTTTAGTTCAAGTCTTGACGTTTTATCAATTCTAATGGCCATAAAAATCACACACTAACTTAGTTAATCCATACCAACCTTTTCTAAAATTTTATCTCACCTAATTACACATCAATTAAAAACCTAGTTAGCAAGGTTATATAATTAGGAAAAATTAGAAGTAACAATTAACAAATTAGCAACTAGACTAGGTTTTTACATGTCTTGAAATATTAATCTACACTTACTAATTTGATTTATTTATAAAAACCCAAAACTCTAATTCAAATCCTTTCTTGAAATCTAAATCTTAAAATTAAACCCATAATTAAACACTTAATTAGCTTAGATTACAACAATACTAACAAGGTAACAAATTGAGTAAGATTATACCTCACAAATCTTGTAGATCTCATAGTTGTAAGTCCACGTTGCGACCCCCGGTTCTTACGGGGAGGCGGAAACGGTATAAAAATCAAATTTTTAGCGCAAGGGGCAACATGGACTAAACAAAGTCGGGATCTTTTCCTAAACTAAAACTAGCAAACTTGCTAAAGAGAGTTAGCTACTCGGATGAAGATGGTTATACCTAAACTTGAACTCCTTCTTCTTCAAACTTTTGTAGAGGTTGATGGTTCTCTTCTTGTCGCCTTCTTCCGTCGAAGATGGATCTACCTCGAGGGTTCAACCTTTGGGCTCTTTCTCGAACTTGGAGTGAACTAGAATCTCCGGCTTGCTAAACCCTTGATCCTAGAGTGAGTAGAGAGTGTCTAAGGGGTGCTTTTCTTGTTAAAGAGAGGGATTCTCAACACATGAGAAGGGTTCTCTTTTGCTAGAGGAAGAAGAAGATGATGTGAGGAGAGAGAAGCTAAATGAGATAATGAGCTCTCTTTTTCTTTCTTGCAACCATAATGCCAAAAGAAAAAGAATTATCTAAATTAATAATAATAATAATGAAAATGAAAAGGTTGATGGAAAGTTTAGGAATGACCATTATCATTTCAAACATTAAATGAATTTGCTAGAATCAAAGAGCATCTTTCTTTTGTAATGATGATGGTCAAAACTTCAACCATGGTCAACAAGTCAACCATGGTCAACAAGTCAACATAAAAACCAACCATGACACAATTTTATTTTATTATATATTATTAATTGATAAAACAAAAATCCATTAGGGTTTGGAAAAAGACGACTGTCAACTGTGCATACACACCCGTTCCGAAACCCTAATGAAAGTCCTCTTCCTCTTCCTCAAATAACTGTGCATACACACCTGCATCCTTGTTCCGAGGAACATGAATACTGAGAGATAAAAGCAACCCCAAAACATATACCAGCATCTGACTCAAACCAGAGCCAGCCAGTAATATCCGTCCGGACTCCAAACGTGCACAAGTGCGCGGATGAGAACGAACCCTGTCGCAAAACCATGCGACCTCTACTCTGTTTTTCCCAGAGGCGAATACCCTCTGTGTGGGACTCTAAAGACTCGACACTACGCTGGCAGTGGGTTTAACCACAGACCGCAAGCGGCACTAGCTGTGCGTAACGGTCCCTAGGTAGATGTCGACAAGAAGGCTGACGAGGTGAAACCCCATCTGTACTCCTACTGAGTCTGAATGTGACAGTCTCCGTACAGTCCGGTCTGTTCGTCTGATACATCGCATGTCGGGCCTAGGGGGCGGTAAAACGTCAGTCCCCCAATAGCGGTACAAGTCGTGTCGGAGTGAAGCCCAAAACACCCTGAGATAACACTGGAACCTACCAGTATATCTCGCTTGCCCTGGCCAGGGACTACTCGTGTAATGGCTCTCCTAGACACAGCGCGATGTCAACCCCCAATACCGGGAGAGACGAATCCTGTCTAACCGTCACTGCCTCCAAGTGCTTCGGGACTGCACCCAACCACCACCTGTTTGCACGACTCCTTTGAGCCGTGGTAGGGTAGTTATCAAAGTGCAGTGGGAACACACTCGAGGCGAAGTGCCAGTGTCAAGTCAGCGGACTAAGCTGTACTCATGTCACCTGGGAACTGATAACTGACGATAGGTATAATACCAACCTGTCAGTTCCCGACGAGTCCTGTCCAGTGTACTCGTAACCCAACGAGCACCCGTATACTATCTCCAGTACGACGTACTGATGGCTGTGGAACAGACCATCTCCCACACTGGGATGAGAAGCGCATACGCTAGTCTACTCCGGAGTATCGATGCCCTGTCTCGATAGTCCTACGACTAGGGACCTGTATAAGGATGTGCTTATAGATTACCCAGCCCCCACTAGTGTGACTGCCATCACAACGCTGGTAATCAAGCAAAGATCCTAAGGGCTCTACTAATGCGTATAAGTGATATACTGAAATAAACACAAGTACACATTGAAGTAGAAACAAACCAAGTAGCATACTACTATATTGAGCAAGATTGTTTATACAAGGTGAATATCCCAAGCTTCCATCAAGTAATATACAAACTAGTATGATACAGTAATGGCCTCTAGGGCATATACACTAACAATCTCCCACTTGCACTAAGGCCATGAACTGGCGTACCGAAGACCTATCATCTCTATCAGCCGCTCGAACTGAGTCTGGGGTAAGGCCTTGGTGAATGGATCTGCAGTGTTCTCTTCTGAAGCAACCCTCCGAACCTCGATCTCCTTGCGATCTACGATCTCCCTGATCAGGTGATACCGCCTCAAGATGTGCCTGGATCTCTGATGGGACCTGGGTTCCTTCGCTAAAGCTATAGCCCCGTTGTTGTCGCAATACAGAGGTATTGGGTCAACAATGGACGGAACCACCTGAAGTTCTTTCAAGAACTTCCTCATCCAGACAGCTTCTTTTGCAGCATCAGATGCAGCGATGTATTCCGCTTCCATAGTCGAGTCTGCTACGGTTTCCTGTTTGGAACTCTTCCAACACACCGCCCCTCCGTTGAGGGTAAAGACAAAACCCGACATGGACTTGGAATCATCCTTGTCACTCTGGAAGCTGGAGTCAGCAAAGGCCTCGATCTGGAGGTCTTTTCCGCCATACACCAAGAACATCTCCTTAGTCCTTCTCAGGTACTTGAGAATGTTCTTTACTGCTATCCAGTGTTTCTCCCCAGGGTTTGACTGATACCTGCTTACCACACTCAGTGCATAAGCTACATCCGGTCTGGTCCACAACATCGCATACATTATAGAGCCTACCGCAGAAGCGTAGGGTATAATAGACATGCGATCCCTTTCCAAATCAGTCTTGGGAGACATCTCTTTAGAGAGGGTGATCCCATGACAAGCCGGTAGGTTACCGCGCTTGGAATCTTCCATACTGAATCTTTTCAGTACGGTGTCGATGTACCTGGACTGTGAAAGTCCTAATATCCTCTTGGATCTATCACGATGGATCCGGATCCCCAGGATGTATGAGGCATAACCCAGGTCTTTCATGGAGAACCTGTGTGACAAGAAACCCTTGACAGATTATAGCATAGGAATGTCATTTCCTATTAAGAGAATGTCATCCACGTATAAAACAAGGAATACTACAGTTCTCGCTACAAATCTACTATAGATGCATGGTTCATCTGGATTTTTGATAAAGTCAAATTCCTTGACCGTCTCATCAAAACAGATGTTCCAACTCCGCGATGCCTGCTTTAGTCCATAGATGGACTTAAGGAACTTGCACACCTTTCCGCTGCTCCCACTCTGAATGAAACCCTCTGGCTGATCCATATAGACACACTCCTCTAAATTTCCATTTAGAAAAGCGGTTTTTACGTCCATCTGCCAAATCTCATAATCGTGGAAGGAAGCAATGGTAAGAAGGATCCGAATGGATTTCAGCATAGCCACTGGAGAAAAAGTTTCGTCATAGTCCAAGCCAGGTCTTTGACGGAAACCCTTTGCTACAAGTCTAGCTTTATAGGTCTCAACCTATCCATCTACACCAATCTTCCTTTTGAAGATCCACTTGCATCCTATGGGTTTTACCCCGTCTGGAGCAATGTCCAACGTCCATACTTTGTTGGTGTACATGGACTCCATTTCGGTCCGCATTGCATCCAGCCATTTTACCGAGTCAACGCTCTGAACGGCCTGCTGGAAGCTAGTAGGCTCATCATAATCTATGATGCAATCCTCTCTATCCCCGTCTATGAGAAAACCGTAGTATCTCTCGGGCGGATGAGACTGCCTACTACTCCTGCGGAGCGGCGTAGGAATGTCCTGTTCATTTGAACCCTCTGGTTCTACTAAGCTTTCAGTAATAGTCTGTGGTTCTGGAATTTCTTCCAGTTCTACTGCGCTCCCACTTAATTCTTTTTCTAAGAACTGGTGTTCTAGAAAGTGGGCATGACGAGAAACAAGAACTTTTTGTTCCTCTTCGTAGTAGAAGAGATATCCCTTGGAATTCTTTGGATATCCCACAAACTTACACAGTACTGAGCGCGCCTCGAGCTTGTCCGCATACTGCTTTTTAACAAAAGCTGGACTTCCCCAAGTCTTAATGTGACTGAGATGGGGTCTCTTCCCACACCACATCTCATATGGTGTAGTAGGCACAGTCTTAGTAGGAACTCGGTTCAAAAGGTACACAGCTGATTCTAGCGCATACCCCCAGAATGATCGCGGTAACACAGCGTTACTCATCATGGACCGTACCATATCCAATAGGGTTCGGTTCCGTCTCTCCGATACACCGTTGTGTTGCGGAGTGTATGGAGGAGTAAGCTGAGAGAGAATCCCGTTCTCTTTTAAATAATTCAGGAACTCGGCACTTAAGTATTCTCCACCTCGATCCGATCTTAGAATCTTGATACTTTTGCCGGTTTGTTTTTCTACTTCATTCTTATATTCCTGGAATTTTTCAAAAGCTTCGGACTTATGTTTCATTAAGAAGACATAACCGTATCTTGAAAAATCATCCGTAAAAGTAATGAAGTAAGAATAACCGCTTCGCGCATGTGTAGACATTGGACCGCACACGTCGCTGTGTACGAGTCCCAAGAGCTCGCTCGCTCTTACTCCGTGTCCAGTGAACGGAGTCTTTGTCATCTTTCCTTTGAGACAGGATTGACAAGTGGCATACGATTGATATTCGAACGGATCCAAATATCCTTCTGTATGTAACTTAGTCAACCTTCTCTCAATGATGTGACCCAGTCTACAATGCCATAAGAAAGTCTGATTGATATCTGGAGACTTTCTTTTGTGTGTATTCTGGACATTGAAAAACTGTGGTTGGTTTAATACGTATATACCATTGCTCAGTGTACCTGACCCAATCAGAACTTGATTAAGGTGAATGTTTACAACATTACTTACAAACGCAAATTCATAACCTTCTTTAGAAACCAAAGATACAGAAATGATATTACAAGTTGCGTTGGGTAAAAAAAAGCAATTACGCAAAACCAAAACATGCCCATTTGACATTCCCAGGTGATAGTCCCCCACGGCTTTAGCATCCATGCTAGCTCCGTTCGCAACTCTGAGGGTCATGTCACCTGCCTTTAAAACCCTACGGTTTCTCAACGCCTGCAAAGAATTACAGATATGAGATCCTGATCCGGTATCCAATACCCAGGAAGTAGAGTTTATAGAAAGACAGTTTTCAATAACATACACACCTGAAGCTGAAGCCGCAACCTGCTTCAGTTCCTGTGTCCTGGCCTTCCAAGCCCTGCAATCCTTTTTCCAGTGTCCACTCTTATGACAATAGAAGCATTCTTCCTTTCCAACAAGCTTCCCCGCAATCTTTGTTGCCTTTTCCTTTCTCTTCGTACCCACTTTACCAACACCGCCTCTTGGTTTGGCGGGGGCTTTCTTCCTCTTTCCCTTGGCTTTCGCCTTGGACCTAGAGGAAGAAGATCCTTCTACAAACAAAGCGGGTGTTTCCCTACCCTTCTGTAGGGTGCCCTCTGCGCTCCTCAGCAGGTTGAGGAGTTCTGAAAGTTCAACATCCTTTTTCTTGTAAGTTGAAGTTCAGTGTAAACTGGGCGTAAGTGGATGGAAGGGACTGGAGAATTAAATCCGTATAGAGTTCACTGTCCAACGTGGTCCCAAGTTCCGCGAGCTCCTCAGTGTAGCCAATCATCTTAAGCACGTGGTCCGCTACCGATGATCCGACGGCCAACTTTGTCGAAAATAACTTCTTCGACACTTCGTATCTTCCGATACGAGACTGCTCTCCATACAGTTCTTTTGTATGGAGAAATATGGACTCGAGGTCCATATTCTCATGCCTCCTCTGATGTTCGTTGTCCATAGAGGCAAGCACGAGGCACCTGGCCTTCGCGCAATCAATCTCCCAAGTCTTACGGATTTCCTTATCCGCGACGCTGGAGGTGGGACCTGGGACGGGGGGAGCTTTGGTGGTAAGAAGATACCCCAGCTTGTCGTAAGCGATTGCCAATTTGACATTCCTGAGCCAATCTTTGTAGTTTGGCCCTGTCAGTATGTTTTTATCTAGAAGTAACTTAAGTCCAGTCATTTCGATTTGGTTGCTGCAAGGGGGAGAGAAGAAACACTTTAGCACGATGCTCTTGCAAGTTTAGAATGGTTTTTAATTTGTCTAAACAGGATGGCTCCCACTGTCTCTCGAATCCCTCCTCAAACCACAGAGGAAGAATTAGCCGGGATCAATCCCACCGTACAATACTTGCTTAACTGTTCAGCCAGGCCAGTGTCGGTACTTCGAGGGAGGTTTTCCAACGCTTTCGTGAAGTTCCTTAATTTAAGAACCCCTTTTCCCTGGGGGCGTAGCCCCGCTAACACCTTTCTAGGCACCTACTAGGTTTATAGCATTGATCATTTAGTGAGAAATTTCCCGAGGAGTAGCATATACTCACAGTAGGATCGGGATCCAAATATCATCGCGTGACGAAAATGAAGGAATCCTACCATAATCATCACACTCCAAATGGTATGCAAATCTAGCAAGTTTCAGTACTTATGAAACTCCCGATGTAGATTTTTGCCCCATGCTCTTATGACCTTGACTTTGGCCAAAATATCATAAGTCACATGTCAAGTTCTACCCGTCACTTTCCAGGTTAATTTGGATCCATCCGTACATACCTTTGACTTTGGCCAAAATGGCAGCACGACTGTCCCAAACCAACGCATCTATCTATGCTACACATGAACACCCAATAGCTACCAATCACTGTGCCTTGACTTTGGCCAAAATACACAGCTTGAATACTATTTCCTATTCATACGAAACGACGGAGGGCTACGAATGGTTTTGGTAAAACCGTGAACGTAGTGAACTTGATATAATCGATGGAACGAGATAGCTTTTAGAAGGAGTGGCTCAAGCTCCGCATTTAAAAGTTAGTTTTGAAAAGAACCGAGTGGTTTTTCGAAAGTGTTCCAACGACTTTAACTTGGTTTATTATCTTGCATTAGTTCTTTTAATGCATGATATTCTTGCATTAGTTCTTTTAATGCGTCCCATCATTTAATCCTACCATTGCAGAAAACAACCAAAATTTGACGTACGCTTATGCCATTCGCATTCGCCACGGGGTCCCGTCATCACTCGTTAGGTTACTTAACTAACGACAGAGTGGGGGCTGGGCTAGCGCGGCTGTAAAACATAAGCAACGCCTAAATAGAAAGCAATGATAGACATTACAGATCACAGATGAATACATTGGATATACTAGCAATCCGCAATCCTTTCGAGCCTGCAACGAAAAGCGGATTACACGGTCGCGGTGAATAGCAAATACCCCACCCAAGACCCCTACGGTTGCGGCAAACTACCCGCCAAGTACTCGGCAGTTTGTGCACCCCTCCATGGGTCTATCCTAGGAGCAAAAACAGTAAAAAAAATTATACAATGACGGCTACAACCCCGACCCGGTTGTGCGGCCAAACAAATAATAATATTACATCAATTTACATTTACAATGAATGAAAGAAAAACAAAAGCTCATCTCACATCCACCCCGGCTATTCACCCGCGACAGTCCAACACATTCATATACACAATCCAATATCAAACACAGATCATGTATAACCCCGACTAATCGACTTATAGCGATTAGCCGACGTTCAATACATGCAAACATCACAGATATAACCACCATAGTCAAAGTGCAGTGAAGTTCGGAAAAATACGGAATTATAGGACCCCAAAAGTAAATTTCAGTTCTGGAAAATCTGGGCACATATAATATATCTTAAAAATCCCAAAACCAACTCAGAGACACACTGCACGAAAAACGATGCAGAGAGGACAACAAACGGCGGCGGTTCCGCCGCAAATGCCTACCTCATGCCGCGGAACCGCGGCGGTTTAGATGAATCAATGGATCGTTTTTCATGGGTGTTCACACAAAACCCTGAGCCGAATTTAGAAGTATAAAGTTTTTCATTTAGAGCAGAAAAAATTTCAACAGAAACTTAGGGTTTTAGTTTTTCCGGTTTTGCGATTTTTCGGTTTCGAACTTCCATACACTTCGCTACCAAGCTAGTTTAAGTTTAGTTAGGCTCTGATACCACTGTAAGTCCATGTTGCGACCCCCGGTTCTTACGGGGAGGCGGAAACGGTATAAAAATCAAATTTTTAGCGCAAGGGGCAACATGGACTAAACAAAGTCGGGATCTTTTCCTAAACTAAAACTAGCAAACTTGCTAAAGAGAGTTAGCTACTCGGATGAAGATGGTTATACCTAAACTTGAACTCCTTCTTCTTCAAACTTTTGTAGAGGTTGATGGTTCTCTTCTTGTCGCCTTCTTCCGTCGAAGATGGATCCACCTCGAGGGTTCAACCTTTGGGCTCTTTCTCGAACTTGGAGTGAACTAGAATCTCCGGCTTGCTAAACCCTTGATCCTAGAGTGAGTAGAGAGTGTCTAAGGGGTGCTTTTCTTTTTAAAGAGAGGGATTCTCAACACATGAGAAGGGTTCTCTTTTGCTAGAGGAAGAAGAAGATGAAGTGAGGAGAGAGAAGCTAAATGAGATAATGAGCTCTCTTTTTCTTTCTTGCAACCATAATGCCAAAAGAAAAAGAATTATCTAAATTAATAATAATAATAATGAAAATGAAAAGGTTGATGGAAAGTTTAGGAATGACCATTATCATTTCAAACATTAAATGAATTTGCTAGAATCAAAGAGCATCTTTCTTTTGTAATGATGATGGTCAAAACTTCAACCATGGTCAACAAGTCAACCATGGTCAACAAGTCAACATAAAAACCAACCATGACACAATTTCATTTTATTATATATTATTAATTGATAAAACAAAAATCCATTAGGGTTTGGAAAAAGACGACTGTCAACTGTGCATACGCACCCGTTCCGAAACCCTAATGAAAGTCCTCTTCCTCTTCCTCAAATAACTGTGCATACACACCTGCATCCTTGTTCCGAGGAACATGAATACTGAGAGATAAAAGCAACCCCAAAACATATACCAGCATCTGACTCAAACCAGAGCCAGCCAGTAATATCCGTCCGGACTCCAAACGTGCACAAGTGCGCGGATGAGAACGAACCCTGTCGCAAAACCATGCGACCTCTACTCTGTTTTGCCCAGAGGCGAATACCCTCTGTGTGGGACTCTAAAGACTCGACACTACGCTGGCAGTGGGTTTAACCACAGACCGCAAGCGGCACTAGCTGTGCGTAACGGTCCCCAGGTAGATGTCGACAAGAAGGCTGACGAGGTGAACCCTATCTGTACTCCTACTGAGTCTGAATGTGACAGTCTCCGTACAGTCCGGTCTGTTCGTCTGATACATCGCATGTCGGGCCTAGGGGGCGGTGAAACGTCAGTCCCCCAATAGCGGTACAAGTCGTGTCGGAGTGAAGCCCAAAACACCCTGAGATAACACTGGAACCTACCAGTATATCTCGCTTGCCCTGGCCAGGGACTACTCGTGTAATGGCTCTCCTAGACACAGCGCGATGTCAACCCCCAATACCGGGAGAGACGAACCCTGTCTTACCGTCACTGCCTCCAAGTGCTTCGGGACTGCACCCAACCACCACCTGTTTGCACGACTCCTTTGAGCCGTGGTAGGGTAGTGATCAAAGTGCAGTGGGAACACACTCGAGGCGAAGTGCCAGTGTCAAGTCAGCGGACTAAGCTGTACTCATGTCACCTGGGAACTGATAACTGACGATAGGTATAATACCAACCTGTCAGTTCCCGACGAGTCCTGTCCAGTGTACTCGTAACCCAACGAGCACCCGTATACTATCTCCAGTACGACGTACTGATGGCTATCGGACAGACCATCTCCCATACTGGGATGAGAAGCGCATACGCTAGTCTACTCCGGAGTATCGATGCCCTGTCTCGATAGTCCTACGACTAGGGACCTGTATAAGGATGTGCTTATAGATTACCCAGCCCCCACTAGTGTGACTGCCATCACAACGCTGGTAATCAAGCAAAGATCCTAAGGGCTCTACTAATGCGTATAAGTGATTTACTGAAATAAACACAAGTACACATTGAAGTAGAAACAAACCAAGTAGCATACTACTATATTGAGCAAGATTGTTTATACAAGGTGAATATCCCAAGCTTCCATCAAGTAATATACAAACTAGTATGATACAGTAATGGCCTCTAGGGCATATACACTAACAATAGTAAACTTAGCCTCTAAAAACCCATCTTGCTCCAAGATCCAAGCTTGATTTGGCCAAGGAAAATTGGTTAAAGGTTAAACTAGGGATTAATGAGACTTGTATTGGTTTTTAATGCAATTTTAGAGATTTTTTGATGAGGCAAAGAGGTGAGGAAATGGGGAGGGCTGCAGCAGGAAGCTCGGCCAGAAGAGGGAGGAAGAGGGGTGTGTGGATGTGTGGGGGAAATTTCTAAGTCAAAGACACCCATACCTCACATGTATACACCCATGCTTAATTTCTTTATTCTATTCTTATCAAATTTCAATTCATTTTAATGAAGTGGGGCAATGAGTGGGGATGGGGGGGGCTGCCAAGGCTGCTGGTTCAGCCACTAGGGAAGGTTTTTGGATGAGTGAGTGAGGAAGTTCCATGCAAAGAAAGCCCAATTCAACATGCTACATACCCCTTTGTTTATTATAATTTATTTAAGCTTTTCTTTTACATTTTCTAACCATCTTGACAAATTTCAATTCATTTCAGAAACAATATTTTTCATGTTAGTTTGAAGTGTCAAGATGCACAAAATTGTTTCAACTCATTCCAATTTGAAATTTTCCCTAATTAAATGTATTAGTGACGGCTTAAAATAATATTAAAATAATTAATTTCGGAAAAAAATTCAGAAAATTAGAAATTTTACCAGTGGCTCAATAAACACCAAATACTAGTAATTACATATCTAGAATATGTATATTTAATTTTATGTTAGAGATATTTACATTTTGACTTTTTACGGAAAACCCCCTTATTTTATCGATTTTCCGAAATTTCACCGAAACGATTTTCAAAACGGTACAATCTTCCCCCCTTAAAAAAATTCGGTCCCCGAATTTAAAGTAAAACTCCCCCCAAATACTAAAACATCTAAACCAAAACCATCAAGTCGTCGGGGCTCCGAAATTGTAAATACATAAAACAAATCGTAGCGCACCGCATGCGCATGAAAAATGAGCATACAACTCAAATCAAAACTCCGTCAAGCATCCCGCAATCATCGGAGTCATGGGGAAGACATCAATGCCAAATCCAAAGCAAAACCAATATGATATAACTTGAAACTATACATGTAAATATCGAATCTATATATGTAAGTATCTGAAGGAAATGCATGCCAAACCTCTTTAAGTCGCTGTGCAACGCGTATAACACTGCACAGTGGCGGACTTCTATCATAAGAAAATAACTATATACATATATACCTTTGTTTGAAATGTACGTTCCGTCGTTTTGAAAACAATTTAGAATGGTCTCCTTGTTTTAAACATTTCGTGTCATATCAGACAAGTAGGTAAATGCTGAGGCTATAGCTCGCTTTTTGGAAATCCCTTCAATAACTATCAATGCATGCAAATTATATTCAGGTACTGTCCTCTGACTAGTCCTGCTCAGTACGAAAACACATAGCAATATCATAAAAACGTACTGCTCTATAAGAAAAATCAATCCCAAAATACGCGTATGAATACTACGTGCGTCTGGTACGCACGAAAATCAAAATCCAAATATGTGCCATACATATGCACAGAAACAACATCTAAGTGCATCAGGTGTGCACGAAACATCTGTCGTAGGCAACATGTGTGCCTGACAGCAAAATCAGGTGCATCCATCGTGCACGAAATCATGAAATCCAATATCAAGTGCCGAATATACGCAAAATCTAATCAGGTGCACAAGGTGCACAAAACAAATATCGAACATCACCATCGAAATCGAAGTCCAGTGCATCTAAATGCACAATATACGTAACACTGCACTGCAAGCATATATGAACTATACCGAGTGCAAAAACCAAATCGTGTGCGTATATACGCACAAATCAACTCAACTGTATGAAATCCATATAATCACAAACATGAGAACCAAGGCACGAAAACGATATCAAGTGCAACAACCGTGCAAAAATCGTAAATACTCAGCATGTGCAACCATGGTCCATGAAGACAAATATCATGAAACTCAATCATCAAAATCAATCATGCGAATAAATCGCCTAAAATACGCAAAATCAAGTATGGCGGAATAGTCCCGCTCAAGCACATCCTCCAAGAATCTCTGGCCAACTGTCGTGGTTACTCATAGCATATCTCGTTGACGATCCTGAAATCTGGCCTGCTGGTGTGCGTAACATGACCACTCCTGGGTCCGAGTCTTCTCGTAATTTATTCCAGAAAAGTCCTGTCGAGGTCTATCCCAAATCTCGTCTCTGCCGAACTGTCTGGAAGTCATCGTCCTTTACTATATCTGCGTCTTGCTCTGGAACGACTGCATTCTCATCGCGACTCCTCTGGAAGGTATATCTAAGCACAATGCCTCGTCATGCGTATCACATCTCTGATTTCGGCGGAGTGGAACGTCGTCTTATCCAGATCTTGTACGGACCTCTTTACTCCACTTTCTCTAATGTCGACTGCTTCGGACTCGTCTCATCGTGGCTACATGGACTGAGCTCCAACGGCTATCCTCGTATCGGGAGTCTCCTAAGAAATGCATCTCACCACCTAGCATCCAAATTAAGTCGAGCCATCCGATCGAGTCGTCAAAACCTCATAATCCCCCAAGAGCTCAACCTCTTGGGCACAGTTTAATAGTATCGAGTACATACCACAGTATCGGTGGTCCGGCCGTAGAAGGGCAAACCCAAGCCTCACTAATGGCGCCGTAGAACTGCCGCAAACCCGAAGGTTCAAAAGCTTTCACACAGTCATTAAGTCGAGTTAGGGTTTCATTCTTCTAGAGGGACCATAGAATTGCCTGCATGTCTTTTCGACTATTTTAAACTTGGAATAATAGGTTTCTGACATTCGATCGTCTCTGTCGACTCCCAACGTCTCCGCGTGAAGTCGTCTCTAGCTTGAATCAATCTATCTGATAACCTCGCATCGGGGTAGGCGAACGATCCACATGTCCTAGTCATTCATCCTCGATGACTAGCGACCTTCTATCATCTCTTAGTACAACTCGTTCTGCACTAACTCCAGCATCTGGGGCAATATCTTGTCGTTCGCAGCAATAACTGGCTCGCTCGTCTGTACGCTGAACAGTGACTCGACCATCATGAATAAGCAACACACCAACGGTCATCAAAATCTGGCCGGCCTCTATCATTGGCTCAATCCTCTAGTGTCGATCAGCACATCCGAGTAACCTCATAAAGGCGATCCGCTAAACTCTCGTAGCGCGGAAACACAGTAAAAAGACACATCTCTGCAATCGTGTATCGCCGGAATTTCGCCCTGGTCAGTCCTCATTCGTGACAAGCTCGTGCTGACCGCAACTCTAGCTGTAGCTCTCCCTGCCCGTAGTCGTGGCAGCAAAACCATAACTGGTACTGATGAGGCTAGATCGGAATGAATATACTACTGAGCAAAGAAGTGTACATCCTAAGGCTTCTTAAGTGGAGTAGCGTATCGTAAATATGCCGCGGAACATACCTACGGTACGTCACTCTACTTTAGTCACCTATTCCATCAACCAAGGGTCATCCTACGCTCCGAAGGTAAAACCTAACGCTTTGATACCAACTTTGTCATGACCCGAAAGTACGGAACATGACCGTCACGTAAACTACGAACGTCTCGAGGCGTCCGTAATCTAAGTAAACCGAAAACCCAGAAATGCAAACCAAGAAAAGTAGTAGAGTGAAGGAAAACCAATTTAAACAAGTAGTTTTAATAGCATAAGCCTAATTATGCGGTTAAAAAAAACATCAATATTTCCCGAAAATTTCGGCAGAGTCTCCTTTGTAAATACTGGCTCCCAAACGGGATACAACATGAATAGTATACGAAATCAATAAAAGGCATCCCCAAGCGGGAGCTAGCTCTTCGTCAATCGACGGTCACAACCACACAAGCAATAAAATTTACAACGCTAACGGCGAGGATCAAAAACTCAAATCCACGAGAACACCACAGAAATAAAACGCGCGACTCTAAGGTCGAAAGAATAACATCACTGGTCTCTATCTCAAAAATAAACACATGTTTGGTTGATGGAACTTCTAGATACAGCAGAATAATAATATACAAGATATACAATGGGGGTACGATACAAAACTCACCTACTAGCAAATCACACGAAGGAAACTATGCCCGCAAGCCGTAATGAAACCTGTACGGCAAACCTGCAAGAAACCGGGGCACAACGGGGGTGAGTTGCTAACTCGTGAATAGAAAAACATCTACACACAGAAATCACATAAATAACGCAACCTAGGTCAATGATCATAATATGCAGCCTATAACAATGGCTAGGGTAATGTCTAACCCGAGTGTGATCTCATGTGCCCGTGTCAGTGCCTCAGGTAGCAATATATCATATGAATGAGGTATGAATGCATGAAAACAGAATACGTGTAAATGTAGAAACTGTTTTCATAAACTAGTGATATTTCCTTTGTATTTTTAAAATGAGGTATCATAAATGAAATCAGCATCAATAGTGTCTAGCATCGACACAAAACATGAATCTCAATGTCTCAAAACCTCAGGCTCCGGCTATCCGGACTGGCCTGTATCATCAAATCTCAGTACCTCAATATCTAGAAATCTCAATGTCTCAATCTCAATATCTAGGGCGCCGTCAGTCCAGACCGGCCCCTACCATCCATCTCAAGACCACGACTGTATCCTCCGGATATCCGACGCGTCGGGTAAAATCACCGGTAGGTAGTCTCCCCCTGCCAGGCTCATCGTCATCACCACGAGCTTCTTGCCCCGGGGTAACTTACCGGGTCCACTATGTACCCGAAACGGTTCATCCAACTCCTCGAATCGGGTCTCGAAATCCATCAGCAAACTCATGGTGGACGACTCATACATCATGGGAAAAACCGCGCTTTTCATGTAAAAAGAGAAAGAAGAAGTTTGTATATGTTTTGCAGTTTTCCCCAAATCCAGAAAATCTCATGGAAATCCGAATCCAAAACCTCAATAGCACGTAAAAAAGTGAATATATGCATGAGAATCCATGAATGCGGCATAACAATGAATAACAGTATGCATGAAGTAGCAGGTAATAACTACAATATCTAAACTAACATATAAGGCAAGTACACTAATATCATGTCTAAACTATTAGCTAACAGGCTATGTCAAGCGATAATATCTTCTAAGGTGTACGTGACATGGCAATTACCGATGAAGATGTGTGTGAGCCGGAAAGTAAGTGTACGTGGTACATACGCATCATCGGTAATGGTGCTGGTGTCCTAACCATAAGATATCAACAGTAGAATATGAAGCATAATATAAGCATGTGATGCGGAGAGAACAACAATAATGAGCGGGAGCTGAATACTAGACGCAACGATAACTAATCTGCATTAACCTAATATAAGTCTTACATTGGTGCCTTTTGAAATAACATGAATCGTGGGGTTTTGAAAATAGGGGCTACGGTGTTTTTAAGAAAAGATACGTTTTTTGAAATATCTGTAGAATCCCTTGACCTGTCTTTTAAAATACGCACGATTCGTAAGCTTTGAAATAGGTAGGAACCGAATCTAATCTAACAACTAACTAAACTAAAGGGCTAAGCTACAAGCTAGACTACAGGTAAGGAAACCGCCTAACATCTGAGTCGATACATATACATACCTGTATATATATTAGTCGGTGATCCCGCCTCAATAACATCATATCCGATACCATATCTATAATCAGACATCCCAAGTTAAGAGTGCGGATCAATCATCAAGATATAGCTCGTACGTAAATCCGTCGTACGGCATCCCTAAATCTGGGTACGGGTCAATATCATATTCCTCACAGTATTCCTCTGGTATCCTCTTTATCCAAGATCATAGTCTAGGGTACTGACCTATGTCTAGTATAATACTAATACCCTCAATATACCCATGATCTGACTACTGATCGACAATCTCGAACAAACCGATATCGTCAGCACCTATCATCATCAAGGGGTATATATCGCCCGATACGGCCTAATATCAATATCCTAGCATATCCTGCCTCATATCACGATCACATGTCGACTACATAATGTATATGTCACTATTGCTATGGCATCATCATTCCCAAAATCCTCTAAAGTATCCAGACGTATCTCAATCATGAATCCTATCATATCACCGATATCATAATCCAGATCGAACTCACCGACTCATATCAATCCCAAGTATCATCCTCAAGTCCGTATGTGAACACAAATCCCAAACCCATATGAACACATATCTATGTAGAATCCCATCTATGCACATATGACGTGAGGATGTATGCAAGTATGTATGTGTGGGTATGTATGTGTAGCGCACCCACTACCCTAGGGTTTCGTAACCATTTACCAATCCAACATACCAATATCCATTTAAACATCAATAATTTATCACAATGAACATAAAATGATTGTTGGTGTGTATACGCATCCGTATACATCACCACGGACTGCGGGGGTGATTTACGCCATCCACCCGACTACTCCCCGTAGATATAAATCTACTCACCTGGATGCCTCGGCTACTCTGATTCGATTCCAGCTCCACCATCTCCGCGCCACATGCAACGGCTCTGCACCCGATCCTAGGGATGTGCACAAGGAAAACAAGAGAATAAATATAAATAGTCGCGGACACAATTGACACAAGTCAACAATGCGCGTTAATTAAACGCGCACGCACCCGGCGCACAAACGCGGTCGCGACAACGCCAAAACTACAATTAGGGTCACTCTATGTGAATAACACCAAGCCTAAAACCCAATTTGCATCAATTGCGCATGCACAACACATTTAATATTATAGGAATTAGGTTGTAGGTCATTAAAATTTCAATTAAATTCAAATCGGTTAATTTCCAAAAGTCTAGTAAGCACCTATACACCATTTTAGTTCAAGTCTTGACGTTTTATCAATTCTAATGGCCACAAAAATCACACACTAACTTAGTTAATCCATACCAACCTTTTCTAAAATTTTATCTCACCTAATTACACATCAATCTCACCTAATTACACATCAATTAAAAACCTAGTTAGCAAGGTTATATAATTAGGAAAAATTAGAAGTAACAATTAACAAATTAGCAACTAGACTAGGTTTTTACATGTCTTGAAATATTAATCTACACTTACTAATTTGATTTATTTATAAAAACCCAAAACTCTAGTTCAAACCCTTTCTTGAAATCTAAATCTTAAGATTAAACCCATAATTAAACACTTAATTAGCTTAGATTACAACAATACTAACAAGGTAACAAATTGAGTAAGATTATACCTCACAAATCTTGTAGATCTCATAGTAAACTTAGCTTCTAAAAACCCATCTTGCTCCAAGATCCAAGCTTGATTTGGCCAAGGAAAATTGGTTAAAGGTTAAACTAGGGATTAATGAGACTTGTATTGATTTTTAATGCAATTTTAGAGATTTTTTGATGAGGCAAAGAGGTGAGGAAATGGGGAAGGCTGCAGCAGGAAGCTCGGCCAGAAGAGGGAGGAAGAGGGGTGTGTGGATGTGTGGGGGAAATTTCTAAGTCAAAGACACCCATACCTCACATGTATACACCCATGCTTAATTTCTTTATTCTATTCTTATCAAATTTCAATTCATTTTAATGAAGTGGGGCAATGAGTGGGGATGGGGGGGCTGCCAAGGCTGCTGGTTCAGCCACTAGGGAAGGTTTTTGGGTGAGTGAGTGAGGAAGTTCCATGCAAAGAAAGCCCAATTCAACATGCTACATACCCCTTTGTTTATTATAATTTATTTAAGCTTTTCTTTTACATTTTCTAACCATCTTGACATATTTCATTTCATTTCAGAAGCAATATTTTTCATGTTAGTTTAAAGTGTCATGATGCACAAAATTGTTTCAACTCATTCCAATTTGTAATTTCCCTAATTAAATGTATTAGTGACGGCTTAAAATAATATTAAAATAATTAATTTCGGAAAAAATTTCAGAAAATTAGAAATTTTACCAGTGGCTCAATAAACACCAAATACTAGTAATTACATAGCTAGAATATGTATATTTAATTTTATATTAGAGATATTAACATTTTGACTTTTTACGGAAAACCCCCTTATTTTATCGATTTTCCGAAATTTCACCGAAACGATTTTCAAAACGCTACATATGTGTATCTATATGTAAGCATGTATGTATGATGCATCTCATATGCGCAATAGCATAAGAATCAATGTCTCCATGTCGGTGACAAAACAATACCACATAGGTATATGTAACCCTAGCAAGGTAAGTGGGTGTACATGTAAGTATGTATGCATGATGTACACGTAGCTAGCAAGGTATATGAGTGTACATGTAAGTATATATGCATGATGTACATGTAGATAGCAAAGTATATAAGTGTACATGTAATAAGGATGCAATACCCT
Source organism: Agapanthus africanus (assembly GCA_030015575.1). Taxonomy (NCBI): domain Eukaryota; kingdom Viridiplantae; phylum Streptophyta; class Magnoliopsida; order Asparagales; family Amaryllidaceae; genus Agapanthus; species Agapanthus africanus. The sequence goes on along the minus strand of JASDDO010000029.1, from coordinate 196,515,615 downwards.
CCAGGTATATGTGTAGATGTAGCATAGCAAAGTATGCGTATATACATGTCAATAATGATGCAATACCCTCCAGGTATATGTGTAGCTGTACCATAGCAAAGTATGTGTATATACATGTTAATAATGATGCAATACCCTCCAGGTATATGTGTAGCTGTAGCATAGCAAGGTATGTGTATATACCTATCACTAATGATGTAATACCATACGGGTGTATATAAGGATGCATGCAAGATGTACATGTAGCTATGTCTCATATGTGTATATACCTATCACTAATGGTACAATAACATATTGGTATAGGGGTAGCTAGCATGTAGGCATGGAAGGGCATATGTGTAAGCATGTAGGTATACTGGTATGCTATATGTCATATGCACAAAGGAATATGAATCAATGTTTCAATGTCCCTAACCAATACAATGTTATGTATGTATTGATGTCAGCTATATCTCATATGCACAATGGAAATAAGGATCAAGTCTCAATGTCCCTAATCAATACAATATCACATAGGTATAGGGTTGTGCGTGTCATGGCAATTATCGACGGAGTGTGTGTAGCATACAATTAGTGCTCGTGCAACATGAACCGTCAATTAATACTATATCCATATGCAATAGGAAAATGAGGTATGCAACAAGGGTACAGATGCACAATTAATGTCCTTATACTTAATATCAAGAATCATATTATTTAATCTAGCGCAGACGCATAACGCCATGCAGGAGATTCCCTTGTAGATGTTAATTCAGCTCACAGATGATCTTTGGCTAAGTAAAGCCAACCACTAGCTTTCCCTTCTTCGCAGCGTCCGAAGTCTCCGCCTGCGTCCCTAAGATCATAAAACAACAATATAACAAGTTGACATTAGCAATCGACCAATAACACGTATCCACTACGTTTGACCGACGCACCAACTCTAAATATACTCTCAAGTGTTCGTTTAGTGGATAACGTGCATAGCGACACAACGAAACCAACCCAAGAGTCAAAGCTACACAAGATCACGAACCGTGTTGGATAACGTAATGCGCGTAGTCGTAACACTAGAAACAAGAAAAGTGAACCCAGATTTTGTATACTATCAAAACTCAAAAATCAAACCCTACCAAGTACACAAAAACCACTCCAGACAGATACCCTGAAAAACTCAAACCCAAACTCCTCAAGAAGGCTGAGGTCGCCGGAATTCCCCAGTGTGTCGCCAGCCAAAACCGAGCAGAAGGGGTTCGTGTTTCAGGTGAAGGCTTAGGGTCTCTGTAACAACACAACTACACTGCTAGATTTTCTAGTACACACTCTGGGTCACAGCAGATCACAGATATCATAATATGACAATAAAAATACGATATGTGCACGAAACTAAACTTGAAGCGTTCTAAACTGAAACGAATAAGCTATACAACACTATAACATCCTATTTAACAGATAGAGATCATTACCCAACCACAAAAGCTCAAAGATCTTAGCTTTCCAAGCTCCAAGGGATCCTAGAGGTAAAACAAGGCTTAGGATGTGATTTGGGTGAGATTTGATGATGTTTGGTGTATGTTTAGTGAAAGATGAGTGGGGGTTTCAGTTGAGGCTTAGAGTGGATGAAGAAATAATGAGAAAGAGATAAGTGAAGTGGGAAGGAGAGAGGGTGATATGAAAAGAGAGAGAGGTGAGTGTAGGGTGAGTGCACCTCCATCATTAATGCAAGCATTAATGCTCACCAAAAGTCACCATGCCACCTCCTCTCCAAAACAAAACACAAGAAAATATCTCACACAAATATCTAGGGGTTTAAGGTTAAGGTTAAAAAAGGAAAGATTAGCTTAAGGTATGGATTAGATCAAAGTGTTTAACTTAAGGTTGTCTTGGTCACTAACTAGATTAGCACAAACAAACCCTCATATTAACATGCACAAGTGTGTGCAAGACATAACAAATAATAATAAATTATTAATTAAATGTTATAAAATGTGAGGAAAACCAAATTGGTAAATTTTTTCCAGAAAACCCGCATTATCGTCTAATTAACACTAATCGCATTCTAAGGTGTTACAACTAGACTACCAGGATTATGATGCGGATCATACTAGTGGGTAATGGTAGTCGGTAAGTAATCTTTCAAATGTTCCTAGTCGTTGGAGTATCGAGACAGGGCATCGATATTCCAGTTAGACTAGCGTATACGCTTCTCGACCCATATGATGGGCGATGGATGGTCCCATATCCATTGGTGTTTGACATCAGAGATGGTATACGGGTGCTCAGTGGAGACTGGGTACACTGAACGTACTCGCAGAGAACTCCTAGATGGTGTTATACCTATCATCAGATAGCAGTTCTCTGGTGATACTGGTACAGGTTAGTTTGTCGACCCAAGATCGTCATAGAGACTTGTGTGAATCACACTGTGCTTTGATTTCCACCTTACCACGTTCAAGAGATCATGCAAAACGGTTGTTTTTGGGTACAGTCCCGAGTCACATGGAGGCAATAAGCGATAGGAGGTGATTCGTCTCTCCCAGTATTGGGGGTTGATGTTGCGCTATGCCCGATGTCACGCCCCGCTTCCAGGTGTACGGCGAAGGGGGCGCGACTGGCCGCTACGTATTTACTCTGCAGCAAACACGTTAAGCGTATCTAAGCAATATAAGTAAAATGCATAAGAGACAAAGACAATAGATATAATTGAACAACAATTTTATTTATCAACATTTTTTTACAATACATATGAAAGTAAATACATGGAATGGAAAGCAATGCCTAGTGGCATAACAGAAATGGAAAATACAGAATGCAAATGTATACAGGTAACTCGAGCTCCGGGTCGAAGGCTAGCAGATCCAAGTCCTCGCTGGTGGGCTCGATCTCCAGTGAATCACCAGACGACAATCCAAAGAAGAAGAAAGTGAATGTCGTCAGCGAACAAATCGCTCGGTAAGTCTCGTAAATAAACAAGAATGGAATAGACAGAATAGAGAGTATATTGTTATAATGTTGTATTTAATGTTAACGCTGTTGTTTTTAGCTTGGTACAGAAGAATGCCAGTGTATAGGAGAGGAGTACCACTATTCCGGAAACTAAGGTATACGGAGCATAAGGAATCGTTCAGCCACGGTACAACGCCAATTGAATTAAGGTTAGGTGTATTATGGTTAGGTCTCGTGCTACTTTTAACACTTTCCGTACCAGTCTACCCCTTATAAACCCCGCGAAGTCTTGATTGTATTGATGTATTGTTTGAAGTGTATATTGTATATAGATGGATGACTTGCCGAAACCATGATATTAGTAATGGAACGGATATAATGGATGATCAGGTAGATAGAATATATCCATTGTTCGGTTCAGTCAGAGTAGTTTGATATAGATTGAATAGACAGATTCATAGATCCATGTTGTATTGAAGTATGATACTTGAATCATATTCAAGTGAGATTGATTATATTGAGACTCAGTCTGAGTCAGACAATTTGAAAGGAAATTGAATCCTGAATTATGTTTTGGTGCTATCGGTAACTGCTGCACATGGACGGCAGCATTTTTGGCTTTTTCAAAGACAATTACCGTATTGATAACACCGTTTGTCAAGTTGTCTATCTTAAATAGGCAAGCACCCATATCTCCTCCTCCTAGAGGCTCAAGAGACTGGTCCCGCTTAAACCAATGTTTACTAGGGTCCTTATTGTAATTTAGTATAACTTGAGGGGGTTTTATGTAAAATAATATTGTATAATTTTCAAAATACACCTCAAGTATTTTATAATCGTCTTTAGAGTTTTCATGGATGTATATTTGATCAATATGACATTTCTAGTGAATAAAACCTAATTTCATAATATATGGTATTTATTTGTAATATTAGAATTGTATGGTATTTTCTTGTAAATGGAATGTTTTTCTTGAATTTTGGAAATGTGGAATATTATAAATATTAAAAATAGATATTTTGATATTAATTACATATATATTTATTTATTAAAAATATAATTTTTATTTATAATAGAAATCTCATTTTCTAAAGAAAATTGTATTTTACATCTTTCGAGATCGTATGCTCCTTGCGGAGGTCTGCATCTCACTCTACAAGGCCCGAGAATGTGCGATAATCCACACCATCCTGAACGGGTTCCCCAAAATGGGTTGTAGAGGCGCATTTGCAAAGATTTGTTAAAATACACTTCTTGTAGAAAAAGGATTTTTATAAGTCGGAGGTAGTTATGTGTAAAACCGTATTTTTCCCCAAATCTATGTTCCCGAATTCCATCATGCTATGTTACATATGAGTATTGTGAGTAGGTAGGTCATTACCTCGTGATTTTTCTAAGGTAATACGGTTAAAAGGTATAAACATGTCTATATGAAAGGTACAGGTATTTTAATGTAAAAATGGAATAAAACTTGCTACGGTTATTATTTTGATGTCAAACTTGTTCTATTGCCTTTGTTAATGTTTAATGGTCATGTCATAAAAGTTTGGTATTATTGTGTTTAATAAAAATAGAACTTTTTAAGGAAAAACCGAATCGGAAGTCGGGTTAACTCCGCTTCCGTCGGGTTTTAGTTTTGAATGTTTTTAGAATAGACAAAAGAAGAAGAAGTAGGGACTTATAGGTTATTAGATTAGATGAGAGAAGGAGGAAGTGATAGGAGGTTTCGGTAGTTCGTTTCGTCATCGGAATCTCCTCGGATCGTCGTCGGAAGTTCGTCGGAGCTTCGCCGTTTACTAACTCCACTTGCGCACAAAAAGTCTTAGGAATTTTCTTGAGAGTTTGGGCAGGGATTTGTGAGTGAGGGGGATGATTTGACGGGTGGTATTTATAGGAAAAATCTAGGGGTAGTGAAAGGGTGTGATAAAAATTGTATTTAAATTTGCATTAAAAAGGATTAAAAGGGGTATTTTAATTCTCTGGTTAATTGCAGAGAATTTAAACAGTGCAGAGGGAGTGGGGTGGTCCAAAGGGTGCAGGGGGTTCAAGAAAAAGTGGGATCGGACCGAGTTGGACCGGCGGCACCGACCGAGTCAACCGAGTCGCCGGCCCGAGTTCGGCGAGTCGGGGCGCGTCTTGATGCCATGTGTCCCTGACGCTTGGTCTAGCCTCATGGTCACGTTTGTTTATTCTGTAACTTACCCTATTACGTGTAGTGCACGTGTAAACTCTTGGACTTCTAAAAGATTTAAAGATATTATAATAAAAAGATAATGTGGTTGATGGGATTTGAACTCTGGTGCTTTGGTTCAGCAGTGCAAGGTCTTACCAGTGAGGTACAATCTCTTTCTTGCTGTTCAAAATTGAATCAAATACTTATAGTACTCACATGAAATGTAAATACCCCAAGTATACATTAACTTTAAATCAATTTTATGTACACAAGAATTGGAGTTGTTACAATCTACCCTTCTTACAAAAATTTCGTCATCGAAATTTACAATTTATTTTAAGGACTAGTTTACAAATAGGTGAGGGTATCTTGTCCGCATCTCATCTTCTCTTTCCCATGTCGATTCTCCTGGAGTGTCTTTTCTCCACATCACTCGAACCAAGTTGACTTCCATGTTCCGAAGTGACTTCACTTTCCTGTCCACGATCTCCACAGGTTGTTGCTCACAAGATAAGTCGGGCTGTACAGTGAGCTCGGAATGATCGAGAATATGGCTAGGGTCACTCACATACCTTCTGAGTTGGGATATGTGGAACACATTGTGCACTCCTTCCAATGAAGGTAGAAGTGCCAAGCGATAAGCCACATCACCGACTCGTTCGAGTATGTCGAACGGTCCAATATATCTCGGACATAGCTTACCCTGTCTTCCAAAACGAATAACTCTACGGTTCTGAGATATCTTCAGAAATACATGATCTCCTGGATGGAACTCCAAATGTGGGCGCTTTCCATCAGCCCAGTGCTTCTGTTGATCTTGGACTATGCGCATTCCTTCCCTGATAGTATGAACAACATCAACAGTTGCTACTATCATCTTAGATCCAAGAAGTTCCCTATCACCGATGACGTCCCAACTTAATGGTGATCGACACTTCCTTCCATAAAGTGCTGCAAAAGGTGCCATTCTGATGCTTGCTTGGTAGCTGTTGTTGTATGAAAACTCCATAAGATGCAGGTGATCTTCCCACGATCCTCCGAAGTCCAACATATACGTTCTGAGCATATCTTCCAATATCCGAATAGTTCGCTTAGACTAACCATCTGTTTGTAGACGATAAGTTGTGCTGAAGTTCAGACTTTTCTTAAGCTCGCTTGCAGATTTCGCCAAAATCGCGATCGGAGCCTGGTGCCACTATCGGAGACAATGCAGACCGGTACTCCATGAAGTCTCACAATTTCCTCCATGTACTTCTTTGCTAATGACTCAGTAGATTGACCAACTCAAAATGGGATGAAATGAGCCGACTTTGTGAGTCGATTTACAGTAACCCATACCTCATCGGAACATTTTGTTCTACGAGGAAGAACAGTCACAACATCCATCGTGATGTGTTGCCACTTCCATTCTGGGATAGATAACGGTTGAAATAATCCAGCAGTCATGTGATGTTCAGCCTTTACTTGCTGACACACCAAACATTTAGTGACGCTTCTGGCTACTTCACGCTTCATTCCATGCCACCAGTAATTTTGACGCAGATCTTTGTACATCTTTGTACCTCCAAGGTGTACTGAATAAGGAGAGCTATGACCTTCCTTCATTAACTCTTCCCGAACATAACCTTTTGGTATACACAATCTACTGCCGTATCTTAAAGATCCGTCTTCATGGATGATGAATTCTGTTCTGAGTCCATTCTCTACTTGTTCTCTGATCTTTTGCAACATAGCATCACTTGCTTGAGCTGCTTTGATCTAATTGAAAATAGTAGATTGAACTTGTAAATTCATCAAGCTTGAAGCGTTAACTGGCATGACTACTTCAATCTCCATCTGATGCAATTCCTGTTGAAGCTTCCACTGGGTGGTGAGATTCATCGATAATGGTTGGCGACTAAGAGCATCAGATACCACATTCACCTTCCCTTGGTGATATTGCAGCTTGATGTCAAAGTCCGCCATCAATTCTAACCATCTTCTCTGCCACATATTAATCTCCTTCTGAGTAAATACATATTTCAGACTCTTATGATCTGTGTATATGTTCACTCGTTCACCAAGAAGATGATGGCGCAAAATCTTAAGAGCAAAGATTAAGGCCGCCAACTCCAAATCATGCGTCGGATAATTGCGCTCATGAATCTTCAGTTGTCTTGAAGCATAAGCCACAACTTTACCGTGCAGATATAGAACACATCCTAATCCCTTACCGGATACATCGCAATGCACTTCGAAACCTCTAGATTGGTCCGGGATAACGAGAATAGGCGCTGATGTCAACCTTGACTTGAGTTCAACGAAAGCTTGCTCGCATGCTTCTGACCACACGAATTCTCCATCTTTGCGTGTGAGCTTGGTCAAGGGTATTGCTATCTTCAAAAATCCTTCAATGAACCTTCGGTAATATCCAGCTGGACCCAAGAAACTTTGAATGTACTTCACAGACTTTGGTGTCGGCCATTCGCTTACTGCTGATACTTTCGCTGGATCTACCGAGATTCATTCACCTGATAGAACATATCCAAGAAATCCAACTTGATCTAGCCAAAACTCACACTTGATGTATGTTCAGACCAAAATATTGCATTTTAATACCGCTCATTCATTATCTATTTTTTGTATATATCGGTACTAATAACCGGTGTTTGCTCAGTAATACAGATTACAGGTGTCCGTGACAAAATACTAGAAATACATCCAGAATCATGGATATATCATTTGTGAGCCGACACTGCAACCAGAACCGCAAACCGACCGATATCCAAGAGTTATTTTGCAAACAAATAAAGTGTACACATTTTGGTCCAACACATTACATGTGTGTGCACACAACTCTTAGAACATGGACCATAGACCTAGGGGGCAGCCATGGCATGATGGCTCTGTAAGTCCACGTTGCGACCCCCGGTTCTTACGGGGAGGCGGAAACGGTATAAAAATCAAATTTTTAGCGCAAGGGGCAACATGGACTAAGCAAAGTCGGGATCTTTGACTAAACTAAAACTAGCAAACTTATCTAAAGAGAGTTAGCTACTCGGATGGAGATGGTTATACCTAAACTTGAACTCCTTCGCTTCAAGCTCCGATGGTGGTCCGATGGCTCCTTCTCGTCGTCTCCGTACGCCGAAGATAGATCCACTTGAAAGCTCCAACCTTTAGCTCCTTCTTCGTTCTTTGAAGAAACTAGTTCACTTGGTTTGCTAAACCTAGTGAACTAGAATGAGTAGAGAGGAAATAGAATGGGATTTTATCTATGGTTCTTGATTCTCAACTCATGAGACAAGAGAACCATAGATCAAGAGAGGGAGCAAGAGGTTGAGGGTGAGAGCAAGAGGAGAGCTCAAGAACAAGAGAGAGAATGAGCAAGAAAGAATGAGCAAGTATTTTGTCTCTCACCCTCTCATAATCCAAAGCAATGATAACTCATCATATTAACAAAAGTCTTATGTGATGGTTAGAAGCAACCACAACCATATCATTTCATGCACTCATTTTACACAAATGAGCAAGTAAACAAAAGTCTTTGCCATGAAATGATGGCTATGGTTATCATGATGGTCAACTAGTCAAGCCTAGTCAACCGGTCAACAAGTCAACAAAAGTCAACAAGTCAACAAAGTCAACAAGTCAACAACCATATCACCATAATACTTAATTAATATAATAGTTAATCACATATCATATTCTCATTAGGGTTGAGCATAAAGTCAAATAGTCAACGGTCAACTGTCAACAACCCTAATGAGAATCCGCTGCCTCTGCCTCCCTGTCAACTGTGCATACACACCCGCATCCGCGTTCCGAGGAACACGAATGCAAACTGGATAAATCCAATCCCATAAGGTACACTAGGATCTGGCCTAAACCAAAGCCCGCTAGTGTGAACTGTCCGGACACTGGTGCACAAGTGCACGGATGTGACCGAACCCTGTCGTAAAACCATGCGACCTGTCGCAATACCATGCGACCTATACTCTTTTGCCTAAAGGCGAAAAGCTTTCTGTGTGGGACTCTAAAGACTCGACACTATGCTGGCAGTAGGTTTAACCACAGACCGCAAGCGGCACTAGCTGTGCGTAACGGTCCCCAGGTAATGCCGACAAGAAGACCGACGAGGCGAAACCCATCTGAACTCCTACTGAGCCTGAGTGTGACATTCTCCGTACAGTCCGGTCTGTTCGTCTGATACATCGCATGGTGGGCCTAGGGGGCGGTAAACGTCAGTCCACCAATAGCGGTACAAGTCGTGCCGGAGCGAAGCCCAAAACACCCTGAGATAACACTGGAAACCTACCAGTATATCTCGTTTGCCCTGGCCAGGGACTACTCGTGTAATGGCTCTCCTAGACACAGCGCGATGTCAACCCCCAATACCGGGAGAGACGAATCCTGTCTAACCGTCACTGCCTCCAAATGCTTCGGGACTGCACCCAACCACTACCTGTTTGCACGACTCCTTTGAGCCGTGGTAGGGTAGTGATCAAAGTACAGTGGGAACACACTCGAGGCGGAGTGACAGTGTCAAGTCAGCGGACTAAGCTGTACTCATGTCACCTGGGAACTGATAACTGACGATAGGTATAATACCAACTAGTCAGTTCCCGACGAGTCCTGTCCAGTGTACCCGTAACCTAACGAGCACCCGCATACTATCTCAAGTACGACGTACTGATGGCTGTGGGACAGACCGTCTCCCACACTGGGATGAGAAGCGCATGCGCTGGTCTACTCCGGAGTATCGATGCCCTGTCTCGATAGTCCTGTGACCAGGGACCTGCATAAGGATGTGCTTATAGATTACCCAGCCCCACTAGTGTGACGGCCATCACATCGCTGGTAATCAAGCAAAGATCCTAAGGGCTCTACTAATGTGTATAGGCGATATACAAAAATAAACACATGTACACATTGAAGTAGAAACAAACCAAGTAGCATACTACTATTTTGAGCAAGATTGTATATACAAGGTGAATATCCCAAGCATCCATTAAGTAATATACAAACTAGTATGATACAGTAATGGCCTATAGGGCATATACACTAACAATCTCCCACTTGCACTAAGGCCATGTACTGGCGTATCGAAGACCTATCATCTCGATCAGCCGCTCGAACTGAGTCTGGGGCAAGGCCTTGGTGAATGGATCTACAGTGTTGTCTTCTGAAGCGACTCTCCGAACCTCGATCTCCTGGCGATCCACGATCTCCCTGATCAGGTGATACCGCCTCAAGATGTGCCTGGATTTCTGATGGGACCTTGGTTCCTTCGCTAAAGCTATAGCCCCGTTGTTGTCGCAATACAGAGGTATTGGATCAACAATGGACGGAACCACCTGAAGTTCTTTCAAGAACTTCCTCATCCAGACAGCTTCTTTTGCGGCATCAGATGCAGCGATGTATTCCGCTTCCATCGTCGAGTCTGCAACGGTTTCCTGTTTGGAACTCTTCCAACACACCGCCCCTCCATTGAGGGTAAAGACAAAACCCGACATGGACTTGGAATCATCCTTGTCACTCTGGAAGCTGGAGTCAGCAAAGGCCTCGATCTGGAGGTCTTTTCCGCCATACACCAAGAACATCTCCTTAGTCCTTCTCAGGTACTTGAGAATGTTCTTTACCGCTATCCAGTGTTTCTCCCCAGGGTTAGACTGATACCGGCTTACCACACTCAGTGCATAAGCTACATCCGGTCTGGTACACAACATCGCATACATTATAGAGCCTACCGCAGAAGCGTAGGGTATAATAGACATGCGATCCCTCTCCAAATCAGTCTTGGGAGACATCTCTTTAGAGAGGGTGATCCCGTGACAAGCCGGTAGGTTACCGCGCTTTGAATCTTCCATACTGAATCTTTTCAGTATGGTGTCGATGTACCTGGACTGTGAAAGTCCTAATATCCTCTTGGATCTGTCACGGTAGATCCGGATACCCAGAATGTATGAGGCATCACCCAGGTCTTTCATGGAGAACCTGTGTGACAAGAACCCCTTGACAGATTGTAGCATAGGAATGTCATTTCCTATTAAGAGAATGTCATCCACGTATAAAACGAGGAATACTACAGTTCTCGCTACAAATCTACTATAGATGCATGGTTCATCTGGATTTTTGATAAAGCCAAATTCTTTGACCGTCTCATCAAAGCAGATGTTCCAACTCCGCGATGCCTGCTTTAGTCCATAGATGGACTTAAGCAACTTGCACACCTTTCCGCTGCTCCCACTCTGAATGAAACCCTCTGGTTGGTCCATATAGACACACTCCTCTAAATTTCCATTTAGAAAAGCTGTCTTTACGTCCATTTGCCAGATCTCATAATCGTGGAAGGCAGCAATGGCAAGAAGGATCCGAATGGATTTCAGCATGGCTACTGGAGAAAAGGTTTCGTCATAGTCCAAGCCAGGTCTTTGACGGAAACCCTTTGCTACCAGCCTAGCTTTATAGGTCTCAACCTGTCCATCTACACCAATCTTCCTTTTGAAGATCCACTTGCATCCTACGGGTTTTACCCCGTCTGGAGCAATGTCCAACGTCCATACCTTGTTGGTGTACATGGACTCCATTTCGGTCCGCATTGCATCCAGCCATTTCACTGAGTGAACGCTCTGAACGGCCTGCTGGAAGCTAGTAGGCTCATCATAGTCTATGATGCAATCCTCTCTATCCCCGTCTACGAGAAAACCGTAGTATCTTTCGGGCGGATGAGTTTGCCTACTACTCCTGCGGAGCGGCGTAGGAATGTCCTGTTCTTCCGAACCCTCTGGTTCCACTAAACTTTCAGTAATAGTCCGTGGTTCTGGAATTTCTTCCAGTTCTACTGCGCTCCCACTTATTTCTTTTTCTATGAACTGGTGTTCTAGAAAGTGGGCATGACGAGAAACAAGAACTTTTTGTTCCTCTTCACAGTAGAAGAAATATCCCTTGGAATTCTTTGGATATCCCACAAACTTGCACAGTACTGAGCGTGCCTCGAGCTTGTCCGCATGCTGCTTTTTGACAAAAGCTGGACTTCCCCATATCTTAATGTGATTAAGATGGGGTCTCTTCCCACACCACATCTCAAATAGCGTAGTAGGCACAGTCTTAGTGGGAACTCGGTTCAAAAGGTATGCGGCTGATTCTAGCGCATATCCCCAGAATGATCGCGGCAACTCAGCGTTACTCATCATGGACTGCACCATATCCAATAGGGTGCGGTTCCGTCTCTCCGATACACCGTTATGTTGCGGGGTGTATGGAGGAGTAAGCTGAGAGAGAATTCCGTTCTCTTTTAGATAGTCCAGGAACTCGGCACTTAAGTATTCTCCACCTCGATCCGATCTTAGAATCTTAATACTTTTGCCGGTCTGTTTCTCTACTTCATTCTTATACTCCTGGAATTTTCCAAAGGCCTCGGACTTATGTTTCATTAAGAAGACATAACCGTACCTTGAGAAGTCATCCGTAAAAGTAATGAAGTAAGAATGTCCGCTTCGGGCATGTGTAGACATTGGACCGCACACGTCACTGTGTACGAGTCCTAAGAGCTCGCTCGCTCTTACTCCATGTCCAGTAAACGGAGTCTTTGTCATCTTTCCTTTGAGACAGGATTGACAAGTGGCATACGACTGATATTCGAACGCATTCAAATACCCTTCTGTATGTAACTTCGTCAACCTTCTCTCATTGATGTGACCCAATCTACAATGCCATAAGAAAGTCTGATTTATTTCTGGAGACTTTCTTTTGTGTGTATTCTGGACATTAAAAATCTGTGGTTGGTTTAACACGTATATACCATTACTCAAAGTACCTGACCCAATCAAAACTTGATTAAGGTGAATGTTTACAACATTGCTTACAAACGCAAATTCATAACCTTCTTTAGAAACTAAAGATACAGAAATGATATTACAAGTTGCGTTGGGTACAAAAAAGCAATTACGCAAAACCAAAACATGTCCATCTGACATTCCCAGGTGATAGTCCCCCACGGCTTTAGCATCCATGCTAGCTCCGTTCGCAACTCTGAGGGTCATGTCACCTGCCTTCAAAACCCTACGGTTTTTCAACGCCTGCAAAGAATTACAGATATGAGATCCTGATCCGGTATCCAATACCCAGGAAGTAGAGTTTATTGAAAGACAGTTTTCAATAACATACACACCTGAAGCTGAAGCTGCAACCTGCTTCAATTCCTGTGTTCTGGCCTTCCAGGCCCTGCAATCATTCTTCCAGTGTCCTCTCTTATGACAATAGAAGCATTCTTCCTTATCCACAAGCTTCCCTGCTATCTTTGTTGCTTTACCTTTTCCCTTCGTATCCACTTTACTAACACCGCCCCTTGGTTTGGCGGGGGCCTTCTTCTTCTTTCCCTTGGCTTTCGCCTTGGACCTAGAAGAAGATGATCCTCCTACAAACAAAGTGGATGTATCCCTACCTTTCTGTAGGGTGCCCTCTGCGCTCCTCAGCATGTTGAGGAGCTCTGAAAGTTCAACCTCTTTTTCTTGTAGGTTGAAGTTCAGTATGAACTGGGCGTAAGTGGAAGGAAGGGACTGGAGAACTATATCCGTATATAGCTCACTCTCTAATGTGATCCCTAGGTCAGCGAGCTCCTCAATGTAGCCGATCATCTTTAGCACGTGCTCGGCTACTGATGATCCGACGGCCATTCTTGTCGAAAATAACTTTTTCGACGCTTCGTATCTTGCGATACGTGATTGCTCTCCATACAGTTCTTTTGTATGAAGCAATATGGACTCCATGTCCATATTCTCATGTCTCCTCTGATGTTCGTTGTCCATCGAGGCAAGCAGAAGGCACTTGGCCTTCGCGCTATCAATCTCCCAAGTCTTGCGGATTTCCTTATCCGCGACGCTGGAAGTTGGACCAGGGACAGGGGGAGCTTTGGTGGTAAGAAGATACCCCAGCTTGTCATAAGTGATTGCTATCTTGACATTCCTGAGCCAATCTTTGTAGTTTGGCCCTGTCAGTTTGTTTTTATCTAGAAGTAACTTAAGTCCAGTCATGTTGATTGGTCGCTGCAATTAGGAGAGAGAAGAAGAAACACTCAGCATGATGCTCTTGCAAGTTTAGAGTGGTTTTTAGTTTGTCTAAACAGGATGGCTCCCACTGTTTCTCGAATCCCTCCTCAAACCATAAAGGAAGAATTAGTCAGGATCAATCCCACCGTACAATACTTGCTTAACCGTTCAGCCAGGCCGGTGTCGGTACTTCGAGGGAGGTTTTCCAACGCTTTCGCGAAGTTCCTTAATTAAAGAACCTCTTTTCCCTGGGGGCGTAGCCCCGCTAACACCTTTCTAGGCACCTACTAGGTTTATAGCATTGATCGTTAAGTGAGAAATTTCCCGAGGAGTAGCATATACTCACAGTAGGATCGGGATCCAAATATCATCGCGTGACGAAACTGAAGGAATCCTACCAGAATCATCACACTCCAAATGGTATGCAAATCTAGCAAGTTTCAGTACTTATGAAACTCCCGATGTGGATTTTTGCCCCATGCTCTTATGACCTTGACTTTGGCCAAAATATATAAGTCACATGTCAAGTTCTACCCGTCATTATCCAGGTTAATTTGGATCCATCCGTACCTACCCTTGACTTTGGCCAAAATGGCAGTACGACTGTCCCAAACCAACGCATCTATCTATGCTACACATGAACACCCAATAGCTACCAATCACTGTGCCTTGACTTTGGCCAACATACACAGCTTGAATACTATTGACTATTCATGTGAAACGACGGAGGGCTACGGATGGTTTTGGCAAAACCGTGAACGTAGTGAACTTGATTTGGTCGATGGAACGAGATAGCTTTTAAAAAGAGTGGCTCAAGCTCCGCATTTAAAAGTTTGTTTTGAAAAGAACCGAGTGGTTTTTCGAAAGTGTTCCAACGACTTTAACTTGGTTTATTATCTTGCATTAGTTCTTTTAATGCGTGATATTCTTGCATTAGTTCTTTTAATGCGTCCCATCATTTAATCCTACCATTGCAGAAAACAACCAAAATATGACGTACGCTTATGCCATTCGCATTCGCCACGGGGCCCCGTCATTACCCGTTAGGTTACTTAACTAACGACAGAGCGGGGGCTGGGCTAGCGCGTCTGTAAAACATAAGCAACGCCTAAATAATATCATATATAGATATACTGCAATGATAAACATTTTAGATCACAGATAAATACATTGGATATACTAGGAATCTGTAATTTGTACGAGCCTGTAACAAAAACAGATTACACGGTCGCGGTGAATAGCCAAAACCCCACCCAAGACCCCTACGGGTGCGGCAAACTACCCGCCAAGTACCCGAAGCGTAGCAACCTCCCTCATCTCCATGAGTAGGCCACTCGACACTTCGGCATACCCGGTAGTTTGTGCACCCCTCCATGGGTCTATCCTAGGAGCAAAAACAGTAAAAAGAAATTATACAATGACGGCTACAACCCCGACCCGGTTGTGCGGCCATACAAATAATTATTACATCAATTTACAAATTTACATGAATTGCAAGAAAAGAAAACTCTCGTCTCACAACCCCCGGCTATTCACCCGCGACAATCCAACATATTTATATACACATTCCAGCACATTACAGATCATGTATAACCCCGACCAATCGACTTATAGCGATTAGCCGACGTTCAATACATGCAAACATCACAGATATAACCATCATAGTCAAAGTGCAGTGAAGTTCGGAAAAATACGGAATTATAGGACCCCAAAAGGAAATTTCTTTTCTGGAAAATCTGGGCACATATAATATATTTCAAAAATCCCAAAACCAACACAGACACACACTGCACGAAAAACGATGCAGAGAAGACGACAAACCGCGGCGCTTCCGCGGCAGATGCCTACCTCGTGCGGCGGAAGCGCGGCGGTTTGAAGGAAACAGTGGACCGTTTTTCATGGGTGTTCACACAAAACCCTGAGCCGAATTTAGGAGTATAAAGTTTTTCATTTTGACCAGAAAAAATTTCAACAGAAACTCAGGTTTTGTAAAAGTTAGGTTTTTGGATTTTTTTCGGTTCCGAACTTCGTTACACTTTACTACCAAGCTAGTTTAAGTTTAGTTAGGCTCTGATACCACTGTAAGTCTACGTTGCGACCCCCGGTTCTTACGGGGAGGCGGAAACGGTATAAAAATCAAATTTTTAGCGCAAGGGGCAACATGGACTAAGCAAAGTCGGGATCTTTGACTAAACTAAAACTAGCAAACTTATCTAAAGAGAGTTAGCTACTCGGATGGAGATGGTTATACCTAAACTTGAACTCCTTCGCTTCAAGCTCCGATGGTGGTCCGATGGCTCCTTCTCGTCGTCTCCGTACGCCGAAGATAGATCCACTTGAAAGCTCCAACCTTTAGCTCCTTCTTCGTTCTTTGAAGAAACTAGTTCACTTGGTTTGCTAAACCTAGTGAACTAGAATGAGTAGAGAGGAAATAGAATGGGATTTTATCTATGGTTCTTGATTCTCAACTCATGAGACAAGAGAACCATAGATCAAGAGAGGGAGCAAGAGGTTGAGGGTGAGAGCAAGAGGAGAGCTCAAGAACAAGAGAGAGAATGAGCAAGAAAGAATGAGCAAGTATTTTGTCTCTCACCCTCTCATAATCCAAAGCAATGATAACTCATCATATTAACAAAAGTCTTATATGATGGTTAGAAGCAACCACAACCATATCATTTCATGCACTCATTTTACACAAATGAGCAAGTAAACAAAAGTCTTTGCCATGAAATGATGGCTATGGTTATCATGATGGTCAACTAGTCAAGCCTAGTCAACCGGTCAACAAGTCAAAAAAAGTCAACAAGTCAACAAAGTCAACAAGTCAACAAAAGTCAACAATTCAACAACCATATCACCATAATACTTAATTAATATAATAGTTAATCACATATCATATTCTCATTAGGGTTGAGCATAAAGTCAAATAGTCAACGGTCAACTGTCAACAACCCTAATGAGAATCCGCTGCCTCTGCCACCCTGTCAACTGTGCATACACACCCGCATCCGCGTTCCGAGGAACACGAATGCAAACTGGATAAATCCAATCCCATAAGGTACACTAGGATCTGGCCTAAACCAAAGCCCGCTAGTGTGAACTGTCCGGACACTGTACGTGCACAAGTGCACGGATGTGACCGAACCCTGTCGCAAAACCATGCGACCTGTCGCAATACCATGCGACCTCTACTCTTTTGCCTAAAGGCGAAAAGCTTTCTGTGTGGGACTCTAAAGACTCGACACTACGCTGGCAGTGGGTTTAACCACAGACCGCAAGCGGCACTAGCTGTGCGTAACGGTCCCCAGGTAATGCCGACAAGAAGACCGACGAGGCGAAACCCATCTGAACTCCTACTGAGCCTGAGTGTGACATTCTCCGTACAGTCCGGTCTGTTCATCTGATACATCGCATGGCGGGCCTAGGGGGCGGTAAACGTCAGTCTCCCAATAGCGGTACAAGTCGTGCCGGAGCGAAGCCCAAAACACCCTGAGATAACACTGGAAACCTACCAGTATATCTCGTTTGCCCTGGCCAGGGACTACTCGTGTAATGGCTCTCCTAGACACAGCGCGATGTTAACCCCCAATACCGGGAGAGACGAATCCTGTCTAACCGTCACTGCCTCCAAATGCTTCGGGACTGCACCCAACCACTACCTGTTTGCACGACTCCTTTGAGCCGTGGTAGGGTAGTGATCAAAGTACAGTGGGAACACACTCGAGGCGGAGTGACAGTGTCAAGTCAGCGGACTAAGCTGTACTCATGTCACCTGGGAACTGATAACTGACGATAGGTATAATACCAACTAGTCAGTTCCCGACGAGTCCTGTCCAGTGTACCCGTAACCTAACGAGCACCCGCATACTATCTCAAGTACGACGTACTGACGGCTGTGGGACAGACCGTCTCCCACACTGGGATGAGAAGCGCATGCGCTGGTCTACTCCGGAGTATCGATGCCCTGTCTCGATAGTCCTGCGACCAGGGACCTGCATAAGGATGTGCTTATAGATTACCCAGCCCCACTAGTGTGACGGCCATCACATCGCTGGTAATCAAGCAAAGATCCTAAGGGCTCTACTAATGTGTATAGGCGATATACAAAAATAAACATATGTACACATTGAAGTAGAAACAAACCAAGTAGCATACTACTATTTTGAGCAAGATTGTATATACAAGGTGAATATCCCAAGCATCCATTAAGTAATATACAAACTATTATGATACAGTAATGGCCTCTAGGGCATACACACTAACAGGCTCATGGCAAGTAGGCTTGTGAAGTGATGTGCATTTATTGCAAAAAAGTGTGATGTGATTTGCATCTTCTTGATTCCCTCCAAAACTTGGGTGCAGACCAAGCCTAATTTGAGAAATCGAACAACACCAGAGTCATATTGGAGTGCACACAAACCCACATTGCAAATACGAGCCTAAGTGCTCGGATTTTAGACGAGCACTTTCCTTATGAAGCCGAGGTCGCCGGCCCCCCTGCTCCCAAATGCTGCCATATTTCTGTGGGCCCCTCCTTGCTGCCACGTAGCCCTACTTTTATTGTTTATTTTCTTTTCTTTTGTGCCTATATATAGAAGGCAGTGGGCAAGGGTTCATTGTCTAACATTGTCCAATTTTATCATTCTTTTTGCAACACTTCATTTTGTTTTCTCTTTCTCTTGTAAATAGCTTAGCTTCCCCTTGAGATCCTTGCCTTCTCTTGATCTTTCAACCTCTTCATTGAGCTTGAAGGTTTAAGGGTTGGTATTTGATCTCAAGGGTTGTATCATTCTTAAAGATGAATAAAGTCTCTTTTGTGCTTCATTTTGCCTTGGGTTTTTAGCTCTCTCTTGATCTTGCAACCTCTTAATTGAGCTTGCAAGTTTACGTTTGTTTTATTAAACCCATGGTGTGTAACTTGTTCCATGGTTCCTAGTTCTTTCTTTCTTGCTTGCTTTTTATTACTTGCTTTACATTCATGTCTTTTATATTCATGCCTTACATTTTTGCACTTTAAATTCCATGCACTTTCTTTCTTGTAATGTTTTCTTTTCTTTGTTATCTTTTCTTTTGCTCTCTTTGTTGTTTTGTGAATGGTTGTGAATACATGTTGTTAGGAAAAGAAATTGATATTGTAAGTTAAGGTTTCCGTTTCCCATTTCCTTTTCCCATATTTTTTCCATTTTGAAACTCCGCCCAAATCTTACACAAGCGCTCCGTTAGGCACCCTACCCTACCAAGGTAACGATGATTCCTAACCGCGACCGGTTGTGTTCGGTTTGGCAGGAGGTGAAAGCAAGAGACAAGAACGGAAGGACAAGGGTCAATAAGCCAGATTCCACGAATACCGTGCTTAAATACCCTAATCCACGTTGTTGCCGATTTCTCTAGCATTAATTGGTCAAGACTCGGCTCAAAGGACTTGAATACGGAATCCATTAACTTACACCATCCTATCTAATCCTAACAAACGGTTACTTTTCATATATACACATAGAGTAGATACGAACTTTCCGCCCACGCGCATTAACTCGTTACGACAAGAACCAAAAACGCTCCGTCTCCCTATGGATCGACCCGTGCTCAACCGGCTAGCTGCAAAGCGACACCGTCTTGATTGCAACAAACTTTAAATTCTCTCAATTAAATGGCGCCGTTGCCGGGGAGACGGTAACGTTTTTATTTTTATTATTTCGGGTTAATCTTGTTAATATTCATCTATACAACTAACCCTATTTTTCAAAACAAACTAAAAATTTCAAAATAATTTCAAAACCAAAACAAAAAACTAACTAAACTAACCATTTTGTTCTCTGGAAATTGGACCTGCTTACTTCTGGATCTTAATTAAAAAGATAAACAATACCAGTGAGGCTGTAGTGGAACACTGAAACAACTGAAGAAAATTGGAGACCATTCTCCAAAGAAGATCTGGCGACTTCCTTACAAAATCCGGCGTCACCGGTCGTACTGCCTCCTTCTGCTTCTAATTTTTCCTCTGTGCTCCAATGTTCTGTTTTCATCCCATTTTTATTGTTTGTGTTTTATAATTTTTAGCGTGCAGGTATTTGGGCATTCGTATCGCTTTTCCGCACTAATATCCATTTTTTCCGACATTTGTAGATTTTGCGGAATTGCGCACAGCGAGCGTGGGGAGCAAAGTGCACATTGAAAGTTAAGGTGGTTACGAAGTACAGTGCCAAAAATCCGGGTAGTTTGACATGCGCAAGCGAACATTTCAAGCTATTCGGATTCAATTCAATGGGGGTTTCCTAACCCAAAAACATAACGGTACGTATTTTACTAACACCTTATTCTCAAATCCGACGCATCCACTATAATATCTTTGCAGGATTCTTTGCAAGTTCGCTAGCAAATGCTAAAACTTGACTAACCCGTATTTGTTGTAGTGCCGAGCTTAAACATAAAAAAAAGAAGGTTTAAAATTTTGAATAATTTTTTTGATTGAATTGCGCATTGCATACATTAATACGGATTTAAGGGCAAGTGAACCCCACAACAAACGGTAAAGGATTTGATCCCCTTTTCCGTGGCCCACAAATCACGAACTTGAGCATAATGATTACCCGCACAAATTTTAAAAGAAATTAGACTTTAATCCATAAGGACTTTGCGCTCATTAGGAGAAGTTAACTATGTTTAGAACACCGCTTAACGGTATATCGTTTACGGGGTGTCTAGGAAAGTGTTCACGGCGAAACCGCCAAAAGAGAAAGGGTTATTTAATTAAGGACCTTCGTGAATGCATCGGAAAACCTCCCCTTATCTCTGCACTTACCTGGCCTCGTGATCAGTATATCTTGAGCCCGTTTCTCGGCATTGTTTTTCTTCGACAATCAAGTTCTTGAGCAGGTCTAGTTGACCTAGGTGAACCCTAAAACGATTAGGTGCGTGGTATTTTTGTGTCATGATAATTTTTTTCCAGATTCTTTTGGTGTGTATATTTCTTTCTTTTGTTAATAACTAACTAAAAAATATTAAGAAATAAAAAAAATCACATTCTTTTTCCCCTCCTTTTCTCTTCCTTTCTTTCTTTCTCTCTTCATATCATGGGTACCCCACCTCGAAAAACTCTTGCCGAACTTTGATACGCATAACCGGAAATTACTTCTTACGGTTCTGGCTTTGGCCGAATTTCGAACGACCCCTCCATGCCCAAAATTTCTTTGAAAGATCGGATAGACGCATCTGGGACAACCAATTGGACTCCGCAATCCACCTTATATCAACCATTTCAACCTTCACCACCTTCTTACGTTGATACCCCTTTTTCGAGTCCTGTTGTAACTCTAAGACCCATGTCTATTGCTGAACATATTGAACAATCTCGTAGCCGATCTTTCACTCCTTTCACCACCTCAAATTCTTTTGATCAACTGTTCCAACCTCCTTCTTATCATAATGTTGATCCTACTCCCGTCCAACCATTCAATTCCTATCCATCCTACCCGACTTTTGCGCCTTCCCTAGACATTGCTTCTGAACCGTCATTTGGGAATTTCCAGTACCAAAACAACTTTGAATCTTTTTCTGAAACCCCTTCACAACCCATGTCTAGTCTAGAACAGTCATTAGAAGACTTTCGGGTAGCGTCGTACCAACAGATGATTGATTTGAATGCGTCCACGGCCGCCCTCATACAACCTACTGACCCGGTAGCTAGTTTCCAACTAGCCCCAAATTTTCCAATGTATGTAGAGGCGGTAGGACAGGTTGAGAATTTGAGTGGTGAGAATGAGCTGTACCCCCTTCCAAGTCAAACCTACCCGTCACAAATTGAATCACACAAGTCCGGTTTTGATTGTCTATCTAATGTTCTAAACGTTTCACCGATTGAAGATTGAAGGGTTAATGAGTTGTACGACTTTGTAGTGTTTGATTTACCCGATTGCAAAGGGACCTTACCAAGTGAAACCAATCCCAAACCTTTTGACCTCTACACCTCCATCTTAGAACCAGAATTGATTGAAATCTATGCTTTTGATAAGGTGTCTGAGAAAATTGATTTTCACTTGATTGAGGATATTGACTCTGGGAATATTTTTGACGATGAACCCGCTGCTTTGGATGAGTTTTTCTCTCCAATTCATCATCTCGATTCATTTACTGTTTTTCCCGAACTTCATATGCGCCTTGATTTTGATGAAATTTGCATGGATAAGCTGAACTTTGAGGAGAATTTTGAGGATAGTTTTGAGGATGAACCAGTTTTAATTGATGAGTCGGATTTTCCAATTCATTCTGTCCCATTCACTGATTGTGTACACCCTCCTGAACCTTTAACTTTGACCCTTTCTCAATCACTTCCCTCCATCCTTTCCATCATTCCAGCATTGCAAGAAACCGTATCACTTCCATTTCCACTGTCTGGTTTACCAAGATTGGCGTACCCATGTTTTCTCACGAATCTTGAGGGATTTGACCCCATTTCTCGACAGGTTAATAGATTAGCACAAATGGTTCTTACACATCGGTCATCACAAATTGTGTTAATTTATTCACTTTATTTTCACCCTCAAGTTCGTGCTCCACTTCTTTCTCCCTTCTGCCATTCTTCTTCTCATATACCGGGACCGTATAACACTTCTATCCGCATACGGTCTCGCGTATTCCCCATTTCTTTCCTTTCTGCATTCTTTCACCAACCGGCACAGTACAGAGATAAATTTTTTAAATGGTTTGTGTTGACTTTTGGTCTGTGTAAGGCCTTGTATAAATTGATACTGTTTTCCCCCCTAATCCTGAACTTTAACGCCTAACAGTAGAAACACTGTTTTACTTAAGTTTGGGGGGCCTTTTTGTGTATATATTTTTGGTTTTCTTTTTTGTTTTGTATAAAATTTGTTTTTGGGAGCGCCGACAATTTTGATCCTCTTGGTGTAGCCTGACGGTGAGGGCACTGTCAAGTTTAAGTTTGGGGGTGTGCTCGGTAAGCTTTCTACCTTCGCATTCATTTGTATATTCTGCATTTGCATACCTATATAAAAAGCCACAAAAATCGAATTTTTTTCCATAAAATATAAAAACTTTGTCGTCAAGTTAGCTAATAGGGTAACTTAGATTTTTATTCCGAGAGTTTAGTTGATACGTTAGAAATAACTAAATCTTAGGCTTAAGAATTGAAAACCCTAAAAATAACCCTCATTCTGTTTAACTTTGGAAAGTATACGTCCTTACAGTTTTTTTTAGAAATAGGTGATCTTGTGTTCAGTTCTTGAGTTCAGTTCTTGAGTTAAGTCAAGATGAAGGGAAAGTATTGAAGCTTTACTGAAGGATAAGTCTGAAAATTAGTTTCTATTCTTGAGTTCAAATTTGGAAAGTATATACCCTACAACTGCACATACACGCACCTTGAAACTTGGGATAGTAGAGGATACCTAGAAATACTCTTGCCTGAAGGCCTAGTATGAAAGAATAACGGTAATTAAAGATAAACACCAAAAGAGTATCAGTGAAAAATATATCCAGTCTCGAAAAAGAAAAATAAAGAAAAAGAAAAATAAATAAAGTCAAGATTTAGAAACTGCTAATTACGCTTTAAGCTCACATATTCAGTAATCGGCCGTTAGTGCCTTAAGAAGCATTAATAGTCGCATGTAAGGTGTGTGAGCAACACCGACCATCATTAATGAAAAGAAGTAGTATTAGGTATTAGGGCAAGCGTACTATAACTTGAATTGAATTCTTGAGTGTAGGGGTGCAAATATACACACACGTGGGGGTATACAATCGATGTTTGGAGGAAAGATAAAAATGAAGAATAAGACTTATGTTTTCAGTAAAACCGATAAAAATCCCTGATTTGATACCGCACTTTAGAAGGAAAACTCAGGAGAACCAACATCTTTCTAAACTTTTTTTGGAATGTATAGGATCTGAGGTTAAATAGACAGGAGGTGTGAAAAATAAGGGTTGGATATTTCTAACTTAGGATGATAGAATTTCTAACTTAGATACTAAACTGTAGGAGTAGAATCAACGTTAACTTATGAAACTAACTTGACGGGATTTTGTGGGTAGTATCCGCTGAAAACCCTCAGGAGACAACACTCCTCCTACTAGGGACACCTAGAGGTTTAACGGCTTGTTGCACGCGCTCAGTGCAATCGCGTTCCCTACGAAAGTGGGGCTAGGATTTTGTTTTGCTCGGGACGAGCAAAAGATAAGTTTCGGGGTATTTGTTCAGACCAGAATGTTGCATTTTAATACCGCTCATTCATTATCTATTTTTTATATATATTAGTACTATTAACCTGTGTTCGCTCAGTAATACAGATTACAGGTGTCCTGACAAAATACTAGAAATACATACAGAATCACGGATATATCATTTGTGAGCCGACACTGCAACCAGAACCGCAAACCGACCGATATTCAAGAGTTATTTTGCAAACAAATAAAGTGTACACATTTTGGTCCAACACATTACATGTGTGTGCACACAACTCTTGGAATATGGACCATGGACCTAGGCGCATCCATGGCATGATGGCTCATGGCAAGTAGGCTTATGAAGTGATGTGCATTTATTGCAAAAAGGTGTGATGTGATTTGTAGCTTCTTTTTTCCCTCAAAAACCTGGATGCAGACCAAGCCTAATTTGAGAAGTCAAACAACACCAGAGTTATATTGGAGTGCGCATAAACCTACACTGCAAATACGAGCCCAAGTGCTCGGATTTTAGCCGAGCACTTTCCTTATGAAGCCGAGGTCGCCGGCCCCCTGCTCCCAAATGCTGTCATATTTCTATGGGCCCCTCCTTGCTGCCACGTAGCCCTATTTTTATTGTTTATTTTCTTTCCTATTGTGCCTATATATAGCAGGCAGTGGGCAAGGGTTCTTGGTCTCACATTTGTTAGTTATATGTATGACCTAGAGGCCATTACTGTACATACGTTGTATATTGTAGTGGATGCTTGGACATATATAGGGAGGACTTTCTTGCTCGACATGATAGTATGCTATCGGTCACTCTTTATCTTAACATGTACTCTGATTGTCTCTATGTCACATGTTGATAAAGTCCTTTGGATGGGTACTTGACTACCAGGACTATGATGCAGATCATACTAGTGGGGACAGTGTAGTCGCCAAGTACATCCTTCAAATGTTACTAGTCGTGGGAGTACCGAGATAAAGCATCGATACTCCAGAGTAGACTAGCGTATGCGCTTCTTGACCCATATGATGGACGATGGATGATCCCATATCCATTGTTGTTTGACATCAGAGAAGGTATACGGGTGCTCAGTGGAGACTGGGTACACTGGACGGACTCACTGAGAACTCCCAGATGGTATTATACCTCACGTCAGATGGCAGTTCTCTGGTGGCTCTGGTAGAGGTTAGTCTGTAGACCCGAGATCGTCATAGAGTCTTGTGTGATTCCCACTGTGCTTTGATTTCCATCATACCACGTCCAAGAGGGCGTGCAAAAAGGTGTCTTTTGGGTACAGTCCCGAATCACAAGGATGCAATGAGCGATAGGAGGGGTTTCGTCTCTCCCGGCATAGGGAGTTGATGGTGCGCTGTGTTCGATTGGCTATAACTGGAAATCCCTGGCCAGGGTTGCTGAAATTTACTGGTAAGTGTTATCAGTAGTTTCTCGAACTGTTATGGATCTCATATCAACACGACTTATCAAGCTACTGGGGTCTGACGTTTACCACCCCTAGGCGAGATATGCGAAATATCATACGAAGAGACCGGACTGTACGGGAGTGTTACTGGTTGGATTCACGGGAGAATATACAGGCTTGCTTGTTGATCTTCTGATCGCTCAATACCTGGGTGGCTGTTACGTTAGGCTGACCGCTTGCAGCTTGTGGGCGTTTGATATGATCATCACCTACTGCCGGAGTATTGACGATTCTTTAGAGTCCTACACAGAGGTTTCCTGGCTCGGGCAAAACGGAGTAGGAGCACATATGTGATATGTGCGGGACCGAGAACAATACGTGTACGTGATACCGTACTAGATTTTCATGATATGTGATATCGGCCGGGTATATGTGATATAGCCGGGTCATCGGATCAAGTGTTGATTCGATGAACTGATACAGATTTTATTAGTCGGTTATTTATGAAATAGCCGGATTATCGGATCAAGTGTTGATTCGATAATTTAATGTATAATTATATATTTGATATATTATATTACATTAACTTGTAATACCTCACTTGAAGATTCTTTTTCTCACTCGAGTAATATATTGATATATATGTGATATATATTGATTGTATTAAATTTTGTTACAATAAATATTGTATATGTGATATATAATATTGTAACATGTTATGGTTATAAATGCAACATGATTTGTGGAGTTTAAATATGGTTAGGGTTTGGATTAGGGTTAAACTTTCATGAAGCTTTCAAGAAGCTTCTTGAAGCTTTGACTTTGACCTTGATATTTTGTGATATTTTGCAAAGATATTTCTTTAACCCAACCCAACCCTTTAACCATAGTTAATTCTCTACATGGGTTAAGTCTTCATACTTAACCCATGGTTGCATTTCTAACCTCACTTGATTCATTATTCATCACAAATGGTTTTGCTTCTTCTTCTTCCTCCTCTTTGATAAAAAGCTTTCTAGCTTTTTCAAAAATGATGAAAATAAGTGAGATAAAGAAAACAAATGAGAGCTAAATTCCTACTTCATCATCCTTATCTATTCTAGCCACTTAGATTAGGGTGTTTGCTTTGCTAATACTTGATTGGTGAAGCAAAAGCTTGGGCTTGAGTTTCTTCAAGGTAGTTCATCTTCGTTATCGAAGATCGGAAGCAAGCTTGCATCTTTCTCTTCATGGAGCCTCTTTAGATTCCGGGTACATGATGATCATGGCGAAGGGACCTCAACATGGAGCTTTTGAAGTGAAGGAATGGACTACAAAGGTTATAATCCTAAACTCTTAGATGTAAAGTTGTTTACTTGCTTTGTTTCGCCTAATCTCTAGTCTATGATCTTGGTTAGGGTTGTTCGGCACATGAAAAATTTGATTTTGGCATGCTTGATGCCTTGTAGAACCTTGTGACTGTGCCTAGTAACCCTATGATAGTATCAGAGACAAGCTAGAGCTTTCGGGGAAGTCTAGACGAAGTTAAAAACCCGATCGAACCCTGAAACGTCGATATATACCCCCTCTCTGGAAATTTTTTAAAATGTTAATTTTTTCTGTATTAAAAATACTCGGAAAAATAAGCAGGGAATTATAAGAATTACTGTGAAGTACGAGCCCATAACTCCCTCAAGAGAGCGCGGAACCGCCGCCTCCCTCAAGAGAGCACGGAACCGTGGCCAAACCATGGGTTTGGCGGCGGTTCCGCGGCCACCATTAGGAGTTAGGGGCCAATGCTTCTGGGGTGTATTCTTGGTCAATTTTCCATGCTTCTGGGAATTTTTAATTCTACTCAAGTGTTGAGTTATCTGGAGATCTTTTGTATTCGTTGATTCAATCGGAAAGTTTAACTTCGTTTAAATTTTTCCGGGTAATTTAGAACCTGTTAAAAAGTTCGAACGGATATCAATAACTCACTTTTTCTCCTACCGGAAAATTTCCAAGTGTTGGATTTTTTCCTTAATTAAAAAACATTCATAGTCGTGCAAGTAACGCGGTGGACCCTCTAGAAGAATGCAAACCTTAACTCGATTATGTGACCGTCTGAACCGCCTCTAAACCTTAGGGTTTGGGGCAGTACGGCGTTGCCACATGTGAGACGTTGGTTTGACCCTTCTACGGCTGGACCATTGGTACTGTGGCATGTGATGGATACTTTTTGAACCCTGCTCAAGTGTTGAGCTATTTGGGAAATCTTGGGTGTTTGTTTATTTGATCGGAAAGTTTAACATTGTCTACTTATCTAGAATGTGATACAATATTTGGAATCCGCAAGTAGTTATGAGATAAATAATTTGAATGTTATAAATCTAGCAGTTTAGTCTCATTTGATCGGTTGCCACGGGATTTTGATGTGATCAAAAGTCCGCCGCAATCACGTAGCGTACACGGATACTCTGTTAGTGTTTATGCCCTAGAAGGCCATTACTGTATCATACAAGTTTGTATATTACTTAATGGAAGCTTGGGATATTCACATGTATATAACAGTCTTGCTAAACATGGTAGTATGCTACTTGGTTTTTCTATCTTAATATGTGAGTGTACGTATTGATAGAGCTCTTAGGATCTTGCTTGTCTACCAGCGTTGTGATGGCAGTCACACTAGTGGGGGCTGGGTAGTCTACAAGCACATCCTTATTCAGGTTCCTGGTCGTTGGATTATCGAGACAGAGCATCGATACTCCGAAGTAGACTAGTGTGTACGCTTCTCATCCCAGTTGGGGAGATGGTCTGTCCCACAGCCGTCAGTACGTCGTACTGGAGATAGTATGCAGGTGCTCGTTAGGTTACGGGTACACCGGACAGGACTCACAGGGAACTGTTGGTTGGTTTGATACCAGTCGTCAGTGAGCAGTTCCCAGGTGACATGAGTACAGCATAGTCCGCAGACTTGACACTGCTGCTTCTCCTCGAGTGTGTCCCACTGTTCTTAGATTGCTACCCTACCACGGCTCAAATGAGTCGTGCAAACAGGTAGCAGTTGGGTGCAGTCCCGAGCACTTGGAGGCAGTGGCGGTTAGACAGGATTCGTCCCTCCCGGTATTGGGAGTAGATATCGTGCTGTGTCAGAGAGCCATTACGCAAAGTCCCTGGCCAGGGCAAGCGAGATTTGCTGGTAGGTTCCAGTAGTTTCTCAGGGTGTAATGGGCTTCCCTCCGACACGACTTATACCGCTATTAGGGGACTGACGCTTGCCGCCCCCCTAGGCTCGATATGCGATAGTCTTGGACGAACGGACCGGACTGTATGGAGATTGTCACATCAGACTCAGTAGGAGTTCGGATGGGTTTCCTCATCGGCCTTCTTATTGACAACTACCTGGGGACCGTTACGTACAGCTAGTGCCGCTTGCGGTCTGTGGTTAAACCCACCGCCAGCGTAGTAGTCGAGTCTCTAGAGTCCCACATAGAGAGTTTCCTACTCCAGGCGAAACGATATAGAGGTTGCATAGTTTTGCGACAAAGGGTTCGGACGCATACGTGCGTTTACGCGCGTACGACTTTCGGACAGTTTTTACCAGTCGGCTTTGGTTTAAGCCAGTTACTGGTATCCGGTTATTGGATTTTTACAGTCTATAGTTTTTCCGTATTTTTGCGGATCGGAGGGGCGTTCTCGTAATTGTACGAGAAGCTTCTAGAAGATGGTGACTAAGGAGGGTTATGTGTCATATTCATTGAATGAGTTATATGAGTCATGGTGGTGATTCATTCATCTCATTAATGCACATTTATTGCTTCATGACTCATGCTAATGAATCACCACTAGATATTTTATGAAGCATGCTTATTCATCACATTTATTCATTTATTCTTTAATGAGAATGCTTCATAATATATTATGATACTCATAACTTATTCATTCATTATCATCTACACATTCTCTCTCCTCAAGCTCTCATCTTCAAACCCTAATCCTTACACCTCATGTGTTGAGATCAAAGGATTAGAAAGACTAATCAATCCATAACCATCACTCTATTTCATTCTATCTTCTTTGATTAGCAATCCAAGAAGATTAGTTGCCTCAAGTTTAGAGGTTTAGCTTAGAGTTTTGCTCTCGGGTGGATCGTCTACTACCTAGAGAAGGCCGAGGAGAACAAGGAGATCGTAAAGACGAAGGACTAGTTTCGATAGGTATAATCCCTAAGCATAGTAGTTTAGAACAACTATATGTTTGGTTAGTTATCGTTTAGCTTCGATTCAAGCGGTTAGTCGATGTTCGTTCACTAAACAAGATCGTTTTTGAAATTTCCGCCTCCCCACAAGTTCTGGGGTGTTGTACATCGACTTACAGTGGTATCAAAGCCTCGCTAAACAATAAATAACTTAATTGCAAATTTGTACGAATTTCGAACGGAAAAACGAAGCCGGAAAACCCTAAATCTGTCAAGTTTCTGTCGAAATTAAAATGAAGTCTAAAAATTTTTCAGGGTCACTCAGAAAGCTTGAAAAGGGTCCAGGAGAACACCCATGAAATTTGAGCCCATGAATCGGCTAAAGAGCCGCGGAAGCGCGGCGGTTCCCTACTGAGCCGCCGCTGTTCCGCGGCCGAGTTGCCGAGTCATGGACTCATTTTTCATGTGTGGGTCCTCTCTGGTATTTGGTGTTTTCTGGTATATTTTAATTTTGCTCAGGTTTCCAGTTTACAGAGCAGTTTTTGGAGCAATATTAAAGATGTTTAATCGATCGAAATTGTACAGTATTTGCATATTGGATTATATCTGTGATTGTTTAATGTGTTCGTAAACCTCCTCTAACTGCTAGTATGTCGGTTGGCAGGGGGTTGCACATTTCTGTAATGGTTATATCTGTTTGTGCATATGAACTGTATTGGACGGTTGTGGTATATAGCCGGGGTTTAGCAATGGGTTATTGTTTAATTCATTTGTTGTAAATGTAATTTGTTGTAATATTATTTTTGCGGGGCACATCCAGGTTGCGGTTGTAGCCACCGTTGTATTATTTCATTTTACTGTTTTTGCTCCTAGGACTGACCCAAGGTGGGGTACACAAACTGCCGGGCGGGTAGTTTGCCGTACCCGTAGGGGTCGAGGGTGGGGTAACTGCTATTCATCACAACTGTGTAATCTGTCTTTTCTTGCAGGCTCAAAAGAAATACAGATTGCTTGCAAATCCAATATTGTTTATCTGTGTTCTGGAATGTTTATCATTACGTCAGACGAATGTAAAATATCTATATATATTGTAGCTATTTAGACGTCACTTATGTTTTACACCCGCGCTAGCCCAGCCCCCGCTCTGTCGTTAGTTAAGTAACCTAACGGGTGATGACGGGACCCCGTGGCGAATGCGGATGCCATAAGAGGACGTTGTATTTTCGTTGTTTTCTGCAATGATAGGTTAATGATGGGACGCATTATCTATAATGCAAAGAAAAACAAACCAATGTTTAAATCGTTGGAACAATTTAAAAGAAACCACTCGGTTAATTTTAAAAACAGATATTTTTTAAAAATGCGGAGCTTTAACCACTCCTTTTAAAAAAGCTATCAGGTTCCTTCGGTTATATCAAGTTCACTACGTTCACGGTTTCGCCAAAACCATTCGTAGCCCTCTGTCATTTCATCTGGGTATTCAGTAGTATTCAATCTATGTATTTTGACCTAACGCCAAGGCATAGTGTTTGGTAGCTACTGGGTATTCAGTTGTTGCATAGGTAGATGAGTTAGTTTGGGACAGTCGTATTATCATTTTGGCCGAACGTCAAGGATATATACGGATGGGTTCAAATTGACATGATAATGATGGGTAGAACTTGACATGTGACTTATGACATTTTGACCTAACGCCAAGGTCATAAGAGCATGGGGCAGAAATATATATCGGGAATTTCTAAAGAAACTGAAATTTGCAAAGAGATGCATACCATTTGGAGTTTGATGGATGTTGGTAGGATTCCTTCAACATTATCATACGATGATATTTGGATCCCGATCCTACTGTGAGCATATGCTACTTATCAGGATATTCGTCACTTAACGATCAATGCTATAAGCCTAGTAGGTGTCCAGAAAGGTGTCAGCGGGGTTACGCCCCTAGAGAAAAGAGGTTATTTAATTAAGGAACTTCGCGAAAGCGTTGGAAAACCTCCCTCGAAGTATCGACACTGGCCTGGCTGAACGGTTAAGCAAGTATTGTACGGTGAGAATAGTCCTGGCTAATTCTTCTTTTATGGTTTGAGGAAGAATTCGAAAAACAGTGGGAGCCATCCAGTTTAGATAAACTAAAAACCACTCTAAACTTGCAAGAGCATCATGCTAAAGAGTTTTCTTCTCTCTCTCCTAATTGCAGCGACCCTGAAAATGACTGGACTTAAGTTACTTTTAGAGAAAAATATACTGACAGGGCCAAACTATAAAGATTGGCTGCGGAATGTCAAAATGGCTTTGACCTATGACAAACTGGGGTACGTCCTCACCGCTACGGCACCTGCTGTCCCTGGTCCCAAATCCAGCAATGCGGATAAGGAAATCCACAAAACCTGGGATTTAGATTGCGCGAAAGCCAAGTGCATCGTGCTTGCCTCAATGAACAATGAACATCAGAGGAGGCACGAGGATATGTCCCTAGATGGCATATTTCTCCATACAAAGGAACTTTATGGAGAGCAATCTCGTATAGCAAGATACGAGACCTCTAAGAACTTGTTTCGAGCGAGGTTGGCTGTCGGGTCATCGGTAGGTGAACATGTCCTAAAGATGATCGGCTATATTGAAGAGCTCGCAGACCTTGGGACAACTTTGGATAATGAGCTCTATACAGACCTCATTCTCCAGTCCCTTCCTCCCACCTACGCCCAGTTTATCCTCAACTTCAATCTTCAAGGAAAAGAAGTTGAACTTGCGGAACTCCTGAACATGTTAAGGAGTGCAGAGGGCACCTTGCAGAAAGCAAGGGAAACACCCGCTATGTTTGTTGGCGGTGCATCTTCTTCCGGGTCCAAGGCTAGGGCCAAAGGAAGGAAGAAGAAGGTCGCACCCAAACCTAGAGGAGGTGTTAGTAAGGTGGGAGGGAAGGGAAAGAAAAAGTTTGCAGCACCGGTAGTTGGCCAGGATGAGTGCTTCCATTGTCACAGGAAAGGGCACTGGAAGAAGGACTGCAAGGCGTGGATCGCCAAGAACCAGGAACCGAAGCAAGCTGTGGCTTCGACTTCAGGTGTGTTTGTAATTGAGAATTGTCTGTCGATCAACTCTACTTCCTGGGTATTGGATACCGGATCAGGATCTCATATTTGCAATTCATTGCAGGCACTGAGAAACCGTAGAGTGCTGAAGGAAGGTGATATGATCCTCAGGGTTGCTAACGGAGCTAGCGTGGGAGCTGCGTCCGTCGGGGATTATCACCTAGGATTGACAAGTGGACACATTTTGGTTTTGCATAACTGTTATTTTGTACCAAGTTTAACGTGTAATATCATATCAGTTTCCTTCTTATCAAATAAAGGTTATGATTTCACGTTTGTAAGAGATGTTGTTAACATCCACCTTAATCATGGTTTGATTGGGTCCGGTACTCTAAATAACGGCATATATGTGTTAAACCAACTCCAAATTTTCAATGTCCAGAACACACTAAAAAGAAAGTCTCCAGATTTAAATAAAGCTTTCTTATGGCATTGTAGACTGGGTCACATCAATGAGAGAAGGTTGACTAAGTTGCATAGAGAAGGATATTTGGACTCGTTCGAATATCAATCTTATGACACTTGTCAATCTTGTCTCAAAGGAAAGATGACAAAGACTACATTTACTGGACAAGGAGTAAGAGCGAGCGAGCTCTTAGGACTCATACACAGCGATGTATGTGGTCCAATGTCTACACATGCGAGAGGTGGTTTTTCCTATTTCATTACTTTCACGGATGATTACTCAAGATATGGATTCATTTATCTGATGAAACATAAATCCGAGGCTTTTGAGAAATTCCAAGAGTATAAGAATGAAGTAGAAAACCAAACCGGCAAAAGTATTAAGACACTAAGATCTGATCGAGGTGGAGAATACTTAAGTGCCGAGTTCCTAGGTTACCTAAAAGAGAAAGGAATTCTCTCTCAGCTTACTCCTCCATACACTCCACAGCATAACGGTGTATCGGAGAGACGGAATCGAACCCTATTGGATATGGTACGATCCACGATGAGTAATGCTGAGTTACCGCGATCTTTCTGGGGTTATGCACTAGAATCAGCGGCATATCTTTTGAACATGGTTCCTACCAAGACTGTGCCTACCACTCCATATCAGATGTGGAGCGGGAAGAAACCCCATCTACAGTATATAAAGATTTGGGGATGTCCAGCTTTTGTTAAGAAGCAGCATGTGGACAAGCTCGAGGCACGATCAGTAAAGTGTAGTTTTGTGGGATATCCAAAGCACTCCAGGGGATATCTATTCTATTACGCAGAGGAACAAAAGGTATTTGTTTCTCGTAATGCCCATTTTCTAGAACATCAGTTTTTAGAAAAGGAATCAAGTGGGAGCGAAATAGAACTGGAAGAAATTCCAGAACCACAAACTAATACTGAAAGTTTGGTAGAACCGGTAGTTCAAGAAGAACAGGACATTCCCGCACCCCTCCGAAGGAGTAGTAGGCCGTCTCATCCGCCTGAGAGATACTACGGTTTTCTCATAGATGGGGATAGAGAGGATTGCATCATAGATGATGATGAACCTACTGACTTCCAGCAGGCCATCCAGAGCGGCGACTCGGTACGATGGCTAGATGCAATGCGGACCGAAATGGAGTCCATGTACACCAACAAAGTATGGACTTTGGACTTTGCTCCAGATGGGGTAAAACCCATAGGATGCAAATGGATCTTCAAGAAAAAGATTGGTGTTGATGGACAGGTGGAAACCTATAAGGCTAGACTTGTTGCAAAGGGTTTTCGTCAAAGACCTGGTTTGGACTATGATGAAACCTTTTCTCCAGTGGCTATGCTCAAATCCATTCGGGTCCTTCTTGCTATTGCTGCCTTCCATGATTATGAAATCTGGCAGATGGACGTAAAGACGGCTTTTCTGAATTGAAATTTAGAAGAGAGCGTCTAAACGGATCAGCCAGAGGGTTTCAATCAGAGTGGGAGCAACGGGAAAGTATGCAAGCTGCTTAAGTCTATTTATGGACTAAAGCAGGCATCGCGGAGTTGGAACATCTGTTTTGATGAAACAGTCAAAGAATATGACTTTATCAAAAATCCAGATGAACCGTGCATATATAGTAAAGTTGTAGCCAGAAGTGTCGTATTCCTCGTCTTGTACGTGGATGACATTCTATTGATAGGAAATGACATTCCTATGCTACAATCTGTCAAAGGATTCTTGTCACACAGGTTATCCATGAAAGACCTGGGTGATGCCTCGTACATTCTGGGGATCCGGATCTATCGTGATAGATCCAAGAGGATGTTGGGACTTTCGCAGTCCAGGTATATCGACACTGTACTGAAAAGATTCAGTATGGAAGATTCTAAGCGCGGTAATTTACCGGCTTGTCACGGAATCACCCTCTCCAAAGAGATGTCTCCCAAGACTGATTTGGAAAGGGAACGCATGTCTATTATACCCTACGCTTCTGCGGTAGGCTCTATAATGTATGCGATGTTGTGTACCAGACCAGATGTAGCTTACGCACTGAGCGTGGCAAGCCGGTATCAGTCAGACCCAGGGGAGAAACACTGGATAGCAGTAAAGAATATTCTCAAGTACCTGAGGAGGACTAAGGAGATGTTCTTGGTTTACGGCGGAAAAGACCTCAGGTTGGAGGCCTTTGCTGATTCCGGCTTCCAGAGTGATAAGGATGATTCCAAGTCCATGTCGGGTTATGTCTTTACCCTCAATGGAGGGGCGGTGTTCTGGAAGAGCTCCAAGCAGGACACCGTTGCTGACTCGACGATGGAAGCGGAGTATATAGCTGCTTGCGATGCCGCAAAAGAAGCAGTCTGGATGAAGAAGTTCCTAACAGAACTTCAGGTGGTTCCTACCATAGTTGATCCAATACCTCTGTATTGCGACAACAACGGAGCTATAGCTTTAGCGAAGGAACCAAGGTCCCATCAGAAGTCCAGACACATCTTGAGGCGGTATCACCTGATCAGGGAGATCATTGATCGTCAGGAGATCGAGGTTCGGAGAGTTGCTTCTGAAGAGAACATTGCTGATCCATTCACGAAGGCCCTACCTCAGATTCAGTTCGAGAGGCTACTCGAGATCATCGGTCTACGATATGCCAGTACATGGCCCTAGTGCAAGTGGGAGATTGTTAGTGTTTATGCCCTAGAAGGCCATTACTGTATCATACTAGTTTGTATATTACTTAATGGAAGCTTGGGATATTCACATGTATATAACAGTCTTGCTAAACATGGTAGTATGCTACTTGGTTTTTCTATCTTAATATGTGAGTGTACGTATTGATAGAGCTCTTAGGATCTTGCTTGTCTACCAGCGTTGTGATGGCAGTCACACTAGTGGGGGCTGGGTAGTCTACAAGCACATCCTTATTCAGGTCCCTGGTCGTTGGATTATCGAGACAGAGCATCGATACTCCGGAGTAGACTAGTGTGTACGCTTCTCATCCCAGTTGGGGAGATGGTCTGTCCCACAGCCGTCAGTACGTCGTACTGGAGATAGTATGCAGGTGCTCGTTAGGTTACGGCTACACCGGACAGGACTCACAGGGAACTGTTGGTTGGTTTGATACCAGTCGTCAGTGAGCAGTTCCCAGGTGACATGAGTACAGCATAGTCCGCAGACTTGACACTGCTGCTTCGCCTCGAGTGTGTCCCACTGTTCTTATATTGCTACCCTACCACGGCTCAAATGAGTCGTGCAAACAGGTAGCAGTTGGGTGCAGTCCCGAGCACTTGGAGGCAGTGGCGGTTAGACAGGATTCGTCCCTCCCGGTATTGGGAGTAGATACCGTGCTGTGTCAGAGAGCCATTACGCAAAGTCCCTGGCCAGGGCAAGCGAGATTTGCTGGTAGGTTCCAGTAGTTTCTCAGGGTGTAATGGGCTTCCCTCCGACACGACTTATACCGCTATTAGGGGACTGACGCTTGCCGCCCCCCTAGGCCCGATATGCGATAGTCTTGGACGAACGGACCGGACTGTATGGAGATTGTCACATCAGACTCAGTAGGAGTTCGGATGGGTTTCCTCATCGGCCTTCTTATCGACAACTACCTGGGGACCGTTACGTACAGCTAGTGCCGCTTGCGGTCTGTGGTTAAACCCACTGCCAGCGTAGTAGTCGAGTCTCTAGAGTCCCACATAGAGAGTTTCCTACTCCAGGCGAAACGATATAGAGGTTGCATGGTTTTGCGACAAAGGGTTCGGACGCATACGTGCGTTTACGCGCGTACGACTTTCGGAAAGTTTTTACCAGTCGGCTTTGGTTTAAGCCAGTTACTGGTATCCGGTTATTGGATTTTTACAGTCTAAAGTTTTTCCGTATTTTTGCGGATCGGAGGGGCGTTCTCGTAATTGTACGAGAAGATTCTAGAAGATGGTGACTAAGGAGGGTTATGTGTCATATTCATTGAATGAGTTATATGAGTCATGGTGGTGATTCATTCATCTCATTAATGCACATTTATTGCTTAATGACTCATGCTAATGAATCACCACTAGATATTTTATGAAGCATGCTTATTCATCACATTTATTCATTTATTCTTTAATGAGAATGCTTCATAATATATTATGATACTCATAACTTATTCATTCATTATCATCTACACATTCTCTCTCCTCAAGCTCTCATCTTCAAACCCTAATCCTTACACCTCATGTGTTGAGATCAAAGGATTAGAAAGACTAATCAATCCATAACCATCACTCTATTTCATTCTATCTTCTTTGATTAGCAATCCAAGAAGATTAGTTGCCTCAAGTTTAGAGGTTTAGCTTGGAGTTTTGCTCTCGGGTGGATCGTCTACTACCTAGAGAAGGCCGAGGAGAACAAGGAGATCGTAAAGACGAAGGACTAGTTTCGATAGGTATAATCCCTAAGCATAGTAGTTTAGAACAACTATATGTTTGGTTAGTTATCGTTTAGCTTCGATTCAAGCGGTTAGTCGATGTTCGTTCACTAAACAAGATCGTTTTTGAAATTTCCGCCTCCCCACAAGTTCTGGGGTGTTGTACATCGACTTACATACTCGCCGGGTAAACTTAATAGATAGCCACGCCCCATAGCCCCGACTAAGTGACTGTAGGAGAACCCCGTCGCCAAAAGCATCCGTTCGGGTGCTCGCTGCAGCGGTGTTCCGCCTTAGTGCACTTCGTCGACGGCATCCGGGGGTGCGGCCGTCTACTAAAGTTTGCAACGAGCATTCGATCAGGATGTCGGGAATCTTGTTGAATTGCCCGACTTGATATTGAAAAGAGTTTTCGATATTGAGACTAAAATGCGGGGTTTATAATTGATAGGCATGAGATGTCTAAGGAATTCATTTGGTTAGGCATGCGATGTCTAAGGAGGTTGCGGATTCCAACTATTGTAGTTTTACACTTTCTTTTCTGTGACCTTAAGTGTAATATATGGTGTATCGCCGGTTTCGTTTCTATACATCAATGACAATTGTGATACGCATATTTACTTACGTTGATGACATGTGATGTTATGTGTTGCTGTGATATGTTAAATTGGATCGTCGTGTTTTGAATAGCCGGAGGTTTTATGTGAGATAAGATATTTTCTTTTTCATTCATGTAAAATTCATTGTATGTAATATTCTTTTATTGGGGAACTTCCGGGATGAGGATGATGTCACCATTGTATATTATTTACTTTTCCGCATTAGGTAGACCCAAGTCGGGGAGCACAAGTAATCGGGTTCTAGGGTCCAATGGGAGACCATCTCGAGGAGTCGAGACCAGGTCTCCTAACCCTAGAATTGGCAGGGTTACTTGCCGCTCTCGTAAGAGTCTAGGGATGTGGGTTTGGCTATTCATCGAGACCTTGGAATCCATGTTTTATACAGGCTCGTACTAAAACACGGACCTCCTAGTATATCCAATATTTCATATATGTTATCTTCTGCTGCAATGTTCTGTGATGAGATCATATTGCAGATTTCGTTTCAAATGTGATGCTTGTGAAGCATAATAAAAATGGGACTTCATTAATGAGATTAATGAAAATAAAAGAAAGCTAAAGATGTTGTAGAAACTTGTTTAAAAACTGGTAGCTCTAGTTTATGATTTGCATAGCGGTATTCCTTGTAGAATATCCAACACCTTATTCGATAAGGAAAGAGCCGAGATCCCTTCACCGGGAGTGACCTCTTTAGAGAAACTAGCAGATGCTACAAACTCGGTTTGTCTTTTGATTGTTTCTATAGTTTTTTCTTTGCATAGTGGTATTTGTGAAATATCCTGCACCTTATTCGATAAGGAAAGAGCCGAGATCCCTTCACCGGGAGTGACCTCTTTAGCAAAACTAGAAAAGCCTCAAAAACACTCCTTTTAAAATCACTCGATTCTACAACGATATCAAGTTCATTACGCAAAGGATTTTCTTAAAAACCTGTCGTAGCCCTCCGTCATTTCAGATAAGTACTTCATAGTATTCATACTACGTTTGTTGGCTTTCATTAAGGTTTAGTGTGCGGTAGCTATTTATGCTTATCTGTGTAAGCATATGATGCGATTGAGTTAGGGTAGTCGTGCGACTTTGTTGGCTTTCATCGTGGGTCGTGCGGGTGGGTTTAATTCAATCGGGAAATGACGGGTTGAACTTGACTGGTAGCCTATGGTTTGTTGGCTTTCATCAACGTCATAGGATGCTATGGGTAAAATATTATTGGGAATTTCAAGAGTTGAAATTTGCAATGAGATTGCATAACTTCTATGAGATAGTTGGATCCCGATATCCGCTGCGAGTAAGAGTTACTCCTGGGAGAGTTTTACACATCACAATTAGCCGATCATGTAGGTGTCTAGAATGGTGTCAACGGGGTTATGCCTATAGGAAAACGAGGTTTATTTTAATTAGGTCCGTGCGAAAGCGTGGGGAACCTCCCTCAAAGTACCGGCTCTAGCCTGGTTGAAAGATTGGCGAACTTGTAGAGTGTAATTAATCCCGGCTAGTCTTTCCAATTAGGGTTTGAAGGAAGATTTCACTAAAACAGTGGGAGACATTCTGATTAGACATATTAATAACCAATCTAATCTTGCAAGAGCATACGCTGAGTGTTTTCTTCTATCTCTCTCCAGGTAGCGACCATGTCACGCCTTAATCAAGATAATAATACGGATGTATTGACCGAACCCGCTTGTTATACCGCGCTAAGGAACATTGGCCCCGCTCCAACTTATAATTGTTATAAGACATAGTAGGAAATAAGGGATTACCAGAATTCCCGTGATGCCCAAACGAAGAAAGTGCATGCTGATGCATCTTCTTCGGGTGTGTTCATTACCGAGAACTGTTTCTCAGTATCCTTTACGTCCTGAGTATGAGATACCGGATCAGGATCCCGCAAATGTAATTTGTTACATGGGCTACGGAGAGGTAGAGAATTGAGAACGGGTGATAGGTTTCAAGAGTTGGAAATGATGCAAGTGTTGCAGCCAAGTCTGTTGGCAGTTATCAACCTGTATTATCAGAATACATTGATTCTGAACGAATGTTATTAGTTACCGAACCTGATATACAACATCATATCAGTCTCTTTATTAGTAAAGAAGGATATAATTTTATATTGTTGGATAATGTTTTCAACATTTCCTATATCAAGAGTTGATCGGTTCAGGCACGTTATCTAAAAGCATAGACGTTCTAAATCAAACCACAGTTCTTAACGTACAGAACACACACAAGTGGAAGAGTTCAAAAATGAACGAATCCTTCTTGAGGCATTGTAGACTAGGTCATATCAATGCGACCCGAGTAGCTAAAATTACATAAAGATGCATATTTAAATTAGTTTGGATTTACATCTTGTAAAACTTTCCAGTCATGTCACAAAGATAAGATGACCACAGCTCTGTTTATTGGAAACAGAGAAAGAGTTAGTGAACTCTTGGGATTGATACATGATGATGTATGATAGTCCCATGTCTACATATGCCAGGACAGGTTCTTTGTACTTCATTACATTCACTGATGATCTCTCAAGATTCAGACATATGTTCCTGTTGAAACACAAGTCCGAAACTTTTGAGATAATCACAGAATATAAGTTAGAAGTAGAGAACCAAAAACGGGTATAAGTATTATGTCCTTTGATGTGATCAAGGAGGAGAATACTTGAGCACGGAATTCCTGGACTATTCTAAAGGAGAATGAGTTTCTCTCTCAGCATTAATCCTCCGAATACACCACAGCATGTCGGTGTATCGGGGCGGAGCAATCGCACCCTATGTGATATGGTGTGCTCTATGATGAGTACTACTGAGTTGCCTATTTTTTTTTGGGGTTATGCACTTGAGAAGTTGCATACCTATTGAATAGGGTTCCAACCAAATCAGATGCTTACCACTCTATATGTGATATAGTATGGTAAGAGCCCATCTCTTAAGGAAGTTTGGGGTTGTCCGGCCTATGTCAAAAGCAAAATCCGGACAAGCTCGAGGCAAGGTCTG
This sequence comes from Agapanthus africanus, assembly GCA_030015575.1. Classification (NCBI taxonomy): domain Eukaryota; kingdom Viridiplantae; phylum Streptophyta; class Magnoliopsida; order Asparagales; family Amaryllidaceae; genus Agapanthus; species Agapanthus africanus. Next base: position 196,474,234 of record JASDDO010000029.1, on the reverse strand, counting down.
TTCTGTGGAAGTTTGTTGGATATCCCAAGCATTTGCAAGGGAATATCTTCTAGCAAACTGGGGAACAAAAGGTGTTTTTGTTTCTCAGCATGCCACCTTTGTGAAAGGGAATTTCTTGTGAACAAATTAGTAGTCATGAGGTAGAACTGGAAGGAGTTCCAGCTATACAAACTGCAGCTGATGATTTGGTAGAACCAGAGGATTCAATAATTTCCAACGAATCTCAGCCTCCCCGCCGATCTGGTAGGGTTCCTCATCCACCTGAGAGGTACTTCGGTTTCTCTATGACAGTGGGAGTGAGGATTGCATCATGAGATGATGACCCAACTAGTTTCGAGCAGGCCATCAGGAGTGGGGACTCTGTAAGAATGGCTGGATGCTTAGCGATCTGAGATGGAATCCTTATACACCAACAAAGTATGGACTTTAGTTGCTTTATCTGAAGGGTTAAATTCTCGTCAGGAGAAAGTATATCTTGAGAAGATTACTTGGTGTACATGGAAATGTTGAGACTTTCAAAGCTATGCTTAAGTCCATCCAGATCCTACTTGCCACTGCTACATACCATGACTACGATATTTGGCGGTTGGGTGTCATGATTGCTTTTCTAAAAGATGATGTTGAAGAGAGCGTCTATAACTACACAGCCAGAGGGCTTCGTAGACAGTGGGAGCAGCGGAAACGTGTGCAAGTTGTTTTATGTGATAAATCAGGTATCGCGGAGTTGGAACGTCTGTTTTGATGTGGTAATCAAACAGTTTGACTTAATCAAAATGGTAGATGAACCAAGTATATACAAAAAGGTAGTAGGGAGTATGGTGGTGATCCTCGTATAGTACGTGGATGACATGCTCTTGATAGGGAAGGAGTTTCCTATGCTACGTTCGGTCAATCTCTTCTTATCACAAAGATTCTCCATATAGGATCAAGGTGATACCTCCTAGATCTATGGGATAGATCTAATTGGATGTTAGGAATCTCACTAGTTGTAGTGAGATGGTATCAATCGATCCTGGCGAGTGTAGGGTTCCTAGGCACACTAATGACGTCTTACAAGGCGTCAACCATACCAATTTCAAATTTTACAAGTGCCGAGAAACCCTAATACGGATTCGTTGACTAGAGTTTAGGCAAAAAGTGAAACTAGTTAACAACTTAACTAAAAGAAAGAGGTTACAACCTTTGTAGATCCGGTTCTCCACTTCCTTAGCTCCACGTAGACGTCCCCTCGCTGACCATATCGGATCCCGGACTCTAGCATCGGCTTCATCGGAGAAATGGGCGGGTTAGGTCGTCGATTTCGATGCCGAAGATGATCTACGTCGAGGCAACACAAGATCAAGCTCCAACTTCACCAAGTCGTGAAACTTGTGAAGAAACCACCCTATACTACTTGGCAAGAGGTAGAGGATGAGGAAATAGGAGGTGGGTTCACTTTAGAATTGGATTTCTCACTCTTTTTCTCAAGATGCCATTAATGTTGGCAAGCTCTCTTCTTGTAGAAGAAGAAGAAGAAGATCTAGATGGATTATGATGAGTCTCCATTTAAAAAAGGAAATAATATGAAGACTTATCATATACTAACCATGGTCAAGTGTAGAGAGTAAACTAGGGTTAGGTGAATGGTTAGGTTAAGGGAAGCAAACAAAATGGTCAAACTTTCAACTCTTCATGAAGCTTCACGAAAGAAACAAAGAAAGCCACCATTTCCATTTTACTTTTCCAAAATAAATAATCAAAATAAATAAATGAATAAGTAAACAAAACCCTAACCATTCATATAACCATGGTTTAATCTTTACACAAACTCAAGTTAGCATGCATCATCAAACATGATACAATCAAGTGCACACAAAAATATATCACATATACAATGTGCACATCAAGTGAGAAAATCCTTTTTAAAGTGAACCAATACTAGTTAATGCAAAGTAATATATCAAATATATAATTATACATTAAATCATTAAATCAACACTTGATTCAATGATCCGGTCATGTCGCACATAACCGACTAGTATCCAATGTATCGACTTATCGAATCAATCTTCGATTCGATGACTAGGTTATATCGCATACAACCAATCGAAACATCCATCACGAGAATGAAATACGGTATCACATACACGCATTATTCTCGGTCCCGCACATATCTCATATGCGCTCCTATTTCTTTTCGCTTGATCCAGGAAACCTCTGTGTAGGACTCTAAAGACTCGTCAATACGCCGGCAGCAGATGATGATCATATCAAGCACCCACAATCCGCAAGCGGTCTGCTAAACGTAACGGCCGCCCGGGTATTGAACGATCAGAAGATCGACGAGCAAGCCTGCTCACACTCCTGTGAATCCAACCAGTAACACTTACCGTATAGTCCGGTCTGTTCGTCTGATATGTCGCATATCAAGTCTAGGGGTGGTAAACGTCAGACCCCAATAACCGATAAGTCGTGCCGATGTAAGGCTCATAACGGTTCGAGAAACTACTGGTAACACTTACCAGCAAATCTCTGATCAGCCCTGGCCAGGGACTTCCCTGTTACGGCCAATCGAGCACAGCGCAACATCAACCCCCAATACCGGGAGAGACGAAACCCCTCCTATCGCTCATTGCCTCCATGTGACTCGGGACTGTACCCAAAAACCACCGTTTTGCACGCCCTCATGGACATGGTAAGGTGGAGATCAAAGCACAGTAGGAATCACACAAGACTCTATGACGATCTCGGTTCTACAGACTAACCTGTACAAGTGTCACCTGAGAACTGCCATCTGACGTGAGGTATAATACCATCTGGGAGTTCTCGGCGAGTCCGTCCAGTGTACCCAGTCTCCACTGAGCACCCGTATACCATCTCTGATGTCAAACACCAATGGATATGGTATCATCCATCGCCCATCTCATGGGTCGAGAAGCGTATACGCTAGTCTACACTGGTATATCGATGCCCCGTCTCGATACACCCATAACTAGGGACCTTGAAGGATGTACCTATGGACTACCATGTCCCCACTAGTATGATCTGCATCATAGTCCAGGTGGTCAAGTACACATCCTAAGGGCTTTACCTACATGTAACTATAAGACAGTTTAAAGAGACTAGTGTACATGTTAAGATAAAGAGCAACCAGATAGCATACTATCATATCGAGCAAGAAAGTCATCTCTATATATGTCCAAGTATCCAATATAATATACATCATCTGTACAATACTGGCCTCTAGGGAATACATACAACTAACAATCTCCCACTTGCACTAGGGCCAGCTGCTGTAGTATCGCATACCGAGCATCACGAAGAGTCTCTCAAACTGTATCTGGGGAATGGCCTTTGTGAGTAGATCCGCCGTGTTGTTCTTCATGTCAACCCTCCTGACCTCGATCTCTCGGCGATCAACAATCTCCCGGATCAGGTGATACCGCCTCAGAATATGCCTGGATCGCTGATGGGACCTGGGTTTCTTGGCCAAAGCCACCGCTCCATTGTTATCGCAATACAAAGGTATTGGATGCTCAATGGATGGAACCACACCAAGTTCAGTAATGAATTTCTTGATCCAGACAGCCTCTTTAGCAGCATCGTTGACAACGGTGTATCAGAACGGAGGAACCGCACCCTATTAGATATGGTGCGCTCTATGATGAGCACAGCTGAGTTACCTATTTCCTTCTAGGGATATGCACTGGAAACAGCTGCAGACCTATTGAATATGGTTCCCACAAAATCCGTTCCAACCACTCCATATGAGATATGGAAAGGAAAGAGACCATGTCTTAATTATGTTAAGATATGGGGTTGTCCGGCATATGTAAAAACGCAAACTCGCGGCAAGGTCCATTCTGTGTAAGTTTATTGGATATCCCAAATATTCGCCCGGGTATATCTTCTACCACACCGAGGAACAAAAGGTGTTTGTTTCTCGACATGCCACCTTTTTAGAAAAGGAATTTCTTGACAAAGAGATTAGTGGCACGGAGGTAGAACTGGAAGAGGTTCCAACAATACAGACTACGACAGAAGACTTGGTTGAACCAGAGGATTCAGTAGTTCCTAATGAACCTCAGCCTCTCCGCCGATCTAGTAGGGTTCCTAGCCAACCTGTGAGATACTACGGTTTTCTCATGGATGGTGGGAGCGAGGATTGCATCATGGAGGATGATGACCCAACTAGCTTCGAGCAGGCCATCACGAGTGGGGACTCAGTGAAATGGCTGGATGCTATGCGGTCCGAGATGGAATCCATATACACCAACAAAGTATGGACTTTGGAAGTTGCTCCTGAAGGGGTAAAACCCATCGGGAGCAAGTGGATCTTCAAGAAAAAACTTGGTGTAGATGGGAAAGTGGAGACTTTCAAAGCTAGGCTTGACCCTTCTACGGCTGGACCGTTGGTACTGAGGCATGAAGTGAATGTCTTTGAACTTATTTAATGTGTTGAACGGTTTCGGGAAAACTTGGGTGTTCGAATGTTTGATCGGAAAGTTTAATATTTTCTATTTATCCGGAATGGGATACAATAATTGGAATTCACAAACAGTTATGAGATAACTGAATGAATATTATAAATCTAGCGGTTTAGTCTCACTTGATATTGAAAAGAGTTTTCGATAATGAGACTAAAATGCGGGATTTATAATTGTTAGGCATATGATGTCTAAGTATTTTATTAGATTAGGCAAGCGATGTCTAAAGAGGTTGCGGATTCCAACTGTTGTAGTTTTACACTTTGTTTTCTGTGACCGTAAGTGTAGTATGTAGTGGTATTGCCGATTGTCGTTGCTATACGTCGACGACAATCGGTGTATGAATACTTACTTACGTTGATGACATGTGATGTTATGTGTTGCTGGATATGTTATATTGGATTGTCGCAATTGAATAGCCGGGGTTTTTTTTATGTGAGATGAGTGTTTTTCATTTTCATTCATGTAAAAAATTGTATGTAATATTCTTTTATTGGGGCACATCCAGGTTGCGGAAGTTGTCACCTTTTGTATATTATTTACTTTTCCGCATTAGGACGGACCTAAGGAAGGGAGCACGGGTGACCGGGTTCTGGGGTTCAGTGGGAGGCCATCTTGAGGAGTCGAGACCGGGTCTCCTAAACTCCAGAATTGGTAGGGTCGCTTGCCGCTCTCGTAGGGGTCCAGGGTGTGGGCTTGGCTATTCATCACGACCGTGGAATCCGTGTTTTATACTGGCTCGTATTAAAAATATGGACGTCCTAGTATATCCAATATTTCATATGATATTTTCTGCTGCGATATCTGTGATGTGATCATTAGATATGTTCTTTGATAGATACTGTATATAGTATATATGATATATTATATAGACGTTACTTATGTTTTACACTGGCACTAACCCTGCCCTGCTCTGTCGTTAGTTACCTAACCTAACGGTGCACGAGGGGACATCGAGGCGATGCGGATGGCATAATTGTACGTCGTATTTATCTGTGATGTTTAGGTGACTTAAATGATGGGACTTCATTAATATGATTAATGAAAGAAAAGAAACCTAAAAGATGTTGTAGAATCAAAATTTTTAAAAGAAAAAGGGTAACTACAGTTTTGCTTTGCATAGCGGTATATATGATATACCCTGCACCTTATTCGATGAGGAAAGGGCCGAGAACCCTTCACCGGGAGTGACCCCTTTAGCAATAACTGGCAGATGCTGCACACTCGGTTTTCTTTTGATTGCTTTTGAAGTTTTACTTTGCACAGCGATATATATGATATATCCCGCACCTCATTCGACGAGGAAAGGGCCGACGATCCCTTCACCGGGAGTGACCCCTTTAGCAAAACTAGAAAAGCCTCAAAATCACTCCATTTCAAAACTTCATTTGATTCTACAACGATATCAAGTTCATTACGCAATAGGTTTTCAGATAAACCTGTCGTAGTCCTCCGTCATTTCAGATAAATCCTACTTAGTATTCGTGCTACGTTTGTTGGCCTGCGTCAAGGCGTAGTGTGCGGTAGCTAACTAGTATTTATCTGTTAATGCATGTGATGCAGATTGGATTAGGGTAGTCGTGCGACTTTGTTGGCCTGCGTCAAGGGTCGTACGGGTGGGTTTAATTCAATCAAGAAATGACGGGTTGAACTTGACTAGCGCACTATGGTTTGTTGGCCTGCGTCAAGGTCATAGCACGCTAGGGGCAAAATATTATCGGGAATTTCAAGTGTTGAAATTTGCAATGAGATTGCATACCTTCTATGAGATAGTTGGATCCCGATACCCACTGCGAGTAAGAGTTACTCCTGGGAGAGTTTTGCACATTACAATTAGCCAATCAAGTAGGTGTCTAGAAAGGTGTCAACGGGGTTACGCCTCTGGGAAAACGAGGTTTACTTTAATTAGGTCTGTGCGAAAGCACGGGGAACCTCCCTCAAAGTACCGACACTGGCCTGGCTGAAAGATTGGCGAAGTTGTAGGGTGTAATTAATCGCGGCTAGTCTTTCCTTTTAGGGTTTGAAGGAAGATTTGACAAAAAACCAGTGGGTGCCATCCTGATTAGATAAGATAATAACCAATCTGATCTTGCAAGAGCATACGCTAAAGTGTTTTCTTCTCTCTCTCTCCAGGTCAAGCCAACGCCTCACATGTGGCACGTCGTGCTGCCCCAAATCCCAAGGTTTAAAGGGCAGTTCAAGACGGTCACATAATCGAGTTAAGGTTTCTTGTCTTCTAGAGGGACCATCGCGTTACTTGCACTACTTAGAACGTCATTAAACTACGGAAAAGTCCAACAATTGGAAATTTCCCGGCAGGGGAAAGATTGGGTATTTACATCCGGTCGAACTTTTTAACATATTCTAAAATTATCCGGAAAAACACATAGACAAAATTTGATAATCCGATCGAATCTTCGATTCCCAATACAACCCCAGAACACTCAACTCTTGAGTCATAATAAAAATACCCAGAAAATATAGCACTGCAAAATAGGAATTACTGTGTAAAATTCATTGAACAAGGAGACCGTACGGCCGCGGAACCGCCGCATGAACCAGGCTCATGCCGCGGAACCGCAGCGGTTTGATGGACTTAGCCACTCGAATTTCACAGTAACTCTTACAAACCCCTGCTTATTTTTCTGCATATTTTTAATTCACAAAAATCCAAATTTTCAAAAAATTTCCACAGAGCATTTTGGATTAGGGTTTCGATGTTCGTTCGGATTTCAAACGTCGTCTACACTTCACCTAAGGCTCTAGCTAAGCTCTGATACCACTGTAGGGTTCCTAGGCACGCTAATGAGGTCTTACAAGGCATCAACCATGCCAATTTCAAAATTTACAAGTACCGAGAAACCCTAATACGGATTCGTTGACTAGAGTTTAGGCGAAAAGTGAAACTAGTTACCAACTTAACTAAAAGAAAGAGGATACAACCTTTGTAGATCCGGTTCTCCACTTCCTTAGCTCCACATAGACGTCCCCTCGCTGACCATATCAGATCCCGGACTCTAGCATCGGCTTCATCGGAGAAATGGGCGGGTTAGGTCGTCGATTTCGATGCCGAAGATGATCTACGTCGAGGCAACACAAGATCAAGCTCCAACTTCACCAAGTCGTGAAACTTGTGAAGAAACCACCCTATACTACTTGGCAAGAGGTAGAGGATGAAGAAATAGGAGGTGGGTTCACTTTAGAATTGGATTTCTCATTCTTTTTCTCAAGATGCCATTAATGGTGGCAAGCTCTCTTCTTGTAGAAGAAGAAGAAGAAATTCAAGATGGATTATGATGAGTCTCCATTTAAAAAAGGAAATAATATGAAGACTTATCATATACTAACCATGGTCAAGTGTAGAGAGTAAACTAGGGTTAGGTGAATGGTTAGGTTAAGGGAAGCAAACAAAATGGTCAAACTTTCAACTCTTCATGAAGCTTCATGAAAGAAACAAAGAAAGCCACCATTTCCATTTTACTTTTCCAAAATAAATAATCAAAATAAATAAATGAATAAGTAAACAAAACCTTAACCATTCATATAACCATGGTTTAATCTTTACATAAACTCAAGTTAGCATGCATCATCAAACATGATACAATCAAGTGCACACAAAAATATATCACATATACAATGTGCACATCAAGTGAGAAAATCCTTTTTAAAGTGAACCAATACTAGTTAATGCAAAGTAATATATCAAATATATAATTATACATTAAATCATTAAATCAACACTTGATTCAATGATCCGGTCATGTCGCACATAACCGACTAGTATCCAATGTATCGACTTATCGAATCAATCTTCGATTCGATGACTAGGTTATATCGAATACAACCAATCGAAACATCCATCGCGAGAATGAAATATGGTATCACATACACGCATTATTCTCGGTCCCGCACATATCTCATATGTGCTCCTATTTCGTTTCGCTTGAGCAAGGAAACCTCTGTGTAGGACTCTAAAGACTCGTCAATACGCCGGCAGCAGATGATGATCATATCAAGCACCCACAAGCCGCAAGCGGTCTGCTAAACGTAACGGCCACCTGGGTATTGAGCGATCAGAAGGAGCAAGCCCGCTCACACTCCTGTGAATCCAACCAGTAACACTTACCGTACAGTCCGGTCTGTTCGTCTGATATGTCGCATATCAAGTCTAGGGGTGGTAAACGTCAGACCCCAATAACCGATAAGTCGTGCCTATGTGAGCTCATAACGGGTCGAGAAACTACTGGTAACACTAACCAGCAAATCTCTGATCAGCCCTGGCCAGTGACTTCCCTGTTACGGCCAATCGAGCACAGCGCAACATCAACCCCAATACCGGGAGAGACGAAACCCCTCCTATCGCTCATTGCCTCCATGTGACTCGGGACTGTACCCAAAAACCACCATTTTGCACGCCCTCATGGACGTGGTAAGGTGGAGATCAAAGCACAGTGGGAATCACACAAGACTCTATGACGATCTCGGGTCTACAGACTAACCTGTACAAGTGTCACATGAGAACTGCCATCTGACGTGAGGTATAATACCATCTGGAAGTTCTCGGCGAGTCCGTCCAGTGTACCCAGTCTCCACTGAGCACCCGTATACCATCTCTGATGTCAAACACCAATGGATATGGGATCATCCATCGCCCATCTTATGGGTCGAGAAGCGTATACGCTAGTCTACACTGGTATATCGATGCCCCGTCTCGATACACCCACAACTAGGGACCTTGAAGGATGTACCTATGGACAACCATGTCCCCACTAGTATGATATGCATCATAGTCCAGGTAGTCAAGTACACATCCTAAGGGCTTTACCAACATGTAACTATAAGACAGTTTAAAGAGACTAGTGTACATGTTAAGATAAAGAGCAACCAGATAGCATACTACCATATCGAGCAAGAAAGTCATCTCTATATATGTCCAAGCATCCAATATAATATACATCATCTGTACAATACTGGCCTCTAAGGCATACATACAACTAACAGGGAGAATCACTGGAAAGGTTCCAGGGTGATAAAGACGACTGAATGTCAGTCACAGGCATTGTCTTTACCCTTAGTGGAGGGACGGTATGTTGGAAGATTTCCAAGCTAGATACCGTGACTTACTAGATGATTAAAGGCAAGTTACATCGTTACCGAGGATGCTACCAAAGAGGCATTATCGATATATATATATATATATATATATACGTTCATGAGATGAACTTCGTTCCTGCCATTGTGTGACAATGGAGTTGTGGCTTATGCCAAGAAAATCCCGTCCCATCAGAGATCCACACATATTCTTAGGCAGTATCACCTGATCATGGAGATGGTTGATCTCCAGGAAGATCGAGGTTAGGAGAGTAGACACAGAGGACAACAGCACGGATCCACTCACAAAGGCCTATTTCCCAGTAGAGACTTTTATGGGATGGTTGAGTATAAGATACTTCAACCACAGCTGATTGTTGGGTATGCGATACCACAACAGATGGCCCTAGTGCAAGTGGGAGATTGTTAGTTATATTTATGCCCTAGAGGCCATTACTGTACATAAGTTGTATATTGTAGTGGATGCTTGGAAATATATAGGGAGGACTTTCTTGCTCGACATGATAGTATGCTATCTGGTCACACTTTATCTTAACATGTACTCTGATCGTCTCTATGTCACATGTTGATAAAGTCCTTAGGATGAGTACTTGACTACCAGGACTATGATGCAGATCATACTAGTGGGGACAGTGTAGTCGCCAAGTACATCCTTCAAATGTTCCTAGTCGTGGGAGTACCGAGACAGGGCATCGATACTCCAGAGTAGACGAGCGTATGCGCTTCTTGACCCATATGATGGGCGATGGATGATCCCATATCCATTGGTGTTTGACATCAGAGAAGGTATACGGGTGCTCAGTGGAGACTGGGTACACTGGACGGACTCGCCGAGAACTACCAGATGGTTTTATACCTCACGTCAGATGGCAGTTCTCTGGTGACACTGGTACAGGTTAGTCTGTAGACCAGAGATCGTCATAGAGTCTTGTATGATTCCCACTGCTCTTTGATTTTCATCATACCACGTCCAAGAGGGCGTGCAAAGAGGTGGCTTTTTGGTACAGTCCCGAATCACATGGAGGCAATGAGCGATAGGAGGGGTTTCGTCTCTCCCGGTATAGAGAGTTGATGTTGCGCTGTGTTCGATTGGCTATAACTGGAAATCCCTTGCCAGGGTTGCTGAGATTTACTGGTAAGTGTTATCAGTAGTTTCTCGAACTGTTATGGACCTCATATCGACACGACTTATCAAGCTACTGGGGTTTGACGTTTACCACCCCTAGGCGAGATATGCGACATATCAGACGAAGAGACCGGACTGTACAGGAGTGTTACTGGTTGGATTCACGGGAGAATGTACAGGCTTTCTTGTTGATCTTCTGATCGCTCAATACCTTGGTGACTGTTACGTTTAGCTAACCGCTTGCAGCTTATGAGTGTTTGATATGATCATCACCTACTGCCGGCGTATTGATGATTCTTTAGAGTCCTACATAGAGGTTTCCTGGCTCGGGCAAAACGGAGTAGGGGCACATATGTGATATGTGCGGGACCGAGAACAATACGTGTATGTGATACCGTACTAGATTCTCGCGATATGTGATATTGGCCGGGTATATGTGATATAGCCGGGTCATCGGATCAAGTGTTGATTCGATGAACTGATACAGATTATATTAGTCGGTTATTTGTGAAATAGCCGGATTATCAGATCAAGTGTTGATTCGATAATTTAATGTATAATTATATATTTGATATATTATATTACATTAACAAATATTAGCTCACTTGAAGATTCTATTTCTCACTCGGGTAATACATTGATATATATGTGATATATGTTAATTGTATTATTTTATTTTGTTACAATAAATATTGTATATGTGATATATAATATTGTAACATTTTATGGTTATAAATGCAACATGATTTGTGGAGTTTAAATATGGTTATGGTTTGGATTAGGGTTAAACTTTCAAGAAGCTTCATGAAGCTTTGACTTTGACCTTGATATTTTGTGATATTTTGTAAAGATATTTCTTTAACCCAACCCAACCCTTTTACCATAGTTAATTCTCTACATGGGTTAGGTCTTCATACTTAACCCATGGTTGAATTTCTAACCTCACTTGATTCATTATTCATCATAAATGGTTTTGCTTCTTCTTCTTCTTCCTCTTTGATAAAAAGCTTTCTAGCTTTTTCAAAAGTGATGAAAATGAGCGAGATAAAAAAACAAATGAGAGCTAAATTTCTGCTTCATCATCCTCATCTATTCTAGCCACTTGGTTAGGGTGTTTGCTTTGCTAATACTTGATTAGTGAAGCAAAAGCTTGGGCTTGAGTTTTTTCAAGGTAGTTCATCTTTGTTATCGAAGATCGGAAGCAAACTTGCATCTTTCTCTTCATGGAGCCTCTCTAGAGTCCGGGTACATGATGACCGCGGTGAAGGGGCCTCAACATGGAGCTTTTGAAGTGAAGGAACGGACTACAAAGGTTGTAATCCTAAACTCTTAGAATTAAAGTTGTTTACTTGCTTTGTTTCTCCTAATCTCTAGTCTAAGATCTTGGTTAGGGTTGTTCGGCACATGAAAATTTTTATTTTGGCATGGTTGATGCCTTGTAGAACCTTGTGACTGTGCCTAGTAACCCTACAACATTGTCCAATTTTGTCATTCTTTTTGCAACACCTCATTTTGTTTTCTCTTTCTCTTGTAAATAGCCTAGCTTCCCCTTGAGGTCCTTGCCTTCTCTTGATCTTTTAACCTCTTCATTGAGCTTAAAGGTTTATGGGTTGGTATTTGATCTCAAATGTTGTATCATTCTTAAAGATGAATAAAGTCTCTTTTGTGCTTCATTTTCCCTTTGGTTTTTAGCTCTCTCTTGATCTTGCAACCTCTTAATTGAGCTTGCAAGTTTAAGTTTGGGTTGTTAAACCCATGGTGTGTAACTTGTTCCATGGTTCCTAGTTCTTTCTTTCTTGCTTATTTCTTTCTTTCTTTTTATTACTTGCTTTACATTCATGTCTTTTACATTCATGTCTTGCATTCTTGCAGTTTAAATTCCATGCACTTTCTTTCTTGTAATGATTTCTTTTCTTTGTTATCTTTTCTTTTGCCCACTTTGTTGTTTTGTGAATGGTTGTGAATACATGTTGTTATGAAAAGAAACCGATATTGTAAGTTAAGGTTTCCGTTTCCCATTTCCTTTTCCCGTATTTTTTCCATTTTGAAACTCCGCCCAAATCTTACGCAAGCGCTCCGTTAGGCACCCTACCCTACCAAGGTAACGGTGATTCCTAACCATGACCGGTTGCGTTCGGTTTGGCCGGAGGCGAAAGCAAGAGACAAGAACTGAAGGACAATGGTCAATAAGCCGGATTCCAGGAATACCATGCTTAAATACTCTAATCCACGTTGTTGCCGATTGCTCTAGCTTCAATTGGTCAAGACTCGGCTCAAAGGACTTCAATACGGAATCCATTAACTTACACCGTCCTATCTAATCCTAACAAACGGTTACTTTGCATATATACACATAGGGTAGATACGAACTTTCCGCCCACACGCATTAACTCGTTACGACAAGAACAAAAAACGCTCCGTCTCCCTGTGGATCGACTCGTGCTCAACCGGCTAGCTGCAAAGCGACACCTTCTTGATTGCGGTAAACTTTAAATTCTCTCAATCAATGTACTTGGCGTAGATTTAATGTTGTCGTAGAGTTTCCAGGATAATTCGTAGGTGCTCGGCATGTTCTTTCCGACTCTTAGAATACACCAGGATGTCGTCGATGAAGATGACAACGAACCTGTCTATATACTCCCGGAAAACTTGATTCATTAGGTTCATGAATATTGCTGGTGCGTAGGTCGCTCCAAATGGCATCACAAGAAATTCATAATGACCATAGCGAGTTCTGAATGCCATTTTATGGATATCAGACTCCTTGACCTTTGCCTGATGATAACCCGAACGAAGATCTAACTTAGAGAAAATACAAGATCCATTTAGCTGATCGAATAAATTGTTGATACGTGACAGCTAATACTTGTTCTTTATCGTTACTTCGTTCAAGGCTCTATAATCGATGCACATTCTGTAAGAACCTTCCTTCTTCTTCACAAGTAGAATTGGAGATCCCCAACTTGAAGTGCTGGGACGAATCCATCATTTCGCCAATAATTCGTCCAACTGAGTTCGGACTTCCTTCAAACCTTCCGGACATAATCGATACGGTGCTTTGATCACCGGTTGTGCTCCTGGTACTAAATCAATGCTGAATTCAAGAGCTCGATCGGGAGGCAAACCTGATATATCGTCAGGAAACACATCGTCAAACTCTCGAACCACTTCTGGCTTTGATCCTTCCTCCACTTGAATTGCTGCAATCACTGCCTTCTTTGGTTTCTCCTTGTAAGTACTTGGTTCTAGGGTATGGTCTCCACTTTTGAAATAGAAAACCGGATGCTCTGGAATCTCGAATACTACCTTCCTTTGACGACAGTCAATGGTAGCATAAAATGTTCCGAGCAAATTCATACCTAGAACCACATCGAAGTTCGATATTGTTAGTGTATATGCCCTAGGGGCCATTATTGTATCATACTAGTTTGTATATTACTTAATGGAAGCTTGGGATATTCACATGTATATAACAGTTTTGCTAAACATGGTAGTATGCTACTTGGTTTTCTATCTTAATATGTGAGTATACGTATTGATAGAGATCTTAGGATCTTGCTTGACTACCAGCGTTGTGATGGCAGTCACACTAGTGGGGCCTGGGCAATCTATAAGCACATCCTTATTCAGGTCCCTAATCGTAGGATTATCGAGACAAGGCATCGATACTCCGGAGTAGACTAGTGTGTACGCTTCTCATCCCAGTTGGGGAGATGGTCTGTCCCACAGCCCTCAGTACGTCGTACTGGAGATAGTATGCAGGTGCTCGTTAGGTTACGGGTACACCGGACAGGACTCACAGGGAACTGTTGGTTGGTTTTATACCAGTCGTCAGTTAACAGTTCCCAGGTGACATGAGTACAGCATAGTCCGCAGACATGACACTACTACTTCGCCTTGAGTGTGTCCCACTGTTCTTAGATTGCTACCCTACCACGGCTCAAAGGAGTCGTGCAAATAGGTAGCAGTTGGGTGCAGTCCCGAGAACTTGGAGGCAGTAGCGGTTAGACAGGATTCGTCTCTCCCGGTATTGGGGGTTGATATCGCGCTATGTCTGAGAGCCATTACGCAAAGTCCCTGGCCAGGGCAAGCGAGATTTGTTGGTAGGTTCCAATAGTTTCTTAGGGTGTAATGGGCTTCACTCCGACACGACTTATACCGCTATTAGGGGACTGACGCTTGCCGCCCCCTAAACCCGATATGCGATAGTCTTAGACGAACAGACCGGACTGTACGGAGATTGTCAAATCAGACTCAGTAGGAGTTCGGATGGGTTTCCTCACCGGCCTTCTTATCGACATCTACTTGGGGACCGTTACGTACAGTTAGTGCCGCTTGCGGTCTGTGGTTAAACCCACTGCCAGCATAGTAGTCGAGTCTCTAGAGTCCCACACAGAGAGTTTCCCTACTCCAGGCGAAACGATATAGAGGTCGTATGGTTTTACGACAAGGGTTCGGACGCATACGTGTGTTTACGCACGTACGACATCCGGATAGTTTTTACTAGCCGGCTTTGGTTTAAGCAAGTTTCTAGTATCTGGTTATTGGATTTATAAAGTCTAAAGTTTTTCCGTGTTTTCACAGATAGGAGGGGCGTTCATGTAATTACGCGAGAAGCTTCTAGAAGATGGTGACTTGGGGGTTAAGGTGGCATATGCATTAAATGAGATTAGTGACTCATTTGAGTGATTCATCCATGTCATTAATGCATCATAAATGCTTAATGACTCATGAAGATGAATCACCCATTAGATATTTATAGAGCATGGTTGTTAAATCATATATTTGAGTTATCTTGATATTATTAATGCTTCATATTTATTATGAGAGATCATTATCTCATTGAATTCTCCTGCTCACTTTCTCTCTCCTCAAGCTCTCTCTCTTCAAACCCTAATCATCCCCTCTCATGTGTTGAGATCAAGAATTAGAGTAGACTACTTAATCCTTAACCATTCTCTATATCACCTAGGTTACTTAGATTAGAGATTTAAGAAACCTAGTTACCTCAAGTTAGAGGTGTAGCTTGAAGTTAAGCTCTCGGGTGGATCTTCTACTACATAGAGAAGGCCGGAGAGGACGTGGAGAACGACAAGACGAAGGACTCGGTTCTATAGGTATAATCACTTATCATAGTAGTTAACTCTTCTATGGTTTCTTGTTAGTTATTGTTTAAGCAAAGATTCTCGGTTAGTCGATGTTTACGCATAAAACGAGATCGTTTTTCATTATTCTGCCTCCCCGCAAGTCGTGGGGTGTTGTACATCGACTTACAGTGGTATCAGAGCCTCGCTAAACAATAATTAACTCATTAGCAAAGTTGTATGAATTTCGAACGCAAAACGAACCAAAAAACGATATCGATATCACAAGTTTCTGTCGATTTCAAAACAGGCTCTAAAAATTTTTTAGGTTGCTGCAGAGTAACAAGCATAGAAAGATATGAATATTGGAGAAAAATGGGTTAGTGAATCGGCCATACAGCCGCGGAACCGCGGCCGATCCACCGCGGATCCGCGGCCGAGTTGGGGCCGATTCGACCCAGTTTGCTCCTGTTATTCCTTTGTGATATTGTTGTGTTTTCTGGAATGTTTATTTTCTGCTCAAAGTCTCAGGTGCACAGAGAAGTTTTGGGAGTAGAATATGATATGTTTTCTCGATCGAAATTATACGATGTTTGCTAATTTGATTATATCTGTGTTTGTATAATGTGTTCGTAAACCTCCCCTAACTGCTAGTATGTCGGTTGGCAGGGGGTTGCACATTTCTGTAATGGTTTTTACTGTTTGTGGTTGTGAACTGTATTGGACTGTTGTGATGATTAGCCGGGGTTTGAGATGGGTTGTTATTTCATTCATTCGATGTAATTGTAATATGTTGTAATATTATTTTGCGGGGCCCATCCAGGTTGCGGTTGTAGCCACCGTTGTATTATTTCATTTTACTGGTTTTGCTCCTAGGATAGACCCAAGGTGGGATGCACAAACTACCGGATACTTTGAAGTGTTTAGTGGCCTACTCACTTTGTTGAGGGAGACCACTTCACTTCGGGTATTTGGCGGGTAGTTTGCGGTACCCGTAAGGGTCTAGGGTGGGGTAATGGCTATTCATCACAACTGTGTAATCCGTCTTTTGTTGCAGGCTCAAAACAAACGCGGATTGCTTGCAAATCCAATTAAGTTCATATGAGATCTGGAATGCCTATTATTGCGTCTGACGAATGTATAATATCTATATATGATAGCTATTTAGACGTCACTTATGTTTTACACCCGCGCTAGCCCAGCCCCCTGTCACGACCCGAAAGAGCACGTGACTGGCCCTTGAACCATATGAAGTCTATAGGACCCCATCTGATCCAAGTAAGCCGAAAGCCCAGAAATCTAAAACCATTTAAAGAGTAAATAAGGAAAACTGGTTTGAAGAAGTAAAGAAATCATGTTTCAAAAATCAAAGTTTTTAAACAACTAAGTCGAATATGCATTTTTAAAAATGTGTAACCTTTCCTGAAAATTTCGGCAGAGTTTCCTTTGTAAAAACTGGCCCCGAACGGGGTACAACAAGAATAATATATATAAAATGATAAAAGGCATCCCCAAGCGGGAGCTAGCTCTTCGTCAATCGACGGTCACAACCATGCAAGCAATAATAATATACGACGCCCAAGGGCGAGGATCAAAACCTAAAAAAAATAACTCAAAGCAGCCAGAAAACCGTAATACTACAAGCGCGACTCTAAGGTCGAAATAATACAACACTGTTTTCTAAGTCTGAAACAATATACAAGTTTTGGTTGATGGAATTTCTAGATACAATGAATAATACATGTACAATGGCGGTTCTGATACAAAAGAACCCACCTACCCAAGCAAGTCACCCATAAGGAAGCAGTATGCCAAAAATGCCGCTATGGAATCTGTGCGGCAAAACATGCAAGAACTGTGGCACAATGGGGGTGAGTTGCCAACTCGTGAATAGAAAATATCTACAGGCAGAGATCGAATGCATGACATAATCCTAAGTCAAACGATCAGATATAAACAACCTCAATATGAATAAGTCTGAAGCATGCAAAACTGGCAGGGTAATCTCTATGCATGAGTGTAGTGCCAAGTGCTCGTGCCAGTGCCTCAGGTAACAGCATATCAAAAATGTGAGGTATGATCAATGTAATCAAATCTGCATGTACGTGGATCCCGTCCACTCGTCACCCAATGACAATCACCATCATGCATGTAAATATCATAAAGCATGTTCATGGGAATAATATGAGGATATAAACCATCCGTGTCCATCGCGACAAGTCAAAATCATGGAACCGGAGTGCCCAGCATCGACACTCGAAAACATCATGAAAATTGTGCCCAGCATCGGCACGTAAATCCTCATATATCGGGCTCCGTCAGTCCGGATCGGCCCACGGGTTCTATCTGCGGTATCGGCCCTCGGCCCCGGCAGTACGCCCATATCCATCTATCGACTCTGGTCAGTATCCTCCGGATAACCGCCAGGTCCAACCAATCACCGGTAGGTACTCGCCACCCTGCCAGGCTCATCGTCTACTCCACAAAAAACATTTCTTGCCCCGGGGAACCATACCGGGTCCACCATGTACCCGCAATCGGCCTCATCCGCCTCCTCGAATCGGGTTTCACATGTCGCTCTCTGCACCGAGAAAACACATGGTGGACGCACTAAAATATCATATCAAGGGTAACCGGGTTTTAAAACAATTACTTAATCTCTTTTTTGAAACACCCACGGTTCCCAAAAACCAGAAATATCATGGAAACAACATATCTCAATGCGTATAATTAGAAAGCATGATGTATGCGACATGTAAAGAAATGTAAGCAACATACACTGAATGCAACAGTACTACAGTATAGTGACATGGCAATTATCGATGATGAAATATGTGAGCCGGCAAACAAGTGTACGTGGAACATACGTATCAACGATAATGGTGCTGGTGTCCCAGCAGCATGACTGAAATATATCAACAATACAAGCGATGCAATGCAAATAGCATGAATATGTGGAATCGAATAATCAACGCAACAGTAAGGAACCTGCCTCAATAGATATATCATGCAACCTTGCCTTTTGAAATAAGACGAATCAGGGCTTTTGGTAAAATAAGGGCTACGGTGTTTTAAGAAAAGATGCGTCTTTTGAAAATATCCGTATAAACCCTTTTGCCTATCTTTAAAATATCCCCGATTCGTTAGTTTTGAAATAGGTATCACTCGGGTCTAGAGTAACGCCTACTATGTAAACTACGAACCCAACAATCAAGTCAATCGGGAGGGGTATGGAAACCACCTAAATCTGTGTCGATATACATATATTTATATATATATATAGTCGATGATCTCGCCTCAATAGTATCACGCATGATACAGTATATCATATAACATCCTCGAGTCATGAGTGCGGATCTAACCTCAATATAAAGCTCGTACGGAAAATCATCGTACGGCACCCCAATAGCTGGGTAGGGGTCAATATCACATTCATCTCATCACATATCCGGTATCACTACCATCATACCACATCACAAAAACGAACTCTGTCATATCGCCAAATCCCACGGCCTCAATCAAACCTCATCGACTCATCTCAATCCTATGTATCATCCTCAACCCCGTATATGAACACATAGTCCCATACCCATGTGTAGATATACACACCTCTATATGCGCACAGATAAATGAAAGAATGCATGCAAGTATATGTATACGTGCATGTGTGGGTGCAACCACTACTCTAGGGTTTCGCACTATACTAAACCAATACATCCTTATCACAAATAATACCATTATTACCATCAATAATCCTAACAACCCATAATAAATATATGTCTGTATACGTATCCATATACATCACCACGGACTGCGGGGGTGTTATACGCCATCCACCCGACTTCTCCCCGTAGATATAAATCTACTCACCATGCTTCTCGTGTGTCAATGCCGATGTCGCTATCTTCATCTTCTTTGCCTCAATATCACGTGGGGTACCTACAAGGATATCACAAACGCTAAAGCACATGAAAATCACATCGGAAACCAAAACGGCACACGCTACGCCCATAAGTAAAAACCTATAACCTCGCATGCAAACATGATCAATATCCACTTATCGTTGACGTCCAAACGCAACCTGACAGGAACGAAACCCCAAATACCAAAATCCATTCTAAAACAAGTCGTAAACCATGCACCAACATAGGAAAATCAATCCAGATTTTACCCTAGATGGAATCAGTCAAAACTAGACATACCCAGGGTCAAGAATAGAGGAAATAGGGCCATGCACAAAAAACGATGCAATTCCCTCCTGCTCTGGCCGCAATTTGCGGCAAGAAGGAATAAATTGGCGGCCGTACATTTGAGTTGGGGGCTAGGGTTTGGTGTGGTAGTTCCATGGTGCCTGCACATCTCACTGTCAACTCAGTTTTATTTTTGGGGTCTCGAGTGATAGCAGATTCTTAAATACGATCACAGATTCACAGTTTTTCTCCGACATCGTCTCATAAATCCGTATTCTGGTTTCAAGTTCAGGTTTGGGTCCAAAACAACATCACACCAGGGTTTCTAAGGTCACCACCATCCTCAATTTCATCTTTGATTTCAGTTTTACCCTAAACCCTAACTAGAAATCTCTAAAGTCCACAAACAACACATTATCGATATGAAACTAGAATAGATGCACAAGGAAAGGAAATACTACTCTAATAGGTCCAGAATTTACCTCCTTTGGCAACTCAAGAAAATTCTGCTCAAAGTCCTCCAAATCCAATCTTGCAAGGTTCAATGTGTAGCTAGTGAGCTCGGGAACATTTTTTGTGAAGTGGGAATGGGGTTTTGGCTTTGTTTTCATGGTGGATCTAGGGTTTCATGAAGAGGGAGAGAGAGGGAGAGGGGCTGCAGCAGTTCAAAGAGAGGGAGAGGAGAGAGAATGAGAAGGGGAAAATGATGGAAGTATGGTTCAAAAGGTGGCGGTTGACCTAGTCTCTCTCTCTCTCATCATCATCATACTTACTTTTCCTTTTCTTTTCTTTTCCTTTTTCTTATCCTTCTCACTCCAATAGTGAACCCAAAAGAACAACCATGGCAATAGAAATGTAACACAAGTGTAACAAGTGTGGAAAATGATATGTGCACATTTTTGCACAAAAAAGCTAAAAATCCAATTAGCGATTTTTAATCGCGATTAGCACCAAATTAGCATATAACTAATCTTAAAACTTTAAAATAGCATAATTCCATAAAATACCCTATTTTAGAATTTTCCATAATTTTCCCCCATTTATTTGTATTTAATTATACCCGAATATTAAAATATTCATTAAAATAATATTAAATTATAAAAATTCCCGAAAATAATATTTTATTATTTTGGAAACGTTACAATCTACCCCCCTTAAAGAAATTCGGTCCCCGAATTTAAATTTAAAACCCCCAAATACTAAAACATTTCGATACAAATTCCAAGTCGTCGGGGCTCCGAAATCAGCAATACATAAAACATCATAGCGCAATGCATGCGCATGAGTACTGAGAAGATAACTCAAAAGCAAAACTCCGTCAAGCATCCCGCAATCATCGGAGTCATGGTAAAGACACAAATGTCAAATCCAATACAAAACCAATATGATATAGATCAGAACTATACATGTAGACATCCAATCTATACATGTGAATAGCTGATGTAAATGCATGCCAAATCTTTTTGAGTCGCTGTGCGATACGCGTAACACTGCACAGTGGCGGACATTTTTCATAAGAAAATAACTATATATGTATATATATATATATATCCTTTGTTTAATAGGTACGTTCCGCCGTTTTGAGAACAATTTAGAAGGGTTTTCTTGTTTTTAAACGTTTCGTGTCATATCGGACACGTAGGTATATATATATCGAGACCATAGCTCGTTCTTTGGAAATCCCTTCGAATTATCAATGCATGCAAAATATATCCAGGTACTGTCCTCTGACTAGTCCTGCTCAGTATGAAAACAAATATCCAACATCATAGAAAATGTACTGCTCCAAAAGGAACAAATCCCAAAAATGCACATAACACTACCCTGTGCGTCTGGTGCGCACGGAAATCAACATCCATATATGTGCCATACAGGTGCACAAAACAACATCTAGGTGCAACGGGTGTGCACGAAGCATCTTTCATAGGCAACGTATGTGCCTGACAGCCCAAAATCCGGTGCATCTGACATGCACGAAGAATCTCGATTTAGTACATCGGGTGTGCACCAAAATCGTATCTCAAAACATGCGCCCAACATGCGCGAATATCCAAATCGGTGCATCCATCGTGCACGAATGAAAATCTAGACCCTGCGCACTCAACATGCACGGAACCACAAAATCCAATAGCAAACGTCGAACATGCGTAAGTCCAGTCGAAAGCACGGAGTGCAAAAATCAAAAATATCAGGGTCAAGTCGATGATATATAATGTGGCTCAATCAAAATCAAGTGTACCGCGATGGAAAATCTCACAACCGTGTGCATCAGCGTGCACAAATCAAATCAAACCACTAAAAGTACATGAAAACTACGCTGGAAGCGTAAATCAAATCACCGGCATAAAATAGGCATGAAATCACAATCAATACCTCAAGAATAATAACTCAGCACAAAATATGAATACCCAGTAAGTGCAACCATGGTGCACAAAATTAAATATCATGGAACTCAGTCATCAAGACTAAATCATGCGAATAGATCGCCCAAAATACCGAAATCCAATATGACGGATATGTGATAATCAAATCACAAAATCACAAATCATTAATCATAAATGCCGTTGTCGGTATATCTTCCTTCAAGTCGAGAAGGTGCCGGTACATCCAATGCTCGCGGCGCAAGATATCTACTTGCCTCATGCTCGCGACTGGCGTCCTCTGCCTCTGGTTCCTTATCTTCCCTATGGATTACCAATCTCGCAATCCATCGGCTCATCGGCCCGGTCAGGTGTGCTGACAGGAACGATTCCGTTCTGGCACTTTCCTGGTCATCTCTCGGTCAATCCTCACGATCGCTCGTAACGCAGCACATCTCTGGTGCCGACCTCTGGTCCTCTAAATGCACATCACGCACCTGCTCCTGGTGCAAATCTTATTGCAACAGTGTACTGGAAGGAATCCCTGCTCAAGGTCTCTTCTGATCTCACCTAAGCCAAACTGTACGGAGGCTGGTACTCTGGCATAATCTTTTCTCGCTCTCTGGACATCCGCGTCCTTAGTACAACATCTCCTCGGAAGCTGGTCGCATCCCTGCGCCTCTGTATGCATATCCGACCTTTAATCTTAACGGAGTGTAGTACTAGCTCATCTGCATCTCGCACGAACTTCTTATCCCGCTTGTCTGTATCATCGACCGTTTTGACATCGCGTCTCTATCTGCGCACTGCAATGCCCTCGGCTACGGTCCATCCGAAGTTTCTAACACGGACTCGAAACCACGAACTCGGCATCTTCGTCACTCAGTAGGAGATATCTAGCCGATCATGTCCTCAACGTGCATATCGCATCACTAACGTCGGCGGAGTGGAACGTCATCTCGTCGAAATCTCATGCGAACTCTTTACTCTACTCTGCTTCAATATCGACTGATTCGGACCCATCTCATCGTGGCTACACAGACTGCGCTCCAACGACTAAGTTCGTATCTGGAGTCTCCCAAGCAGTGTCCCATCACAAGATCCGAAATATGTCGAACCATCCGATCGACTTGTCAGAACCTCACAATCCCCTAAGAGCTCAACATCTCGAGTACAGTTTAATAGCATCGAGTACATACTACAGCATCGGTGGTCCAGCCGTAGAAGGGCAAACCCAAGCCTCACTAATGGCGCCGTGGAACGGCCGTAAACCTTAAGGTTCAAAGGCTTTCATACGGTCATTACGTCGAGTTAGGGTTTCATTCTTCTAGAGGGTCCATAGAATCGCTTGCATGTCTTTCTGAATACTTTAAACTTGGAAAATGGGTTCCTGACATTCGATCGTCTCAATCGACTCTCAACGAATCTGCGTGAAGTCGCCTCTAGCTGGAATCAATCTATCTGGTGACCTCGCATCGGGGTAAGCGAACGAACCACATGTCCTAGTCATTCATCCTCCATGACTAGCGACTCATCATCATATCTCTATGTGTATGCTCATGCTGCAGTAGCTCCAATCATCTGGGCGATATCTCATCATTAGCAGCAACGACTGGCTCATTCGTCTATATGCTAAACAGCGCCTCAATCACCCTGGATAAGCGATAGTATCAACGGTCATCACATCCTGGCTGGTCTCTATCAGTGGCTCAATCCCCTGGTGCCGATCAGCACATCCGGAAATCTCATAAAAGCGATCAATCCAAAGCTCATGTCGCGAAAACAAAATAAGAAGACTCCTCAATATGCAATCGTATGTCTCTGGAATCACGCCCTGGTCAGTCCTCGTCCACGACGAGCTCATGCTGACGCAACTCGAGCCGTAGCTCACTCTGCCCATGCAATCGTGGCGGCAAAACCATAACCAGTATCGATGAGGATAGATCATAGAAAGGAATATAATACGGTGCAAGGAAATGTACAACCTAAGGTTTCTTAAGCGGAGTGGCGTATCGTAAGTATGCCGCGGAACATACACACAGTACGTCACTCTACTTTAGTCACCTATTCCATCAACCAAGGGTCATCCTACGCGACGAAAGTTTGGGTCTAATACCCCCTCGACTAAGTCTAAGTTCCGTAAGGTCAAGCCTAAGTTCTGTATATATATAACGCCCTAGGCTCCACATAGTCAAACTTAGACTCGAACCAAGGTCAACCTAGCGCTTTGATACCAACTTTGTCACGACCCGAAAGAGCACGTGACTGGCCCTTGAACCATATGACGTCTATAGGACCCCATCTGATCCAAGTAAGCCGAAAGCCCAGAAATCTAAAACCATTTAAAGAGTAAATAAGGAAAACTGGTTTGAAGAAGTAAAGAAATCATGTTTCAAAAATCAAAGTTTTTAAACAACTAAGCCGAATATGCATTTTTAAAAATGTGTAACCTTTCCTGAAAATTTCGGCAGAGTTTCCTTTGTAAAAACTGGCCCCGAACGGGGTACAACAAGAATAATATATATGAAATGATAAAAGACATCCCCAAGCGGGAGCTAGCTCTTCGTCAATCGACGGTCACAACCACGCAAGCAATAATAATATACAACGCCCAAGGGCGAGGATCAAAACCCAAAAAAAGAACTCAAAGCAGCCAGAAAACCGTAATACTACAAGCGCGACTCTAAGGTCGAAATAATACAACACTGTTTTCTAAGTCTGAAACAATATACAAGTTTTGGTTGATGGAATTTCTAGATACAATGAATAATACATGTACAATGGCGGTTCTAATACAAAAGAACCCACCTACCCAAGCAAGTCACCCATAAGGAAGCAGTATGCCAAAAATACCGCAATGGAATCTGTGCGGCAAAACCTGCAAGAACTGTGGCATAACGGGGGTGAGTTGCCAACTCGTGAATAGAAAATATCTACAAGCAGAGATCGAATGCATGACATAATCCTAAGTCAAATGATCAGATATAAATAACCTCAATATGAATAAGTCTGAAGCATGAAAAATTGGCAGGGTAATCTCTATGCATGAGTGTAGTGCCAAGTGCTCGTGCCAGTGCCTCAGGTAATAGCATATCAAAAATGTGAGGTATGATCAATGTAATCAAATCTGCATGTACGTGGATCCCGTCCACTCGTCACCCAATGACAATCACCATCATGCATGTAAATATCATAAAGCATGTGCATGGGAATAATATGAGGATATAAACCATCCGTGTCCATCGTGACACGTCAAAATCATGGAACCAGATTGCCCAGCATCGACACTCGAAAACATCATGAAAACTGTGCCCAGCATCGGCACATAAATCCTCATATATCGGGCTCCGTTAGTCCGGATCGACCCACGGGTTCTGTCTGCGGTATCGGCCCTCGGCCTCGGCAGTACGCCCATATCCATCTATCGACTCTGGTCAGTATCCTCCGGATAACCGCCAGGTCCAACCAATCACCGGTAGGTACTCGCCACCCTGCCAGGCTCATCGTCTACTCCACGAAAAACATTTCTTCCCCCGGGGAACCATACCGGGTCCACCATGTACCCGCAATCGGCCTCATCCGCCTCCTCGAATCGGGTTTCACATGTCTCTCTCTGCACCGAGAAAACACATGGTGGACGCACTGAAATATCATATCAAGGGTAACCGGGTTTTAAAACAATTACTTAATCTCTTTTTTGAAACACCCACGGTTCCCAAAAACCAGAAATATCATGGAAACAACATATCTCAATGCGTATAATCAGAAAACATGATGTATGCGACAAGTAAAGAAATGTAAACAACATACACTGAATGCAACAGTACTACAGTGTAGTGACATGGCAATTATCGATGATGAAGTGTGTGAGCCGGCAAACAAGTGTACGTGGAACATACGCATCATCGATAATGGTGCTGGTGTCCTAGCAGCATGACTGAAATATATCAACAATACAAGCGATGCAATGCAAATAGCATGAATATGCGGAATCGAATAATCAACGCAACAGTAAGGAACCTGCCTCAATAGATATATCATGCAACCTTGCCTTTTGAAATAAGACGAATCAGGGCTTTTGGTAAAATAAGGGCTACGGTGTTTTAAGAAAAGATGCGTCTTTTGAAAATATCCGTATAAACCCTTTTGCCTATCTTTAAAATATCCCCGATTCATTAGTTTTGAAATAGGTATGACTCGGGTCTAGTGTAACGCCTACTATGTGAACTACGAACCCAACAATCAAGTCAATTGGGAGGGGTATGGAAACCACCTAAATTTGAGTCGATATACATATATATAT
Source organism: Agapanthus africanus (assembly GCA_030015575.1). Lineage (NCBI taxonomy): Eukaryota > Viridiplantae > Streptophyta > Magnoliopsida > Asparagales > Amaryllidaceae > Agapanthus > Agapanthus africanus. The sequence goes on along the minus strand of JASDDO010000029.1, from coordinate 196,447,593 downwards.
ATATATATATATATAGTCGATGATCTCGCCTCAATAGTATCACGCACGATACAGTATATCACATAACTGTTAGTTGTATGTATGCCCTAGAGGCCAGTATTGTACAGATGATGTATATTATATTGGATGCTTGGACATATATAGAGATGACTTTCTTGCTCGACATGATAGTATGCTATCTGGTTACTCTTTATCTTAACATGTACACTAGTCTCTTTATACTGTCTTATAGTTACATGTTGGTAAAGCCCTTAGGATTTGTACTTGACTACCTGGACTATGATGCAGATCATACTAGTGGGGACATGGTAGTCCATAAGTACATCCTTCAAGGTCCCTAGTCGTGGGTGTATCGAGACGGGGCATCGATATACCAGAGTAGACTAGCGTATACGCTTCTCGACCCATGTGATGGGCGATGGATGATCCCATATCCATTGGTGTTTGACATTAGAGATGGTATACGGGTGCTCAGTGGAGACTGGGTACACTGGACGAACTCACCGAGAACACCCAGATGGTATTATACCTCACGTCAGATGGCAGTTCTCAGGTGACACTTGTACAGGTTAGTCTGTAGACCCGAGATCGTCATAGAGTCTTGTGTGATTCCCACTGTGCTTTGATCTCCACCTTACCACGTCCATGAGGGCGTGCAAAACGGTGGTCTTTGGGCACAGTCCCGAGTCACATGGAGGCAATGAGCGATAGGAGGGGTTTCGTCTCTCCCGGTATTGGGGGTTGATGTTGCGCAGTGCTCGATTGGCCGTAGCAGGGAAGTCCCTGGCCAGGGCTGATCAGAGATTTGCTGGTAAGTGTTACCAGTAGTTTCTCGACCCGTTATGAGCCTCACATTGGCACGACTTATCGGGTTATTGGGGTCTGACGTTTACCACCCCTAGACTTGATATGCGACATATCAGACGAAGAGACCGGACTGTACGGTAAGTGTTACTGGTCGGATTCGCAGGAGTGTGAGCGGGCTAGCTCGTCGATCTTCTGATCGCTCAATACCCGGGTGGCCGTTACGTTTAGCAGACCGCTTGCGGCTTGTGGGTGCTTGATATGATCATCATCTGCTACCGGCGTATTGACGAGTCTTTAGAGTCCTACACAGAGGTTTCCTGGCTCAAGCGAAACGAAATAGGAGCGCATATGAGATATGTGCAGGACCGAGAATAATGCGTGTATGTGATACCGCATTTCATTCTCGCGATATATGTTTCGATTGGTTATATTCGATATGACCTAGTTATCGAATCATTGATTCGATAAATCGATACATTAGATACTAGTCGGTTGTATGCGATATAACCGGATCATTGAATCAAGTGTTGATTTAATGATTTAATGTATAATTATATATTTGATATATTGCTTTACATTAACTAGTATTGGTTCACTTTAAACGGATTACTCTCACTTGATGTACATGTTGTATATGTGATATACTTTAGTGCACATCTTTGTATCATGTTTGATGATACTTGATCATTTGGTTAAATGCATAGAATTAAACCATGGTTAATTGGGTCATTAGGGTTTTGCTTTATCATTTATTTATTTGATTATTTATTTAGAAATGAGTTATGATAAGAATGGTGGCTAAGTTTGTTTTATGTTGAAGCTTCATGAAGCCTTGACTTTATGCAACCATTCTTGTCCTCATGCTTAACCCTAACTCTCCAAATGACAATGGTTTATTCTCTACACTTAACCTTGGTTTAGATATGATAAGTATTGATTTAAATTTATTTTTATCATAACACTTATCATTTTTTTTTCTTGAGCTCCATCATCTTCTTCAAGAAAAGCTCAAGGTGCATCAATGGCAACTTGAGATAAAGTGAGATAAATCCAATTCAAAAGAGAACCCACCTCCTATTTCTTCACCCTCTACCTCTCGCCAAGTTGTTTTGGGTGTTTACTTCACAAGTTTCACAAGTTTGTGAAGTCGGAGTTTGAACTTGCGAAGCCTCGAGGTAGATCGTCTTTGACACAAAGCCGACGACCTATTCCGCTTGTTTTCCCGATGAAGCCGATGATCGAGTCGAGGATTCATGATGGACAGCGAGGGCATGACCACGTGGAGCTAAGGAGGCAGAAATCCGGATCTACAAAGGTTGTAGCATCTCAACTTTAGTTAAAGTGTTAACTAGTTTGTAGTTTCGCCTAGAATTCTAGCAACGATCCGTTAACTAGGGTTTCTCGGCACCATAATTTTGTAAAATGGCATGGTTGATGCCATGTGAGACCTCTATAGTGTGCCTAGGAACCCTACAGTAGTATCAGAGCCTAGCTAGAGCCTTAGACGAAGTCTAGACGGAGTTTGAAGTCCGGACGAACCCGAAACCCATATACCCATGAGCTCTCTGGAAATTTTCTGAAATCTGGGAATTTTTGATATTAAAAATGCTTAAAAAATTCACCAAAGAATTCTAAGAATTACTGTGTAAAACGTTTCCCATGAACAGTTCCTTGAGCCGCGGAAACGCGGCAGAAGCATGGCTTCTGCCGCTGTTCCGCGGCCATATAGTGACGTCAGCCATGTATCACTGCACAGTAATACCTGATAAATTCTGGTGAGTTTTCTGGGTATTTTTAAATTGATTTAAGGGTTGAGTGCTCTGGGGTTATATTGGGAATCGACGATTCGATCGGAATATCAAATTTTGTCTAAGTGTTTTTCCAGATAACTGTAGAATATGTTAAAGAGTTCGACCGGATATAAATACCCAAGTTTTCCCCTGCCGGAATAATTCCAAGTGTTGGATTTTTCTGTGGTTAAAAGACGTTCTGAGTTGTGCAAGTAACGCGATGGTCCCTCTAGAAGACAACAAACCTTAACTCGATTATGTGACCGTCTTGAACTGCCCTTTGAACCTTCGGGTTTGGGGCAGTACGGCGTGCCACATGTGAGGCGTTGGCTTGACCCTTCTACGGCTGGACCGTTGGTACTAAGGTATGAAGTGAATGTCTTTGAACCTATTTCATGTGTTGATCGGTGTCGGGAAAACTTGGGTGTTCGAATGTTCGATCGGAAAGTTTGATATATTCTATTTATCCGGAATTGGATACAATAATTGGAATTCACAAACAGTTATGAGATAACTGGATGAATGTTATAAATCTAGCAGTTTGGTCCCATACGATATTGAAAAGAGTTTTCGATAATGAGACTAAAATGCGGGGTTTGTAACTGTTAGGCATGTGATGTCTAAAGAGGTTGTGGATTCCAATTGTTGTAGTTTTACACTTTCTTTTCTGTGACCGTAAGTGTAGTATGTTCATTTCGCCGGTTTCGTTGCTATACGTCAACGACAATTGGGGTATGCATACTTACTTACGTTGATGACATGTGATGTTATGTGTTGCTGGATATGTTATATTGGATCGTCGTATTCGAATAGCCGGGGGTTTTTATGTGAGATGAGTGTTTTTCATTTTCATTCATGTAAAAACTTGTATGTAATATTCTTTTATTCGGGGCACTTCCAGGTTGCGGGAGTTGTCACCCTTTGTATATTATTTACTTTTCTGCACTAGGATAGACCCAAGGAGGAGAGCACAAGTAACCGGGTTCTGGGGTCCAGTGGGAGACCAACTCGAGGAGTCGAGTCCGGGTCTCCTAACCCTAGAATTGGCAGGGTTGCTTGCCGCTCTTGTAGGGGTCTAGGGGTGTGGGATTGGCTATTCATCACGACCGTGGAATCCGTGTTTTATACTGGCTCGTATTGAAAACACGGACGTCCTAGTATATCCAATATTTCATATGTTTATTCTGCTGCGATATCTGTGTTGTGATTCTGTGATGGATATAGTATATAGTATATATGATATATTATATAGACGTTACTTATGTTTTACACCCGCGCTAGCCCTGCCCTGCTCTGTCGTTAGTTACCTAACCTAACGGTGCACGAGGGGACATCGAGGCGAATGCGGATGGCATAAGTGTACGTCATATCTATCTGTGATGTTTAGGTATTTAAATGATGGGACTTCATTAATGTGATTAATGAAAGATAAGAAACCTAAGATGTTGTGGAATCGGATTTTAAAATAAAACAGGTAGCTACAGTTCTTGCTTTGCACAGCGGTATATATGATATACCCTGCACCTTATTCGATGAGGAAAGGACCGAGATCCCTTCACCGGGAGTGACTCCTTTAGCAGTAACTGGCAGATGCTACACACTCGGTTTGGTTTTGATTGCTTTTAAGAGTTTTTGCTTTGCACAGTGATATATATGATATATCCCGCACCTCATTCGATGAGGAAAGGACCGAGATCCCTTCACCGAGAGTGACTCCTTTAGAAAAACTGGAAAAGCCTCAAAATCGCTCCATTTCAAAACTTCATTTGATTCTACAACGATATCAAGTTCATTACGCAATAGGTTTTCAGAAAAACCTAGCGTAGCCCTCCGTCATTTCAGATAAGTCCTGTTTAGTATTCGTGCTGCGTTTGTTAACCTTGTCAAGGCGCAGTGTGCGGTAGCTAACCGGTATTTATCTGCTTATGCATATGATGCAGATTGAGTTAGGGTAGTCGTACGGCCTTGTTGACCTTGTCAAGGGTCGTGCGGGTGGGTTTGATTCAATCAAGAAATGACGGGTTGAACTTGACTTGCGGTCTATGGTTTGTTGACCTTGTCAAGGTCATAGATCGTTCGGGGCAAAAGATTATCGGGAATTTCAAGTGTTGAAATTTGCAATGAGATTGCATACCTTCTATGAGATAGTTGGATCCCGATACCCACTGCGAGTAAGAGTTACTCCTGGGAGAGTTTTACACATTACAATTAGCCGATCAAGTAGGTGTCTAGAAAGGTGTTAACGAGGTTACGCCTCTGGGAAAACGAGGTTTTCAGTAATTAGGTTCGTGCGAAAGCACGGGGGACCTCCCTCAAAGTACCGACACTGGCCTGGCTGAAAGATTGGCGAACTTGTAGTGTGTAATTAATCCCGGCTAGTCTTTCCTTTTAGGGTTTGGAGGAAGATTTGATAAAAAGCAGTGGGAGCCATCCTGATTAGATAAGATAATAACCAATCTGATCTTGCACGAGCATACGCTAAAGTGTTTTCTTCTCTCTCTCTCCAGGTAGCGACCATTTCATGCCTTAATAAAGATAATAATATGGATGTATTGACCGAACCCGCATGTTATACTGTACTGGGGAACGTTGGTTCCGTTCTTTCTTATAAGAGTTATAGGAATAAACAGGATATAGGGGAATGCCAGGATTCCCATGCCACCCGAATGAAGAAAGTACATGTTGATGCATTTTCTTCGGGTGTGTTCGTTACTGAGAACTGTTTCTCCATTTGCTCTACGTCCTGGGTATTGGATACCGGGTCGGGATCCCATATATGTAATCAGTTACATGGGCTAAAGAAAGGTAGAGAGAACTTGGGGAAGGTGATAAAGACATTAGAGTTGGAAATGGTGCAATTGTTGCAGCTAAGACTGTCGGGGAATATCACCTTGTATTACCAACTGGTAATACATTGGTTCTGAACGAATGCTATTACATGCCGAACCTGATATGCAACATTATATCGGTTTCTTTATTGAGTAAAGAGGGATATAATTTTGTATTACAGGATAATGTTATGAACATTTTCCGTAACCAAAAGTTGGTTGGATCAGGCACGTTATGCAATGGCATTTATGTTCTAAATCAATCAACAGTTCTGAGCATAACAAACACACACAAGAGGAAGAGTTCTGAACTCAATGAATCCTTCTTGTGGCATTGTAGACTGGGTCACATCAATGTGACACGACTAGCTAAGTTGCATAAAGATGGATATTTGAAACCTTTCGAATTTTCATCTTATGGCACTTGCCAGTCATGTCTCAAAGGCAAGATGACCAAAACTCCGTTTACGGGACACGGGGAGAGAGTTACCGAACTCTTGGGACTTATACATAGTGATGTATGCGGTCCCATGTCTACACATGCCAGGGATGGTTCTTCATACTTCATTACATTCACTGACGATCTCTCTAGGTTCGGGTATGTGTTCCTGATGAAACACAAATCAGAAGATTTTGAGAAATTTAGGGAATATAAACAAGAAGTTGAGAACCAAACCGGAAAAAGTATTAAAATCCTTCGATCTGATCGAGGAGGGGAATACTTGAGCAATGAATTCCTGGACTTCCTAAAAGAGAATTGGATTCTCTCTCAGCTGACTCCTCCATATACACCACAGCACAACGGTGTATCTGAACGAAGGAATCGCACCCTATTAGATATGGTGCGCTCTATAATGAGCACAGCTGAGTTACCTATTTCCTTCTGGGGTTATGCGCTGGAAACAGCAACATACCTATTAAATCAAGTTCCATCTAAATCTGTACCTACCACACCATATGAGATATGGAGTGGGAAGAGACCATATTTTAAACGAGTTAAGATATGGGGTTGTCCGGCCTAAGTCAAAAGACAAAATCCGGACAAGCTCGAGGCACGGTCAGTTCTCTGCAAGTTTATGGGATATCCAAAGAATTCTTATGGGTATTTTTTCTACCACAGTGAGGTACAAAAAGTGTTTGTTGCTCAACATGCCACCTTTTTAGAAAAGGAATTCCTTGAAAAAGAAATTAGTGGCAAAGTGGTAGAGCTGGAAGAGGTTCCAGATACACAAACCGTAACTGAAGATTTAGTGGAACCAGAAGATTCAGTAGCTCCCAATGAACCTCAGCCTCTCCGCCGATCTAGTAGGGTTCCTCGCCAGCCTGAGAGATACTACGGTTTTCTCATGGACGGTGGGAGCGAGGATTGCATCATGGAGGATGATGACCCAACTAGCTTCGAGAAGGCCATCACGAGTGGGGACTCAGTGAAATGGCTGGATGCTATGCGGTCCGAGATGGAATCCATGTACACCAACAAAGTATGGACTTTGGAAGTTGCTCCTGAAGGGGTAAAACCCATTGGGAGCAAGTGGATCTTCAAGAAGAAACTTGGTGTAGATGGGAAAGTGGAGACTTTCAAAGCTAGACTTGTAGCAAAGGGTTTTCGTCAAAGACCAGGTGTGGACTATGACGAAACTTTTTCTCCAGTGGCTATGCTTAAATCCATCCGAATCATGCTTGCCATTGCTTCCTTTCATGACTACGAAATCTGGCAAATGGATGTTAAGACCGCCTTTCTAAATGGTGATTTAGAAGAGTGCGTGTACATGACTCAGCCGGTGGGCTTCGTAGACAGTGGGAGCAGCGGGAAGGTGTGCAAACTGCTTAAATCCATTTATGGATTAAAGCAAGCATCGCAGAGTTGGAACATCTGCTTTGACGTCGTTATCAAAGAGTTTGATTTCGTCAAAAATCCAGATGAACCTTGTATCTACAAGAAGGTGGCAGAGAGTAAGGTTGTCTTCCTCGTATTGTACGTGGACGACATACTCTTGATAGGAAATGATATTCCTATGCTGCAATCGGTCAAGCTCTTCTTATCACAAAGATTCTCAATGAAAGATCTTGGTGATGCCTCCTGCATATTGGGAATTAGGATCTATAGAGATAGATCCAAACGGATTTTGGGATTGTCCCAATCCAGGTACATCGACACCATACTAAAGAGGTTTAGTATGGAAGAGTCCAAGTGTGGGAACTTGCCCACGATCTCTGGAGTCACTCTCTCCAAAGAGATGTCTCCCAAGACTGATTTGGAGAGAGCTCGCATGCAAGGGATACCCTATGCTTCGGCAGTAGGCTCTATCATGTATGCGATGCTATGTACCAGACCCGATGTAGCATACTCACTAAGTATAGTGAGCAGGTATCAAGCTGATCCTGGAGAGAGTCACTGGACAGCTGTGAAGAGCATTCTCAAGTACTTGCGAAGGACTAGAGATATGTTCTTGGTGTATGGTAACGGAGAACTCCAAGTGGAGTCCTTTACCGATTCGAGCTTCCAGAGTGATAAGGACGACTCTAAGTCGCAGTCGGGTTTTGTCTTTAACCTTTACGGAGGGGCGGTTAGCTGGAAGAGTTCCAAGCAGGAAACCGTGGCAGACTCGACGATGGAGGCTGAATACATCGCTGCCAACGATGCTGCCAAAGAGGCTGTCTGGATCAAGAAGTTCATTACTGAACTTGGAGTGGTTCCATCCATTGAGCGTCCAATACCTTTGTATTGCGATAACAATGGAGCAGTGGCTTTGGCCAAGGAACCCAGGTCCCATCAGCGATCCAGGCATATTCTGAGGCGGTATCACCTGATCCGGGAGATAGTTGATCGCCGGGAGATCGAGGTTAGGAGGGTTGACACGAAGGACAACACTGCGGATCCACTCACGAAGGCCATTCCCCAGATACAGTTTGTGAGACTCTTCGGGATGCTCGGTATGCGATACTACAGCAGCTGGCCCTAGTGCAAGTGGGAGATTGTTAGTTGTATGTATGCCCTAGAGGCCAGTATTGTACAGATGATGTATATTATATTGGATGCTTGGACATATATAGAGATGACTTTCTTGCTCGACATGATAGTATGCTATCTGGTTACTCTTTATCTTAACATGTACACTAGTCTCTTTATACTGTCTTATAGTTACATGTTGGTAAGCCCTTAGGATTTGTACTTGACTACCTGGACTATGATGCAGATCATACTAGTGGGGACATGGTAGTCCATAAGTATATCCTTCAAGGTCCCTAGTCGTGGGTGTATCGAGACGGGGCATCGATATACCAGAGTAGACTAGCGTATATGCTTCTCGACCCATGTGATGGGCGATGGATGATCCCATATCCATTGGTGTTTGACATTAGAGATGGTATACGGGTGCTCAGTGGAGACTGGGTACACTGGACGGACTCACCGAGAACTCCCAGATGGTATTATACATCACGTCAGATGGCAGTTCTCAGGTGACACTTGTACAGGTTAGTCTGTAGACCCGAGATCGTCATAGAGTCTTGTGTGATTCCCACTGTGCTTTGATCTCCACCTTACCACGTCCATGAGGGCGTGCAAAACGGTGGTCTTTGGGCACAGTCCCGAGTCACATGGAGGCAATGAGCGATAGGAGGGGTTTCGTCTCTCCCGGTATTGGTGGTTGATGTTGCGCAGTGCTCGATTGGCCGTAGCAGGGAAGTCCTTGGCCAGGGCTGATCAGAGATTTGCTGGTAAGTGTTACCAGTAGTTTCTCGACCCGTTATGAGCCTCACATTGGCACGACTTATCGGGTTATTGGGGTCTGACGTTTACCACCCATAGACTTGATATGCGACATATCAGACGAAGAGACCGGACTGTACGGTAAGTGTTACTGGTCGGATTTGCAGGAGTGTGAGCGGGCTAGCTCGTCGATCTTCTGATCGCTCAATACCCGGGTGGCCGTTACGTTTAGCAGACCGCTTGCGGCTTGTGGGTGCTTGATATGATCATCATCTGCTACCGGCGTATTGACGAGTCTTTAGAGTCCTACACAGAGGTTTCCTGGCTCAAGCGAAACGAAATAGGAGCGCATATGAGATATGTGCAGGACCGAGAATAATGCGTGTATGTGATACCGCATTTCATTCTCGCGATATATGTTTCGATTGGTTATATTCGATATGACCTAGTTATCGAATCATTGATTCGATAAATCTATACATTAGATACTAGTCGGTTGTATGCGATATAACCGGATCATTGAATCAAGTGTTGATTTAATGATTTAATGTATAATTATATATTTGATATATTGCTTTACATTAACTAGTATTGGTTCACTTTAAACGGATTACTCTCACTTGATGTACATGTTGTATATGTGATATACTTTAGTGCACATCTTTGTATCATGTTTGATGATACTTGATCATTTGGTTAAATGCATAGAATTAAACCATGGTTAATTGGGTCATTAGGGTTTTGCTTTATCATTTATTTATTTGATTATTTATTTAGAAATGAGTTATGATAAGAATGGTGGCTAAGTTTGTTTTATGTTGAAGCTTCATGAAGCCTTGACTTTATGCAACCATTCTTGTCCTCATGCTTAACCCTAACTCTCCAAATGACCATGGTTTATTCTCTACACTTAACCTTGGTTTAGATATGATAAGTATTGATTTAAATTTATTTTTATCATAACACTTATCATTTTTTTTTCTTGAGCTCCATCTTCTTCTTCAAGAAAAGCTCAAGGTGCATCAATGGAAACTTGAGATAAAGTGAGATAAATCCAATTCAAAAGAGAACCCACCTCCTATTTCTTCACCCTCTACCTCTTGCCAAGTTGTTTTGGGTGTTTACTTCACAAGTTTCACAAGTTTGTGAAGTCGGATTTTGAACTTGCGAAGCCTCAAGGTAGATCATCTTTGACACAAAGCCGACGACCTATTCCGCTTGTTTTCCCGATGAAGCCGATGATCGAGTCGAGGATTCATGATGGACAGCGAGGGCATGACCACGTGGAGCTAAGGAGGCGGAAATCCGGATATACAAAGGTTGTAGCATCTCAACTTTAGTTAAAGTGTTAACTAGTTTGTAGTTTCGCCTAGAATTCTAGCAACGATCCGTTAACTAGGGTTTCTCGGCACCATAATTTTGTAAAATGGCATGGTTGATGCCATGTGAGACCTCTATAGTGTGCCTAGGAACCCTACAATAACATCCTCGAGTCATGAGTGCGGATCTAACCTCAATATAAAGCTCATACGGTAAATCATCGTACGGCACCCCAATAGCTGGGTAGGGGTCAATATCACATTCATCTCATCACATATCCGGTATCACTACCATCATACCACATCACAAAAATGAACTCTGTCATATCGCCAAATCCCACGGCCTCAATCAAGCCTTATCGACTCATCTCAATCCTATGTATCATCCTCAACCCCGTATATGAACACATAGTCCCATACCCATGTGTAGATATACACACCTCTATATGCGCACAGATAAATGAAAGAATGCATGGTATATGTGTACGTGTATGTGTGGGTGCAACCACTACTCTTGGGTTTCGCACTATACTAAACCAATACATCCTTATCACCAATAATACCATTATTACCATCAATAATCATAACAACCCATAATAAATATATGTGTGTATACGTATCCATATACATCATCACGGACTGCGGGGGTGCTATACGCCATCCACCCGACTTCTCTCCGTAGATATAAATCTACTCACCATACTTCTCGTGTGCCAATGCCGATGTCGCTATCTTCATCTTCTTTGCCTCAACATCACGTGAGGTACCTACAAGGATATCACAAACGCTAAAGCACATTGTCACGACCCGAAAGTACGGAACATGACCGGCACTTAAACTACGAACGTCTCGAGGCATACGTAATCTAAGTAAACCGAAAACCCAGAAATCCAAACCAAGAAAAGTAGTAGAGTGCAGGAAAAACCAACTTAAAGCAAGTAGTTTCAATAGCATAAGCCAAATTATGCGGTTTTTAAAAACATCAAAAATTTACTGAAAATTTCGGCAGAGTCTCCTTTGTAAATACTGGCCCCCAAACGGGATACAACATGAATAGTATACGAAATCAAGAAAAAGGCATCCCCAAGCGGGAGCTAGCTCTTCGTCAATCGACGGTCACAACCACACAAGCAATATAATATACAACGCCAACGGCGAGGATCAAAACTCAAAAGGAAACTCAAAACCACCAGAAATGCAACGAGCGACTCTAAGGTCGAAAGAATAAACAACACTGGTCTCTATCTCAATAAAAACATGTTTGGTTGATGGAATTTACTAGATACAACTGAATAATATTATACAAGATAATATGATGGGTACGATACAAGAAAAACCCACTTACTAGCAAGTCACCCGAATGAAACTGAGCCCGCAAAGCCGTAATGAAACCTGTACGGCAAAACCTGCAAGAAGCTGGGGCACAACGGGGGTGAGTTGCCAACTCGTGAATAGAAAAACATCTACGCACAGAAATCGCATAAATAACGCAACCTAGGTCAATGACTATAATATATCCTCAAATATAGGTATAACATGCAGCCTATAACAATGGCTAGGGTAATATCTAACCCGAGTGTAATTTCATGTGCCCGTGTCAGTGCCTCAGGTAGCAATATATCATATGAATGAGGTATGAATGCATGAAAACAGAATACATGTAAATGAAGAAACTGTTTTCATAAATTAGTGAGATTTCCTTCGTATTTTTAAACTGAGGTATCATAATGAAATCAGTATCAACAGTGTCTAGCATCGACACAAAACATAAATCTCACTGTCTCGAAATATCAATGTCATAGTATCTCTGGCCTCAGCCATCTGGCTGACCCAGCTCAATATCAAAATCTCATCATCTCGCGGCCACGGTCGGTATCCTCTGGATATCCGCCGTGCCAAACAGTCACCGGTAGGTAATCTGTCACCTGCCAGGCTCAACGTCAACACCACATTCATCTTGCCCCGGGGTACCATACCGGGCCCTCCATGTACCCGTGACGGTTCCTCCACTCCTCGACACGGATCTCCAAAACCACAGCAAACTCATGGTGGACGACACTTTACATCACTATAAAACCGCAATATTTTATATTTTAAAAAATCATAAGTTGTAAATTTTGCGGCTTTCCCCGAAATCCAGAAATATCATAAATCTCAAGAAATCATCACAAGTGCATATGTCAATGATAATGAATGCATATGGTATCAATAACCAAGTTGCAATGTATGATTAATAAACTAGGCTATGAACAATTGAATAACTGTATGCATGAAGTGACAAGTAATAACTACAATGTCTAAACTGGCATATAAGGGAAGTACACTAATATCATGTCAGAACTACTAGCTAACAAGCTAAGTCAAGCAAATATATTCTCTAAAGTGTACGTGATATGGCAATTACCGATGAAGATGTGTGTGAGCCGGCAAGTAGGTGTACGTGGTACATACGCATCATCGGTAATGGTGCTGGTGTCCTAACAGCATGATATCAATAATGGAATATGCAGCACAATAAGTATGCGAGGCAGAGCGAACAGCAATGATGTGCGGGAGATGAATACTAGACACAACGATAACTAATCTGTAATAATCTAATATAAGTCCTACAAATGGTGCCTTTTGAAATAACACGAATCATGGGATTTTGAAAATAGGGGCTACGGTGTTTTTATGAAAAGATACGTCTTTTGAAATATCCGTAAGATCCCTTGGGCTGTCTTTTAAAATACCCACGATTCGTAGGTTTTGAAATAGGTAGGAGTCTAATCTAATCTAACAACTACACTAAACTATACGGCTGAACTAACAAACTGAACTACAGGTAAGGAAACCGCCTATCATCTGAGTCGATACATATACCTACCTGTATATGTAAAGTCGGTGATCCCGCCTCAATAATATCATAGCCGATACCATATCTATAATCAGGCATCCCAAGTCAAGGGTGCGGATCAATCATGAATATAGCTCGTACGTAAATCCGTCGTACGGCATCCCAAATCTGGGTACGGGTCAATATCACATTCATCATACTATTCACCTGGTATCCTCTTTATCAACTATCATGATTGGGGTACTGATCTACGTCTAGTACCATACTGATACCGCCTACGTATGCATGGACGTGTGTGAAACACTACGTCAAGGACCCGCTACAACGTCATGTCGTATCTAAGACACGAACCCTGCTATATCATCGATCTCACGGCCTCAAATCAAAACTCATCGACTCAGCTCAATTCCAAGTATCATCCTCAATCCGTATGTGAACACATAGTCCCATACCCATTTGAACACATAACTATAAAGAATCCCATGAGCACATATCAATAGGAATGTATGCAAGTATGTATGTGTGTAAGTGTAGTGCAACACTACCCTAGGGTTCGCAACACTAAAAATAATTCAACACACCAATATCCATCCTAAGCATCGTTATTAATCCCAATTAACATATAATAATTGTTGGTGTGTATACGCATCCGTATACACCACCACGGACTGCGGGGGTGCTATACGCCATCCACCCGACTTCTTCCCGTAGATATAAATCTACTCACTTGGTCCTCGCTAGCCGGTGCCGACGTCGCCACGCGCTTGCTTGTCGTCTTGAAGTCCAAATGGGGGTACCTACATATCATAACGCACCATATCGCAATAAAACTAAATTCGAGATCGAAACGGCATACGAAAATCAACTCGGCACGCGTATCACGCATAGGTTCAAACCTATCGCCTACGCATGCAAGAATAGTCAAACCAACCCTCGATGTCGATGTACAAACGTCAAACCATCGAGAAAAATCCAATCACACTCATTTGCACATTCACGAACACTAATTTTAATATAAACTAGGTTAAAACTCACAAAAACCCAAATTTCACTTAAACGGTCGTTTTTCCGAAAATCTAGCAAGCACATTTCACCGTTTTTGTACAAAACATGATGTTTAAATGAATGTAGCGGCCAATATACTTATTAAATATCTTAAATAAGTCGTATAAACAATTTCCGGAATTTAATCTCATAAAATTCCAAAAACCCTAATATTCTAGTTTACAAAATACTTATATTTTAACAATTTCAAAGCAAAAATGCACAAACTACAATCTAGCTTAGATTTGCATGAACTAAAGTGTTAAACTACACTTAATAAAGTTAATAATATGATAAAAACCCTAACCATATTTTTAATCTCATATTTCGAATTAAATCAAAAAAACCTAGTTTGCAACAAAAAGCTTAATTTGGACATTTTTCAAGTAACAACTTGTAATTAACAACTAGATTAGTTTTCTACAAAACTAAATGTGTTAATCCACATCACTAAACCATGCACAATTAAACACAACTCATTTCCACAACAAACCCTAACTTGAAATCTTAATCATGCAATTAAACTCACATAAACCACATTAACACTTAATTAAATTAACTTTAAGAAACAAGTAACAAATTAAGCAAAAAAAGTTTAGAATTAGACCCAAAAATATTTGAAGATCCACAAGCATCCATGGCCTCCCAAAATGCTCTCTTTTCACAAAGATCCATGCTATACGGGCTAAGCTAAAATGGGTAGGAGTCGGATTTGGGTTTTGGGAATTTTTTTGATGGATTTTGAGCAATTTTTGATGAAGTTTTGAAGAGAAAGGAGAGGGGAAAATGGAGGGGGGCTGCTGCTGTAGGGAGAAGGGATTTCGGCCAGAAAATGGGAGTGGGGGAGGAGAGAGAGGGAGGTAGAGAAAGTGGGGCAAAGTTAAGGTCAAAGCAAAGTCAAAGTCTAACTTATTTACCCATTTCTTTTCTTTTCTTTCATTTCTTTTCCTTTGAAAATTCAAGTGGGAAATAAAATGGGGCTGCTGAATTTAGCTAAGGGGAGAAGTGAATGGGGGTGTGTGGGTGTGGGTACGGTTGTGGGGTGATGAAAAATGATAAATACAATACCCCAAACATCCATTTACGCTAAAAAAAAAGCCTTTTTTTTCTTCAATAATTTCTAAACCGTTTTGGCAAATGATTTCGTTCCAAAAACCACATGATAAAATTTTATTTAATGTTTTATGATGCACAAAATTTGTTTCAACTCATTCCAATTTGTAATTTTCCCTAATTAAATGTATTAGTGACGGCTTAAAATAATAATAAAATAATGTTTTTTCAGAAAATTTGAAATTTCACCAGCGGCTCAATAAACACCAAATAATAGCAATTACATAGCTAGAATATGTATAATAAATTTTTATAATAAGATATTTGTATTTTGACTTTTTACAGAAAACCCCCTATTTTTACCGATTTTTCGAAATTTCACCGAAACGATTTTCAAAACGTTACAATCTTCCCCCCTTAAAGAAATTCGGTCCCCGAATTTAAATTCAAACTCCCCCAAATACTAAAACATCTAAGAAAAACCATCAAGTCGTCGGGGCTCCGAAATTGTAAATACATAAAACAAATCGTAGCGCAGCGCATGCGCTTGAAAAATGAGTATATAACTCAAATCAAAACTCCGTCAAGCATCCCGCAATCATCGGAGTCAAGGAGAAGACATCAATGCCAAATCCAAATCAAAACCAATATGATATAACTCGAAACTATACATGTAAATATCGAATCTATATCTGTAAGTATTTGAAGGAAATGCATGCCAAATCTTTTTAAGTCGCTGTGCAACGCGTATAACACTGCACAGTGGCGGACGTCTATCATAAGAAAATAACTATATACATATATACCTTTGTTTGAAACGTACGTTCCGCCATTTTGGAAACAATTCAGAAGGGTCTTCTTGTTTTAAACATTTCGTGTCATATCAGACACGTAGGTAAATACTAAAGCTATAGCTCGCTTTTTGGAAATCCCTTCAATAACTATCAATGCATGCAAAATATATTCAGGTACTGTCCTCTGACTAGTCCTGCTCAGTACGAAAACACATAGCAATATCATAAAAACGTACGGCTCTATACGAAATCAATCCCAAAATATGCACATGAATACTACGTGCGTCTGGTGCGCACGGAAATCAAAATCCATGAATGCGCCATACATGCGCACAGAAACAACATCTAAGTGCATCGGGTGTGCACGAAACATCTGTCGTAGGCACCATATGTGCCTGACAGCAAGGATAGGTGCGTCTGACACGCACGAAGAATTCTCGATTTAGTGCCTCTGGTGTGCACCAAAATCACCCTTCAAATCATGCGCCCAACATGCGCGAAAATCCAAATCAGGTGCATCCATCGTGCACGAAATCATGAAATCCAATATCAAGCGCCGAACGTGCGCAAAATCAATCAGGTGCACAAAACAAATATTGAGTATCACAATCGAAATCGAAGTCCAGTGCATCTAAGTGCACAAAAGGCGTATCACTGCACTGCAAGCATATATAAACTATACCGAGTGCAGGAACGAAATCGTGTGCATGCATACGCACAAAACCAACTCAACTGGTTAAAACCGTAAAATCACAAACATGTGAAACTAAAGCACGAAAACGATATCAAGTGCAACACTGTGCAAAGATCGTAAATCCTCAATCATCAAAATCAAATCATACGAATAAATCACCCAAAACATCGTAATCAATAATGGCGGAATAGTACTGCTCAAGCGCATCCTCTAAGAATCTCGGCCAACTGTCTCGTCGATGATCATGAACTCTGTCCTGCTGGTATGCGTAACCATGACCACTCCTGGGTCAAGGTCTTCACTGTGAATTACCAATCTTTCGGTCCATTGGCTCATCGGCCCTGTCAGGTGTGCTAACGGGGACGATTCCGTTCTGGCACTTCTCTGGTCATCTCTTGGTCAATCATCGTGACCACTCGTAAGACAGCATATCATTGGCGTCAGCCTCTGGCTCTCTGAATGTACGTGACACATCTGATCTTGGGTGCAAGTATCATTGCAGCAGTGTCCTGGAAGGAATCCTGCTCACAGTCTCTTCCATGTCTCGTCTCTGCCAACTGTCCGGAAGTCATTGTCCATTCCTATATCTGCATCTTGCTCTGGAACAGCTGCATACCCATCGCGACTCCTTCTGGAAGGTATATCCAGTACTCTGCCTCGGCATGCGCATCGCATCTCTGATGTCGGCGGAGGGGAACGTCATCATATCCAGATCTTATACGAACCTCTTACTCCATTTTTCTTTAATGTCGTCTGCTTTGGACTCGTCTCGTTGCGGCTGCATGGACTGAGCTCCAACGGCTATCATCATATCGGGAGTCTCCCAAGAAATGCATCTCACCACCTAGCATCCGAATCAAGTCGAGCCATCCGATCGAGTCGTCAAAACCTCATAATCCCCCAAGAGCTCAACATCTTGGGCACAGTTTAATAGTATCGAGTACATACCACAGCATCGGTGGTCCAGCCGTAGAAGGGCAAACCCAAGCCTCACTAATGGCGCCGTAGAACTGCCGCAAACCCGAAGGTTCAAAGGCTTTAACACGGTCATTAAGTCGAGTTAGGGTTTCATTCTTCTAGAGGGACCATAGAATTGCCTGCATGTCTTTCCGACTACTTTAAACTTGGAATAATAGGTCTCTGACATTCGATCGCCTCTGTCGACTCCCAACATCTCCGCGTGAAGTCGTCTCTAGCTGGAATCAATCTATCTGATGACCTCGCATCGGGGTAAGCGAACTAACCACCTGTCCTTGTCATTCATCATCGGGTGACTAGCGACCTTCTATCATTCATTCGTACAACTCGCCCCGCAATAGCTCCAACATACGGGGTGATATCTCGTCGCTCGCAGCAACAACTGGCTCGCTCGTCTTCACGCTGAACAGTACCTCAATCATCAGGAGTAAGAAACACACCAACGGTCATCAAAATCTGGCTGGCCTCTATCATTGGCTCAATCCTCTAGAGTCGATCAGCACCTCCGAGTAACCTCATAAAGGCGATCCGCCAAACGATCGTGGCGCGGAAACACAGTAAAAAGACACATATCTGCAATCATGTGTCGCCGGAATTTCGCCCTGGTCAGTCCTCGTTCGTGACGAGCTTGTGCTGACCGCAACTCTAGCCGTAGCTCTCCCTGCCCATAACCGTAGTAGCAAAACCAAGCTGGTACCGATGATGCTAGATCAGGAAGGAATATAATACTGAACAAGGAAATATACATCCTAAGGCTTCATAAGTGGAGTGGCGTGTCGTAAATATGCCGCGGAACATACCAACGGTACGCCACTCTACTTTAGTCACCTATTCCATCAACCAAGGGTCATCCTTTGCTCCGAAGGTTAAAATCTAACGCTCTGATACCAACTTTGTCACGACCCGAAAGTACGGAACATGACCGGCACTTAAACTACGAACGTCTCGAGGCATACGTAATCTAAGTAAATCGAAAACCCAGAAATTCAAACCAAGAAAAGTAGTAGAGTGCAGGAAAAACCAACCTAAAGCAAGTAGTTTCAATAGCATAAGCCGAATTATGCGGTTTTTAAAAACATCAAAAATTTACTGAAAATTTCGGCAGAGTCTCCTTTGTAAATACTGGCCCCCAAACGGGATACAACATGAATAGTATACGAAATCAAGAAAAAGGCATCCCTAAGCGGGAGCTAGCTCTTCGTCAATCGACGGTCACAACCACACAAGCAATATAATATACAACGCCAACGGCGAGGATCAAAACTCAAAAGGAAACTCAAAACCACCAGAAATGCAACGAGCGACTCTAAGGTCGAAAGAATAAACAACATTGGTCTCTATCTCAATAAAAACATGTTTGGTTGATGGAATTTACTAGATACAACTGAATAATATTATACAAGATAATATGATGGGTACGATACAAGAAAAACCCACTTACTAGCAAGTCACCCGAATGAAACTGAGCCCGCAAAGCCGTAATGAAACCTGTACGGCAAAACCTGCAAGAAGCTGGGCCACAACGGGGGTGAGTTGCAAACTCGTGAATAGAAAAACATCTACGCACAGAAATCGCATAAATAACGCAACCTAGGTCAATGATCATAATATATCCTCAAATATAGGTATAACATGCAGCCTATAACAATGGCTAGGGTAATATCTAACCCGAGTGTAATTTCATGTGCCCGTGTCAGTGCCTCAGGTAGCAATATATCATATGAATGAGGTATGAATGCATGAAAACAGAATACATGTAAATGAAGAAACTGTTTTCATAAATTAGTGAGATTTCCTTCGTATTTTTAAACTGAGGTATCATAATGAAATCAGTATCAACAGTGTCTAGCATCGACACAAAACATAAATCTCACTGTCTCGAAATATCAATGTCATAGTATCTCTGGCCTCAGCCATCTGGCTGACCCAGCTCAATATCAAAATCTCATCATCTCGCGGCCATGGTCGGTATCCTCTGGATATCCGCCGTGCCAAACAGTCACCGGTAGGTAATCTGTCCCCTGCCAGGCTCAACGTCAACACCACATTCATCTTGCCCCGGGGTACCATACCAGGCCCACCATGTACCCGTGACGGTTCCTCCACTCCTCGACACGGATCTCCAAAACCACAGCAAACTCATGGTGGACGACACTTTACATCACTAGAAAACCGCAATATTTTATATTTTAAAAGATCATAAGTTGTAAATTTTGCGGCTTTCCCCGAAATCCAGAAATATCATAAATCTCAAGAAATCATCACAAGTGCATATGTCAATGATAATGAATGCATATGGTATCAATAACCAAGTTGCAATGTATGATTAATAAACTAGGCATGAACAATTGAATAACAGTATGCATGAAGTGACAAGTAATAACTACAATGTCTAAACAGGCATATAAGGGAAGTACACTAATATCATGTCAGAACTACTAGCTAACAAGCTAAGTCAAGCAAATATATTCTCTAAAGTGTACGTGATATGGCAATTACCGATGAAGATGTGTGTGAGCGGGCAAGTAGGTGTACGTGGTACATACGCATCATCGGTAATGGTGCTGGTGTCCTAACAGCATGATATCAATAATGGAATATGCAGCACAATAAGTATGCGAGGCAGAGCGAACAACAATGATGTGCGGGAGCTGAATACTAGACACAACGATAACTAATCTGTAATAATCTAATATAAGTCCTACAAATGGTGCCTTTTGAAATAACACGAATCATGGGATTTTGAAAATAGGGGCTACGGTGTTTTTATGAAAAGATACGTCTTTTGAAATATCCGTAAGATCCCTTGGGCTGTCTTTTAAAATACCCACGATTCATTGGTTTTGAAATAGGTAGGAGTCTAATCTAATCTAACAACTACACTAAACTATACGGCTGAACTAACAAGCTGAACTACAGGTAAGGAAACCGCCTATCATCTGAGTCGATACATATACCTACCTGTATATGTACAGTCGGTGATCCCGCCTCAATAATATCATAGCCGATACCATATCTATAATCAGGCATCCCAAGTCAAGGTTGCGGATCAATCATGAATATAGCTCGTACGTAAATCCGTCGTACGGCATCCCAAATCTGGGTACGGGTCAATATCACATTCATCATACTATTCACCTGGTATCCTCTTTATCAACTATCATGATTGGGGTACTGATCTACGTCTAGTACCATACTGATACCGCCTACGTATGCATGGACGTGTGTGAAACACTACGTCAAGGACCCGCTACAACGTCATGTCGTATCTAAGACACGAACCCTGCTATATCACCGATCTCACGGCCTCAAATCAAAACTCATCGACTCAGCTCAATTCCAAGTATCATCCTCAATCCGTATGTGAACACATAGTCCCATACCCATGTGAACACATAACTATAAAGAATCCCATGAGCACATATCAATAGGAATGTATGCAAGTATGTATGTGTGTAAGTGTAGTGCAACACTACCCTAGGGTTCGCAACACTAAAAATAATTCAACGCACCAATATCCATCCTAAGCATCGTTATTAATCCCAATTAACATATAATAATTGTTGGTGTGTATACGCATCCGTATACACCACCACGGACTGCGGGGGTGCTATACGCCATCCACCCGACTTCTCCCCGTAGATATAAATCTACTCACCTGGTCCTCGCTAGCCGGTGCCGACGTCGCCACGCGCTTGCTTGTCGTCTTGAAGTCCACATGGGGGTACCTACATATCATAACGCACCATATCGCATTAAAACTAAATTCGAGATCGAAACGGCATACGAAAATCAAATCGGCACGCGTATCACGCATAGGTTCAAACCTATCGCCTACGCATGCAAGAATAGTCAAACCAACCCTCGATGTCGATGTACAAACGTCAAACCATCGAGAAAAATCCAATCACACTCATTTGCACATTCACGAACACTAATTTTAATATAAACTAGGTTAAAACTCACAAAAACCCCAATTTCACTTAAAAGGTCGTTTTTCCGAAAATCTAGCAAGCACATTTCGCCGTTTTTGTACAAAACATGATGTTTAAATGAATGTAGCGGCCAATATACTTATTAAATATCTTAAATAAGTCGTATAAACAATTTCCGGAATTTAATCTCATTAAATTCCAAAAACCCTAATATTCTAGTTTACAAAATACTTAAATTTTAACAATTTCAAAGCAAAAATGCACAAACTACAATCTAGCTTAGATTTGCATGAACTAAAGTGTTAAACTACACTTAATAAAGTTAATAATATGATAAAAACCCTAACCATATTTTTAATCTCATATTTCGAATTAAATCAAAAAAACCTAGTTTGCAACAAAAAGCTTAATTTGGATATTTTTCAAGTAACAACTTGTAATTAACAACTAGATTAGTTTTCTACAAAACTAAATGTGTTAATCCACATCACTAAACCATGCACAATTAAAAACAACTCATTTCTACAACAAACCCTAACTTGAAATTTTAATCATGCAATTAAACTCACATAAACCGCATTAACACTTAATTAAATTAACTTTAAGAAACAAGTAACAAATTAAGCAAAAAAAAGTTTAGAATTAGACCCAAAAATATTTGAAGATCCACAAGTATCCATGGCCTCCCAAAATGCTCTCTTTTCATAAGGGTCCATGCTATACGGGCTAAGCTAAAATGGGTAGGAGTCGGATTTAGGTTTTGGGATTTTTTTTGATGGATTTTGAGCAATTTTTGATGAAGTTTTGAAAAGAAAGGAGAGGGGAAAATGGAGGGGAGGCTGCTGCTGTAGGGAGAAGGGATTTCGGCCAGAAAATGGGAGTGGGGGAGGAGAGAGTGGGAGGTAGAGAAAGTGGGGCAAAGTCAAGGTCAAAGCAAAGTCAAAGTCTAACTTATTTACCCATTTCTTTTCTTTTCTTTCATTTCTTTTCCTTTGAAAATTCAAGTGGGAAATAAAATGGGGCTGCTGAATTTAGCTAAGGGGAGAAGTGAATGGGGGTGTGTGGGTGTGGGTACGGTTGTGGGGTGATGAAAAATGATAAATACAATACCCCAAACATCCATTTACGCTAAAAAAAAAAGCCTTTTTTTTCTTCAATAATTTCTAAACCGTTTTGGCAAATGATTTCGTTCCAAAAACCACATGATAAAATTTTATTTAATGTTTTATGATGCACAAAATTTGTTTCAACTCATTCCAATTTGTAATTTTCCCTAATTAAATGTATTAGTGACGGCTTAAAATAATAATAAAATAATATTTTTTTCAGAAAATTTGAAATTTCACCAGTGGCTCAATAAACACCAAATAATAGCAATTGCATAGCTAGACTATGTATATTAAATTTTTATAATAAGATATTTGTATTTTGACTTTTTACAGAAAACCCCCTATTTTTACCGATTTTTCGAAATTTAACCGAAACGATTTTCAAAACGTTACACACATGAAAATCACATCGGAAACCAAAACGGCACACGCTACGCCCATAGGTAAAAACCTATAACCTCGCATGCAAACACGATCAATATCCACTTGTCGTTGACGTCCAAACGCCACCCGACAGGAACGAAACACCAAATACCAAAATCCATGCTAAAACAAGTCATAAACCATGCACCAACTTAGGAAAATCAACCCAGATTTTACCCTAGATGGAATCAGTCAAAACTAGACATACCCAGGGTCAAGAATAGAGGAAATAGGGCCAAGCACAAAAATCGAAGCAATTCCTTCCTGCTCTGGCCACAATTTGCGGCCAGAAGGAATAAATTGGCGGCCGTACATTTGAGTTGGGGGCTAGGGTTTGGTGTGGTGGTTCCATGGTGCCTGCACATCTCACTGTCAACTCAGTTTTATTTTTGGGGTCTCGGGGTGATAGCAGATTCTTAAATACGATCACAGATTCACAGTTTTTCTCCGATATCGTCTCATAAATCCGTATTCTGGTTTCAAGTTCAGGTTTGGGTCCAAAACAACAACACACCAGGGTTTCTAAGGTCACCACCATCCTCAATTTCATCTTTGATTTCAGTTTTACCCTAAACCCTAACTAGAAATCTCTAAAGTCCACAAACAACACATTATCGATATGAAACTAGAATAGATGCACAAGGAAAGGAAATACTACTCTAATAGGTCCAGAATTTACCTCCTTTGGCAACTCAAGAAAATTCTTGAGTTGCTAAAATTCCTCCAAATCTAATCTTGCAAGGTTCAATGTGTAGCTAGTGAGCTCGGGAACATTTTTTGTGAAGTGGGAATGGAGTTTTGGCTTTGTTTTCATGGTGGATCTAGGGTTTCATGAAGAGGGAGAGAGAGGGAGAGGGGCAGCAGCAGTTCAAAGAGAGGGAGAGGAGAGAGAATGAGAAGGGAAAATGATGGGAGTATGGTTCAAAAAGTGGGGTTGACCTAGTCTCTCTCTCTCTCATCATCATCGTACTTACTTTTTCCTTTTCTTTTCTTTTCCTTTTTCTTATCCTTCTCACTCCAATAGTGAACCCAAAAGAACAACCATGGCAATAGAAATGTAACACAAGTATTACAAGTGTGGAAAATGATATGTGCACATTTTTGCACAAAAAAGCTAAAAATCCAATTAGCGATTTTTAATCGCGATTAGCACCAAATTAGCATATAACTAATCTTAAAACTTTAAAATGGCATAATTCCATAAAATACCCTATTTTAGAATTTTCCATAATTTTTCCCCATTTATTTGTATTTAATTATACCCGAATATTAAAATACTCATTAAAATAATATTAAATTATAAAAATTCCCGAAAATAATATTTTATTATTTTGGAAACGTTACACCCCCGCTCTGTCGTTAGTTAAGTATCCTAACGGGTGATGACTGGACCCAGTGGCGAATGCGGATGGCATAAGAGCACGTTGTATTTTCGTTGTTTTCTGCAATGATAGGTTAATGATGGGACGCATTATTTTTAATGCAAAGAAAATAAACCAAAGATGAATCGTTGGAAAAATTTAAAAGAAACCACTCGGTTATTTTAAAACAGATGATATTTTTAAAATTGCGGAGCTTTAACCACTCCTTTTAAAAAAAAGCTATCAGGTTCCTTCGGTCATATTAAGTTCACTACGTTCACGGTTTCGCCAAAACCATTCGTAGCCCTCCGTCATTTCATTTGGGTATTCAGTAGTATTCAAGCTATGCATTTTGGCTAAAGTCAAGGCATAGTGTTTGGTAGCTACTGGGTATTCATTTGTTGCATAAGATAGATGAGTTAGTTTGGGACAGTCGTATTATCATTTGACCAAAGTCAGGGGTATGTACGGATGGGTTCAAATTGACAAGATAATGACGGGTAGAACTTGACATATGACTTATGACATTTTAACCAAAGCCAAGGTCATAAGAGCATAGGGCAAAAACTTATATCAGGAATTTCTAAAGAAACTGAAATTTGCAAAGAGTTGCATACCATTTGGAGTTTGATGAATGTTGGTAGGATTCCTTCAACATTATCATACGATGATATTTAGATCCCGATCCTACTGTGAGTATATGCTACTCATCAGGATATTTGTCACTTAACGATCAATGCTATAAACCAAGTAGGTGTCAAGAAAGGTGTCAGCGGGGTTACGCCCCCAGAGAAAAGAGGTTATTTAATTAAGGAACTTCGCGAAAGCGTTGGAAAACCCCCATCGAAGTACCGACACCAGCCTGGCTGAACGGTTAAGCAAGTATTGTACAGTGAGAATAGTCCTGGCTAATTCTTCTTTTATTGTTTGAGGAAGGATTCGAGAAACAGTGGGATCCATCCAGTTTAGATAAATTAAAAACCACTCTAAACTTGCAAGAGCATCATGCTAAAGAGTTTTCTTCTCTCTCTCCTAATTGCAGCGACCCTGAAATGACTAGACTTAAGTTACTTTTAGAGAAAAATATACTGACTGGGCCAAACTATAAAGATTGGTTGCGGAAAGTCAAAATGGCTTTGACCTATGACAAATTGGGGTACGTCCTCACCGCTAAGGCACTTGGTGTCCCTGGTCCCAAATCCAGTAATGAGGATAAGGAAATCCGCAAAACCTGGGATTTCGATTGCGTGAAAGCCAAGTGCATCGTGCTTGCCTCGATAAACAATGAACATCAGAGGAGGCACGAGGATATGGAACTAGATGCCATATTTCTCTATACAATAGAACTTTATGGAGAGCAATCTCGTATAGCAAGATACGAGACCTCTAAGAACTTGTTTCGAGCGAGGTTGGCTGTCGGATCATCGGTAGGAGAACATGTCCTAAAGATGATTGGCTACATAGAAGAGCTCGCGAACCTTGGGACGACTTTGGATAATGAGCTCTATACAGACCTTATTCTCCAGTCCCTTCCTTCCAACTACGCCCAGTTTATTCTGAACTTCAACATTCAAAGAAAAGAAGTTGATCTTCCGGAACTCCTTAACATGTTGAGGAGTGCAGAGGGCACCTTGCAGAAGGCAAGGGAAACACCCGCTATGTTTGTTAGCGGTGCTTCTTCTTCCGGGTCCAAAGCTAGGGCCAAAGGAAGGAAAAAGAAGGCCGCCACCAAACCTAGAGGAGGTGTAAGTAAGGTGGGAGGGAAGGGAAAGAAAAAGTTTGCGATACCGGTAGTGGCCCAGGATGAGTGCTTCCATTGTCATAGGAAAGGGCACTGGAAAAAGGATTGCAAGGCATGGAACGCCAAGAATCAGGAACCGAAGCAAGCTGTGGCTTCGACTTCAGGTGTGTTTGTAATTGAGAATTGTCTGTCAATCAACTCTACTTCCTGGGTATTGGATATCGGATCAGGATCTCATACTTGCAATTCATTGCAGAAACTGAGAAACCATAGAGTGCTGAAGGAAGGTGGTATGACCCTGATGGTTGCTAACGGAGCTAGCGTGGGAGCTGTGTCCGTAGGGATTATCACCTGGGATTGACGAGTGGACACATTTTGGTTTTACATAACTGTTTTTGTGTACCCAGCTAAACGTATAATATCATATATGTTTCCTTGTTATCAAATAAAGGTTATGATTTCACGTTTGTAAGTGGTGTTGTTAACATCCACCTTAATCATAGTTTGATTGGGTCCGGTACACTGGAAAACGGTATATATGTGTTAAACCAACTCCAAATTTTCAATGTCCAGAACACACTAAAAAGAAAGTCTCCAGATTTAAATAAAGCTTTCTTATGGCGTTGTAAACTGGGTCACATCAATGAGAGAAGGTTGACTAAGTTACATAGAGAAAGATATTTAGACTCGTTCGAATATCAAACTTATGCAACTTGTCAATCTTGTCTCAAAGGAAAGATGACAAAGACTCCATTTACTGGACATGGAGTAAGAGCGAGCGAGCTCTTAGGACTCATACACAGCGATGTATGTGGTCCAATGTCTATACAAGCAAGAGGTGGTTTTTCCTATTTCATTACTTTTACGGATGATTACTCAAGGTATGGATTCATTTATCTGATGAAACATAAATCCGAGGCTTTTGAGAAATTCCAAGAGTATAAGAATGAAGTAGAAAACCAAATCGGCAAAAGTATCAAGACACTAAGATCTGATCGAGATGGTGAATACTTGAGTGCCGAGTTCCTAGGTTACCTAAAAGAGAAAGGTATTCACTGTCAGCTTACTCCTCCATACACTCTACAGCATAACGGTGTATCGGAGAGACGGACTCAAACCCTATTGGATATAGTACGTTCCATGATGAGTAATGCTGAGTTACCGCGATCATTCTGGGGTTATGCGCTAGATTCAGCGGTATATCTTCTGAACAGGGCTCCTACCAAGACTGTGCCTACCACCCCATATCAGATGTGAAGTGGGAAGAAACCCCATCTTCAGCATATGAAGATATGGGGATGTCCAGCTTTTGTTAAAAAGCAGCATGCGGACAAGCTCGAGGCACGATCAGTACATTGTAAGTTTGTGGGATATCCAAACAACTCCAAGGGGTATCTATTCTATTATGCAGAGGAACAAAAGGTTTTTGTTTCTCGTAATGCCCATTTTCTAGAACAACAGATTTTAGAAAAGGAAATAAATGGGAACGAAATAGAACTGGAAGAAATTCCAGAACCACAAACTAATACTGAAAGTTTGGTAGAACAAGTAGTTCAAGAAGAACAAGACATTCCCGCACCCCTCCGCAGGAGTAGTAGGCCGTCTCATCCGCCTGAGAGATACTATGGTTTTCTCATAGATGGGGATAGAGAGGATTGCATCATAAATGATGATGAACCTACTAGCTTCCAGCAGTCCATCCAGAGCGGCGACTCGGTACGATGGCTAGATGCAATGCGGACCGAAATGGAGTCCATGTACACCAACAAAGTATGGACTTTGGACTTTGCTCCAGATGGGGTAAAACCCATAGGATGCAAATGGATCTTCAAGAAAAAGATTGGTGTAGATGGACATGTGGAAACCTATAAGGCTAGACTTATTGCAAAGGGTTTTCTTCAAAGACCTGGTTTGGACTATGACGAAACTTTTTCTCCAGTGGCTATGCTCAAATCCATTCGGGTCCTTCTTTCTATTGCTGCCTTCCATGATTATGAAATCTGGCAGATGGACGTGAAGACGGCTTTTCTGAATAGTAATTTAGAAGAGTGCGTCTATATAGATCAGCCAGAGGGTTTCAATCAGAGTGAGAGCAGCGGGAAAGTATGCAAGTTGCTTAAGTCCATTTATGGACTAAAGCAGGCATCGCGGAGTTGGAACAACTGTTTTGATGAAACAGTCAAAGAATATGACTTTATCAAAAATCCAGATGAACCATGTATATATAGTAAAGTTGTAGCAAGAACTGTCATATTCCTCGTCTTGTACGTGGATGACATTCTATTGATAAGAAATGACACTCCTATGCTACAATCTGTCAAAGGATTCTTGTCACACAGGTTCTCCATGAAAGACCTGGGTGATGCCTCTTACATTCTAGGGATCCGGATCTATTGTGACAGATCCAAGAGGATGTTGGGACTTTCGCAGTCCAGGTATATCGACACTATACTGAAAAGATTCAGTATGGAAGATTCTAAGCACGGTAATCTACCGGCTTGTCACGGAATCACCCTATCCAAAGAGATGTCTCCCAAGACTGATTTGGAAAGGGAACGCATGTCTATTATACCCTACGCTTCTGCGGTAGGCTTTATAATGTATGCGATGTTGTGCACCAGACCAGATGTAGCTTACGCACTGAGCGTGGTAAGCCGGTATCAGTCAGACCCAGGGGAGAAGCACTGGATAGCAGTAAAGAACATTCTCAAGTACCTGAGGAGGACTAAGGAGATGTTCTTGGTTTACGGAGGAAAAGACCTCAGGATGGAGGCCTATGCTGATTCCGGATTCCAGAGTGATAAGGACGATTCCAAGTCCATGTCAGGTTATGTCTTTACCCTCAATGGAGGGGCGGTGTGCTGGAAGAGCTCCAAGCAGGACACCATTGCTGACTCGATGATGGAAGCGGAGTATATTGCTGCTTGCGATGCCGCAAAAGAAGAAGACTGGATGAAGAAGTTCCTAACAGAACTTCAGGTGGTTCCTACCATTGTTGATCCAATACCTCTGTATTGCGATAACAATAGAGCTATAGCTTTAGCGAAGGAACCAAGGTCCCATCAGAAGTCCAGACACATCTTAAGGCGGTATCACCTGATCAGGGAGATCATTGATTGTCCGGAGATCGAGGTTTGGAGAGTTGCTACTGAAGAGAACATTGCTGATCCATTCACAAAGGCCCTACCTCAGATTCAGTTCGAGAGGCTACTCGAGATCATAGGCCTTCGAGATGCCAGTACATGGCCCTAGTGCAAGTGGGAGATTGTTAGTGTATATGCCCTAGGGGCCATTATTGTATCATACTAGTTTGTATATTACTTAATGGAAGCTTGGGATATTCACATGTATATAACAGTCTTGCTAAACATGGTAGTATGCTACTTGGTTTTTCTATCTTAATATGTGAGTATACGTATTGATAGAGCTCTTAGGATCTTGCTTGACTACCAGCGTTGTGATGGCGGTCACACTAGTGGGGGCTGGGTAGCCTATAAGCACATCCTTATTCAGGTCCCTAGTCGTAGGATTATCGAGACAGGGCATCGATACTCCGGAGTAGACTAGTGTGTACGCTTCTCATCCCAGTTGGGGAGATGGATTGTCCCACACCCGTCATTACGTCGTACTGGAGATAGTATGCAGGTGCTCGTTAGGTTACGGGTACACCGGACAGGACTCACAGGGAACTGTTGGTTGGTTTTATACCAGTCGTCAGTTAGCAGTTCCCAGGTGACATGAGTACAGCATAGTCCGCAGACTTGACACTGCTACTTCACCTCGAGTGTGTCCCACTGTTCTTAGATTGCTACCCTACCACGGCTCAAAGGAGTCGTGCAAACAGGTAGTAGTTTGGTGCAGTCCCGAGCACTTGGAGGCAGTGGCGGTTAGAAAGGATTCGTCTCTCCCGGTATTGGGGGTTGATATCGCGCTGTGTCAGAGAGCCATTACGCAAAGTCCCTGGCCAGGGTAAGCGAGATTTGCTGGTAGGTTCTAGTAGTTTCTCAGGGAGTAATGGGCTTCACTCCGACCCAACTTATACCGCTATTAGGGGACTGACGCTTGCCGTCCCCAAGGCCCGATATGCGATAGTCTTAGACGAACAGACCAGACTATACGGAGATTGTCACATCAGACTCAGTAGGAGTTCAGATGGGTTTCCTCATCGGCCATCTTATCGACATCTACCTGGAGACCGTTACGTACAGCTAGTGCCGCTTGAAGTCTGTGGTTAAACCCACTGCCAACGTAGTAGTCGAGTCTCTAGAGTCCCACACAGAGAGTTTCCCTACTCCAGGCGAAACGTTATAGAGGTCGTATGGTTTTACGACAAGGGTTCGGACGCATACGTGTTTTTACGCACGTACGACATCCGGACAGTTTTTATTAGCCGGCTTTGGTTTAAGCCAGTTTCTAGTATCCGGTTATTGGATTTATAAAGTCTAATGTTTTTCTGTGTTTTCACGGATAGGAGGGGCGTTCTCGTAATTACGCGAGAAGCTTCTAGAAGATGGTGACTTGGGGGTTAAGGTGGCATATGCATTAAATGAGATTAGTGACCCATTTGAGTGATTCATCCATGTCATTAATGCATCATAAATGCTTAATGCCTCATGGAGATGAATCACCCATTAGATATTTATGGAGCATGGTTGTTAAATCATTTATTTGATTTATCTTGATATTATTAATGCTTCATATATATTATGAGAGATCATTATCTCATTGAATTCTTTTGCTCACTTTCTCTCTCCTCAAGCTCTCTCTCTTCAAACCCTAATCCTCCCCTCTCATGTGTTGAGATCAAGGATTAGAGTAGACTACTTAATCCTTAACCATTCTCTATATCACCTAGGTTACTTATATTAGAGATTTAAGAAACCTAGTTACCTCAAGTTAGAGGTGAAGCTTGAAGTTAAGCTCTCGGGTGGATCTTCTACTACATAGAGAAGGCCGGAGAGGACGTGGAGAACGACAAGATGAAGGACTCGGTTCTATAGGTATAATCACTTATCATAGTAGTTAACTCTTCTATGGTTCTTGTTAGTTATTATTTAAGCAAAGATTCTCGGCTAGTCGATGTTTACGCATAAAACGAGATCGTTTTTCATTATTCCGCCTCCCCGCAAGTCGTGGGGTGTTGTACATCGACTTACAGGTATGTCCAGCGCCTTGAATTCAGCATAGAATTCTCTGCTGCAGACGACTACTGGACACAAGCTGTATCCCATTGTTGCCTTTAGAACGCCATTCCCTAAACATACATTCCAACTGGATACAAGCGGTGTGACTGGAATCGCATGAGTTCGGACTAACCGTTGCGACATAAAGCAATGAGATGCTCCAGTATCGAATGGTGCTAGTGCAGGAAGTGAGGCTACTAAGATTCTACCTATGGTATGTGGGATATGTTTTAGGTATACGAAAATTATGTAGGTAGTTGTTAAGACTGAAAGAAAAACTTGAGAAGAAAGAGTTACCAGTGATGACTTGGTCAGTGGCCTCAGCTTCTTCCACGGTCATTGTGAAAGCTTGTCGCCGTGGTATATTCTGTTAGGTCCACGTTACCTCTCCCGGTACTTTCGGGGTTGCGGAAACGGTAAAACAAAAAAATTTTCTAAACTTGGTAACATGGACCGTAAAAGCCGGATCTTTGCTAAACGATACACTAGCATCCTAACTAGAGATCTATCAACTCGGTTAGGGGTTATACCTCAACTTGAACTCCTTCTCTTCTTGTTGTTCTTCTCCTTGCTTGCTCCGAGGCTTGATCCGGACTTTGGTCACCTCCGCGGCCTCCTTGAGTCGTAGACGATCCACCCGAGAGATGTGCACCGAGCTCCACCTCGAGTCGAGGTAACTAGGGCAAAGAGATTGCTAATCTAAAAGCCCTAGGTTGTGTAGAAGTGATGAAGGGATGGTTTTGTCTTTGTGGGATCTTTATCTCTCAACACATGAGATCAAAAGATAAAATCAAGAGGAGGAAGAAGAAGGAGGAGCAACAACCATGGTTCATTTCTTTTCTTCTCACTTCAAAAAAAACAAGAGAGAGAATGAGAAAGAAATTATGATACAAAGAAAAGAAACCATGGTTGCAATAATGTAAAAACAACATCATTACTAATCCCATCAAGATAAAGTTCGATGGCTAAATTGAAATGACCATTATCAAAATCCAAATGGAAAAAGAAAAAGAAAAGAAAAGAAGAGTGTAGATCCCTCTTGAAAGTCAATGGTCAACTCGGTCAACCGGTCAACATAGTCAAGAGAGGTCAACAGGGTCAAATGGTCAATGCAATTAGCCATCATAAAATTATCACTAATAGGATTAGTAAATGATGTCCGCGACTCATAATGGTTCTGACCAAACGAACTGTCAAAACCCTAATGAGACCGCCTCAAAATGGTTTTGACCGAATCAACTGTCAAAACCCAAATAAGCCTGCCACATAACGGTTTTGACCGAACCAACTGTCAAAACCCTAATGAGGCACCTCCTCCTTCATCGCTTCGGAAAACTGTAAATACACACCTGCATCCGTATTCCGTAGAATGCGGATGCACAGAAGACAAAACAAAACCATCCGTGCAATACTAGGATCCGGCATAAACCAAAGCCCACTAGTATTGCCTGCCCGAACACCACACGCATACAAGTATACGTAAGTGATCGCAGCCCTGCCGTAAAACCATACGGCCTCTACACGTTTCGCTCAGTGCAGGGAAACTCTCTGTGTGGGACTCTAAAGACTCGACACTACGCTGGCAGTGGGTTTAACCACAGA
The DNA here is from genome assembly GCA_030015575.1 of Agapanthus africanus. Lineage (NCBI taxonomy): Eukaryota > Viridiplantae > Streptophyta > Magnoliopsida > Asparagales > Amaryllidaceae > Agapanthus > Agapanthus africanus. The sequence continues at coordinate 196,414,384 of JASDDO010000029.1, read as the reverse complement.
CCGCAAGCTGCACTAGCTGTACGTAACGGTCCCCAGGTAGATGTCGATAATAAGGCCGATGAGGTAAACCCATCCGAACTCCTACTGAGCCTGTATGTGACAATCTCCGTACAGTCCGGTCTGTTCGTCTGATACATCGCATGGCGGGCCTAGGGGGGCGGTAAACGTCAGTCCCCTAATAGCGGTACAAGTCATGTCGGAGTGAAGCCCAGAACACCCTGAGATAACACTGGAAACCTACCAGTATATCTCGCTTGCCCTGGCCAGGGACTACTTGTGTAATGGCTCTCCTAGACACAGCACGATGTCAACCCGCAATACCGGGAGAGACGAATCCTGTCTAACCGTCACTGCCTCCAAGTGCTTCGGGACTGCTCCCAACTACTACCTGTTTGCACGACTCAATAGAGCCGTGGTAGGGTAGTAATCAAAGAACAGTGGGAACACACTCGAGGCGAAGTGACAGTGTCAAGTCAGCGGACTAAGCTGTACTCATGTCACCTGGGAACTGATAACTGACGATAGGTATAATACCAACCATCAGTTCCCGACGAGTCCTGTCCAGTGTACTCGTAACCTAACGAGCACCCGCATACTATCTCAAGTACGGCGTACTGACGGCTGTGGGACAGACCGTCTCCCGTGCTGGGATGAGAAGCGCATACGCTAGTCTACTCCGGAGTATCGATGCCCTATCTCGATACTCCCACGACTAGGGACGTGTATAAGGATGTGCTTGTGGATTACCCAGCCCCCACGAGTGTGATCGCCATCACAACGCCGGTAATCAAGCAAAGATCCTAAGGGCTCTACTAATGCGTATAGGTGATATAATGAATAAACACACATGTACACATTAAAGCAGAGACAAACCAAGTAGCATACTACTATATCGAGCAAGATTGTCTATACAACTGTGAATATCCCAAGCATCCATCAAGTAATATACATACTAGTATGATACAGTAATGGCCTCTAGGGCATATACACCAACAATCTCCCACTTGCACTAAGGCCATGTACTGGTGTATCGAAGACCTATCATCTCGATCAGCCGCTCGAACTGAGTCTGGGGTAAGGCCTTCGTGAATGGGTCCGCTGTGTTGTCCTTTGTGTCCACTCTCCGCACCTCGATCTCCTGGCGATCAATGATCTCCCTGATCAGGTGATACCGCCTTAAGATGTGCCTGGATTTCTGATGGGACCTTGGTTCCTTCGCTAAAGCTAAAGCCCCATTGTTATCACAATACAAAGGTATTGGGTCAACAATGGACAGAACCACCTGAAGTTCACTAATGAACTTCTTCATCCAGACCGCCTCTTTTGCGGCATCGCTTGCAGCAATGTATTCAGCCTCCATCGTCGAGTCTGCGACGGTATCCTGTTTGGAACTCCTCCAACATACCGCCCCTCCGTTGAGGGTAAACACAAAACCCGAGACAGACTTGCTGTCATCTTTGTAACTCTGGAAGCTTGAATCGGTAAAGGACTCGACCCTGAGGTCTCCATTACCGTAAACCAGGAACATCTCCTTAGTCCTTCTCAGGTACTTGAGAATGTTCTTCACTGCTGTCCAATGGTCCTCACCTGGGTCTGACTGATACCGGCTTACCGCGCTCAGCGCGTAAGCTACATCTGGTCTTGTACATAGCATCGCATACATTATAGATCCTACCGCCGAAACGTAGGGTATAGTGCTCATGCGAACCCTCTCCTCGTCAGTCTTGGGAGACATCTTCTTGGAGAGGGTAATTCCGTGCAATGCGGGTATGTTACCGCGCTTGGAATCCTCCATACTAAATCTCTTTAGTACGGTCTCTATGTACCTGGACTGCGAAAGTCCCAGTAATCTCTTGGATCTATCTCTATAGATCTTGATCCCCAGAATGTACGAGGCATCACCCAGGTCCTTCATGGAGAACCGTTGTGACAAAAATAGCTTGACCGATTGTAGCATAGGAATGTCATTTCCTATCAAGAGAATGTCGTCCACGTACAAGACTAGGAATACGACAGTTCATCCTACAATCTTCTTATAGACACAAGGTTCATCTTCGTTCTTGATGAAATCAAATTCCTTGATTGCCTCATCAAAACAGATGTTCCAGCTCCGCGATGCCTGCTTTAATCCATAAATGGATTTAAGCAATTTGCACACCTTCCCGCCGCTCTCACTGTCTACGAAACCTTCTGGTTGATCCATGTAAACGCACTCTTCCAAACAACCGTTTAGGAAAGCCGTTTTAACATCCATCTGCCAGATTTCATAGTCATGTAAGGCAGCAATGGCAAGTAAGATCCGAATGGATTTGAGCATAGCCACCGGAGAAAAAGTTTCGTCATAGTCCAAACCAGGTCTTTGACGAAAACCTTTTGCAACGAGTCTAGCTTTATAGGTTTCCACCTGCCCATCTACACCAAGTTTCCTTTTGTAGATCTATTTGCATCCAACGGGTTTTACCCCAGGTGGAGCAATATCCAAGGTCCACACTTTATTGGCGTACATAGACTCCATTTCGGATTGCATTGCTTCCTGCCACTTATCAGAGTCCCTACTGATAATGGCCTGCCTGAAACTGGTAGGGTCATCTTCTTCCAAGATGCAATCCTCTCGATCCCCGTCTATGAGAAAACCGTAGTATCTCTCGGGCGGATGAGAAATCCTACCAGATCTGCGGAGTGGCTGAGGTTCGTTTGGGGTTATTGAATCTAGCGGTTCCTCCAAATTTTCTGTTTAAGCTTGTGTTTCTGGAATTTCATCCAGTTCTACCGTGCTGCCACTAATGTTTTTAACAAGAAATTCTTTTTCTAAAAATGTGGCATTTCTTGAAACAATTATCTTCTGTTCCTCTGCATGGTAGAATAGATTCCAACTTGAATCTTTTGGGTATCCCACAAACTTACACAAAACTGCCCGTGCCTCAAGTTTGTCTGGGTTCTGCTTTTTGACATAAGCTGGGCAACCCCATATCTTAATACGTTTAAGATACAAACTTTTACCACTCCATATTTCATACGGAGTCTTAGGCACGGATTTGGATGGAACTTAATTCAATAGATGTGCTGCAGTTTGAAGTGCATATCCCCAGAATGAAAGAGGTAACTCAGCACTACTCATCATGGAGCGAACCATATCTAATAGGGTACGATTCCTCCGCTCCGAAACACCGTTGTGCTGTGGTGTATAAGGAGGAGTAAGCTGAGAGAGAATACCATTCTCTTTTAAGTAATCTAGGAATTCTGTGCTTAAGTACTCCCCTCCCCTGTCAGACCGGAGGATCTTGATACTTTTGCCAGTCTGGTTCTCTACTTCGTTTATAAGTTCCTTGAATTTCTCAAAAGCTTCAGATTTATGTTTCATCAGATACACATATCCGAACCTAGAGAGATCGTCAGTGAATGTGATGAAGTACGAGAACCCACCCCTTGCATGTATAGACATCGGACCACATACATCACTGTGTACGAGTCCCAAGAGCTCTGCTGCTCTTTCTCCATGTCCGGTGAACGGAGATTTGGTCATCTTCCCTTTGAGACAAGACTGACAAGTTTCATAAGATGAAAACTCGAACGCATTCAAGAGTCCATCTTTATGCAACTTACCCAGTCTTTTCTCTCCGATATGACCAAGTCTACAATGCCACAAGTAGGATTCATTCGTATCTGAATTCTTCCTCTTGCGTGTATTTTGTATATTGAGAACAGTATTCTGATTTAGAACGTAGATACCATTACACAGTGTACCCTCTGCAACCAGTACCTTATGAAGGTAAATGTTCATGATATTCTTGTCAAGAACAAAGTTATATCCATCTTTATCGAGTAAAGAAACTGATATGATGTTGCAAACCATGGAGGGTACATAGTAGCAATCGTTCAAAATCATAGTCTTGCCATTTGGCAATACTAGGTGATATTCACCGACGGCTGCCGCATTAACTTGTGCTCCGTTCGCTACTCTGAGCGACATATCACCCGGTGCAACTTTCCTACTTTTTCTCAGTCCCTGCAATAAATTACAGATATGAGATCCTGATCCAGTATCAAGTACCCAGGAGGTAGGGCTGACCGTAAAACAGTTCTCAATTACAAGAACACCTGAAGTAGATGCAAAACTCTGCTTCTTCTTCAACTGGGTATCCTGGGACTCCATACAATCCCCTTTCCCTTTCTCATACTTATGACTGTTGTCACAAGTTAGAGCTGAACCAACGTTCCCCAGCCCCGAATAAGAATTCGGATCGGTCAAGCGATACATTTTATTATCTTGATTAGGGCGTGAAAAGGCTGCTACCTGGAGAGAGAGAAAAGAAACACTCAGCGTGCGCTCTTGCATGATTAGATTGGTTTATTAGTTTATCTAACCAGGATGTCTCCCACAGTTTCCTCAAATTCTTCTTAAAACCTTTTTAAAAGAAGAACTAGTCGGGATTTCATTCACGTCACAATACTTGCTTAACCTTTCAGCCAGGCTAGTGTCGGTACTTCGAGGGAGGTTTTCCAACGCTTTCGCGAAGTTCCTTAATTTAAGAACCTCTTTTCCCTGGGGGCGTAGCCCCGCTAACACCTTTCTAGGCACCTACTAGGTTTATAGCATTGATCGTTAAGTGAAAGTAATCTCCCGAGAGTAATCCAACTCATCAGTGGGATCGGGATCCAACTGTCATTGTGTGATAACCTAGATGGAATCCACTCTAGCTACCACACTCCAGAAGGTATGCGAAATCTGCAAGTTTCAGTTCTTTTGAAACTCCCGATGCGGTTTTTGCCCCTAGGACCCAAGTGATCTTGACACAGTCAACAAATCAAAAAGTTCTAGTCAAGTTCATCCCATCATTATCTTGATTGCATTAAACCCACCTGCATAACCCTTGACACAGTCAACAAGGTTCTATAAATGTCCTAACCAATCACATTGTATCCATCAAATAAGCTACACTTAGCTACCGTTCACTGCGCCTTGACACAGTCAACAAACGCAGCACGAATACTAAGTATAACTTATAAGAAACGACGGAGGGCTACGGCTGGGTTTTTGGCGAAAAACCCGTTAACGTAATGAACTTGATATCGTTGAAGGAACGTGATACATCCTTTTGAAAACATAGTGGCGAAAACTTTTGCTAAAGAGGTCACTCCCTGTGAAGGGATATCGGCTATTTCCTCGTCGAGTGAGGTGCTGGGCATTCGTAAGATGAATACCTCGATGCAAAGCAAGAATAATCGACTATGGTGAAGTTATTACCCTGACGCAAACCTTTTGTCCAAGGGGTCACTCTCGATGAGGGGATCTCGGCCCTTGCCTCGTCGATTGAGGTGCTGGGCATTCATAACCGAATACCTCGATGCAAAACAAAAAGATGAACGTCCTTGTAATAACAGCTTTTTGAAAAACTTGTTCCAACAACGTCTTTTAGGTTTATTTTCTTGCATTAGTTCTTTTAATGCGTCCCATCATTTAAATCCTACCATTGCAGAAAACAACCAAAATATGACGTACGCTTATGCCATTCGCATTTGCCACGGGGCCCCGTCATCACCCGTTAGGTTACTTAACTAACGACAGAGCGGGGGCTGGGCTAGCGCGGCTATAAAACATAAGCAACGTCTAAATAGTTATTATATATAGATATACAGCAATGATAGCCAATCCAGATCACAGATGAACACTTTGGATATACTAGGAACCCGCGATTCGTTCGAGCCTGCAACGAAAAGCGGATTACACGGTCGCGATGAATAGCCAATACCCCACCCAAGACCCCTACGGGTGCGGCAAACTACCCGCCAGTACCCGAAGCGAAGCAACCTCCCTCAACGCCGTGAGTAGGCCACTCGGCACTTCGAGATACCCGGTAGTTTGTGGACCCCCTCCATGGGTCTATCCTAGGAGCAAAAACAGTAAAAAGAATTATACGATGACGGATACAACCCGACCCGGTTGTGCGGCCATACAAATAATATTACATCAATTTACAAATTTATTACATGAATGAAAGAAAAAGAAACACTCATCTCACATCCACCCCGGCTATTCATCCGCGACAATCCAACGAGTTCATATACACAAACCATCAACAACACAGATCACAGATATGTATAACCCCCACTAATCGACGTATAGTGATTAGTAGACGTTCAATACACATATAACATTACAGATATAACCATTAGCCAAAGTCTACAGAACATCGACCAAAAATACGGATTTTTGAGCCCCAAAAACAAATTTTGCTTTCTGGAAAATCTGGGCAGAAATATCATATTGTAAAAATCCTAAAATACCCATCTAAGAAAACTGCAAGAAGCAGATCCCCAAACAGAGCCAAACTGGCCGCGGTTCCGCGGCATAAGCAAGCTTATGCCGCGGAAACGCGGCGCTTTGGTCGAGTTGGGGGGTCAAATTTTTGCAGTTTTCTAACAAAAGCCTGAGCCGATTTTTAGTGCATGATTTTTTAATTTTGGAACAGTTCTAAAATTCGGCAGAAACTGAATTTTCCAGGGTAATTTTGCGGGTTTTTGTCCGGTCGATATTCTTAATACTTTGCTAACATGCTAGGGTGTGTTTAGTTAGTCTCTGATACCACTGTTAGGTCCACGTTACCTCTCCCGGTACTTTCGGGGTTGCGGAAACGGTAAAACAAATTTTTTTCTAAACTTGGTAACATGGACCGTAAAAGCCGGATCTTTGCTAAACGATACACTAGCATCCTAACTAGAGATCTATCAACTCGGTTAGGGGTTATACCTCAACTTGAACCCCTTCTCTTCTTGTTGTTCTTCTCCTTGCTTGCTCCGAGGCTTGATCCGGACTTTGGTCACCTCTGCGGCCTCCTTGAGTCGTAGGCGATCCACCCGAGAGATGTGCACCGAGCTCCACCTCGAGCCGAGGTAACTAGGGCAAAGAGATTGCTAATCTAAAAGCCCTAGGTTTTGTAGAAGTGATGAAGGGATGGTTTTATCTTTGTGGGATCTTTATCTCTCAACACATGAGATCAAAAGATAAAATCAAGAGGAGGAAGAAGAAGGAGGAGCAACAACCATGGTTCATTTCTTTTCTTCTCACTTCAAAAAAAACAAGAGAGAGAATGAGAAAGAAATTATGATACAAAGAAAAGAAACCATGGTTGCAATAATATAAAAACAACATCATTACTAATCCCATCAAGATAAAGTTTGATGGCTACATTGAAATGACCATTATCATAATCCAAATGGAAAAAGAAAAAGAAAAGAAAAGAAGAGTGTAGATCCCTCTTGAAAGTCAATGGTCAACTCGGTCAACCGGTCAACATAGTCAAGAGAGGTCAACGGGGTCAAATGGTCAATGCAATTAGCCATCATAAAATTATCACTAATAGGATTAGTAAATAATGTCCGCGGCTCATAATGGTTTTGACCAAACGAACTGTCAAAACCCTAATGAGACCGCCTCAAAATGGTTTTGACCGAATCAACTGTCAAAACCCAAATAAGCCTGCCACATAACAGTTTTGACCGAACCAACTGTCAAAACCCTAATGAGGCACCTCCTCCTTCATCACTCCGGAAAACTGTGCATACACACCTGCATCCATATTCCGTAGAATGCGGATGCACAGAAGACAAAACAAAACCATCCGTGCAATACTAGGATCCGGCTTAAACCAAAGCCCACTAGTATTGCCTGCCCAAACACCACACGCATACAAGTATACGTAAGTGATCGCAGCCCTGCCGTAAAACCATACGGCCTCTACACGTTTCGCTCAGTGCAGGGAAACTCTCTGTGTGGGACTCTAAAGACTCGACACTACGCTGGCAGTGGGTTTAACCACAGACCGCAAGCGGCACTAGCTGTACGTAACGGTCCCCAGGTAGATGTCGATAAGAAGGCCGATGAGGTAAACCCATCCGAACTCGTACTGAGCCTGTATGTGACAATCTCCGTACAGTCCGGTCTGTTCGTCTGATACATCGCATGGCGGGCCTAGGGGGGCGGTAAACGTCAGTCCCCTAATAGCGGTACAAGTCATGTCGGAGTGAAGCCCAGAATACCCTGAGATAACACTGGAAACCTACCAGTATATCTCGCTTGCCCTGGCCAGGGACTACTTGTGTAATGGCTCTCCTAGACACAGCGCGATGTCAACCCCCAATACCGGGAGAGACGAATCCTGTCTAACCGTCACTGCCTCCAAGTGCTTCGGGACTGCTCCCAACTACTACCTGTTTGCACGACTCAGTAGAGCCGTGGTAGGGTAGTAATCAAAGAACAGTGGGAACACACTCGAGGCGAAGTGACAGTGTCAAGTCAGTGGACTAAGCTGTACTCATGTCACCTAGGAACTGATAACTGACGATAGGTATAATACCAACCATCAGTTCCCGACGAGTCCTGTCCAGTGTACTCGTAACCTAACGAGCACCCGCATACTATCTCAAGTACGGCGTACTGACGGCTGTGGGACAGACCGTCTCCCGTGCTGGGATGAGAAGCGCATACGCTAGTCTACTCCGGAGTATCGATGCCCTATCTCGATACTCCCACGACTAGGGACGTGTATAAGGATGTGCTTGTGGATTACCCAGCCCCCACGAGTGTGATCGCCATCACAACGCCGGTAATCAAGCAAAGATCCTAAGGACTCTACTAATGCGTATAGGTGATATAATGAATAAACACACATGTACACATTAAAGCAGAGACAAACCAAGTAGCATACTACTATATCGAGCAAGATTGTCTATACAACTGTGAATATCCCAAGCATCCATCAAGTAATATACATACTAGTATGATACAGTAATGGCCTCTAGGGCATATACACCAACATATTCCTCCTGGCCGGAGGAGCATTCCTCGGAACGTTCCGTTGAGCTTGATAGAACTGTCGAAGAGGAGGTGCAGTCGGTGGTCCTCTAGGTGGTGGAGCAGGGAGAGCGAGTCTTAGAGCAGGTGCCTGAAGGGTTGGTCTCTGCTGGTAAGTGATTGCTGACATGGGTGCAGCAATTGGGTTATGTCTTCGGGGACAAGACCTAATATCATGAGTAGCTGAGCCGCAGACTAAGCAAAAACAGTTGGCTCGCCGATAGTCTTTCCCCAAATGTCCATCTCTCTTGCAGTAGGTACAAAAGGCTGGGCTAGGCCGGTTGATTGGTACTCCCGGTCTCCTGGGCATAAATGGTGGCCTTGAAAAGGCTCCTCCTGCCATCTGATTAGCAGGGCGCTTCATTCCGGCAGACTGAGGTCTGCCCCTCATCTTTACCACTGCCTCATATCGGCGGGCAGCTTTCAGATCCGATTCATGAATCGGAAAATCTCCTGTAGCTAATGCAGCCTGGATCTCCGAATCTAACCCTTGTTGAAATCGACGGGCTCTGATCTCATCCGTCGGTATCAGGTATCCGAATACCTGTTAAAGTATTGTGTTAGCAGTGTACTATGTGATTTATTGAAAAATCTAATTATTGAGACATATCTTGCTGACTGAGCATGGTGAACTCGGCATCGTATTCATCCACTGATTTGGTCCACATCAAACCCTGTTGTAAGTGGATGAACTGCTGTTTCATGTCGAACCTGGCAGTCTCTGGGAAGTACTTTGCGTCGAACATGTCGTGGAAAGACTTCCATTTGATGGGTTGATCAAGACGGCTTTATTCCGCCTTCCACCAAACCCGTGCATTGTCCGTGAGCTGCAGCTTCGCAACTCGGACCTAAGCTATCTCTGGAACTTGTGCTGCTACCAGATTATCTTCAATGCTTTGAGCCCATTCCTCCGCTTCCAGAGGGCTCACTTTTCCAGAGAATTGTTTGGGGTGCAAAGCTCTGAATTGCTTCACCCCAGGTGCTTCTTCCTCTGGTCGGCTCATTAGGATAGCAGTCTACTGCTGCTGTCCTTCCAGGAGGCTGTGGATTGTCTCAAGCAGAACCGTCTACTCGTTGATCGGAGCAGCGACGGCAGGTGTGAGTGGTAGTGGTGGGGGTTGCTGTTGACATTCATGCTGGTGTTGTTTGGGGAATCCATAACCTTGAAAGAAAATTTGGGTTAGGACAGATTCAAAGTATATGAAATGATGAGATTCAAGAAGTATGAATTGTAAAGAATGTTTCAGTTGATGGTTCTTGTGTTATATTTCTTAGGTTGTCCACGTAGAACGGAACTGCATGGTAGGGTTCCATACAGCTCTGACCAGCAGGGCCACCAACAAAACCTGTCACGTCCCATTTCCCGGTGTACGGCGAAGCGGACACGACTGGCTGCTACGTATTTACTCTGCAGTAAATACGCTAAGCGTATCTAAGCAATATAAGTAAAATGCACAAGAGTCAAAGACAATAGATATAATTGAATAACAACTTTATTTATTAACATTCTTTTTACAATACATCTGAAAGTAAATACATTGAATGGAAAGCAATGCCTAAACAGAGGCACAACAAAAATGGAAAATATAGAATGTAAATGTATACAAGTAACTAGAGCTCCGGGTCGAAGGCTAGCTGATCCAAGTCCTCGCTGGTGGCTCGATCTCCAGTGAATCACCTGACAACATTCCAAAGAAGAAGAAAGAGAATGTCGTCAGCGAACAAATCGCACGGTAAGTCCCGTAAAGAAACAAGAATGGAATTGACAGAATAGAGAGTATATTATTATAATGTTGTATTTAATGTTAACGTTGTTGTTTGTAGCTTGGTACAGAAGAGTGCCTGTGTATACGAGAGGAGTCCTAATATTTCGGAGACTAAGGTATACGGAGCATAAGGAACCGTTCAGCCACGGTACAACGACAATTGATTCAGGTTAGGTGTATTATGGTTACAGTCTCGTGCTACTTTTAACACCTTCCATACCAGTCTACCCCTTATAAATCCCGCGATGTCTTGATTGTATTGATGTATTATTTGAAGTGTATATTGTATATAGATGGATGACTTGCCGAAACCATGATATTAGTAATGGAACGGATATAATTGATGATCAGGTATATAGAATATATCTATTGTTCGGTTCGGTCAATGTAGTTTGATATAGATTGAATAGACGGATTCATAGATCCATATTGTATTGAAGTTTGATACTTGAATCATATTCAAGTCAGATTGATTATATTGAGACTCAGTCTGAGTCAGACAATTTGAAAAGAAATTGAATCCTTGTTTCCCCAATCAGAGCAAGGCTCTGTATGAATTTCAAAAATTCAAATTTTGAAGCAACGCTTCAGATCCTCTGCGCTGCGCGCAAAGCGCCACGTGTCAGAAGTTGATGTGTCAGCACAACGCCCGAGGCAGTGCGTCCAATCAGAGCAAGGCTCTTTAAAAATAAAAGTAAAGGAAGCAACGCTTCAACTGCGCAAGCGCTGCGCTGCGCGGTACGTGTCTGCGCAGCTGGGCAAGCACAGCTGCGCAAGCGCTGCGCTGCGCGGCACGTGTCTGCGCAGCTGGGCAAGCACAGCTGCGCAAGCGCTGCGCTGCGCGCCACGTGTCACACGCTGAGGCGTTTGCGCAAAACAGAATTAAAATTCTAAAGAAATCTTTTCTGTTCTTGTTAAAACAAGAAGATTTTCTTCTGTAAAACAGAAGCCCTTGGATCAAAGATCCAACGGTGGGGAAAATTCTCCAAATCACTCAGAGAAAGATCTCTTTAACAAATTTAACTAATTTATGGGCACTATAAAAAGGACCCTAGGCCTCAATTCAAAATCATCAACATTTTCTGAGAGAAAAAAAAAGAGAACTCTGAAGAATTCCTCAAGAACAAAAAAGGTAAAGACCTTCAGAAAAAGAGAAAATTCTCTAAAAAAAACAGATCATTGATCTAAGAACAAGATCAATGATCTTCAATAAAAAAGAAAACTAACTAATAATAGTGCTTTGTACTTGCTTATGAACCATTGGTTCTTTGAAAACAAGAAAAAACTTGTTTTCTTTGATTTAAAATCGATCAAAAGATAAAACAGTGCTCTGCACTTGCAAGAACTGAGCTGTTGCGCTCCTGTGTTGGCGCAAGCCACCAGGAAGCGCCACGTGTCAGTATCGCAGCAGCACAGCGCACTGACAGAGTGCACTGCGCTGTTGCGCTTGCGCTCGCCAGAGCGTGACACGTGTCACCACCATATGAGTTTGCGCTCATTACTTGGCGTAAAGCACCTGACAAGCCATGTGGGGCACCGTCATAGTATTTAATTCTCTGTATTATTAAGAAAAGGGACAGAGCCCAATTAAAAGGCATAACAGGCCTAATAAAAAATGCTATGCATTTTAAAAAGGGCAGAGCCCAAACAAAATAGATGCTCTGCATTATTTATAAAAGGGCAGAGCCCAACCAAAACAAAGAAAAATAATGCAGTGAAGGGGCAAGGCCCTAGCACAGGTCCAATAGGCCAAAGACAAAAGAATATTGAAACTGGACTTAGCCCAGTCGTGGCCATAAGTCCTCAAATTAAATTGACTGAGCACGGCTGCTCCCTAAATCAATTTACATCCGGTTCGAGGGTACATCTCCGAACTCCTCTGACAGTTCTCGTTGTAATCCTTCAACGACGTCAGAGAGGTGACGGGTCCCAACGACCACACATGAATATGGACTGCGGGGTCCTTAAACTCGTGGACCGAGACGCCCTTAAACTAATATCGGACCGAGACGTCTTTAAACTAATATCGGACCGAGACGTCCTTAAACTAATATCGGACCGAGACGTCCTTAAACTAAAAGACCACCACGTCGTTAAACTGGCGACGGACCACTACGTCCTTAAACTGGCGACGGACCACTATGTCCCTAAACTGGAACACGGACCATCACGTCCCTAAACTGGAACACGGACCACTACGTCCCTAAACTGAAACAATAGAGAGCCTCCAAACGCACTTTTGCCGGACCTAAGCGGTCCTGTTTAAGTTGATCTTAGCCTCAAATACGGCTAACGTATCCTTAAACATTCAAATGGACTATAAAACTCCAAATCAATTTTGGTTCAAGGGTGCATCTCTGAACTCCTCTGACACCTATCGTTGTAATTCTTGAACGACGTCAGAGAGGTGACGAGTCCTGGCGGCCATATAATAAAGGGATCACCACATTAAGTTGATCTTAGTCTCAAACAGGACTAACGTATCCTTAACGAACGTTTAAGTTGATCTTAGCCGCAATACGGCTAACATATCCTTAAACTAAAAACACCAAACCCAAATCTAAGTAAATACGGATTTGGACTAATCCACGTCCTACGGGCGACGGCATTACTCAGTCTCCGTATACAATCCACGGGCAACCACAGACAAAACAAACACACATGACACGAAGTGAAATTCTGGAGAAGGAGAAAGTTGTTACCACGATGCGGTAGCGTAATTAACTGCAGGGGCTTGCGCCTGTAGGGAAGAGCGTCCCCACAATCAAAAACCCCTCAGCGAGGGGGAATCTGACGAAGTCTGCTACATCGGCTGCATCCGTCTAAACCTCCGATACACGGTGCCATAAATCAACTTGGCATCTTCGGAGAGGTAGACGGATAAAACCATATAGCATCTGCCCCGAATCTCAGGCGAGACGTCCTCAGCGTCGTCGGCCGCCGTTCGGAGGGGAACAGATTCTGGCACGCCCGGTGGGACCTTTTCCTCTTTCCACTCCAAATTTCGTGTGTCGTCTTCGCGAACCATTCGCGGTCTGTTAACGGTTGCTTTTGGATTTCAAGTTTACTAAGATTTGGTCTCTTTCTCGGTGCAGAAGAGAAGTCAAGCATCGATGGCCTCAACTTGTTCGAAGTGCTCCAACTGCAGCTGCAGCTCACGTCCGGCCTCAACTGGGGGCATAAGCTACGGGCCCCAAGCGGCCTCTTTGTTCACCATGCCCGTGGAGCAGATTACTCAAGCTACCACGGGGCTGTTTTTCGGAACTATGCTTCCGCCAATAAGCTTCAGCACCCCCGTGCCCGTACAAGAAGCTCCTAAGAAGTTGGTCTTCGATCGACTTTCAGTTACTGCGGCCCCTCTCAATGGGTCGCCCAACACCGGTGCCTCGGTCTTCTCCAGACTGGGCCAAAACTCCTGTGAGCCCACGATGAAGCTTGCAGTCCCGGAAAGGGTTATTCCAAAAAGAGTAGCCAAACCTGCTCCTGAAGTCGTCAAGGCGGCTTCTCCTGCTAAGAGATCGGTCTTTGCAAGGTTGACCGTCCCTACTCCCACTCCTACTCTTGCTGCTGAAAAGACATCAGTCTTCAATAGGCTGACACCGGCAACCACCCCACACCTAAACAGGGGGAAAGAAGAAGCTGTTTCTGTCTCTGAGCCAATAACGACGACTCGTCGCGCCCGACGACGCCACTGGCGCCGGATAAGGAGGGCCGAGGGCAACTCCCCTTCTGGGATGACTCCGCCAACACCGACGGTGGAAGTTAACGCTGCTGTTCCAACCGGGAACAGCTTTGAGCTGTTGAATAGGGTACGCAGAAACTCGCCAACTGCGGTCCTTAAAAGATCTCCTCCACCGGTAGAGATCACCGTGGAAGCAGAAAAGCCAGAGCAGCCTATTCAATCGCTATCCTCCAAGATCTATAAGACATGGCGACGAGTCCGAGAATCTGTCATTGATCCTAACTTTTCTCGCCAACAGAAGAAGTCGAAAGGTCGGCAAGAAGAAAATCCCCCGGTCAAGCAACGAAAGGTGACGACCGCTTGGGTGCCCAAAGCAACGGCCCCTTCAACTACTACGGCCTATAATAGAAGGAGGCCAAAGAGAGTCCCTACACCTGCGGTAAATACCAAAAGAGGCGAACCCAAATGCCCAAGGTCTGGGAGCATTGTAGTTCATACCGTCTGTATGGCGTCTGGTAAAGAGGATAGCCGCATATCAACAGGTCATAGACCGCATACACGGTCAGTGACCAAAGCTCAGGAGCAACAGCAAAAGCTCCAGGAGATGATGAACGCGATGGCCGCGCTTACGGGGCCAAAAGAAAACCCTGAAACGTCCTCGGATGAATGCCAGGAGGAAGAAACCGACGCCGATTCCTTCGTCGAATATTGGAGAAGAAGGACAAAGAGGCTGCTGAACAAGCAGCCAACATACAGCGTATGGGCCTCCTCTTCCAAGACATGATAGGGATGATGATACAACAAGATCCTCCTGCTGAAGATCCCCTGATCATCCTTGAAGAAGATAGGGGAGAGACGTCGAATCCTCCGCCAGCTCTGTCGGCAGCTAAAGATGAGACAATCTCCAAAGCCGATCGGACGAATACATAGCTCAGCAGATCCGGGTCCATCAAGCGACGGAAGCAGCGGGTCAGGTCGTAAAAACGGGGCGGCGATATCCAAGTTGGTACGACCAATTCAAGTACCCACCCGGTTACACAATTACTATGTTCCATGTCTACAAGGGGACAAGCAATCCTCACTAGCACGTTTCCCGGTTCAGGGCACTCTGCGGCAACACCGGCGGTGACGACAAGCTGTTGCTTCGCCAGTTTGTTGGAAGTTTATCAGATACGGCGTTCGAGTGGTACTCTGAGCTCCCGAACGACTCGATCAAGACCTTCGCGAAGATGGAGCTGTTGTTTACTCAACGTTTTGCAAGCGCCAGTGAACGTACCCCGATGACGGCACTGATTAACGCCAGGGTAAAGCCAGGCGAGACATGGGTCCAATATGCTATACGGTGGCGTAATTTATGGTGAAAATGCGAGCAGCGCATTGAAGAAGCTCCCGCGGTGGGTATGTTTGTGGGCACCCTTGATCCAAAAGCAACCATCTCGCAATTTATGTTGTTTTTCAAGCCGACTACCTTCCAGGCCTTGATTGACAAGCTAGCGCAAATGGATCAGATGGGCCATAAACCCCGTCTTCCAAAGCCGGACTCCCAAAATGACAAAGGGAAGGAAAAAGCGATCGTTGTCGCTAATACTCAACAACAACCGAGCGATTCGAAGCCGGTTTCTCGTCAAAATAATGTGCGTCCGTACTTAGCCCTTGAGGAGAGGCCAGGCCGTTCTTACTCCTTTCCCCGCGATAAAACGAGGAGGTTATTCGAACTGGCGTTGCGCAACCGACTCATAAATCTGCCAGATCCAAAACGCCCGTTACAACCAAGTGACGTCAACGAGCCCAACTACTGTCCTTATCATCGAGTACTGGGTCATCCGATCGAGGATTGCTACGTTTTCAAAAATTGGCTTGAAAACCAGTACCGACATGGCAAATTCGCGTTATCTGATAAATGGAAGGTGAATCCCCCGCAGCCCCACACCTCTAAGGGGACAAATACGCCGGGGGCAACATGCTCTGTCGTTGAAGAAGCTCCCTGGGAGGTTGTATTATCAGCCAAGACAAAGAGGATGCTAACGATCTTCAGACATGTCCAGCGATTAGGTGGAAGAAGCCGTTCGAACCACAGGTCATTGAAAGGATGTTGAAGCCACGTATAACTCCAAAGACCGATGGTGGTGGCTTAAGCACTTGCAACCAGCCGTCAAAATTTTCGAAGAAGAAGAAAAAGAAATCAAAGAGGCCCGTGAAGCCTGGCGACAAGCGCACGGACTAGCAAAAACAAATTGACGCGCGGGAGGAATACAACCAGAAGACACTGACTCCCATTACATTCCAAGAGTTCCTCGATCATGTCTTTCAAGAGGAAGATAAGGGAGAAAGTTCATCTAATGAATTTGAAGAATACATGGCAAGCTGTCATGTGATTTCTCATTCGTTCATGGACGATGAGGAGACTCCTTGCACTAAAAAGCTGGGGGCAGACCCTGAATCAAAAATTTTGGGGCCATCAGACGAGGTAATTGACGCATTCCTCAACGAAGCTCGATTGAAAAGTAAAGCTGATCAAGAACGCGAGACGGCTATATTTGAAAGGGCCAAACGCCAGCGACTTGATGAAAGAGCTGAGACGATCGCGCTGGAGCAAAACACCTCCACTACCGACAAAAGCCAATTCAAGATGAGGAAAAGGTTTGCTAAGGCCATATCAATGGGCATGAAGCTACCATCCTCCGAAGGAAACATCACCGGTCAAGTGGAAATACACCCCTCCTATTGCTTGTATCACCAGAAGATTTCGCACCCCACTGAAGAGTGCAAGACCTTCAATTGATGGTAGCAAGGATATGTTACTCATCGATAACGCTTTAAGCGGGAAAAGCGTAAAACTCGTCGGAAGCAAAGAAATACGACCAAAGGGCTTAAAAGAACTACCGGCGATTGTCGCTTGGTTAACACCAGTGGGTCACAAGTGCCTACATTCGGGAGCGATTCTGATGAGGAGCTGGAACCTTGCCCCTCTCTTTAAAGAGTCCGCTCCGAGAAAAGAAGAAGAACCGAAGGTTTGCGAAAATATCCGGCTACGTAATCGCACGCTGCCCGAAAAGAACCTCGGACCCTCGAACAGAAAAGATAAAGGGAAAGAAAAGGCCCCTGAAGATATCGTCTTAGATGACCATGAGGTGGAGGAGCTAGCTGCCAAAGACCCGCCAAAGAAGAATAAGGTGGATTACAACGTCTTAGCACATCTGAAGAAGCTGCCCTCATAGATCAGCATTCTTGACGCCCTTTTACTATCAAAAGAGGCGAGAGATTCGTTAATTAAGGCACTACAGGACCCGGAGCAGTTCCAAGCTTTCCTGGCCGAAGAAAAAATGAAGGATGAATTGGAGGACGTGCACACCGCAGATGTCACTTTTTGCGATGAAGACCTTCTACTTGGGACGTGCGAACACAATCGCCCCCTCTACGTCACGGAATACTGCCATGATATAAAGATAGGCAAAATCCTGATCGATAACGGGTCGTCCGTTAACCAACTCAATGTGCGGGTGTTAAAGGAAATCTGCATGAGCGTTCAACACCTTGCTCGGGACAAGATC
Organism: Agapanthus africanus; assembly: GCA_030015575.1. NCBI lineage: Eukaryota > Viridiplantae > Streptophyta > Magnoliopsida > Asparagales > Amaryllidaceae > Agapanthus > Agapanthus africanus. The sequence continues at coordinate 196,396,534 of JASDDO010000029.1, read as the reverse complement.
ACCATCTCCGGGTTCGACTCCCAATCATCAAAGACTCTTGGATCTGTGATACTAACGCTACGCTTCGGGCTGCTCGTCACGGACATTAAATTCCACGTCATAGACGCCAAGACGTGCTACAACGCTCTGCTCGGCCGACCATGGTTACACGAGTATAACATCATCCCTTCTACACAGCATCAGTGTATGAAATATTTTAGGGATGGTATCGAGTATACCGTGACGGGGGAATTGAATCCGTTTTCCGTAAACGAAGTTCGCAAGTATGAAGATGCCAAATACTTCTTACCGAGTTTCGAAGACACGGAAAGGTGTCACAAGCCGGAGAATAAAACTAACGCTACCATCCCTGTCTTCGGCAGTGATACCGAGGAGGAAGAGGAGAGAGTTTATTCGGGTCCGCCCCAACACAACAAGCCAGGACCGTCCGCTCCTATGTTGATCTTTGGTAGCGACTCGGAAGATGAGATCCATGCTGTATTCTCTGCTCGACCTTCAATACGAAAGTCCGCTGACGAAGAACAAAGTCTACAAGTCTCCATGGTGCCGCTTAAACACCATAAAGAACTAGATGCACTTAATATTTACAATGTAAAAGAGCTGCAAACGTTCTATATCCCTCCCAGGATTGAGAGCGAGAAAGCAATTCTGTTCTACCGCTCTGAAGAAACCAAGGTGGAGAAAGAAATCTGGCATGGCGCAGATCCTACGCTAGACAGACTTCAACCCATACGTCTACCCAGATATTATACGGAAGGTTTAAAAAAGCTGCTGAAACGCCAGGGGATATCCTTCAAACAGACCGTTCGAAAATCCAATTTCTACGACAAAGTCTGGAACGTTCCTGGGACTCAACGCAAGCTGCATAATGGGAGGATGGAGATGATGGAGCTCGGATACATTCGCTCCAAGAAACGAGAGCTGCTCCGCGACTTTTACGTCGTACACGACTTCAATGAAGAAGCATATGCGCAATGGGAGGACACCAATCCTGAACCAGTAAAAGTTCCTGATGAAAAAATGCCCAGTCCGTCGTTTGAAGAACAAATGGACAGGCTTATAAGGGAAGCTGGTCAAAAAGTCCGAGATGATCACAACCGCGAAATGGCCATCTACGAGAAAGCCAAAACGCAACGCCTCCTCCAACAGGCCGTCAAAGATGAAAGTGTCGCCCCCTGTCAACCTGTTATAAAAAGGGCTCAACGCAGAGGCAGAAACAAGTCGAAAGGCCAAAAGACGCTCAACAGCAAGAAAGCGGGGCTAAGAAGCCACGCAAGCGGGAGTCGAGCGTTAGTGATCTGTCCCTCATGAAGAAAATGGGTCGAGCATACTCGTTTCCTCGGGACAAGATGATGAAGATACTTGAGCTTGCTCTAAAACATCAGATGCTCACACGGCCGGAGTCCAAGCACCCCGAACAAGCAAGCGAAGTCTCTGACCCAAACTATTGCTCTTACCATCGAGTAATAGGGCACCCGCTCGAAGACTGCTTCACCTTTAAGAATTGGGTCAAAAATCAGTACCAGCTCGGTAAGTTCGCTCTGTCTAACAACTGGAGGGTAACGCCGCCACAGAAGTACGAACCCAAAGCCACGAGAACAGAACCAACTCCACATTAGGATTGGAAGCGGATTTGCACTTGTCACATGATAACAATATTAAAAGATGGGTCCGAGAACACGGATAATCTTCCCTGGTGCTTCGAAAACAGCAATGATGAGGTGATCTCAGAATTTCCGCCAGCTCTGAAAGAACTGGAGGATGGAATACATACCACTGCAGATAACCTCAAGAAAATTGAGTTGGGGACGCTAAACGACCCGCGACCGATATTTGTCAGCGAGCTGCTATCTGAAGAAAGGGTGGCTGCGTTAAAAGACATTCTTGTACAGCATAAAGATTGCTTCGCATGGAACTATTCCGAAATGCCGGAACTAGATCCAGAAGTTGCCGTGCATAAATTGGCGATATCCCCGGACGTCAAGCCAGTCAAAAAGGCGCCGAGGAGAATGCGGCTCGAGCTTGAGATGAGCATCAACACCGAGATCAAAAAGCTAATCGACTCTGGCTTTATACAGGAGGTTCAATATCCGGAATGGATCGCCAACATCGTCCCGGTGATGAAGAAAAATGGGACAGTGCGCATATGCGTAGACTTCCGGGATCTCAATAAAGCTTGCCCGAAAGACGATTTCCCAGTGCCAGTCACCGAACTGATGATAGACAACACGTCCACTCATGAGGTTTTCTCCTTTATGGACGGCTCGTCAGGGTATAATCAGATAAAGATGCATCCCGAAGACCAAAAGCATACCGCTTTCAGGACCCCTCTAGGGATATTTTGTTACAAGGTGATGCCTTTCGGTTTGAAGAACGCCGGTGCCACTTACCAAAGGGCCATGACGAAGATCTTCGATGACCTTATACATGAAATCGTCGAGTGCTATATCGACGACCTCGCGGTTAAGAGCAAATCATACGAAGAACATCTCGAGCATCTAAAGACTTTATTTCAACGCCTTCGACAATACAACTTGAAGATGAACCCTCTCAAGTGTGCATTCGGAGTTTCCTCGGGAAAATTCCTGGGATTCATCGTCCGACACCGGGGTATTGAAATAGATCCGTCCAAGATCAAGGCGATCATGGAAATGCCTCTGCCAAGGACTCTCAAACAGTTGCGGTCTCTCCGAGGAAAGCTCGCATATATTCGGCGATTTATAGCCAACCTCTCTGGCAAGTGCTGCCCTTACAGTCACCTGATGAAGAAGGGAACTCCATTCGTCTGGGATCAAAAATGCCAGGGCGCGCTGGACGAAATTAAACAGTACCTGCAGAACCCGCCAGTGTTGGCTGCTCCGGTTAAGGGAAAACCTCTCATTCTTTATACAACCGCCCTCGAAGGTTCCTTAGGCGCATTATGGGCACAAGAGAATGACCAAGGGAAAGAAAGAGCTCTCTATTACTTGAGTCGAGTTCTTCTGGGGCCAGAAAGCAACTATTCTCCCATTGAAAAACACTGCCTGGCGTTGATCTTCGCAATAACAAAGTTCAGGCACTATGCATTGGCGCATGAGGTCCGTCTCATTTCGAAGGTGGACCCTCTTAAATATTTAATGTCAAAGGCCATATTGACGGGACGACTTGCTGAATGGGCACTGCTCTTGATGGAGTTCTCGATAACATATCAACCTCTCAAGGCAGTGAAAGGCCAGGCCATCGCCGACTTCCACTCTAAGCACCCGATATCTGCCGATTCTCCTCTGAATTGCGATTTGCTAGACGAACATGCGTTTGACACGATCAACGGTGGTAATACCCAATGGGAGCTCCATTTCGATGGAGCATCTTCCATGAAAAAGCGCAAACAAAGTACCCCTATAATCAAATCGGGAGTAGGCATCATCTTCGTAACTCCACAAGGAGGGATTATGCGCTTCGCCTTCTCCTTAACAGAGCCGAGAACGAATAACGAAGCCGAATATGAAGCCTTGATAGTAGGCCTCGAGATCGCCATCGGCATGGGAATTGAAAACATCCTCATATACGGAGATTCTCAACTCGTCGTTAGTCAAGTAAACGGCAACTACCAAACGTGCAAACCGGAATTGGTAAAATACGGTGAAAAGGTGCAACAACTGTTGACCCAAATTCCCTCCTATACTTCGGAAAGCGTACCGCGCGCGGAAAACAGCAAAGCAGACGCGTTGGCCAAACTTGCTAAAGAACTGGCTGACGAGAACCTCGATGACATTAGAATCGTGGTACAAAGCCGTCGGGTGCTTGCCCCAACAGAAATATCTCCGGAATCATCCGAAGGAAAAGGAGCGAGCGAGCAGACGACCCTGCAAGTAAAAGATTGGGAAAATACCGAGGATTGGAGAGAAGTCTTCATAGACTACTTTAAATCCCACCGAATGCCTGAAGAAGCGTCCACAAGACATCAGCTCACGAAACGAGCTCTGTCTTTTGCTTTCGTCAACGACGTCAGAGACTACCACGTCCTTAAACTGGCGACGGACCACTACGTCCTTAAACTGGCGACGGACCACTATGTCCCTAAACTGTAATATGGACCATCACGTACCTAAACTGGAACACGGACCACTACGTCCCTAAACTTGAACAATAGAGCCTCCAAACGCACTTTTGCCGGACCTAAGCGGTCCCGTTTAAGTTGATCTTAGCCCCAAATACGGCTAACGTATCATTAAACATTCAAATGGACTATAAAACTCCAAATCAACTTTGGTTCAAGGGTGCATCTCTGAACTCCTCTGACACCTATCGTTGTAATTTTTCAACTACATCAGAGAGGTGACGAGTCCTGACGGCCATATAATAAAGGGATCACCACGTTAAGTTGATCTTAGTCTCAAACAGGACTAACGTATCCTTAACGAACGTTTAAGTTGATCTTAGTCGCAATACGGCTAACGTAGCCTTAAACTAAAAACACCAAACCCAAATCTAAGTAAATACGGATTTGGACTAATCCACGTCCTACGGGCGACGGCATTACTCAGTCTCCGTATACAATCCACGGGCAACCACAGACAAAACAAACACACACGACAGGAAGTGAAATTCTGGAGAAGGAGAAAGTTGTTACCGCGATGCGGTAGCGTAATTAACTGCAGGGGCTTGCGCCTGTAGGGAAGAGCGTCCCTACAATCAAAAACCCTTCAAGCGAGGGGGAATCTGACGAAGTCTGCTACATCGGCCGCATCCGTCTAAACCTCCGATACACGATGCCATAAATCAACTTGGCATCTTCGGAGAGGTAGACGGATAAAACCATTTAGCATCTGCCCTAAATCTCATGCGAGACATTCTCAGCGTCGTCGGCCGCCGTTTGGAAAGGAACAATCCTGAATTATGTTTTGGTGCTATCGATAACTGCTGCACATGGACGACATGATTTTTGGCTTTTCAAAGACAATTACCATGTTGATAACACCATTTGTCAAGTTGTCTACCTTAAATAGGCAAGAACCTATATCTCCTCCTCCCTGAGGCTCAAGAGACTGCTCCCGCTTAAACCTATGTTTACTAGGGTCCTTATTTTAATTTAGTATAACTTGAGGGGGTTTTATGTAAAATAATTTTGTATAATTTTCAAAATACTCCTCAAGTATTTTATTATCGTCTTTAGAGTTTTCATGGATGTATATTTGATCAATATGACATTTCTTGTGAATAAAACCTAATTTCATAATATATGGTATTTATTTGTAATATTGGAATTGTATGGTATTTTCTTGTAAATGGAATGTTTTTCTTGAATTTTGGAAATGTGGAATATTATAAATATTAAAAATAGATATTTTGATCTCAATTACATATATATTTATTTATTAAAAATATAAGTTTTATTTATAACAGAAATCACATATTCTAAAGAAAATTGTATTTTAAATCTTTCGAGATCGTATGTTCCTTGCGGAGGTCTGCATCTCACTCTACTAGGCCCGAGAATGTGCGATAATCCGCACCATCCCAAACGGGTTCTCCAAAATGGGTTGTTGAGGCGTATTTTCAAAGATTTGTTAAAATACACATCTTATAGAAAAATGTTTTTTATAAGTCGGAGGTAGTTATGTGTAAAGTCGTATTTTTTTCCAAAATCTATGTTTCCAAATTCCATCGTGCTATGTTACATATGAGTGTTGTGAGGAGGTAGGTCATTACCTTATGAGTTTTCTAGGGTAATACGGTTAAAAGTTATAAACATATCTATATGAAACATAAAGGTATTTTAATGTAAAAATGGAATAAAACTTGCTACGGTTAATATTTTTATGTCAAACTTGTTCTATTGTCTTCGTTAATATTTAATGGTCGTGACATAAGAGTGGTATTATTGTGTTTAAGAAAAATAGAACTTTTTAGGAAAAATCGAATTGGAAGTCGGATTAACTCCGCTTCCATCGGGTTTTAGTTTTGAATGTTTTTATAATAGAGAAAAGAAGAAGAAGTAGGGACTTACAGGTTATTAGACTAGAAGAGAGAAGGACGAAGAGGTAGGAGGTGCCGGTGTGTCATTTCGTCGTCGGAATCTCCTCGGATCGTCGTCGGAAGTTCGTCGGAGCTTTGCCCTTTGCTAACTCTACTTGCACACAAAAAGTCTTGTGAATTTTCTTGTGAGTTTGGGTAGGGATTTGTGGGTGAGGGGGTGATTTGAGGGGTGGTATTTATAGGAAAAATCTAGGCTTTAGGGTTGTGAAAGGGTGTGATAAAATTCTATTTAAATTTGCATTAAAGAGGATTAAAATGGGGTATTTTAATTCTCAAGTTAATTGCAGAGAATTTAAACAGTGCAGCGGGAGTAGGGTAGTCCAAAGGGTGCAGGGGGTTCAAGAAAAAGTGGGATCGGACCGAGTTGGACCGGCGGCTGTTCATACCAGAATTTTGCATTTTAATACCGCTCATTCATTATCTATTTTTTGTATATATCGGTACTATTAACCAATGTTTGCTCAGTAATACAGAATACAGTTATCCGTGACAAAATATTGAAAATACATTCAAAATCATGGATATATCATTTGCGAGCCAACACTGCAACCAGAACCGCAAACCGACCGATATTTCAAGAGTTTCTTTTTGCAACATGCTTATGTACACACATTTTATCTAAATAAACCAACACAATACAAATTGTACACAAGTTTGCACTAGGACCTAGGAGGGCTGCACCAAGACACAAGTGGGCATGAATGTGACATGCATTAAATGCTACAAGATATGTGTTGACTTTAAAGATTCAAGTTTCCCTCCAAAACCCAAACTGCAAACAAGATCAAACCAGAGAAAATAAACTACACCAAAGTGATGCTGGAAACAACACTAACCATCACACGAAGTTCGAGGAACTTCCCCCAAAAACTGGCCGGCCCCACTCCTCCCCTAGCCGAGCTCGCCGTCCCCACCTCCACTGATTGGCTCCATCTTTCTGTGGCCCCCCCTTGATGCCACATCAGATCATTTTTATTGTTTATTTATTTAGTTTTTAAGCCTATAAATACATACCAGAGGCATGAGGAATGGGATACCTTTTGTTTAGTTTTGTATCAAAACTCTTGTAATTTGTAAGCTTGATTTCCTTTGTAATTCTTGAGCTCTTGCCCCTTTGCCTTGACCTTGCAACTTCTTCATTGAACTTGCAAGTTTAAGATTTAGGTTCTTGACTTCAAGATTAGTGTAACTTGTTTGTGATTCAATAAAAAGTTCTCATTTTTTTATTACCATGTCTTGTTCTATGTTTGCATATTTGAACTTGTGAAATTCTCGCTTTACTTTGATCTTGCAACCTCTTAAGTGAGCTTGCAACCTTAAAATTTTGTGTTTGGATTTCATACTTCACCGGGCTTACGAACACTTAGAGATATTCGCACTTGGATTCATTGGTTCTCTCTTTTTCTTTCTTTTCTCGTTTTTTTCATTATGTTCCTTATTCTTTTCCCTTTTTCTTATTTTTACTTTGTAAATATGTGTGAGTAGTCGCCATACTTGTTAAGGGTGGAATATGGTTAGATTGTATTTGAAGATGTTATTTGCTAAAAACCTTAAACTTTGCAATTGAAACTCCGTGCAAATCACTCGCAATTCCGCTCCGCCAGGCATCCTATCCTACCCCGATAGCGATGATTCCTAACCGTGACCGGATTACTAGTGGTTTGCCGAAGGCTAGAATCAAGAGATAACAACGGAAGGACAAGGGAAAAGGAAGACGGATTTAGCGAAATGCCGCAAATACCTTGTTTCAAGTTCCCTAATCCACGTTGTTACCATTTGCTTTAGTGTCAATACCAAAGTTGGGTCTATAAGGATTCGGCAAACTTCACCTTCATACAAGCTAACCTATTACTACCCTTAATAAGTCCTTTTATTATACATATCCTTGTTGCGACATTTAATTTAATCAACAAATCAAAATACGTTGTTAACTCATTAATATAACACTAAAAACTTACCATCTCCCTGCGGACGACCCGTACTCATCGCGGCTCGCTACACGCGACACCGTTTTGATTGCGGTAATTTCTAAACTCTTTCTAAAATACGACACGGCAAAAAAGAAACAATCAAATGGCACCGTTGCCGAGGAGACGGTAACGCTTTTATACTTGTAATCTCGGGTTAATTTGTGCATATTTTGTATAAAAATTAACTTTCTAACACATTCAAACGGATAAAACCATTCTTTTTCAAAACCAACACAAATACAAAAATATTCTTTTTTTTTATTTTCTGGATTTGTAATCTGCTAACACTCTGAGATTTAAAGAAAAAATCAAGTTATAAAAATAGAATGACATTACTTCATTGAGGAAACACACAGAATTTTAGCCCATTCCCACACAAAAAAACCGGCGACACACCCTGAAAATCCGATCTCGCCGGCCAGGTGGGGACATTTCCACATTTGTTTTTCTGTGTTGCCTTCAGTGTTCTAAAATAATACCATTTTTATTGTTTGATTTTCTTAATTATTTATGTTCAGAATTTTGGCTATCCATATCGCTTTTTGGCTCAAATCTCCGTATTTTTCCGATATTTGCAGATTTGATGAATTGTGAGCAGCGATCGTGCGGAACAAGGGGCATTTTCATGTACTAGGGGAGTGAACACTTTGTGCCAAATAGCCGGGTAGTTGGACCTGCGCAAGCGAACCATTCGACCACTCGTAGGCAATATCGACACGAGTTTTCTTAAACTCAACACTTTTGTTACGTATTTCTCTAAACACTTCCTCTTCTCAAACCCGACGCTCCAATATCCTTGTCTTTGCAGGATTCTTAGCAATATCGCCGCAAAAAGCCAAAGAAAAGACTAACCGTATTTGTTGCAGCGCCACATTTAAAGTAAAAAACGAATTGATTGTTTGAAAACAAAACTTTGTTGATTTGCGCATTGCATCATTTAATACGGACTTAAGGGGCTCTAACACCATTCCAGATTGGGTGGGGATTTCATCACACTTCCTAAGACCCTGAAAATCACTAATTGCATAAGTGTCAGCTCAAGCTTAATAAAAAATATCTAGACTCAGCCAACTAAGGACTTGTCGCGCTCAATAGGACAAAGGAAGATTGTGGGCATTTGGTCATTTATCTAAACATGACTTTTGTGGTGCCTGTTTGGGTCAAAATTTGCACCCCAGTTGACCGGGTCAAAGTCAAGGTCAACCCCAAGTAAGCGGGCCCAAGCCCAGATCAAGTGGGCCCATGCCCAAGTCGAGTCCGCAGCCGGGTTCCCCCATGCCGAAATAAAAACCATGTAATAACTAATTTTTATGTAATTTTTTATACATGAATGTAAGCAAAATGGGCATAAAGCCAAATTTTTGTAAGCCCATGGCTTATGTGCAAAAGAAATAGCACATGAGACATGGGATGGGCAAAATGCCATTTTGTAAAGCCCAAGGGGCTCTATGCAAATATGTAAGTCTATATAAGGCAACATGATAATGAATAAAAAATAGACTTTTCATCCTCTCAAAAACCTAGGGTTTGTGCCTCTTTCCCCTTTCTGAAGGTTCCAAACCTTCTTTTTTCTTTTTGAATTAAATCAAGAGTTTTACTCTTCCTTTCCCAAAACTAAATAGTTTTTCACCACAAAACCCACAAAGGGGGACTCAGATCTTCCATCAGATCTCGGAAAGGAGAGATTTTTAAAATCTCATATTTCTTGATCTTCAAGATCCGGCCAACAAAGGAAGAAGAAGGAGACCCATCTCCAGAAACCCCACTTTGGGGAAGAACTAGGGCTCAAGGGGAGAAGCCCTTCCTCAGCTTCAAAACATCCTTGGAGTTTAACTCCTCATACACACACACACACACACAGAATAATAAGTGCTCCTTTTTGGGAGTATAACTCCCATTGCAGGGACCAAGTCCCTTTTGCTGCTCGAGCGCCCACGTGCTGACACGTGGTGTGCTAGCGCTCTTGCACTCAGAGCGCTAGCGCCCGAGCGCCCACGTGCTGACACGTGGCGCGCTAGCGCTCTTGCTCTCAGTGCGCCGGCGCTCAGTGCGCCGGCGCTCAGTGCGCCGGCGCTCTTGCGCTCAAAGCGCTCGCGCTCAGTGCGCTAGCGCCCAAGCGCCCACGTGCTGACACGTGGCGCGCTAGCGCTCAGTGCGCTAGCGCCCGAGTGCCCACGTGCTGACACGTGGTGCGCTAGCGCTCAAAGCGCTAGCGCTCTTGCGCTCAAAGCGCTGGCGCTGGCCCCACGCATCCTTTGGATGCCTTTCCCCCCTTTTTATATATATAGATATATGTATACATATGTACACATATGTACACACACATACTCTACAAAACTCTGCGGGGCCCCCGATATATCCAAAACCCCTTCAAAACACAACACTGCACATTGAGTTCGCATGACCAGTTTAACCCGTCAATCGGAGGTTCCCTCGCTCCAAAGGCGAGGGGTAATTATCGGCAGCTTAGTCCGCGGCTGCCGAAGATTCGGATCCCCACAATCATTAAACCCCGGCCTACCCTTTGCAGGAGGAATCTGTAATGCGCCTGACAAACGTGTGCGTATTCCCATCTCAATGGGGTGACGAAAAACACTCTACAGATTCTGGCACGCCCGGTGGGACCAATCTTTCCTCCCATATTTCGGGTTAAATATTCATGCGAGCTCAATCAATGTACATATGGATTGTCTATACTAAAATCATGTTTCTATTTACGGGGGTTAACAATTTCTAATTGCCATCTTCGAACACAAGTCGGTATTTGAACGGCTTTCCTTGGCCTCAGCTGGGGGCAAGGCCATCAACACCAACAAAGTAATAAGGCATTTCGGGCAAGCTCCAGCGGTGCCCCTGACAACTATTCGATCAAGTATCTTCTCCAAGCTTCTGATCTTGTCGACCACCACGTCATTAAACTGAGAATAATCGACCACCACGTCATTAAACTGGGAATAATCGACCTCTAAGTCGTTAAACTGGGAAAGTAAAAAAAATGTGTAAATAAAAAAGTGTAAATAAAAGAAAAATAAAGAAAAGACGAAATGATGGGGCAACTCGCAATAAAAATCAACGAGTAAAATAAAGATGAAAATAAAGCCGAAATGATGGGGCAACCGCGAATAAAAGCCGAAATGAAAGGGCAATCGCGATCTTCGCGATAAGAAAAGCTGAAATGATGGAGCGGTAAAAAAAAACAAAAAAAAATGGCGAATGATGAGTCGCTCCTGGTACCATATTCCAGTGCAGCGATGCAAACGCCAACAAAAATCCAATTTTTAAAAATTTCCCCTGCCCTACGGTTAACCCCAAATTGACTACCGTGTACAATCCACGGGCTCAAATAATTCTCATCATACTCATGCCCCACCGTAATCACCAGTTATGCGGCTGGTCTCCGCCTTTGGAATTATGCTCTATTGAGAAGACCCATTCATGTGTCCTCACGATATATGAGGAGAACAAACCTTTGTGGGATCCTTATGACTCACAAAGGAAAAACACACTTAGGAGTCCTCACGACTCCTAAAGTGAAAATACACCTACAGGATCCTTACGGCTCGTAGGGAGAAAATGCTTTTATGGGACCCTCACGGCCCATAAAATTGAAAAGCCTTAGGTGACAGGGACCTAAACCTGTCTCCTAAGCCATCGCTCCCCAACCCCCAAGTGGCGAATGATGAGTCGCTCCTGGTACCATATTCCAGTGCAGCGATGCAGACGCCAACCAAATTCCAAATCCCATACCCCAATGGCAAATGATGAGTCGCTCCAGGTACCATATTCCAGTGTAGCGATGCAGATGCCAACCAAATTCTAAATCCCATACCCTAATGGCGAATGATGAGTCGCTCCTGGTACCATATTCCAGTGCAGCGATACAGACGCCAGCAAAATTCCAAATCCAAATACCCAAGTAGAGAATGATGAGTCGCTCCTGGTACCATATTCCAGTGCAGCGATGCAGATGCCAAAAAAATCCCGAAATGTTTCCGGCCCTACGGTCTGGATCATACATCCTGCAAAACCGTATATAATCCACGGGCGTAAAACAATCCCAATCTCTCCCAAGTCCTACCGGTGAGACCACAATCAAAGTCCCACAAAAAATAAAAAAATATAAAAAAAAATGTTATGTCCACAAGCAAAATGGGCACGGATGAAAACCCGTAAGGGCTCCATGAGTAAAAACAGCAGGACTGCCTGCTCGTTTGTGAAAACTCGAAAGGGCGCAAACTCATGAAAAAGAGATGAAACACACTCACAAAGTCCTCTCGACTTTTTGAGGAGAAAATTCCCGCGTGAGATCCTTACGACTCACAAAGGATCAACACACTTAGGAGTCCCCACGACTCCTAAGGAGAAAATACACCTGCGGGATCCTTACGACCCGTAGGGAGAAAATGCTTTGTGAGACCCTTACGGCTCATAAAATTGAAAAGTCTTAGGTGATAGGGACCTAAAACCTATCTCTTAAGCCATCGTTTCCTAATAAGCAAATGCAAATGATGATTCGCTCCTGGTACCATATTCCAGTGTAGCGATGCTGATGCCAAACAAAAAACAGTTCCCAAATCCTTCCGGAGCAAATGATGAGTTGCTCCTGGCATTATTCCAGTGTAGCAATACAGATGCCAAACCAAAACCAATTCTCAAATCCTCTCATGACAAATGATGATTCGCTTCTGGTTCCATATTCCAGTATAGCGATACTGATGTCAACCCGAATCAAATCAAACCAGCAAGCTCTACGTCGAAATCATGCTTCGTCTTAGAATGTACCCCGTATCGGAATCATACTTCGCCTTGGAGTACCTGCCTTCCCTGTCGGAATTATACTTTGCCTGGGAATCAACCTCTGCATCGAAATTATGCTTCGGTCAGAATGTCTGCCGCTCATCGGAATGATGCTTCGATCCGTGGAATCATGCTCCACTCATTGGAATCATGCTCCGATCCCTGGAATCATGCTCCACTCTTCGAAATGATGCTCCGATCTTTAGAATCATGCTCCGCTCTTCGGAATGATGCTTCGCTCCTTGGAATCATGCTCCGCTCTACGGAATGATGCTCCGATCCGTAGAATCATTCTCCGCTCATCGGAATGATGCTCCGATCCCTGGAATGATGCTCCGACTCATCGGAAATGCTCCGATCCCTGGAATCATGCTCCGCACATCGGAATGATGCTCCGATCCTTGGAATCATGCTCCGCTCTTCGGAATGATGCTCTGATTCCAGGAATCATGCTCCGCTCTTCGGAATGATGCTCTGACCTTGGAATTATGCTCCGCAAATCGGAATGATGCTCCGATCCCTGGAATCATGCTCCGCTCATCGGAATGATGCTCCGATCCCTGGAATGATGCTCCGCCCTTCGGAATGATGCTCCGATCCCTGGAATCATGCTCTGCTCTTCGGAATGATCCTCCGATCCCTGGAATCAAGCTCCGCCCTTCGGAAAGATGCTCCAATCCATGGAATCATGCTCCGCTCTTCGGAACGATGCTCCGATCCCTGGAATCATGCTCCACCCTTCGGAACGATGCTCCAATCCCTGGAATCATGCTCCGCCCTTCGGAACGAAGCTCCGATCCCTGGAATCATGCTCCGCCCTTCGGAACGACGCTCCGATCCCAGGAATGATGCTCCGCCCTTCGGAACGACGCTCCGAACCCTGGAATGATGCTCCGCCCTTCGGAACGATGCTCTGATCCCTGGAATGATGCTCCGCCCTTCGGAACGATGCTCCGATCCCTGGAATCATGCTCCGCTCATCGGAATGATGCTCCGATCCTTCGAATCATGCTCCGCCCTTCGGAATGATGCTCCAATCCCTGGAATCATGCTCCGCGCTTCGGAATGATACTCCGATCCTTGGAATCATGCTCCGCAAATCGGAATGATGCTCCGATCCCCGGGAATCATGCTCCCCAAGGGATACTCCGACCTTGGAATTATGCTCCGCGAATCAGAATGATGCTCCGATCCCTGGGAATCATGCTCCCCGGGATAATGCTTTGCCCCCGGAATGATGTTCCACCTCGAAGTTCAGCTTCAAGATCCATCAATTTCATGCACACAACTCAAATGTGTGGTGTGCATTCATTGATGGGGGGCACTTTGTTAGGGTCAAAATTTGCACCCCCAGTTGACCGGGTCAAAGTCAAGGTCAACCCCAAGTAAGCGGGTCCAAGCCCAGATCAAGTGGGCCCATGCCCAAGTCGAGTCCGCGGCCGGGTTCCCCCATGTCAAAATAAAAACCATGTAATAACTAATTTTTATGTATTTTTTTATACATGAATGTAAGCAAAATGGGCATAAAGCCAAATTTTTGTAAGCCCGTGGCTTATGTGCAAAATGAAATAGCACATGAGATATGGGATGGGCAAAATGCCATTTTGTAAAGCCTAAGGGGCTCTATGCAAATATGTAAGACTATATAAGGCAACATGATGATGAATAAAAAATAGACTTTTCATCCTCTCAAAAACCTAGGGTTTGTGCCTCTTTCCATTTTCTGAAGGTTCCAAACCTTCTACTTTCTTTTTGAATTAAATCAAGAGTTTTACTCTTCCTTTTCCAAAACTAAATAGTTTTTCACCACAAAACTCACAAAGGGGGACTCAGATCTGCCATAAGATCTCGGAATTGAGAGATTTTTAAAATCTCATATTTCTTGATCTTCAAGATCCGGCCAACTAAAGAAGAAGAAGGAGACCCATCTCCAGAAACCCCAATTTAGGGAAGAACTAGGGCTCAAGGGGAGAAGCCCTTCATTAGCTTCAAAACATCCTTAGAGTTTAACTCCTCATACACACACACACACACACACACACAGAATAATAAGTGCTCCTTTCTGCGAGTACAACTCCCATTGTAGGGACTAAGTGCCTTTTGCTGCTCGAGCACCCACGTGCCGACACGTGGCGCGCTAGCGCTCTTGCGCCCAGAGCGCTCTTGCGCCCAGAGCGCTAGCGCCCAAAACGCTAGCGCTAGAGCGCCCACGTATTGATACGTGGCGCACTAGCGCTCAAAGCGCTAGCGCTCTTGCGCTCAGAGCGCTAGCGCCCGAGCGCCCACGTGCTGACATGTGGCGCGTTAGAGCTCTTGCGCTCAGAGCGCGAGCGCCCACGTGCTGACACGTGGCGCGCCGGTGCTCAGTGCGCCAGCGCTCTTGCGCTCAGAGCGCTAGTGCTCAGTGCGTTCGCGCCCGAGCACCCATGTGCTGACACGTGGCGCGCTAGCATCCGAGCGCCCACCTGCTGACACGTGGTGCGCTAGCGCTCTTGCGCTCAAAGCGCTGGCGCTGGCCCCACGCATCCTTTGGATGCCTTTCCCCCCCTTTTTTATATATATGCATATATGTATACATATGTACACATATGTACACACACACGTACTCCACGACATTGTCCCTGTTAGAAAAAAATTTCTAACGGGGCGCTTCCTCGCACCCCGTAAGGGGGCTGCTAGCCCCCTTGACCCCCAGCCCGCTATCTGGGTAGCGGGACCCCCGTAAAAACTCTGCGGGGCCCCTGATATATCCAAAACCCCTTCAAAACACAACACTGCACATTGAGTTCGCATGACCAGTTTTACCCGTCAATCGGAGGTTCCCTCGCTCCAAAGGCGAGGGGAAATTAACGGCTGCGTAGTCCGCAGCTACCGGAGATTCGGATCCCCACAATCATTAAACCCCGGCCTACCCTAGGCAGGGGGAATCTGTAATGCGTCTGACAAGCGCGCGCGTATTCCCATCTCAATGGGGTGACGAAAAACACCCTAAAGTGCCTAGGCTAGACAAGTGAGGAGGTAATTTTCAAAGGCCCGTCTCACGGTGATTCGTGAGAGGAACCCTATTTACCTCACTTGTGCTTACCTGGCTACAACTGGCTGTGAAGAGGCGATTTGAGGGTTATCTCACAGTTTTTTGCTTTGGATCAGTTAGGAGCAGGTCTTGTAGACTTAGAGGACCCTAGTCTAGGTGTTGATTGTGCATTTGTGACTGTGCATTTGTGATTGTGTTTGTTGAACTATCTTGTCATTTTCCCATTCTTTTGAAACAAACACAAATCTGCCATTTTTACCACCATCACCCAATTTTTCTCCACTTTCGTTTTCTTATCCTCACATTCTACGCTTTGACTACACTAAACTCGTTTAGTGTATGTCCGCTTGGACTAGGGACCCTAGTGCCCGTTTATTCCGCGTTTCGTTAGTCCCTAAGGACTACGCGATCAACTCCAATGTCGAAACTCCCTCCACCCCTTTATCACCCTTAACATTGCCGGACAACTCTGACGTTGACCAGGATTCTGTTCATACATCTTCACCTTCACCTTCACCAACTTCTTTTTCTGAGATGTCAGGATTTAATCTTAACATCCCTTTAACTCCGCCTAGACTGATTCCACCTCATTTAGGTGCGAATAACCCGCAACCACCTCCTGTAGAAGCGCCACAGCGAATCGCGCTCCAGGATCGTTTCTATCCAACCCGCTCTGCACTTCCTACCTGTCTTTCACATCCGCCGGCTAATGGGGATAATTTCGAAATTAAGCCTCACTTCATCAACATGTTGCCCAAATTTCACGGGCTGGAATCCGAAGATGCCTATATCTTCATCAACAAATTCCAGAACGTATGTGCAATGATGAAGACAACTCAACTTTCCGACGATGCTATATGACTACGAGTTATTCCTTTCACTCTGTGTGACCTTGCTGAGAAGTGGCTGTATTGCACCGCATCGCATTCCATAACAAGTTGGGATGAGTTTGTAAAAGTGTTTTTGAAAAAATTCTACCCAAATCACAAAACCGCGAGAATCCGAAACGAAATCAACCAATTCTCCCAGCTTCCTACCGATCCTTTTTGGAAGTGCTTTGACTGATACAAGGACCTTCTGGTTCAGTGCCCTCACAACGGTATTGAGAGATGGCAACTTTACCAAACCTTATACGAAGGCCTGAACCTAGCAACGAAGCAGTTGTTGGTGTTGCGCCACGGCAGCGCCCCGGCCGTCTTACCGAGGCCAAAATGCGGAATCAAAAATTTTCCTTACTTGGAAACTGGCGCTACCGCGAACAATGAAAAACCCGGATCGTTAACCATTAACCTAATGCTAGCTAATAAGAGATGGGAAGAGAAGTATAACGAATGATCCGAGTCCTCCGGTCTTCTCCTCGCCTCCGATCTCCCGCGGAAAGTCTTGTCTCCATATCGTCGCCTCCTCGCCGGAAGGGCAACACATCGCCTGTGTCTTTTACGGGCTCCCGCCTCAATACCGAGGCAACTCGGGCATGAAGCCGGCAACTCGACATGCCCAAGATTTGCTGTAGAAAGTGTAGTGTAGAGCTTATGTCTCATTTGGGGTTTGTTGCCTTTGAAGATGATGGAGGAATCAAGATTAGAAAAATGGTGCTTGCATTTTTCTAGCATGAAAATGAGATCAAGAATGAAACTCTCAAGATGAAGCTCTCATCTTCTTTTCTCTCAAATGTCATCAACCATATTGTAATGAGAATGGTGGAGGAAAAGAACTACCAAATGTAAGAGGGAGGTGAGTGTAGTAAAAGGTAAGAGGTGACCATATCCTAAACATCATCATAACAAATTCACATCAACCTCTAATCACCTCAAATCAACAAAAAGCAAGTGATGATGATAGATAAGAATGGTATCAAAAAGATGCTTTCATAATATCTCATCTTACAAATAAACCCTCCACAAAATGTTATTTGCAAACTTGCAAATCACACCCTCCATCGGAAAAGTCCGGCCGGGAAAGAACAAAGGAAAACCGGCCGGAACGGATTGCAAACTGGCAACTCCAGAAAACTGGTCCCGTAATAAATTACAGGAAAAACCCCGATACTATGCATACACACCCGCATCTGTATTCCGACCGGATACAAATGCAATGAGACAAAATCTACACTGTACTATACTAGGATCCGGCTTAAACCAAAGCCGGCTAGTAATATCCGTTCGATCCTGATCCGTGCAATACCGCACGTATCTGATCGAACTCTGCCATATATCCATACGGCCACTAGTACAAACCGTCCGATCTTGATCCGTGCAATACCGCACGTATCTAATCAGACCCTTCCATATCTCCATACGGCCTCTACAGCGTTTCGCCCGAAAGCTTGAGTAACTGTAAGTGTGGTGGACTCTAAAGACTCGTCAATACTATGGCTGTGGATTTAACCACTAGCACGTCAGAGGTATTAGCCAATACGTGACGGGCCACCAGCTATTGACCAAAAGGGACGTCGATGAGCGAACTCATCCTGACACCCTACTGAGCCTGTCAGTGATAATATCCGTACAGTCCGGTCCGTTCGTCTATGAGTATCGCATGGCGGGCCTAGGGGGTTGGTAAAAGTCAGACCCCCAAAAGCGGTACAAGTCGTGTCGGAGTGTAGCCCAGAACGCCCTGAGATACTACTGGAATACCTACCAGTAAATCTCCTGCCTCGGCCGAGGGCTTTGCGTAATGGCTCTCCTAGACACAGCGCGACCTCACCCCCAATACCGGGAGAGACGAACCCCTGCAGATCCGCTCACTGCCTCCATATGGCTCGGGACTGTACCCAACTAAAACCTGTTTGCACGACTCCTTTGAGCCATGGTAGGGTAGTAATCAAAGCACAGTGGGAACTCACACGAGACAAATGACGATCTCAGGTCGATGAACTAACCTGTACACATGTCACCAGGGAACTGCTATCTGACATCTGGTATAAGACCAACTAGCAGGTTCCCGGCGAGTCCTGTCCGGTGTACTCATAACCCAATGAGCACCTGTATACATCTTAGGTGAACCAACTGACACCAGTGGCTTGTGAGACCGGCCACCGCCCCTCGTCGGGGTCTCGACTGTATACACTAGTCTACTAATGGAGTATCGATGCCCTGTCTCGAAACTCCTATGACTAGGGACCTTTTAAGGATGTGCTTATAGACCCCAGCTCCCACGTATATGATCGCCATCATACTGCTGGTAGTCAAGCAAGAATCCTAGGGGCTCTATCAACGTGTAATAGCGACATGTCAGGTCACCTAAAGCAGTACACGATGATAAAGATAAACCAGATAGCATACTATCATCTCGAGTAAGACTGTCCTACCGGGATAAGTCCTCCCTCAATCATTGCAATCACGTGCCTGTGATCCAATAATTGACTCTGAGGGCACTATCTCCAACAATCTCCCACTTGCACTCAAGGCTAATTATTGCGATGTCGCATACTCACAGCCCGTGTGATACCGAACACCCAACTCCTCTACTGGTCAGTCTCACAAAACTCGTTTGCGAAACTATTGCGTTCGAGGAATAGCCTCAGTGAGTGGATCCGCTGTGATGTTTCTTTCTATGTCTCTCTATATCTCAAGTTCGCGGAGAAAACCATCTCCCGAAATGAGCAATACCTGTCTTGGAATGTCTGGATGTCTGATGGGACTTAGCTCATAAATGAACTCCAAATCCAAACTTCTTAGACTGTATCGACAACTGAACTTAATCAGTATCCTGCGCCATGCCTCCCTCAGTATTGCCTTGGATCACCTGTCCAAAATACTGCCCCTCGTTTAGAGGGAAAACTACAACTCTGACGATCACCCCGCCGTCCAAGTCACCTTGGAAGCCTGGAATGATAACTGTCTCCTTAATGAGGCTGTCGTTATCATATCCCTTAGAACATTTACTTATGTTCTAAAACTGCTTCCGATTGTTTCTCCAGGATTGGATCAATGTCAACTTATTGCATCTACTGCAAGAACAACATCTGGTGTGGTACTTGACATCTCATGATTGACTCAATTGCCTAAGCAAGTGATCTGTCAATCATGCGTATCCCTCTCCCCTTTAGTCTGTAAGACACCTTTAAAGAGGGTCACTCCATTACCTGCAGGTGTACTACCGTGCCAGGAGTCGTCCATTCTAAATACTCATAGAATGCTGTCAAGGTACCCTTATTGGGAAACCACCCAAATCTAGATCTAAAACCATAGATCTAGTAACCAGTATGTCTGATATAATGTCCAAGTCCCATGTGGAGAAAACACTGTGTGACGACCAAAGTATAACCGATCGTAGTATATGAATATCACTTCCTACTACCTTCTCAACAGATCCATCCCCTATTCTGATGACGTCAAAACTATGACTGTCACATCAGAAATAGATGATCTATCTCCGCTATATCTGCTTCAGTCTATAGACATAAGCCTGATGTCCACCAATGCTTCCGCTGCTCCCACTGACTACGACAACCCTCTGCCAGAGTCATATAGACGTACACTTCTAAAGCTAGTTTAGAACGACGCTATACTCATCCTCCTGCCGGGTCTCGCAGCCTGGAACAACAATGGCAAGTGTGGGTAAACAAGAACTTCCCTATCACCGTCCTTGAGGCTACCGGAGTACCTCGGGTGCCTGAAGTTACCCACCTTATCTGCGGAGTGGCCAATGGAATGTCAAAACAGATTGAATCTTTAGGTTCCTTATCAAATCTTCAGTAATCGTCTGCGGTTCTGGAATCACTTCCAGTTCTACCATACTCCCACTACTGTTTTTGAAAAAAAATTCCATTTTTTAATAAAACTGTGGCGAGTCTAGAACAATATTTCTATTGATCTGCCAGATGGTAGAAAGTCAACCCTCGTCATAGCCTGGGTCAACCCACAAACAGCCATTACAGAAACGTACCTTGAGTTGTCCAGTGTCTGGTTTTAAGCATAAGCCGGACAAC
The DNA here is from genome assembly GCA_030015575.1 of Agapanthus africanus. Taxonomy (NCBI): domain Eukaryota; kingdom Viridiplantae; phylum Streptophyta; class Magnoliopsida; order Asparagales; family Amaryllidaceae; genus Agapanthus; species Agapanthus africanus. Next base: position 196,375,782 of record JASDDO010000029.1, on the reverse strand, counting down.
TCCCCGTACCTTAACATCGTTAAGATATGAACTGTTCTATATCCAATATAGAACCAGAGGCACTGATTTAATTGAACCAGATTCAAATCATGCAGCTATCTCCAGTGCATGTCAACTAAATGGAAGGAGGCCGATCAGCGTTACTCAACTTAGGAATGCTTCCAATTATGAGTAACCTGAAAGAGAAGCAATTTCTCTTTATCATTACTATCAACTGAATACCATACACAAGTATCTACATCTTCGATCACTTTGAAGAATCCCGATACTTGCTACACCTGGTACTCTACTCTATTCAAATACCTATAACTCCTCAAAACTTAGACCCTGTGTTTCTACGAAACACATGTCTAAGAACTAGAGAAGTTAAAAGTAAACAGAATATAGTATGAGGACCAACCCCTCTGTCCTAATGGACACTGGACAACATACAATACTCTGTATAAGTCCGCTGAGTCTAACAGCTCTTTCACTGTGCGTCGTAGGTTGAAAACTGTACTTATGGTTAAGAAGAATTACACCGCTGTTTGATGCTCCTTACCTAACCATCCACTGATATAGGTAAATGTCATCGACATAATATCAAAAGGTATATCTCACTCTATGAAAATAGACGTACAGATATATCAATTTGAAATTGGTGCACAACAGCGGATATTCAAAACCAAATATTTGCCGACCAGCAAACAGCCCAGGTGATTTCCTCAAATATCACCGATTACAACGAATCCCGATATAATGAGGATGATCACCCAATTCCCAATAACTTACTCCCACTCATCATCTGTAAAACCATACAGATGTGAGATTCAAACCTGGTAAATACATATCCTGGAGCAAGTGTCTAATCGGGAAATCAGTTTTCTTTTAACAGTACACAGTTGAACTGAAACATTGAAATGTTTCGATGGGGTATCTTGGTATTCCTAGTAATGCCTCTTCCATTATCCAGATTCACAACTATAACCGTATAATTCTTTGCCACCTCTCCAAATCCCTTTATATGTCTTTAGTCATTTCCTTCAGCACACCCGTTAGGCCAAATGGTTTTCTTCCTTCCCTACCGTTCGGCACCAGCCTATGGTTTGGAAGAAGACTATCCAATAAGCATAATGGGTGTACTGTCCTAATCCTAGGAGCACTCGCAATGCGAGAGAAGGTGAAAATAAAAGACAACCGAATAAACCTTATTCCTATTTCTCCTGGACCAGAATCCATCCCCGAACTGGAACAAGTTCCTTTCGAGTTCGTATATAACCATACGATGGAGTATCCAATAAACTGTGGATCTTCATAGTGATACGGAGTGTCCTGGAGAAATACAAAGGTGATTTAAGATTGGCGAATAAGTACTTGGTTTGGTCGTGAATAGCAGTCGCAATTTACTTTGCCCTCTTACTAATCCCTTTCTTTGTCTTAACTTAATACCTTCTGCACACCATCGTTATGCTAATTGGTTTTCTTCATTCCCCACCGTTCGGCACCAGCCTAAGGTTTGGAAGAAGACTATCCAATTTGCATAATAGGTGTACTATCTCCTAAACCAAGGAGTACTCGCAATGAGAGAAGGTGAAAAGAAAAGACAACTGAATAATCCTATTCGTTTTCTCCAGAACCAGAAACCATCCTCGAAGTCCTTCGAGTTCGTATATAACCATACGATGGTTTTGTCCAATGGAAGTGGACGTTCGTAGTAATACGGGGTGCCCTGGAGAAAAAGGGTAAGAGTAGGAGTGGCAATGAGGTTAGCGACTCTGACAATACAAAAGCCAGTGTTAAGAAGATTCGGTCAACTTGGTCACTGAGTCATAGTCCAGGGTCGGGTCAATGGTCGCTGCCAAAGAGAGAGAGAAAAGAAACACTCAGCGTACACTCTAACCTAGATCAGAATGGTTATCACTTTATCTAATCTGGAAACCTCCCACTGTATCTCAAATTCTCCTCCAAACCTGAAAGAAGAATTAGTCGGGATCACCCGAGGAGTAAACCAACTCATCAGTGGGAATCGGGATCCAACTATCACCGCATGATAACTTGACGGAATCCACTCAAGTCACCACACTCCAGAAGGTATGCGCATATCTGGCAAGTTTCAGTTCTTTTGAAACTCCCGATGTGATGTTTTTACCCCTAGGACCCAAGTGACCTTGACAATGCCAACAAATCAAAGAGTCCTAGTCAAGTTCTACCCGTCATTATCTTGATTGCGTTAAACCCACCCGTACGAGTCCTTGACAATGCCAACAAGACCGTACGACTGTCCTAACCAATCCACTTATCCATGTGACAGAAAAGCATTACATAGCTACCGAACACTACGCCACGGCAATGCACGACAAACGCAGCACGAATACTAAGTAATACTAATCTGAAATGACGGAGGGCTACGACTGGTTTTTGGCGAAAAACTTTTAGCGTAATGAACTTGATATCGTTGAAGGAACTGGATAACCTTTTTAGAAAATATAGTGACGAAAACCTTTACTAAAGAGGTCACTCCCGGTGAAGGGATCTCGGCTCTTTCCCCGTAGAATGAGGTGCAGGATATTCCAACTGAATACCACGATGCAAAGCAAAAGTAATCGGCTATAGTGAAGTTAATGCCCTGACGCAAACTTCTGTCCAAGGGGTCACTCCCGGTGAAGGGATCTTGGCCCTTTCCTCGTCGACTGAGGAGCAGGATATTCCAAATGAATACCACGATGCAAAACAAAAGTGAACGTCCTTGCAATAACAGCTTTTTGAAAAAGTGTTCCAACAACATCAGATTAGGTTTGTTTAGCTTGCATTGATCCGAATCAACGCAGTCCCATCAATTGATCACACCACAAAGAACGAAAATATACTGACGTACGTATATGCCATCCGCATTCGCCACTGGGTCCCGTCATCACCCGTTAGGTTAGCTAACTAACGGCAGAGCGGGGACTGGACTAGCGCGGATGAAAAACATATACAACATCTACTAATATATATAACAATATATAGTATTTCGCTCAAGGCGTGAATAAAATGCAACATCACAGAAATGTACAGCATCACAGAACAATACAGATATCTGGAAGCCCCGGGTTTCACAGAGCCGCTGCTGAAACCCGACGTTCCCCTGGTCGTATGGATAGCCTGTGCAATGAAATCCTAGACCCCTACGGGTGCGGCAAGTCACCCGCCAAAACCTGAAGCGAGGCAGCCCCCTTCAGCTCCGTGAATGGACCACCCAGCACTTCACGGAATCCGGTAACTTGGGCACCCCTCCTGGGTCAACCTGTACCCCCTACGAGTGCGGCGAATAGCCTGCCAATTTCAGACTGAAGCCCCCTCCATCTCAATGCCCTGAGATGCGGGCCTGTTGCCCTCTAGAACCCGGCTATCCGTGCACCCCACCGCGGGGCAATCCTAGTACAGAAAGTAAAATATACATACACCGGGTACATCGACCGCAACCAGGTCGTGCCCCAAAAGAATAATACAAACAGGCAGTCACGGCAGTCCACATGTCGGACGCTCGCCCCGCAATATCAAATGTACATAATACAACAAAATTGTACTAGCATTGCATCCAGGCTATCCCCCACGACCGATCCGCAACAACACAGCATAAACATAGAACATCAACGTGAAAATCACGTTCGCAAATCCGTCTAACCGGGCTATAGCAGTTAGACGGGATTTACCGATCAAGTGACATTCACGGTCGCAGATATAATGTAAATACTGTGAAATAATGTGTTTAAAAATATCCGATCGATCAAACTATTAACAAGTGGGCCCCCAAGAAATACTGTAGCACTCACAGAGAAACTGGGCCCAAATTTAATATCCCAAAACCCCTAAAATAAGCCCATAAGGCCACTGTATAAATTGGACAAAGTAAGCACAGTAGAGTGCGGCGGAACCGCGGCCCCATGGGGGGTTTGGCCGCGGTTCCGCGCTCCACTGATTGACTGACACTGTCAAATTTTTACAGATGTCTTAGAATTTCTTGTACATCAGTTTTCTACAACCTTAAAAATTTTTTGAGCAAGGAAAAATTCAACAGAAAACTGATGCATGCAAAAACGCGGTTTTTGGAATTTTGGTCGATCGGATAAGTAAAACGCATTAAAACAAGCTAGGTAAGGTTAATGGCGTGGCTCTGATACCATGTTGCGCCACGGCAGCGCCCCGGTCGTCTTACCGAGGCCAAAATGCGGAATCAAAATTTTTCCTTACTTGGAAACTGGCGCGACCGCGGACAATGAAAAACCCGGATCGTTAACCATTAACCTAATGCTAGCTAACAAGAGATGGGAAGAGAAGTATACCGAATGATCCGAGTCCTCCGGTCTTCTCCTCGCCTCCGATCTCCCGCGGAAAGTCTTGTCTCCATATCGTCGCCTCCTCGCCGGAAGGGCACCACATCGCCTGCGTCTTTTACGGGCTCCCGCCTCAATACCGAGGCAACTCGGGCATGAAGCCGGCAACTCGACATGCCCAAGATTTGCTGTAGAAAGTGTAGTGTAGAGCTTATGTCTCATTTAGGGTTTGTTGCCTTTGAAGATGATGGAGGAATCAAGATTAGAAAAATGGTGCTTGCATTTTTCTAGCATGAAAATGAGATCAAGAATGAAACTCTCAAGATGAAGCTCTCATCTTCTTTTCTCTCAAATGTCATCAACCATATTGTAATGAGAATGGTGGAGGAAAAGAACTACCAAATGCAAGAGGGAGGTGAGTGTAGTAAAAGGTAAGAGGTGACCATATCCTAAACATCATCATAACAAATTCACATCAACCTCTAATCACCTCAAATCAACAAAAAGCAAGTGATGATGATAGATAAGAATGGTATCAAAAAGATGCTTTCATAATATCTCATCTTACAAATAAACCCTCCACAAAATATTATTTGCAAACTTGCAAATAACACCCTCCATCGGAAAAGTCCAGCCGGGAAAGAACAAAGGAAAACCGGCCGGAACGGAATGCAAACTGGCAACTCCAGAAAACTGGTCCCGTAATAAATTACAGGAAAAACCCCGATACTGTGCATACACACCCGCATCTGTATTCCGACCGGATACAAATGCAATGAGACAAAATCTACACTGTACTATACTAGGATCCGGCTTAAACCAAAGCCGGCTAGTAATATCCGTTCGATCCTGATCCGTGCAATACCGCACGTATCTGATCGAACTCTGCCATATATCCATACAGCCACTAGTATAAACCGTCCGATCTTGATCCGTGCAATACCGCACATATCTAATCAGACCCTGCCATATCTCCATGCGGCCTCTACAGCGTTTCGCCCGAAAGCTTGAGTAACTGTAAGTGTGGTGGACTCTAAAGACTCGTCAATACTATGGCTGTGGATTTAACCACTAGCACGTCAGAGGTATTAGCCAATACGTGACGGGCCACCAGCTATTGACCAAAAGGGACGTCGATGAGCGAACTCATCCTGACACCCTACTGAGCCTGTCAGTGACAATATCCATACAGTCCGGTCCGTTCGTCTATGAGTATCGCATGGCGGGCCTAGGGGGTTGGTAAAAGTCAGACCCCCAAAAGCGGTACAAGTCGTGTCGGAGTGTAGCCCAGAACGCCCTGAGATACTACTGGAATACCAACCAGTAAATCTCCTGCCTCGGCCGAGGGCTTTGCGTAATGGCTCTCCTAGACACAGCGCGACCTCACCCCCAATACCGGGAGAGACGAACCCCTGCAGATCCGCTCACTGCCTCCATGTGGCTCGGGACTGTACCCAACTAAAACCTGTTTGCACGACTCCTTTGAGCCGTGGTAGGGTAGTAATCAAAGCACAGTGGGAACTCACACGAGACAAATGACGATCTCAGGTCGATGAACTAACCTGTACACATGTCACCAGGGAACTGCTATCTGACATCTGGTATAAGACCAACTAGCAGATTCCCGGCGAGTCCTGTCCGGTGTACTCATAACCCAATGAGCACCTGTATACATCTTAGGTGAACCAACTCACACCAGTGGCTTGTGAGATCGGCCACCGCCCCTCGTCGGGGTCTCGACTGTATACACTAGTCTACTAATGGAGTATCGATGCCCTGTCTCGAAACTCCTATGACTAGGGACCTTTTAAGGATGTGCTTATAGACCCCAGCTCCCACGTATATGATCACCATCATACTGCTGGTAGTCAAGCAAGAATCCTAGGGGCTCTATCAACGTGTAATAGCGACATGTCAGGTCACCTAAAGCAGTACACGATGATAAAGATAAACCAGATAGCATACTATCATCTCGAGTAAGACTGTCCTACCGGGATAGGTCCTCCCTCAATTATTGCAATCACGTGCCTGTGATCCAATAATTGACTCTGAGGGCACTATCTCCAACAGTTGGAAACCATTTGTCAAGGACACTTCGTATCCAAATTTGACGAGGAAGCTTGGCAATTCTTCGACGATCTTGCGGAACAGACGCTTCAGTGGGATAGCACCAGACCGAGTACTTCTTCTTCTTTTTCTTCCACTTCTCCCGGTCAGTCTAGGGTAGGCATTCATCAACTCGATATCTCAATTGCAATGAAAGCCGAGATGGCAGCTATCACACGGAAACCGGAAGCAATCGAGAGAAAATTCTCGTCTCCTTCTCCTGCCCCTGCTCCTCCCCCTCGTACTATCTGCGCTTGCTATTCTGATCCATCCCATTTGACTGAAGAGTGTCCTTACAACCCACCTTCTCAATGACAGGATCTGGTCAATGCTTCCTTTCAGCAAAGAACAAGAAATGATTCATACTCTTCCACCTACAATCCCGGTTGGAGGAACCACCCCAATTTCGCTTGGAATCTGAACCAGCATCAATTCCAAGGCCACAACAACATCCAGAGGCCTCCTCCTCTTCAACAACAAACTCAACATCAATATCAGCATCCCTTCCAACCCCAACCTTTTCAAAATCCGACGAACAACTTTGCACCCAACAATTCTTTTCCTCAAAACAACTTTGTTCCGTCAAACAATGATAAGGTTTTCTCGCTAGAATGGAGTTTGGAGGCATTTGTAAAGCAATCGACTCAATCCACCGCCAACATCCAGTCTTCCATTCAGTCTTTGGTGCAACACACTGCCGCCCACGGGCAAAGCAACAAAACCATCGAAGCCCAGATAGCGCAGCTAAATACGGCCTTAAGCGAGCGAGAGAAGGGAAAGCTTCCATCTTAATCACTCCAAAATCCTGGTCACCCACATAATGTACATGTTGCTTATGAACAACAGAATCATAATGTGAGTGCCGTGACTACAATGAGATCTGGAAGGATGCTGCACAACAACATTGGGACACGGATAGATGATGACACCACGGCCACTTCTTCTTCTTCTTCTTCTTCGTCTTCTGAGCCTATTCTCCCTTCTTCAAAAGGCTCTTCTTCTTATTCTGCTCTGAACGGACCCACTTCTCACTCCACGAAAACACCAGCTCGGGGATCCATTCCAACTCCACAATCTCCTCCATAAGCATTGGACTCAACCAATTTTAAAAACGTTCCATTTCCAAACCGGTTGAGGTCCAATAAACAAAATCCACAAATGGAGAAGATTCTGGAGTTGTTTAAGCAGGTTAACATCAACAATCCCCTTTTAGATGTTGTCCAACAAGTCTCTTCCTACACAAAAATCTAGAAGGACTTATGCACGAAAAATAGGAAAACTTAGGTACCCAAGAAAGTTTTCTTAGCTAGTGTCGTGAGTGATGCACTTACCCAATCTTTACCTCAAAAACGGAAGGACCCTGGCTGTCCTAAGATTTCATTCACTATTGAGGATAAGAACATCAACTGCGCACTTTTGGATCTTGGTGCCAGTGTTAACCTGCTTCCGTACTCAGTTTATGAACAACTAGGTGTAGGAGAGCTGAAACCCACATATTATACTCTCCAAATGGCCGACCGATCTATCACCAATCCTAGGGGTTGTTCCCTTCAAAATTTTGGCTCAAAACCCGCTCCCTTATAAAATAATAACAATAAAATAAAAAAATAAAGGGAAAAACTCTACATGCAAAGAATGCAACAAATGCCTCAACGCCAAGAGTTAAAACAGTATGAAGCAACGCTTCATAGCAGCGCCAAGTGCGCCGCGCCTTAAGTAGCGCACCACGTGCAAAGCACGTGTGTGCTAGCGCCGCACTCTAAGCAGCATACCACGTGCAAAGCACGTGCACGCTAGAGCTAAGTGCGCTGCACTCTAAGCAGCGCACCACGTGCAAAGTATGGGTGTGCTAGCGCTGGAACTAAAATCTCCCCACCGTCAGATCAAAGATCTAATAAATATGATAAATCATCAATTAACCAGAATAAAATTCTGTTAAGCAAAGATTCCTTAAAATCTTTCCAAACAAGAAGATTGTGCTCTATAAATCAGAGCACCATTGGATCAATGATCCAAAAGTGATTAAAAATCACCAAAATACAGAACAAATTCTATATGGAAAAGATTTCCCAATCTTGTTAAAAACAAGAAAATTGCCTTCTGTAAATTAGAAGCCGTTGGATCAAAGATCCAACGATGGGAAACTCCCCAAATCAATTGGAGAAAAGATCTCCTTAACTGATTGAACAAAGCATCTTGCCCTATATAAAGGCCCTTAGACTTCAAGTCTCAAATATACAGAAACAAATAGAGGAACCCCCCCATAAGTTTTGAGAAAATTTCAGAAAGGAGAGCCAAGCTCTCGATAGAAGAACAACTTTTCTTCAAGGTAAAAGAACATAGAGATGAAATCATCTCATATTAAAAGAAAAATTTACTTCTTTTTTTAAGATCATAGATCCACAAGATCAATGTCTTTCACAAAAAGATCAAAGGATCTCATCATAAAATAAAAAGAAGAACATAATTCTTCTCACAGATCATAGATCTACAAGACTAAGGTCTTTTATACAAAGAGATCATGAACATCTCATTATATAAAAAGGGGGGAGAATAATTCAATTCTCCTAAGGATTACAGATCCATAAAGGCAAAGCCTTTCATCAATATAAGAGATTGAAAATCTCCAACAAAATAAGAACTTTTGTTCTTAGAATCTTGAGACAAAGTCTCTTATAAACGAGAATTTATTTCTCAGATCATAAAGTTGATCAGATAGCGCTTTGCGCTCATAAATTAGCGCTCTGCGCTCTTGGACTAGCGGTTTGCGCTCATAGAATGGCGCTCAGCGCCGAGCGCACTACGTGCTCCTCACGTGTTCTCCACTTAACAGTTAGCGCTCTGCACTCTTGGACTAGCGCTTTGCGCTCATGGAATGGTGCTCAACTCCAAGCGCACCACGTGCTCCTCACGTGTGCGCCACTTAACAGTTAGTGCTCTGCGCTCTTGGACTAGCGCATTGCGCTCATAGACTGGCACTCAGCGCCAAGCGCAACACGTGCTCCTCACGTGTGTACCACTTAACAGCTAGCGCTTTGCGCTTATAAGCTGGCGCAATGCGCCCATTATCTGGCGCTTAGCGCCAAGTGCGCCACGTGCTCCTCACGTATGCGCTACCCAGCAGAAGCGCTCTGCGCTCTTCGACTGGCGCAAAGCGCCAAGCGCGCCACGTGCTCCTCACATATGCGCTAAAAGAACATAAATTTTTCTATAAATAAAGCCCAGAGCTATGATGAATGCTCCGCATTCCATAAAACACAAAAATTGTCAGAAGCTCAAATCAATGCTCAGCATTGTCAAATGTTTAACATTTTAACTGAATGGGTCGAGCCCAAAGTGGCCATAAACCCCTCATTCAGATTAAATGAGCCCATATGCTTATAAATCTCAGATCTTAGTCCCAATTGGACTACAGATCTACCAACCAAAATTGGTTCAAGGGTACATTTCTTCACTCCTCTGAAATTTGTCGTTGTAATCCTTCAACGTCTTCAGAGAGGTGACGGGCCCCGACCACCAGACATTCCATGGACTGTGGGATCCTTAAACTCATGGACAATGATGTCCTTAACCTCGTACTGTGGGGTCCTTAAGCCCATGGACTATGATGTCCTTAACCTCGGACTGTGCGGTCCTTAAGCCCACGGACTATGATGTCCTTAAACTTTATAGACTATGACGTCTTTAAACTATGGACTGTGGGGTCCTTAAACTCATGGACTATGATGTCCTTAGCCTTGGACTGTGGGGTCCTTAAACCCATGGACTATGATGTCCTTAACCTTGGACCGTAATGTCCTTAAACTAATAATGGACCGCAATGTCCCTAAACTAAATAATAAGGCTCAAATGCTCTTTTGTTAGATCTAAACGATCCCTTAAAGTTGATCCTAGTCTGAAATTAGACTAACGTATCCTTAACAAACATTTAAGTTGATCTTAGTCTCAAATGCGACTAACGTATCCTTAAACCCAACCCCCAAACCCAAATCTAAGAAGTTACGGATTTGGACTAATTCTCGCCCTACGGGCGACAACATAAATTAGTCCCCGTATACAATCCACGGGCAACCAAAAATAAAACAAACACCGATGACACGAAGTGACCATTTGGAGAAGGAGAAAGTGGTTGCCGCGATGCGGTAGCGTAATTAACTGCAGGGGCTTGCGCCTGCAGGGAAAAGCATCCCCACAGTCAAAAACCCCTCAAACGAGGGGGAATCTGACAAAGTCTGCTACATCGGCCGCATCCGTCTAAACCTTCGATACACGGTGCTATAAATCAACTTGGCATTTTCGGAGAGGAGGACGGATAGCACCAATTAGCATCTGCCCTCGAAATTCAAGCTCGGATGTCCCAACGTCCCGGTCGCGTCTTTTGGCGGAGTACAGATTATGGCACATCCGGTGGGACCTTTTCCTCTTTCCAGTCCACACTTCGTGTGTCGTGTTCATGAACGAATCGTGGTTTAATATGGTTGCCCTTGGGTTCGAGGTACTAAGATTTGGTTTTTCTCCCGTGCTGAAAAAAGAACATCAATGGCCTCTACCAGCTCCAGCTGCAACTGCAACTCCCGTTCCACCTCATCTGGAGGTGTAACCTACGGGCCCCAAGAGGCCTCCCTGTTTAAGATGCCAGTGGAGCAAGGAACTCATGGCACCACTGGGCTGTTCTTTGGGACCATGATCCCACCGACGAGCTTCAATGTCCCGCTGCTGTCGCAAGAAGCCCCAAAGAAGTCGGTCTTTCATTGACTTACCACTACCGCGGCCCCTCTCAACGGGTCGCCTAAATCCAACGCCTCGGTCTTTGACAGATTTGGCCAAAGCTCATGTGGGCCTGTAAAGAAGCCTGCGATACCAGAAAGGGTTATCCCAAAAAGGATAGCCATTCCTGCTCTCGAAGTCGTCAAAGCGGCTTCTCGTGCCAAAGGGTCGGTCTTCACAAGACTGACTGTTTCAGCTCCCGTTTCAGGCGAAATCTTCAAGGCCGCTTCACCTGCTCGGAAGTCTGCTTTCGATAGGTTGGCCATCCCCAGTCAGCGGACGTCAGTCTTCAACAGGTTGACAACGAAAACATCTGATCAAGACAGGGGGCATGAGGAATCCACCCCCGTAGCTGAGATAATTCCAACTGCAAGACACGCTCGACATCACCACTGGCGCCGAGTGAGGAAGGCTGGGGGCAATTCCCCTTCTAGACTGACTCCGCCAGCTCCAATGGTGGAAGTTGATGCTTTGTTCTAACTGGGAACAGCTTTGAACTACTTAACAGGGTACGCAGGAACTCTCCGACCGCTGTGCTGAAGAAATCTCCTCCACCTGTGGAGAATGCCCCAACGACGATGCTGGAGCAGCCCCCTCAGCGGATGTCCTCTAAAAATCATAATGTTTGGCGACAGGTCCAGGACTCCATGGTAGATCAAAACTATCCCCGCCGACAGAAAAAGATAAAGGTTCGGCAAGAAAATGACTACCCTGTCACCACAGAAGGCGACATCTACTTGGGTGCCCACTACAACGGCCCCCTCAACTTCGACCGCCCACAAGAGGAGAAGGCCAGAGAAAATCCCTGAGTCTGCAACGAATCGCAAGACCACTGAACCCAAACGCCCTAAGTCTAGGGGCATGGTGGTATATACCGTCTATATTGCATCCGGAAAAGAGGATAGCCGTATCTCCACAGGTCATCGACCGCTTACGCGATCCGTGACAAAAGCCCAGGAGCAACAACAGAAGCTCTAGGAAATGCTAACGCAAATAGCCGCACTTACTAGGCCAAAAGAAAGCCCGGAAGCGTCATCAGAGCAGTGTTATGAACAGGAAACCGATGCTGACTTCCTCCGCAGAGTCCTCGAAAAGAAGGACAGAGAAGCAACAGAACAAGCGGCTAATATAAAAAGAATGGCCATTCTATTCTAAGATATGCTGGGCATGATGATCCAGTCGGATCCTCCAGCCAAAGACCCTCCAGTGATAATTGAAGATGATAGAGGAGAGACATCAAATCCTCTGCCGGCTCTGTCAGCTGCCAAGGAGGAGACCATCTCAAAAGCCGCCTCGGATGATTACATCGCTCAGCAGATACGAGTTCATCCGGCGAATGAAGCGGCTGGGAAAATTGTTAAAACTGGACAACCCTATCCGGGTTGGTATGACCAAATAAAGTACCTGCCGGGATACACGATCCCCAAATTCCATGTATATATGGGGACGGGGAATCCACACCAACATGTTTCTCAATTCAGGGCTCTGTGCGGCAACACTGGAGGTGATGATAAACTATTGCTCCACCAGTTTGTTGGCAGCTTTGCAGAAACAGCATTCGAGTGGTATTCCGAACTCCCTAATGACTCTGTCGAGACATTTGCAGAGATGGAGTTCCTATTCACCTAGCGTTATGCGAGTGCTAGAGAACGCACCCCAATCACGGCATTGATCCATGCCACGGGGAAGCCTGGAGAAACATAGGTTCAGTACGTGATACGGTGGCGGAATTTATGGTCGAAATGTGAAGAGCGCATAGAAGAAGCTCCTGCCGTGGGCATGTTTGTTGGAACCCTCGATCCTCAGGCGACCATATCCCAATTCATGATGTTTTCAAGATGACCACCTTCCGGGCCTTGATTGACAAGCTGGCCCAAATGGACCAGATGGGCCATAGACCGTCCTCCTCAAAGACGGATCCTCGGAATGAGAAGGGGAAAGGGAAAGCAACCTTCATCGCCAATACTCAATGACAACCGAGCAACATAAAACCGGTTGTTCGCCAAAGAAACGTGCGTCCACGCCAATCCCTCGAAGAGAGACTGGGACGCCCTTACTCGTTTCCTCGGGATAAAACGAGGAGACTGTTTGAGCTGGCAGTGCGCAACAGGCTCATCAACTCACCGGATCCAAAATTCCCATTGCAACCCGGTGAGGCTAATAATCCCAATTATTACCCCTACCACCAAGCAGTAAGCCATCCGATCGAAGATTGCTTCGTCTTGAAAGGCTGGATTGAGGACCAATACCAGCAGGGCAAATTCGCGCTATCCGAAAACTGGAAGGTGAACCCGCCGCAACCTCACGCTCCTAAAAAGGTGGACATGCCGGGGGCATCATGCTCTTTTATAGAAAAAGCTCCATAGGAGGTCGCTCTTTCAGCCAAGACAAAAAAAATGCTGATGGATCTCCAAGCATGCACAGCAATCAGGTGGAAAAATCAGCTAGAACCCGAGATCATCGAGGGAATGCTGAAGCCGCGCTCGACGCCAAAAATTGGTAGCGTTAATCGAAACGCCTATACCCAGCCGTCAAAGTCTTCAAAGAAAAAGAAGAAGACCAAAAAGCCCGTGATGCCTGGTGACAAGCGCACGGACTTGCAAAAGCATACTGACACGCTGGAGGAATACAACCAAAAGGCGCGAACCCCGGTTACACTCCAAGAATTTCTCAACCATATCCTGGAGGGCGGGGATAGTGACGATGATGTGGGTGACAACTCATCACAGGAACCATAAGATTATGTGGCAAGTTTCCACATGATCTCTCATTCATTGCTCAATAACAAAAAAGCTCACTCGGCATCAGAAGATAATATAGAAGAGCTGGGGGCAGGATCAATGCCAAAATCCTTGGAACCGTCAGACGAGGATCGACATGCTACTGAACGAAGCCCGTCAGAAGAGCAAAGCTGATCGAGAACGCCAAATGGCCCTATTCGAAGGGGCCAAGCGTCGGCGTCAAGTTGGAGAAGCCGTGACAGGGATGGGTTACAAAACACTCCAACCATATCAAATCATACCCTAAATGGGTGTACTCCACATCAGCGTCATGTATCCTGTCACGTGTTAAATGCACGTGCATACAGGATAAACACTGGGACGAAAAGTCCGTAAACTACAAATTTGCCTCAAATATGGCAACGACGGACCAAAACGTCCTTAAACTAACGATGGACCATTATGTCCTAAAACTAGATATTGACCGAGACGTCGATAAACTACTACGGACTGCAGCATCCCAAGGCAGACAAAAAAAACGGTATGTCCATAAGAGAAATAGGCACGGATGAAAACCCGAAAAGGCTCCATGAGTAAAAACAGCAGGATTACCGGCGAGTTTTGTGAAAACCCGAAAGGGCACGACCTCGTTAAAAGACACTTGTAAGGCCCTCTTAACCCTGTAAGGAGAAAATACCTGCGTGAGATCCTTAGGACTCATAAGGGAGCAACACACTTAGGGATCCCTACGATTACTAAGGAGAAATTACACTTACGAGATCCTCACGACTCGTAAGGTGAATTCCCCTTTGAGACCCTCACGGCTCATAGGATTCAAAAGCCTTAAGCTACAGGGATCTGAACCTGTTCTTAAGCCATCACAACCTCCAGTGTTGCCCTACAAGCATCTCGACCCTTGTATACAATCAACGGGCACGAATAAGCATTTTCCTAACAAAGTCCCACCAGAGACAGGGGATATGCTCACACAGTGAACAACCCTTGTAAGTCATCTCGACTTATAAGGAGAATACACTCTTGTAAGATCCTTACGACTTATAAGAGACCATATACTTGGGAATCCTCACGATTCTTAAGGAGAAAATGCACTTACGAGATCCTCATGACTCGTAGGGAGAAATACCTTTATGAGACCCTTACGGCTCGTAAAGTCAAAAGCCTTACTCGACAGAATCCTAACCCTGTTCGCTAAGCCACCTTTGTTCGACATCGACAGAGGAAAATGATGATTCGCTCCTGGAAATATCCCAGTTGTAGCGATGCTGAAGCCTAAATCGTTATCAAATCCCAAATTCGAAGCGAAAAGCCAGCAATCCGCAAATGCATATGAAATAGCCGAAATGATGGGGCAACATGCGACAAAATCAGCATGTAAAATATATGCATATGAAATAGCCGAAATGGTTTGGCAACTCGCAATAAAAAGCAGCTGGTAAATAAAACAAATAGCCGAAATGATTGGGCACCGTGAAAAATAGCCGAAATGATTGGGCAATCGTGACTTTCGCGATATAAAAGCTGAAATGATAGAGCATCGCGGAAAGAAAAATATATAAAATGAAATTTTTCGCCCTACATTTGAGATCACATCGATCCCTGTATACAATCCATGGACACAAACAAAAGGAGAACCATACCTTCCCACCAGGCTCTATCCAAAAGAGAGCCAACTCTCAACGGCCACGTCTACAGCCTGGAGACCTATAAAAGCGTTCCTCCTCATTCCAGCAGGATTCGGATGCGACAATCAATCACGGAGCCATGACAAAGTCCCTAGATCCAAGTTCGACGGCCAAGTCAACAGCCTGGAGACCCATAACAGCGTTCCTCCTCATTCCAGCAAGACACGGACGCGACATCACCAAACGGAGCTATGGGAAAGTCCCTAGTTCCAGGTCCCGACGGTTCACCAACAACCTAGAGACCACCTCGATGTTCGTCTTGATACAGAAGACGCGATGTCACCCCAGCGTTCTTCCCCTAGCAGGATGCAGACACGACACCCACAACTGAGCCATGGCAAAGACCCTAGTTCCAGGTCCCGACGGTTCACCAACAACCTAGAGACCACCTCGACGTTCGTCTCGATACAGTAGACGCGATGTCACCCCAGCGTTCTTCCCCCAGCAGAATTCAGACGCGACACCAACAACAGAGTCATGGAAAAGTCCCTAGTTCCAGGTCCCGACGGTTCACCAACAACCTAGAGACCACCTCGACATTCGTCTCGATACAGTAGACGCGATGTCACACCAGCATTCTTCCCCAGCAGGGTGCAGACGCGACACCAACAACGGAGCCATGGCAAAGTCCCTAGTTCCAGGTCTCGATGGTTCACCAACAACCTAGAGACCACCTCGGCGTTCGTCTCGATACAGCAGACGCGATGTCACCCCAGCGTTCTTCCCCCAACAGGATGCAGACGCGACACCAACAGCGGAGCCATGGAAAAGTCCTTAGTTCCAGGTCCCGACGGTTCACCAACAACCTAGAGAGCACATCGACGTTCGTCTCGATACAGCAGACGCGATTTCAACCCGGCATTCTTCCCCCAGCAGGATGCGGACGCGACACCAACAACGGAGCCATGGCAAAGTCCCTAGTTCCAGGCCCTACGGTTCACCAACAACCTAGAGACCACCTCAACGTTCGTATTGATACAGCAGACGTCATGTCACCCCAGCGCACTTCCCCCAGCAGGATGCAGACGTGACACCAACAACGGAGCCATAGCAAAGTCCCTAGTTCCAGGTCCTGATGGTTCACCAACAACCTAGAGACCACCTCGACGTTCGTCTCGATACAGCAGACGTGATGTCACCCCAGCGTTCTTCCTCCAGTAGGATGCAGACACGACACCAACAACGGAGCCATAGCAAAGTCCCTAGTTCCAAGCCTCGACGGTTCACCAGTAACCTAGAGATAAACAGTGACATTCATCATGATACAGAAGACGCAGTGCCAGCAAATGAAGCGAAGGCAATATTCCTAGCTTCAGGGTCTTGACGGCAACTCATATAAAACCTGAAAGACTATCGGAGATCATCCCACACCAGCGCGGAGTGGTTATAACTCATCGGGGCTCCCAAACCGAGCCTAACCTCAAGTAAAAAGCGGCATGGCAAAATTCCTAACGCTTGCTCTTCCAACGGTCAAACTGCCTAGGAAGATTGCTTGAAGATGTCTTGTCCATCCCCCGAAGGGATCAGAGACACGACAGTCGCAAGGCTGCTCGAACAGCAAGATTGCCTATCGAGGAATACATTGTAAGTGCACGGCGGCGCCCCGGCCGTCGATCCGACGCCGGAATGCGGAAGCGGTGATAAACTTTAATTTTGCGGACTTAGCAAACCGGCACCCCCGCGCACTAAACACCCGGATTGTAACCATTAACAAGTCTAAGCTAACTAGAAGATGGGTTAGAGATATACCGACGATCCAAGTCCTCCGGTCTTCTTGTCATGGTCCCGATCTCCTGCGGAAAAGTCCCGTCTCCTCCTCGTCGCCGGAAGTGCACCACATCGCCTTCTTCTTTTACGGGCTCCCACCTCAATGCCGAGGCAACTCGAGCACGAAGCCGGCTACTCGACGTGCCCAAGGTTCGTTGTAGAATATGTAGTGAGCAAGTCTCATTTTGGGGTTTGTGGAATTGCCTTTTGTGGAGGGATTGAACTTGGAGCTTTTTGAGAATGATCTTGTGGGTTTTTGCAACATGAAATGAGCTAAAAGACCCACCCAAAAAATTGGGACAGCCCCCACTAAGGGAGTGGCCGGCCAAGACTTCAAGAGAGGGAGGAATGAGAGAGTGGGGTGATAGAATGAGATAGATCACACCATAATGCAAGAGGGAAACAAAAGCCATCATGAAAGAACATGATCACTAACACCAAAACCACACTCAACACACTAATCATCAACAAACATGATGCTAACAAAGTCAAGCCATCATGAAGTATGAAATCAAGCAAGTCAATGGATGGTGCACCATCATGAAGACTATCATGATGCTACAAAAAGCAAAGACCCCCTCCACAAATACAAATTTGCAACAATGCAAATAAACCCTCCTCCACCAAACTTCGGCCAATGAACGGAACAATGGAAATCGGCCGAAACGAAGAGCAAACTGGCAACTCCAGAAAACTGGTCCCGTAATAAATTACAGGAAAACCCCAATACTGTGCATACACACCCGCATCTGTATTTCGACCGAAATACAAATGCAATGAGACAAAATCTCCACTGTACTATACTAGAATCCGGCTTATACCAAAACCGGCTAGTAATATCTGTTCGATCCTGATCCGTGCAATACCGCACGTATCTGATCGAACCCTGCCATATAACCATACGGCCTATAGTACAAACTGTCCGATCCTGATCCGTGCAATACCGCACGTATCTGATCGGACCTTGCCATATCTCCATACGGCCTCTACAACCATTCGCCCGAAAGCTGAGTAACTGAATGTGGGGGACTCTAAAGACTCGTCAACACCTTGGTTGTGGATTTAACCACTAGCACGTCAGAGGTATAAGCCAATACGTAACGGGCTACCAGGTACTGACTAAAAGGGATGTCTGTGAGCGAACTCAGCCTGACAACCCTACTGAGCCTGTCAGTGACAATATCCGTGCAGTCCGGTCCGTTCGTCTATGAGTATCGCATGGCGGGCCTAGGGGGTTGGTAAAAGTCAGACCCCCAAAAGCGGTACAAGTCGTGTCGGAGTGTAGCCCAGAACACCCTGAGATACTACTGGAATACCTACCTGTAAATCTCCTTGCCTTGGCCAAGGACTTTGTGTAATGGCTCTCCTAGACACAGCACGACCTCACCCCCAATACCGGGAGAGACGAACCCCTGAAGATACGCTCACTGCCTCCATGTGGCTCGGGACTGTACCCAACTAAAACCTGTTTGCACGACTCCTTTGAACCGTGGTAGGGTAGTAATCAAAGTACAGTGGGAACTCACACGAGACAAATGACGATCCCCAGGTCGATGAACTAACCTGCACACATGTCACCAGGGAATTGCCATCTGACGTCTGGTATATGACCAACTAGCATGTTCCCGGCGAGTCCTGTCCGGTGTACTCATAACCCAATGAGCACCTGTATACATCTTAGGTGATCCAACTGACACCAGTAGCTTGTGAGACCGGCCACCGTCCCTCGTCGGGGTCTCGACTGTATACACTAGCCTACTATGGAGAATCGATGCCCTGTCTCGAAACTCTCACGACTAGGGACCTTTTAAGGATATGCTTATAGACCCCCAGCTCCCACTTATATGATCGCCCTCATACTGCTGGTGGTCAAGCAAGAATCCTAGGGGCTCTATCAACGTGTAATAGCGACGTGTCAGGTCACTTAAAACAGTACACGATGATAAAGGTAAACCAGATAGCATACTATCATCTCGAGTAAGACTGTCCTACCGGGATAGGTCCTCCCTCAATCATTACAATCACGTACCTGTGACCTAATAATTGACTCTGAGGGCACTATCTCCAACAATCTCCCACTTGCACTCAAGGCTAATTATTGCGATGTCGCATACTCACAGCCCGTGTGATACCGAACATCCAACTCCTCTACTAGTCAGTCTCACAAAGCTCGTTTGCGAAACTATTGCGTTCGAGGAATAGCCTCAGTGAGTGGATCCGCTTAGTTGTTTCTTTCTATGTCTCTCTAAATCTCAAGTTCGCGGAGAAAGCCATCTCCCGAAATGAGCAATACCTGTCTCAGAATATGTCTGGATGTCTGACGGGACCTAGCTCATAAATGAACTCCAAATCCAAACTTCTTAGACTGTATCGTCAACTGAACTTAATCAGTATCCTGCGCGCCATGCCTCCCTCAGTATTGCCTTGGACCACCTGTCCAAAATACTGCCCCTCATCAGAAGGAAAACTATAACTCTGACAACCTCCTTGTCGTCCATGTCACCTTGGAAGCCTGGAATGATACTGTCTCCTGAATGAGGCTGTCGTTATCATCTCCCTAGAACATCCACTTATGTTCTAAAACTGCTTCCGACTGTTTCTCCAGGATTGGATTAATGTCAACTTATTGCATCTAGTGCAAGAACAACATCTGGTGTGGTACTTGACATCTCACGATTGACTCAATTGCCTGAGCAAGTGATCTGCCAATCATGCCCGTCCCTCTCCCCTTTAGTCTGTAAGACACCTTTGGAGAGGGTGACTCCATTACCTGCAGGTACACTACCGTGCCAGGAGTCGTCCATCCTAAATACTCTTAGAATGCTGTCAAGTACCCTAATTGGGAAACCACCCAAATCTAGATCTAAGACCATAGATCTAGTAACCAGTATGTCTGATATAAAATCCATTTCCTTTGTGGAGAAACAACTGTGTGACGACCAAAGTATAACCGATAGTAGTGTAGGAGTTTCTTTTCCTACTTTGTGTATATCATCCAAATACCAGGATATCACACCCTACTACCTTCTCAACAGATCCATCCCCTATTCTGATGAAGTCAAACCCATGACTGTCACGTCAGAAATAGATGATCTTTCTCCGCTACATCTGCTCTAGTCTATAAATAGACATAAGCAACCTGTCCACCAATGCTTCCGCTGCTCCCACTGACTACGACAACCCTCTGGCAGAGTCATATAGACGTACACTTCTAAAACTGGTTTAGAACGACGCTATACTCATCCTCCCGCCGGGTCTCGTAACCTGGAACAACAGCAATGACAATTGTGGGTAAACAAGAACTTCCCTGTCACCGTCCTTGAGGCTACCGGAGTACCTCTCGGGTGCCTGAAGTTACCCACCTTATCTGCGGAGTGGCCAATGGAATGTCAATTCAGATTGAATCTTTAGGTTCCTTATCAAATCTTCAGTAATCGTTTGTGGTTCTGGAATCACTTCCAGTTCTACCATACTCCCACTACTGTTTTTCTGAAAAAATCCATTTTTAATAAAACTGTGGCGAGTCTAGAACAATATCACTATTGTTCATCCAGATGGTAGAAAATCAACCCTCGTCATAGCCTGGGTCAACCCATAAACCGCCATTACAGAAACGTGCCTTGAGTTGTCCAGTGTCTGGTTTTAATCATAAACCGGACAACTCCCCGTACCTTAACATCGTTAAGATATGAACTGTTCTATATCCAATATAGAAACAGAGGCACTGATTTAATTGAACCAGATTCAAATCATGCAGCTGTCCCCAGCGCATGTCAACTAAATGGAAGGAGGCCGATCAGCGTTACTCAACTTAGGAATACTTCCAATTATGAGTAACCTGAAAGAGAAGCAAGATCTCTTTATCATTACTATCAACTGAATACCATACACAAGTATCTACATCTTCAATCACTTTGAAGAATCCCGATACTTGCTACACCTGGTTCTCTACTCTATTCAAATACCTGTAACTCCTCAAAACTTAGACCCTGTGTTTCTACGAAACACATGTCTAAGAACTAGAGAAGTTAAAAGTAAACAGAATATAGTATGAGGACCAACCCCTCTGTCCTAATGGACACTGGACAACATACAATACTCTGTATAAGTCCCTTGAGTCTGATAACTCTTTCACTGTGTGTCGTAGGTTGAAAACTGTACTTATGGTTAAGAAGAATTACACCGCTGTTTAATGCTCCTTACCTAACCATCCACTGATATAGGTAAATGTCGTAAACATAATTTCAGAAAGGTATATCTCACTCTATGAAAATAGACGTACAGATATATCATTTTGAAATTGGTGCATAACAGCGGATATTCAAAACCAAATATTTGCCGACCGGCAAACAGCCCAGGTGATTTCCTCAAATATCACCGATTACAACGAATCCCGATACAATGAGGATGATCACCCAATTCCCAATAACCTACTCCCACTCATCATCTGTAAAACCATACAGATGTGAGAATCGTACCTGGTAAATACATACCCTGGAGTAAGTGTCTAATCGGGAAATCAGTTTTCTTTTAATAGTACACAGTGAAACTGAAACATTGAAATGTTTCGTTGGGGTATCCTGGTATTCCTAGTAATGCCTCTTCCAGATTCACGACTGTAACCGTATAGTTCTTTGCCACCTCTCCAAATCCTTTCATATGTCTTTAGTCTTTACCTTCTGTACACCCCTTTAGGCCAAATGGTTTTCTTCATTCCCTACCGTTCGGCACCAGCCTATGGTTTGGAAGAAGACTATCCAATAAGCATAATGGGTGTAATGTCCCAATCCTAGGAACACTCGCAATGCGAGAGAAGGTGAAGATAAAAGACACCTGAATAAATCTTATTCCTATTTCTCCTGAACCAGAATCCATCCCCGAACTGGAACAAGTTCCTTTCGAGTTCGTATATAACCATACGATGGAGTATCCAATAAACTGTGGATCTTCGTAGTGATACGGAGTGTCCTGGAGAAATACAAAGGTGATTTTAGGATTGGCGAAGAAATACCTGGTTTGGTCGTGAATATCTGTTGCAATTTACTTTGCTCTCTTACTAATCCCTTGCTTTGTCTTAACTTAATACCTTCTGCACACCATCGTTAGGCTAATTGGTTTTCTTCATTCCCTACCGGTCGGCACCAGCCTAAGGTTTGGAAGAAGACAATCCAATTTGCGTAATAGGTGTACTACCCCTAAACCAAGGAGTACTCGTAACCTGAGAGAGGGTAAAAGGAAAAGACAACTGAATAATCCCATCCGTTTTCTCCAGAACCGGAAACCATCCTCGAATAAATTCTTTCGAGTTCGTATCTAACCATACGATGGTTTTGTCCAATGGAAGTGGACGTTCGTAGTAATACGGGGTGTCCTGGAGAAAAGGGTAAAAGTAGGAGTGGCAATGAGGTTTGCAACTCTGACAATCCAAAAGCCGGTGTTTAAGAAGGTTCGGTCAACTTGGTCACTGAGTCAAAGTCTTAGGGTCGGGTCAATGGTCGCTGCCAAAGAGAGAGAGAGAAAAGAAACACTCAGCGTGCACTCTAACCTAGATCAGAATGGTTACCAATTTATCTAATCTGGAAACCTCCCACTGTACCTCAAATTCTCCTCCAAACCTGAAAGAAGAATTAGTCGGGGTTACCCGAGGAGTAAACTAACTCATCAGTGGGAATCGGGATCCAACTATCATTGCATGATAACGTGACGGAATCCGCTCACGCTATCACACTCCAGAAGGTATGCGCATATCTGGCAAGTTTCAGTTCTTTTGAAACTCCCGATGTAATTTCTGCCCCATGCTCTTATGACCTTGGCGTGAGGTCAAAATATCATAAGTCACATGTCAAGTTCTTCCCGTCATTATCCAGGTTAATCTGAACCCACCCGTACATACCCTTGACGTAGGCCAAAATAGTAGTACGACTGTCCCAAACCAACGCATCTATCTATGCAACAGATAAATACCCGGCAGCTACCAATCACTATGCCTTGGCGTGAGGTCAAAATACATAGCTTGAATACTACCGAATATTTAACTGAAATGACGGAGGGCTACGAATGGTTTCTGGCGAAAACCTTTAACGTAATGAACTTGATATCGTCGAAGGAACGGATAGCTTTTTGAAAATATAGTGACGAAAACCGTTGCTAAAGAGGTCACTCCCGGGGAAGGGATCTCGGCTCTTTCCCCGTATAATGGGGTGCAGGATATTCCAACTGAATACCACGGTGCAAAGCAAAAGTAATCGGCTATAGTGAAGTTAATGCCCTGACGCAAACTTTTTGTCCAAGGGGTCACTCCCGGTGAAGGGATCTCGGCCCTTGCCTCGTCGACTGAGGAGCAGGATATTCCAAATGAATACCGCGATGCAAAACAAAAGTGAACGTCCTTGCAATAACAGCTTTTTGAAAAGTGTTCCAACAACATCAGATTAGGTTTGTTTTAACTTGCATTGATCCAAATCAATGCAGTCCCATCAATTGATCACACCAAAAAGAACGAAAATATACTGATGTACGTATATGCCATCCGCATTCGCCACTGGGTCCCGTCATTACCCGTTAGGTTAGCTAACTAACGACAGAGCGGGGACTGGACTAGCGCGGATGTAAAACATATACAACATCTACTAATATATATATACCAATATATTATATTTCGCTCAAGGCGTGAAAGAAATGCAACAACACAGAAATGTACAGCATCACAGAAACAATACAGATATCTGGGATCCCCGGGTTTCACAGAGCCGCTGAAACCCGACGTTCCCCTGGTCGTGTGGATAGCCTGTGCAATGAAATCCTAGACCCCTACGGGCGCGGCAAGTTACCCGCCAAAACCTGAAGCGAGGCAGCCCCCTTCAGCAACGTGAATGGACCACCCAGCACTTCACGGAATCCGGTAACTTGGGCACCCCTCCTGGGTCAACCTGTACCCCCTACGAGTGCGGCGAATAGCCCACCAATCCCAGAGTGAAGCCCCCTCCGTCTCAATGCCATGAGATGCGGGCTTGTTGCCCTCTAGAACCCGGCTATCCGTGCACCCCTCCGCGGGGCAATCCTAGTACAGAAAGTAAAATATACATACACCGGGTACATCGACCGCAACCAGGTCGTGCCCCAAAAATAATAATACAAACAGGCAGTGACGGCAGTCCACATGTCGGACGCTCGCCCCGCAATATCAAATGTACATAATACAACAAAACTGTACTAGCATTGCATCCAGGCTATCCCCCACGACCGATCCGCAACAACACAGCAAAAACAAAACATCAACGTGAAAGTCACGTTCGCAAATCCGTCTAACCGGGCTATAGCGGTTAGACCGGATTTACCGATCGGGTGGCATTCACGGTCGCAGATATAATGTAAATACTGTGAAAAATGTGTTTAAAATTTTCCGATTGACCAAAAATTAACAAGTGGGCCCCAAACCAATACTGCAGCACTCACAGAAATAATTGGCCCAATTTTAATATTCCAAAACCCCATAAATTAACCCAGAAAGAAACTGGAAAAATAGGATAACATGATGAAGCTACAGTGCGGTGGAAGGGCGGCGGGAAGTGGGTTTTCGCGGCGCTTCCGCGCTCCTGTAGATGAATCACTATATCGTATTTTTGCAGAATTCTTATATCTTTTGGTAGATCACTTTTCTGTCACCTGAAAAAATTTTGGACACCAAAAAATCTTAACAGAAAACTGATGTGAACACAAATTGGGTTTTCGGAATTTTGGTCGATCGGAACTGAAAAACACATCAAACGAAGCTAGACTAAGTTAATGGGGAGGCTCTGATACCACTGTAAGTGCACGGCGGCGCCCCGGCCGTCGATCCGACGCCGGAATGCGGAAGCGGTGATAAACTTTAATTTTGCGGACTTAGCAAACCGGCACCCCCGCGCACTAAACACCCGGATCGTAACCATTAACAAGTCTAAGCTAACTAGAAGATGGGTTAGAGATATACCGACGATCCAAGTCCTCCGGTCTTCTTGTCATGGTCCCGATCTCCTGCGGAAAAGTCCCGTCTCCTCCTCGTCGCCGGAAGTGCACCACATCGCCTTCTTCTTTTACGGGCTCCCACCTCAATGCCGAGGCAACTCGGGCACGAAGCCGGCTACTCGACGTGCCCAAGGTTCGTTGTAGAATATGTAGTGAGCAAGTCTCATTTTGGGGTTTGTGGAATTGCCTTTTGTGGAGGGATTGAACTTGGAGCTTTTTGAGAATGATCTTGTGGGTTTTTGCAACATGAAATGAGCTAAAAGACCCACCCAAAAAATTGGGACAGCCCCCACTAAGGGAGTGGCCGGCCAAGACTTCAAGAGAGGGAGGAATGAGAGAGTGGGGTGATAGAATGAGATAGATCACACCATAATGCAAGAGGGAAACAAAAGCCATCATGAAAGAACATGATCACTAACACCAAAACCACACTCAACACACTAATCATCAACAAACATGATGCTAACAAAGTCAAGCCATCATGAAGTATGAAATCAAGCAAGTCAATGGATGGTGCACCATCATGAAGACTATCATGATGCTACAAAAAGCAAAGACCCCCTCCACAAATACAAATTTGCAACAATGCAAATAAACCCTCCTCCACCAAACTTCGGCCAATGAACGGAACAATGGAAATCGGCCGAAACGAAGAGCAAACTGGCAACTCCAGAAAACTGGTCCTGTAATAAATTACAGGAAAACCCCAATACTGTGCATACACACCCGCATCTGTATTTCGACCGAAATACAAATGCAATGAGACAAAATCTCCACTGTACTATACTAGAATCCGGCTTATACCAAAACCGGCTAGTAATATCTGTTCGATCCTGATCCGTGCAATACCGCACGTATCTGATCGAACCCTGCCATATAACCATACGGCCTATAGTACAAACTGTCCGATCCTGATCCGTGCAATACCGCACGTATCTGATCGGACCTTGCCATATCTCCATACGGCCTCTACAACCTTTCGCCCGAAAGCTGAGTAACTGAATGTGGGGGACTCTAAAGACTCGTCAACACCTTGGTTGTGGATTTAACCACTAGCACGTCAGAGGTATAAGCCAATACGTAACGGGCTACCAGGTACTGACTAAAAGGGATGTCTGTGAGCGAACTCAGCCTGACAACCCTACTGAGCCTGTCAGTGACAATATCCGTGCAGTCCGGTCCGTTCGTCTATGAGTATCGCATGGCGGGCCTAGGGGGTTGGTAAAAGTCAGACCCCCAAAAGCGGTACAAGTCGTGTCGGAGTGTAGCCCAGAACACCCTGAGATACTACTGGAATACCTACCAGTAAATCTCCTTGCCTTGGCCAAGGACTTTGTGTAATGGCTCTCCTAGACACAGCACGACCTCACCCCCAATACCGGGAGAGACGAACCCCTGAAGATACGCTCACTGCCTCCATGTGGCTCGGGACTGTACCCAACTAAAACCTGTTTGCACGACTCCTTTGAGCCGTGGTAGGGTAGTAATCAAAGTACAGTGGGAACTCACACGAGACAAATGACGATCCCCAGGTCGATGAACTAACCTGCACACATGTCACCAGGGAACTGCCATCTGACGTCTGGTATATGACCAACTAGCATGTTCCCGGCGAGTCCTGTCCGGTGTACTCATAACCCAATGAGCACCTGTATACATCTTAGGTGATCCAACTGACACCAGTGGCTTGTGAGACCGGCCACCGCCCCTCGTCGGGGTCTCGACTGTATACACTAGTCTACTATGGAGAATCGATGCCCTGTCTCGAAACTCTCACGACTAGGGACCTTTTAAGGATATGCTTATAGACCCCCAGCTCCTACTTATATGATCGCCCTCATACTGCTGGTGGTCAAGCAAGAATCCTAGGGGCTCTATCAACGTGTAATAGCGACGTGTCAGGTCGCTTAAAATAGTACACGATGATAAAGGTAAACCAGATAGCATACTATCATCTCGAGTAAGACTGTCCTACCGGGATAGGTCCTCCCTCAATCATTACAATCACGTACCTGTGACCTAATAATTGACTCTGAGGGCACTATCTCCAACATACATCAGCCAACGCGACGGTACGACGGAAAAAATCCTAGTATCACAGACCCTAACGGACCTTTGTCGTAAAGAGCAAAGGTTAACTGTGGAGTTAGGACATCTTTGTGGTAACTTCGCGATTCGTCTCGACTCGTAAGGAAAAGCCTTAGGTAATGGGGACAAGGACCTGTTTCCTAAGCACTGGGGCCCTGCAAGTCGGTCCAAAATGGACTCTTGCATACTATTCACTGACCACACTCTCCAAAGTCGAATCACGACAAGGAGGGAAACAACCACTTACGAGTCCTCTCGACTTGTAAGAGAGAAAATTCTCTTGTGAGATTCTTATGACTCTCAAGAGAAAAACACACTTAGGAATCCTAACGATTCCTAAGGAGAAAATACACCTACGAGATCCTCA
This sequence comes from Agapanthus africanus, assembly GCA_030015575.1. Taxonomy (NCBI): domain Eukaryota; kingdom Viridiplantae; phylum Streptophyta; class Magnoliopsida; order Asparagales; family Amaryllidaceae; genus Agapanthus; species Agapanthus africanus. Next base: position 196,347,962 of record JASDDO010000029.1, on the reverse strand, counting down.
CGACTCGTAGGGAGAAAAACCTTTATGAGACCCTCACGGCTCATAAAGTTGAAAAATCTTAGGTGACAGATCCTAACCCTATCTCCTAAGCCATCGCTGCTCTACAAGGAGGTCAACATGGACTATCTGTGGGTTACATTTACCAAAGCCACATTCGCCAATGAAATAAAGAAGCTACTTATGGGTCCTCACGATTCGTAAGGAAAAATACCCGAGTGAGATCCTGACGACTCACGGAGGCGATGAACCCTTAGAGATCCTCACGATTTCTAAGGAGAATTTACACCTACGAGATCCTCTCGACTTGTAGAGAGAAAAAACCTTCTTGAGACCCTTACATCTCATAAAGATGAAAAAAGTGTTAGGATACAAGGACTTTAAACTTGTTTCCTAAGCCGTCAATTCTATTGCCATGCATAACTCTGCACTACTTCACCCACGTATATACTTACATGGGCAAAGTAGTAGGGGGCATTTGTTCCCGCCAAAATTTTGGCCCAAAACCCGCTCCCTTATAAAATAATAACAATAAAATAAAAAAATAATGGGAAAAACTCCACATGCAAAGAATGCAACAAATGCTTCAATGCCAAGAGTTAAAACGGTATGAAGCAACGCTTCATAGCAGCGCCAAGTGCGCCGCGCCGTAAGTAGCGCACCACGTGCAAAGCATGTGTGCGCTAGCGCTAAGAGCGCTGCATTCCAAGCAGCGCACCACGTGCAAAGCACGTGTGTGCTAGCGCTAAGAGCATTGCACTCTAAGCAGCGCACCACATGCAAAGCACGGGTGTGCTAGAGCTGGAACTAAAAGCTCCCCACTGTCAGATCAAAGATCTAATAAAGATGATAAATCATCAATTAACCAAAATAAAATTCTGTTAAGGAAAGATTCCTTAAAATCTTTCCAAACAAGAAGATTGTGCTCTGTAAATCAGAGCACATTTGGATCAATGATCCAAAGGTGATTAAAAATCACCAAAATACAGAACAAATTCTATATGGAAAAGATTTCCCAATCTTGTTAAAAACAAGAAAATTGCCTTCTATAAATCAGAAGCCCTTGGATCAAAGATCCAACGATGGGAAACTCCCCAAATCAATTGGAGAAAAGATCTCCTTAACTGATTGAACAAATCAGCTTGCCCTATATAAAGGCCCTAAGACTTCAGGTCTCAGATATACAGAAACAAATTGAGTAACCCCCCATAATCTTTGAGAAAATCTCAGAAAGAAGAGCCAAGCTCTCGATAGAAGAACAACTTTTCTTCAAGGTAAAAGAACAGAGAGATGAAATCATCTCATATTAAAAGAAAAATTAACTTATTTCTTTAAGATCATAGATCCACATGATCAAAGTCATTCACAAAGATATCAAAGGATCTCATCATAAAATAAAAAAAAGAACATAATTCTTCTCACAGATCATAGATCTACAAGACTAAGGTCTTTTATACAAAGAGATCATGAACATCTCATTATAAAAAAAGGGGGGAGAATAATTCAATTCTCTTAAGGATCACAAATCTATAAAGGCAAAGCCTTCCGTCAATATAAGAAATTGAAACATCTCCTACAAAATAAGAACTTTTATTCTTAGAATCTTAAAACAAAGTCTCTTATAAACGAGAATTTATATCTCAGGTCATAAAGTTAATAAGATAGCGCTTTGCGCACATAAATTAGTGCTCTGCGCTCTTCGACTAGCGCTTTGCGCTCATGGAATGGCTCTCAGCGCCAAGCGCACCACGTGCTCCTCACGTGTGCGCCAATTAACAGTTAGCGCTCTGCGCTCTTGGACTAGCGCTTTGCGCTCATGTAATGGCGCTCAGCGCCAAGCGCACCGCGTGGTCCTCACGTGTGCGCCACTTAACAGTTAGCGCTCTGCGCTCTTGGACTAGCGCTTTGCTCTCATAGACTGGCGCTCAGCGCCAAGCGCACCATATGCTCCTAACGTGTGCGCCACTTAACAGCTAGCGCTTTACGCTCATAAGCTGGCGCATTACGCCCATTATCTGGCGCTTAGCGCCAAGCACACCACGTGCTCCTCACGTGTGCACTACCCAGCAGAAGCTCTCTGCGCTCTTTGACTGGCGCAAAGCGCCAAGCGCGCCACATGCTCCTCACGTGTGCGCTAAAAGAACAAAAATTGTTTTATAAAAAAATCATAGAGCTATGATGAATGCTCCGCATTCCATAAAAGACAAAAATTGTCAGAAGCTCAAATCAATACTCAGCATTGTCAAATGTTTAACATTTTAACTGAATGGTCCGAGCCTAAAGTGGCCATAAACCCCTCATTCAGATTAAATGAGCCCATATGCTCATAAATCTCAGATCTTAGTCCCAATTGTACTACAGATCTCCCAACCAAAATTGGTTCAAGGGTACATCTCTTCACTCCTCTGAAATTTGTCGTTGTAATCCTTCAACGTCTTCAGAGAGGTGACGGGTCCCGACAACCAGACATTCCATGGACTGTGGGGTCCTTAAACTCATGGACTATGATGTCCTTAACCTCAAACTGTGGGGTCCTTAAGCTCATAGACTATGATGTCCTTAACCTCGGACTGTGGGGTCCTTAAGCCCATGGACTATGATGTCCTTAAACATTATAGACTATGACGTCTTTAAACTATGGACTGTGGGGTCCTTAAACTCATGGACTATGATGTCCTTAACCTTGGACTTTGGGGTCCTTAAACCCATGGACTATGATGTCCTTAACCTTGGACCATAATGTCCTTAAACTAATAATGGACCGCAATGTCTCTAAACTAAACAATAGAGCCCAAATGCTCTTTTGTTGGATCTAAACGATCCCGTTAAGTTGATCTTAGTCTGAAATTAGACTAACGTGTCCTTAACAAACGTTTAAGTTGATCTTTGTCTCAAATGCGACTAACGTATCCTTAAACCCAACCCCCAAACCTAAATCTAAGAAGATACGGATTTGTACTAATTCACGCCCTACGGGCGACAACATAAATTAGTCTCCGTATACAATCCACGGGCAACCAAAAATAAAAACAACAACTACGACACGAAGTGACCGTCTGGAGAAGGAAAAAGTGGTTACCGCGATGCGGTAGCGTAATTAACTGCAGGGGCTTGTGCCAGCAGGGAAGAGCGTCCCCAGAATCAAAAACCCCTCAAACGAGGGGAATCTGACGAAGTCATTTACATCGGCTGCATCCGTCTAAACCTTCGATACACGGTGCCTTAAATCAACTTGGCATTCTCGGAGAGGAGGACAGATAGTACCAATTAGCATCTGCACTCGAAATTCAGGCCCGGACGTCCCAACGTCCCGATCGCGTCTTTCGGCGGAGAACAGGGGTGAGCTAGAGGATGTGTTAATCAAGGTTTGGGACTTCATATTCCCCGTTGAGTTCATTGTTTTAGACATACAGCCTGCAGCTAACCTCCGGAATCAAATTCCGGTGATACTCGGACGTCCATTCCTTGTAACCTCTAATGCTGTGATCAATTGTCGAAATGGTTCGATGAACCTATCTTTTGGAAACATGACAATTAAACTCAACATTTTTAGGTTGGGGAATCGGCCCTCCGAACCTAATGATCATATACTAGACGTTTGTTCGATCCAGGAGATCATCCTAGAGGACTGTGAATTCGAGGAGTTTTTGTTCGATCACAGCAATCTTGACGCCACTAGTGCGCTCCTCTTCGAACCTATTGCTGCGCCCGACAATGACTACGAGTGTTTCACTTTCTCGAACGATCTTGGCCAGTCACCACCCGAGTTTGAATCCTTTGAATTTCCTGATGAGTTAGCTAAACCATCCAACTCGGTTTCTTACACTCTTTTTGAACCTCTGCTGGAATCCTTTGAGTTCGAGCTCTTTTCACCAATCTTGGCTTCAATCATTTCTCCTCCAACGCTCGAACTCAAGCTATTGCCGTCTCACCTTAAGTACGCTTACTTTGGTGAGAACGAGACCCTCCCTATTATCATCTCGGCTTCTCTATCTCCAAAGTAAGAGAAAACCCTTCTTACGGTCTTCCACAGCAATAGGCAAGCTTTTGGCTGGTCAATGGCGGACATCAGGGGATTAGTCCCCTGATCGTTGAACATCACATTCATCTGATGGATGATGCCAAACCAGTCAGGGATCCACAAATGCGACTCAACCCAGTCATGAAGGAGGCTGTAAAAAAGGAGATCGTAAAGTGTCTGGATAGTGGTATCATTTACCCTATCTCTGATAGCCAGTGGGTTAGCCCCATTCATGTTGTCCCCAAGAAGTCGGGCATAACGGTCATAACCAATGAGGCAAACGAGTTAATCTCTACTCGCACCCAGACTGGGTGGCGAGTATGCATCGATTATAGAAAACTCAACGTCGCAACGCGGAAAGACCACTTTCCGCTACCTTTCGTTGACCAAATACTTGAACGATTGGCTGGACACGAGTACTACTGCTTTCTGGATGGCTACTACGGATATAATCAGATTCCCATCGCCGAAAAAGACCAGGACAAGACCACATTCACCTATCATTTCGGCACGTTTGCATATCGTTGCATGCCCTTTGGGTTATGCAATGCGCCCGCTACCTTCCAGCGGTGTATGATGGGAATCTTCTCAGACATGGTGGAAAAATTCTTGGAGATCTTCATGGATCATTTCTGCATTTTTGGCGATTCCTTTGATGAGTGTTTGCTGCATCTCGACGCTATCCTTACCCGATGTAAGGATAAGAACCTCACTTTAAACTGGAAAAAGTGCCACTTCATGGTATGCGAAGGTATTGTCCTAGGACATATCATCTCGCAAAATGGCATTGAGGTAGATAAAGCAAAGATTGAAGTCATTTCCAATCTCCTTCCTCCCGAAAGCGTCGGAGACATCCGAGCCTTCCTTGGTCATGCCGGTTTCTATAGACGGTTCATCAAGGTCTTTAGCAAGATTGCTAGGCCCTTGACTCTTTTGCTAGCTAAGAACAGGACATTTGACTTCAACTCGAGCTGTGTGACTGCGTTCGAGTCATTAAAAAGATCACTCACTTCTGCTCCCGTTCTTTCTTCTCCTGACTGGACGTATCCATTTGAGATTATGTTTGATGCATCTGACTTTACCATCGGTGCGGTCCTTGGATAGCAGATTGATAAGATACCGCACATAATCTATTATGCTAGCCGAACCCTGAACGATGCCCAACAGAACTACACAACAACCGAGAAGGAATTCTTGGCTGTTGTGTTTGCTTTAGAAAAGTTCAGACCTTACTTGATCGGCTCTCCAGTCATCGTCTACACGGACCATTCAGCTCTTCACCATCTTTTTGCAAAGAAGGATGCAAAATCTCGGCTGATACGTTGGATCCTCTTGCTTCAAGAGTTTGACCTTGTCATCAAGGACAAAAGAGGATGTGAAAACATAGTCGCCGACCATCTCTCACGACTTCCTTCTTCGCCGTCGCTTCAAATTCCGATCAACGAAGTTTTTCCAGATGAATAGCTCTTGACAGTATCATGCGAACCCTGGTTCGCAGATATTATGAACTATTTGTCCACAGGATTACTACCGACCAAATGGTCAAGTCAGGACAGACTTCGATTCTTATCCCAAGTAAAACACTTTTACTGGGACGAACCCTATTTGTTCAAGTACTGTCCCGACCAGATTATTCGTCGGTGTGTCCGTGACAATGAATTGAAGAGTGTGCTGTCGTTTTGCCACGATCAAGCATGTGGCGGGCACTTTGGCCCCAAAAATACAGCCGAGAAGATCTTGCAGTGTGGTTTCTACTGGACACAACTCTTCAAAGACGCTCATGACTACTGCAAGGCTTGCTCCCGATGCCAACACTTGGGCTGGATATCCAGGAGAAACGAGATGCCGCTTCAACCAATCTTGGTTGTGGAGATTTTCGATATTTGGAGGATTGATTTTATGGGGCCGTTTCCCAGCTCTTTTGGGAACTTGTACATTCTTCTCGCTGTTGATTATGTCTTTAAGTAGGTCGAGGCTGTGCCTAGCCGGACTAACGACAACAAGGTTGTCGTTAGATTTCTTAAGGAAAACATCTTTTCCCGGTTTGGGCACCCCAGCGCGATCATTAATGACAATGGAACTCATTTCTGTAATAGGAATTTCAAGGCCTTGATGCAGAAGTATTCCATTAATCATAAGCTATCAACGCCCTACCACCACCAAACATGTGGGCAAGCCGAGGTTTCAAATCGACAAATCAAGCAGATATTGGAGAAGACAGTTTCCAAGAACCGTAAGGATTGGTCTTTAAAACTCACTGATAGCCTTTGGGCATTTCGAACTGCTTATAAGACCGATCCTGGCATGTCTCCCTATCGGCTTGTTTACGGAAAGGCTTGCCACCTTCCAGTGGAAATAGAGCATCGCGCATTTTGGGCGATAAAGGAGCTGAATCTATCTCTTGAAGATGCGGGCAGCCATCGGAAGTTGCAGTTAAACGAATTGAGCGAGTTTCTGGATGAGGCTTACGAAAACGCGGTTGTCGTTAAGAACCGAACGAAGGTGTTTCATGATAAACACCTTTTGCGCAAAACTTTCACACCCGGTCAACAGGTACTGCTTTACGACACCCGGTTACATTTCCATCCAGGTAAGCTCGTGTCTCGCTGGAAAGGGCCATTTTTTGTGCAGAATGTTTACCCGCAAGGCGCTGTGGATTTGGAAAATCCAAAGGAATGTTCGTTTTTCAATATAAACGGACACAGACTGAAACCGTACCTTAGCGCTGAACCAACAGAGGAGCTCCTTGTCTTATAGGAGTCAGTTTACCCTGCATAATTGTCACGACCCACCCCCAATATAGAGAGTATTGTCCGCTCCGACCGATGTCGCACGGTTTTGTCCTTCGTGGCGAACCGGACCCGACCGGGGTCCACTTCCCAGGAGGTCACCCATCCTAGAACTTCCCTGGCTTGAGAACGCTTGACTACGGAGTTCTCAAGCTCCTGTAGTGCTGGTTCATTTAAAAGGCGCCTCTGTATTGAAGAGTGGTATTATTCCATTTATAGTACAGATCTGTCCTCTTTCAGAACGTATTCCGAAGATTCCCCAATGTTTTACAGTGGGTCCCCATGCTTATCTGGTATATATGGGCATACCGGATAATACATGGGGCATTACATTCTCCCCCACTTAGAACAATAGTTCGTCCTCGAACCACAGACCAACAATTGAGGAACCAGCTCTGATACCATTCTGTCACGACCCACCCCCAATATAGAGTTGTCCGCTCTGACCGAAGTCGCATGGTTTTGTCCTTCGGGGGGAACCGGACCCGACCGGGGGCCACTTCCCAGGAGGTCACCCATCCCAAAACTTCTCTGGCTCAAGCAAGCTTAATTACGGAGTTCTCAAGCTCCTGTAGTGCCGGTTCACTTAAAAGGCTCCTCTGTATTGAAGAGTGGTATCATTCCATTTATAGTACAGATCTGTCCTCTTTCGGAATGTATTCCGAAGATTTCCCATTGTTTTACAGTGGGTCCCCATGCTTATCTGGCAAATATGGGTATACCGGATAATTCATAGGGCATTACATTTGTCAAGACCCAAAATGGCACGTGACTGGCACTTGAATCATATGAAGTCTATAGGACCCATCTAATTCAAGTAAGCCAAAAATCCCAGAAATCTAAACCATTTTAAGAAAGAAGTGAAGAAAACGTGTTTGAATGAAAGTGGTATTAAATAACATAAGCCGAATATTCATTTTTAAAATCTTAAGTCTTTTCTGAAAATTTCAGCAGAGTTTCCTTTGTAAATACTGGCCCTAAATGGGTACAACAAGCATAATATGAGTAAAGGCATCCCCAAGCGGGAGCTAGCTCTTCGTCAATTGATGGTCACAACCACGCATGCAATATAATATACAACGTCGAAGGGCGAGGATCAAAAACTCAAAAGGAAACTCTAAACATCAAGAAAACCCATAATAATACAACGCACGACTCTAAGGTCAAAATAATATACAACTGGTCTCTAAGTCTGAATAAATGTACAAGTTTGGTTGATGGAATTTTTCTATATACAACTGAAAATAAATAAGTACAATGGTGATCACGATGCGAGTGAACCCACCTACCAAAGCAATCACCCGGAATGGGAGCAGTGTGCCAGAAAGCCGCAATGAAACCTGTACGGAAAACCTGCAAGAAACTGTGACACAACGGGGGTGAGTTTCCAACTCGTGAGTAGAAAACATCACAGAGCAGAAAACATCACAGAGCAGAAATCGTATGTATGACTAAATCCTAAGTCAAACGATCAGTAATATATATATATATATATATATATATATCCTCAATATGCTAAAGTCTGAAGCATTAAAAAAAGGCAAGGATAAACATGTAAACATAAGTGTAATCCCATGTGCTCGTGTCAGTGCCTCAGGTAGCAAAATATCGTAAATATGATGTATGAATGCAGAAAAATGAAAACAGAAGACATCATGAATGAGAAAACTGTTTTCTTAATACAGTGAGATTTTTGAAAAAACATTCAAGTATCATCAATGAAATAATCAGAAAATCAGGGTCAAGCAACGACACAAAACATATATCTCAATATCCCAATATCAAATAAATCTCATATATCCAATATCCAATATCGAGCACATAGGCCCCGAGCATATAGGCCCCTCTCATCGACCGTATAGGCCCAACACATCGAGCATATAGGCCCCGAGCACATAGACCCCTCTCATCGACCATATAGGCCCCTCACATCGAGCACATAGGCCCCGAGCACAAAGGCCCCTCTCATCGACCATATAGGCCCCACACATCGAGCACATAGGCCACACTCATCGACCATATAGGCCCACATATATAATGAATAAGTATATTTGCATATATCATCATGATGATATATGATGCACGTGTGTGTGTATATATATATATCAGCGTCCCATACCACTGATATATTTATATACGATGGGTATACATATATTTATCAGCGTCCCATACCACTGATATATATATATATATATATATATATATATACGCAGGAGTAAAACAATCCAGAAAACATCATATGTAAACCATATCTCAATGCGAAATCCATGAATATAATATATGCAACATGAAATAGTAATATGAGTATATAAGGAAAAATCGCTATTTAACCGCAACAAGTTATAAAATATATCATTCGGTTCCAAAATTCTCCAAATTCATACCACATCATATAAAGGTGAACATGTAGCTATATGTCATATGTGTATATACCTATCACTAATGGTACAATATAATATAAGTATATGGGTAACTAACATGTAACTATGTCAAGGCATATGTGTAAGCATGTAGATATACAGGTATGCTATATGTTATATGCATAATGGAATATGAATCAATAACATATAAGCATGCAAAGCAATGCGAGCAGCAGAATAAATGGTAAATGAATAATAATGCAGCAATAAAGAAATATACATTCCTATATACGAGTCATATAGCTTTTGGTATTTGAAAGTTGCACGAATCGTGGTGTTTAGAAAATAGGGCTACGGTGTTTTTATGAAAAAGTACTTCCTTTGAATATATCCATAGTATCTCATGGCCTGTCTTTAAAATACTCACGATTCGTTAGTTTATGAAATAGGTATGACTCTAGTCTAGTCTAACATCTACAAGTAAACTACAGGACTAAACTAACAGGCTAATCGAAAAGATAAGGAAGCCACCTAAATCTGAGTCGATACATATAAATATATTAGTCGGTGATCCCGCCTTAATAGTATCACATACGATACAATATACCACATGACATCCTCAAGTCAAGAGTGTGGATCAATCATCAATATATAGCTCGTACGTAAATCCGTCGTACGGCATCCCAAATCTGGGTACGGGTCAAATATCACATTCATCTCATTATTCATCTGGTATCCATTATCATCATATCTCATGAATTGGGGGTACTGATCTAAGTCTGGTACAACTGATACCATCTGCAATAAATATGTGTATGAAAACACACGCCTAAAGGCCCGCTAAAATCTCATGTCGTATCTCATAATACGAATAAAAACACATCACCGATCTCATGGCATCATACCTAATCTCATCGACTCATCTTCCAATATCATAAACAATCATCATCATCCATGTGTATGTATATATATATATATACATCTCCCCATAAACATGTGTGTGTATGTGCGTGTGGGTGTAAACCTTATTCTAAGGTCCATGACTAAACTAATTAATGACGCTATCATCCAATTATACTAAAATTATCCATGACTCCCAAAGTCTATCTAGATAATCATAAAACTCACAATAAATATATAAATATATCCATCTAATATATACCATACACTACGCTACGAACCGCGGAGGTGCTATACGCCATCCACCCGACTTCCCCCGTAGATGTGTATCTGCTCACCTTGCTCTTCGCTTGCCATTGCCGACGTCGCCGCGCGCTTGCTTGTCAACTCGAAGTACTCATGGGGGTACCTACATATCATAACATATCGTGCCGCATTAAAACCCAATTCAAAATCAAAACGACATGCTAAAAACCTATAGGTTAGAACCTATGGACTACGCTTTCAAAACCACCAAATAACACTCGATTTCGACGTACAAACGTCAAGTGATCGAATACAATACAAATTACAATAATCTAGAATTCAAAATAAGTAAAACATAACCGGAGTCAAAACAGCAACTCATGAAAAAAGTCCCAGATTTTACCCTAAGTTAAATTAGCCAATTTTGCATATGTAAAGGGTCTAGTTTACTGGAGATGGAGCTACAGAACAAGCACGAACCAAAATGAACCAGGTCTGGAAGCTAATTACGGCCAGAACGAATATATTTTCGGCCATGGAGAGGGTGTTGGGGCTGGGGTTTCATTGGTGGCTCCTAGGTTGCCTGCATATATCACTGTGATCGCTAAATAATTTTCCAGGTCCCCGAGTGTTAGCAGATTTCATTTTCCCTACACAATTTCCACAAAATACGATATCGGGGATTTCTAAGTTCGCTAAATGGGGTTCTAGTCTCAGGTTTAGGTCTAAAATACAATCATTACAGGGGTTTAAGGTCACTATAAGCCTTAATTACACATCACAGCTCAAGAATTCCTCAAACCCTAACTAGAAATTTCCAAACCTCACTAAACGACACTAAATCGGTTCTAATCAAACATGGATGTAAAAGAAATGGAAATACTATGATAATGGTTGAGAGAATACCTCATTTGGCAACTCAAGAATTTTCTTGAGTTGCCCCAAGTGTCCAAAATCCTTGCTTTCTTGGTCCAAAGTGTAGCTTGTGAGCTTATGCACATTTTTAATGAAAGTGAGATGAAGTTTTGAGTTGATTTCGGCGGTGTTTTGAGGTGTGAAGTGGAGGTGGAGGAGGATGCTGCCATGGGCTGAAGAGGGAGAAGAAAAAGATGAAGATGGTGAAAGAAACAAAGGGCCATGACCAAGGTTGACCCTCACCTCTCTCTCTCTCTTGCCCATGCTTCTATATTCTATTCTTTTTTTTGGTTTTCTTTATCTTATCTTCTCATTTCATTTTTAAAACCAAACACATAAATCCCAAATGAAAGCATTGTTATAAAATATAACACAAGTGTAAAATACGACACGGTGCATGTCAAGTCCACAAAACAAGCTTAATGCGCGATTAACGATATTTAATCGCGATTAACATTAAAATAGTGTATAATGAATCATAAAAGTTCATGATTTGCATAAATCACATAAAACATCCTCTTTTTAGTAATTTCCATAATTTTCCAAATTTTTCCCAATTTATCGGTATTTAATTATACCGCAATATTAAAATATTCAATATATTTATTATTTAATTATAAAAATTCCCAAAAATAATATTTTATTTTTCTGAAATGTTACAATCTTCCCCCATTAAAGAAATTCGGTCCCCGAATTTAAATTTAAACCCCTCAAATACTGAAACATTTCAGTAAAATGTCCAAGTCGTCGGGTCTCCCAAATCATCAATACATAAAACGCATCGTAGCGCAATGCATGCGCATGAACAATGAACAGATAACTCAAAAAAACAAAACTCCGTCAAGCATCCCGCAATCATCGGAGTCATGGTGAAGATACATGTTAGTTATATGTATGCCCTAGAGGCCATTACTGTACATAGGATGTATATTGTAGTGGATGCTGGGACATATATAGGGAGAACTTTCTTGCTCGACATGATAGTATGCTATCTGGTTGAACTTTACCTTAAAGTGTATACTGATTGTCTCTCTGTTACATGTTGGTAAAGCCCTTAGGATGTGTACTTGACTACCTGGACTATGATGCGGATCATACTAGTGGGGACATGGTAGTCCATAAGTACATCCTTCAAAGTCCCTAGTCGTGGGTGTATCGAGACGGGGCATTGATATACCAGAGTAGACTAGCGTGTACCTTGTCGACCCATACAGATGGGCGATGGATGATCCCATATCCATCGGTGTTTGACATCAGAGATGATATACGGGTGCTCAGTAGAGACTGGGTACACTGGACGGACTCGCCGAGAACTCCCAGATGGTATTATACCTCACGTCAGATGGCAGTTCTCTGGTGACACTGGTACAGAGTAGTCTGTTGACCCGAGATCGTCATAGAGTCTTGTGTGGTTCCCACTGTGCTTTGATTTCCATCTTACCACGTCCAAGAGGGCGTGCAAAACGGTGGTTTTTGGGTACAGTCCCGAATCACATGGTGGCAATGAGCGATAGGAGGGGATTCGTCTCTCCCGGTATAGGGGGTTGATGTTGCGCTGTGTTCGATTGGCTATAACAGGAAATCCCTGGCCAGGGTTGCTGAGATTTACTGGTAAGTGTTACCTGTAGTTTCTCGAATTGTTATAGACCTCATATCGACACGACTTATCGAGCTATTGGGGTCTGACGTTTACCACCCCTAGGCAAGATATGCGACATATCAGACGATCAGACCGGACTGTACGGTAGTGTTACTGGTTGGATTCACTGGAGTATGAGCGGGCTTGCTCGTCGATCTTCAGATCGCTCAATACCCGGGTGGCCGTTACGTTTAGCAGACCGCTTGCGGCTTGTGGGTGTTTGATATGATCATCGCCTGCTGCCGGCGTATTGACGAGTCTTTAGAGTCCTACACAGAGGTTTCCTGGCTCAAGCGAAACGAAATAGGAGCGCATATGAGATATGTGCGGGACCGAGAATAATGCGTGTATGTGATACCGTATTCTATTCTCGCGATGAATGTGTCGAATGGTTGTATGCGATATAACCTAGTTATCGAATCGAGGATTGATTCGATAAGCCGATACATTGGATACTAGTCAGTTATATGCGATATGACCGGATCGTTAAATCAATTGTTGATTTAATGATTTAATGTATAATTATATATTTGATATATTACTTTGCATTAACTAGTATTGGTTCACTTTATATGGATTTTCTCACTTGGATTGTGCACATTGTATATGTGATATACATTTGTACATTTGTTTGTATCATGTTTGATGATACATGATTGTGTAAAGAGTTAAATCTTAGTTAAGTAAATGGTTAGGGTTTTTACATATTTATTCTTTCATTTATCTTTTAATTTGGATTAAAAGAAATGAGGAAAGAAAAACAAAAGGGTTGCTTTCAACATGAAGCTTGTTGAAGCTTCATGAAGGTTTGACCAAAGTGACTCTTTTGTCTTCATCTCCTAAACCCTAACCATTCATTTAACCTAAGTTAATTCTCTACACTTTACCATGTTTAATATTATGATAAGAATTCAATTTCTTTTCATTTTAATTATCTTATCATAATACTAGCTTCTTCTTCTTCATCTTCTTCACTTGAAGAAACCTTCACTTCATCAATGGTGGATTGATGAAATGAGTGAGAAATCCAAATCTAAAGTCTACCCACTTCCTATTTCTTAATCCTCTACCTCTTGCCAAGTAGTAGAGTGTGTTTTCTTCACAAGTTTCTTGACTTGGTGAAGGTGGAGCTTGATCTAGCGATGCCTCGACGTAGATCATCTTCGGCACGTCGTCGATGACCTAGCCCGCTCTTTCTCCGATGAAGCCGACGCTAGAGCCCGGGACTTGATATGGACAGCGAGGAGACTTCATTGCGGAGATATGGAGGTGGAGCACCGGATGTACAAAAGTTGTATATCCGTTCCCTTAGTTAAAATGTTAACTAGATTTCTTTTTCGCCTAGACATCTAGCCAACTATCCGTAGTTTAGGGTTTCTCGGCACCGTAAATTTTGAAATTGGCATGGTTGATGCCTTGTGAGACCTCATTAGGGTGCCTAGAAACCCTTCAGTGGTATCAGAGCCTAGCTAGAGCCTTAGGCGAAGTCTAGACGGAGTTTGGAGTCCGAACGAACCCGAAAACCCATTTCAAAAATGCTCTCTGTCCTTTTTCTAAAAACAGGGATTTTTGTGAATTAAAAATTGCTAAAAAATTCAACAGGGAAATATAAGAATTACGGCGCAAAAATATTTTCATGAACAGTATAAACGGCGGCGGAACCGCGGCAGAAGCCTTGCTTCTGCGGCGTTCCGCGGCATCTTGGTGACGTCATCCTCCCCTTTCTGCACAGTAATTCATGTTTTCTGATGCTTATTTTTCTGGGAATTTTTAATATTTATTCAAGAGTTGAATTTTCTAGGGTTGTTTTGGGGATTCGGTGTTTCGATCGGAGTATCAAATTTTTTCTATGTGGCTTTCCGGATAAATTTTAGAATATGTTAAAAAGTTCGACCGGATATAAATACCCAATTTTTCTCCTGTTGGGAAATTTCCAAGTGTTGGATTTTTCCGTAGTTTAACGACGTTCTAAGTAGTGCAAGTAACGCGATGGACCCTCTAGAAGACAACAAACCTTAACTCGATTATGTGACCGTCTTGAACTGCCCTTTGAACCTTCGGGTTTAGGGCAGTATGGCGTGCCACATGTGAGGCGTTGGCTTGACCCTTCTACGGCTGGACCGTTGGTACTGAGGCATGAACGGAATGTTGTTAGACTTATTTCATGTGTTGAGCTGTATCGGGAAAACTTGGGTGTTTGACTGTTCGATCGAAAAGTTTAACATTTTCTGTTTATCTGGAATGTGATACAATAATTGGAATTCACAAGTAGTTATGTGATAACTGAATGAATGTTATAAACATAGCAATTTAGTCTCACTTGATCGGTTGCCACGGAATTTTGATGCGATCAAAAGTCCGTCGCAATCACCTAGCGTACGCGGATATTCGCCGGAAAAACTTAATAGACAGCTACATTCCATAGCCCCGACCAAGTGACTGTAGGAGAACCCCATCGCCGAAAGCATCCGTCCGGGTGCTCGCGGTAGCGGTGTTCCGCCTTGGTGCACTTCGTCGACGGTATCTGGGGTGCGGCCGCCTACTGAAGTTTGCGACGAGTATTCGATCAGGATGTCGGGAATCTTGTTGAATTACCCGACTTGATATTGAAAAGTGTTTTCGATATTGAGACTAAAATACGGGGTTTATAATTGTTAGGCATGTGATGTCTAAGGTATTCATTTGATTAGGCATGCGATGTCTATGCAGATTGCGGATTCCAACTGTTGTAGTTTTACACTTTCTTTTCTGTGACCGTAAGTGTAATATGTGATATCGCCGGTTTCGTTGCTATATGTCAACGACAATTGGGATGCGCATATTTACTTACGTTGATGACATGTGATGTTATGTGTTGCTGGATATGTTATATTGGATCGTCGTGTTTGAATAGCCGGGGTTTTTTATGTGAGATGAGTGTTTTTCATTTTCATTCATGTAAAAACTTGTATGTAATATTCTTTTATTGGGGCACTTCCAGGTTGCGGAAGTTGTCACCCTTTGTATATTATTTACTTTTCCGCACTAGGATAGACCCAAGGAGGAGGGCATAAGTAACCGGGTTCTAGAGTCCAGTGGGAGACCAACTCGAGGAGTCGAGTCCGGGTCTCCTAACTCTAGAATTGGTACGGTTGCTTGCCGCTCTCGTAGGGGTCTAGGGGTGTGGGTTTGGCTATTCATCACGACCGTGGAATCCGTGTTTTATACTGGCTCGTATTGAAAACACGGACGTCCTAGTATATCCAATATTTCATATGACTCTTCTGCTGCGATATCTGTGATGTGATCATGTGATGTTCTGTGATAGATACTTTATATAGTATATATGATATATTATATAGATGTTACTTATGTTTTACACCCGCGCTAGCCCTGCCCCGCTCTGTCGTTAGTTACCTAACCTAACGGTGCACGAGGGGACATCGAGGCGAATGCGGATGGCATAAGTGTACGTCGTATTTATCTGTGATGTTTAGGTATTTATATGATGGGACTTCATTAATGTGATTAATGAAATAAAAGAAACCTAAAGATGTTGTAGAATCGAATTTCAAAATAAAACAGGTAGCTACAGTTCTTGCTTTGCACAGCGGTATATATGATATATCCTGCACCTTATTCGATGAGGAAAGGACCGAGATCCCTTCACCGGGAGTGACTCCTTTAGCAATAACCGGCAGATGCTACGCACTCGGTTTGTCTTTTGATTGCTTTTAAGAGTTTTTGCTTTGCACAGTGATATATATGATATATCCCGCACCTCATTCGACGAGGAAAGGACCGACGATCCCTTCACCGGGAATGACTCCTTTAGCAAAACTAGAAAAGCCTCGAAAACACTCCATTTCAAAATTCATTCGATCCTACAACGATATCAAGTTCATTACGCAATAGGTTTTCAGAAAAACCTGTCGTAGCCTCCGTCATTTCAGATAAGTTGTATATAGTATTCGTGCTGCATTTGTTGGCTTTCGTCAAGGTGCAGTGTGCGGTAGCTATGTGCTGCTTATCTGCTGCATACGATGCGATTGGATTAGGGTAGTCGTGCGGCTTTGTTGGCTTTCGTCAAGGGTCGTGCGGGTGGGTTTAATTCGATCAAGAAATGTACGGGTTGAACTTGACTAGCGGGCTATGGTTTGTTGGCTTTCGTCAAGGTCATAGCACGTTAGGGGCAAAATATTATCGGGAATTTCAAGTGTTGAAATTTGCAATGAGATTGCATACCTTCTATGAGATAGTTGGATCCCAATACCCGCTGCGAGTAATTGTTACTCCTGGGAGAGTTTTATACATTACAATTAGCCGATCAAGTAGGTGTCTAGAAAGGTGTCAACGGGGTTACGCCTCTGGGAAAACGAGGTTTACATTAATTAGGTTCGTGCGAAAGCACGGGGGACCTCCCTCAAAGTACCGACACTGGCCTGGCTGAAAGATTGGCGAACTTGTAGTGTGTAATTAATCCCGGCTAGTCTTTCCTTTTAGGGTTTGAAGGAAGATTTGATAAAAAGCAGTGGGAGCCATCCTGATTAGATAAAATAATAACCAATCTATTCTTGACAGAGCACACGCTGAGTGTTTTCTTCTCTCTCTCTCCAGGTAGCGACCATATCACACCTTAATCAAGATAATAATACGGATTTTTGACCGAACCCGCTTGTTATACTGAGCTGGGGAACGTTGGTCCCGCTCCAACTTATAATAGTTATAAGACAGAGCAGGAAATTGGGGAATACCAGAATTCCTATGCCGCCCAAACGAAGAAAGTGCATGCTGATGCATCATCTTCGGGTGTGTTCATTATACAGAACTGTTTTTCAGTATCCTCTACATCCTGGGTATGTGATACCAGATCAGGATCCCAGATATGCAATCTGTTACATAGGGCTACAGAAAGGTAGAAAACTGAGAACGGGTGATAAGTTTCATGAGACAGAAAACGGGGCAAGAGTTGCAGCCAAGTCTGTCGGTCACTGTCACCCTGTATTGTAATACATTGATTCTGAACGAATGTTATTAGATACCGAACCTGATATACAAAATCATATCTCTCTCTTTATTAGTAAAGAAAGGATATAATTTTGTATTGTTGGACAATGTTTTGAACATTTCCTATATCAAAAGTTGATCGGATCAGGCACGTTATCTAAAAGCATTGATGTTCTAAATCAAACTACAGTTCTTAGTATGCGGAACACACACAAGAGGAAGAGTTCAGAAATGAACAAATTCTTCTTGAGGTATTGTAGACTAGGTCAGATCAATGTGACCCGACTAGCTGAAGTTACATTTAGATGTATATTTAAATCAGTTTGAATTTACATCTTGTGAAACTTGCCAGTCATGTCACAAAGATATAATGACACCAGCTCTGTTTATTGGAAACAGAGAAAGAGTTAGTGAACTCTTGGGATGATACATGTTGATGTATGTAGGTCCCTTGTCTACACATGCCAAGAATGGTTATTTTTACTTCATTACATTCTCTGATGATCTTTCGAGATTCAGACCTATGTTCTTGTTGAAACACAAGTCTGAACCTTTTGAGATATTCACAGAATATAAGTGAGAAGTAGAGAACCAGAATACGGGTATAAGTATTATGTCCTATGATGAGATCAAGGAGGAGAATACTTGAGCACGGAAATACTGGACTATTCTAAAGAAGAATGAGATTCTTTCTCAGCATTACTCCTCTGTATACACCATAGCACGATGGTATATCGGGGCGGAGCAGATACACCCTATTTGATATGGTGTGCTCTATGATGAGTACTACTGAGTTACCTGTTTCCTTTTGGGAGTTATGCACTTATGAAGTTGCATACCTATTGAATAGGGTTCCAATCAAATCAGTTGCCTACCGCTTCATATGTGATATGGAATGGAAAGAGCCCATGTCTTAAGCTAGTTAAGATTTGGGGTTGTCCGGCCTATGTCTAAAAGCAAAATCCGGACAAGCTCGAGGCAAGGTCTGTTATGTAGAACTGGAAATGTTCCAGCCATACAAACAACAGCAGATGATTTGGTGCAACCAAAGGATTCAGTAGATGGAAACGAACCTCAGCCTCTTCGCCGATCTAGTAGGGTTCCTCACCCACCTGAGAGATACTTCTGTTACTCTATGACAGTGGGAGCGAGGAATGCATCATGAGATGATGACCCAACTAGTTTCGAGCTGGCCATCAGGAGTAAGACTCTATAAGAATGGCTGGATGCTTAGTGATCTGAGATGGAATCCTTATACACCAACAGAGTATGGACTTTGGTTGCTATATCTGAAGGGTTAAATCCCCATCAGGAGCAAGTATATCTTGAGAAGATTACTTGGTGTAGATGGAAAAGTTGAGACTTTCAAAGCTAGACTTGTTAAAGCTTTTCGTCATTGACCAGGCGTGGATAATGATGAAACCTTTTCAAGTAGCTATGCTTAAGTCCATCCAGATCCTACTTGCCACGGCTACATACCATGACTACGAAATCTGGTGGTCGGGTGTCTTGACTGCTTTTCTAAATGATGATTTGGAAGAGAGCGTCTATAAGTACACAGCTAGAGGGTGTCGTAGACGGTGGGAGCAGCGGAAACGTGTGCAAGATGCTTTATAGGATAAAGCAGGCATCGCGGAGTTGGAACGTCTGTTTTGATGAAGTAGTCAAAGAGTTTGACATCATCAAAATGGTAGATGAACCTTGTATAAACAAAAAGGTAGTAGAGAGTATGGTGACGATCCTCGTAGAGTACGTGGATGACATACTCTTGATAGGAAAGTAGTTTCCTATGCTACGCTCGATCAATCTCCGATTATCACAAAGATTCTCCATATAGGATCAAAGTGATACCTCCTAAATCCTGGGTTTTGGATCTATGAGATAGATCTAATTGGTTGTTAGGATTCTCACTAGTTGTAGCGAGATGGTATCAATCGATCCGGAGGAGAATCACTGGAAGTGTTCCAGGGTGATAATGACGACTGAGTGTCAGTCACAGGCATTGTCTTTACCCTAAGTAAAGGGACGGTATGTTGGAAGAGTTCCAAGCTAGATACCGTGACATACTAGAAGATAAAGGCAGGATACATCGCTACTTAAGATGCTACCAAAGAGGATGTTTGGGTGTATATTAGTTCATGAGATGAACTACGTTCCTACCATTGTGAGACAATGGAGTTGTGGCTCATGCCGAGGAACACCGGTCCCATCAGTGATCCAGACTTATTCTAAGGCAGCATCGCCTGATCATGGAGATAGTTGATCTCCAGGGTGATCGAGGTTAGGAGAGTAGATTCAGAGGACAACACAGTGGATCCACTCACAAAGGCCTGTTCCCAGAGAGAGATTTTTATGGGATGGTTGAGTATGAGATACTACAACCACTGCTACAGATGGCCCTAGTGCAAGTGGGAGATTGTTAGTTATATGTATGCCCTAGAGGCCATTACTGTACATAGGATGTATATTGTAGTGGATGCTGGGACATATATAGGGAGGACTTTCTTGCTCGACATGATAGTATGCTATCTGGTTGAACTTTACCTTAACGTGTATACTGATTGTCTCTCTGTTACATGTTGGTAAAGCCCTTAGGATGTGTACTTGACTACCTGGACTATGATGCGGATCATACTAGTGGGGACATGGTAGTCCATAAGTACATCCTTCAAAGTCCCTAGTCATGGGTGTATCGAGACGGGGCATCGATATACCAGAGTAGACTAGCGTGTACCTTCTCGACCCATACAGATGGGCGATGGATGATCCCATATCCATCGGTGTTTGACATCAGAGATGATATACGGGTGCTCAGTAGAGACTGGGTACACTGGATGGACTCGCCGAGAACTCCCAGATGGTATTATACCTCACGTCAGATGGCAGTTCTCTGGTGACACTGGTACAGAGTAGTCTGTTGACCCGAGATCGTCATAGAGTCTTGTGTGGTTCCCAATGTGCTTTGATTTCCATCTTACCACGTCCAAGAGGGCGTGCAAAACGGTAGTTTTTGGGTACAGTCCCGAATCACATGGAGGCAATGAGCGATAGGAGGGGATTCGTCTCTCCCGGTATAGGGGGTTGATGTTGCGCTGTGTTCGATTGGCTATAACAGGAAATCCCGGGCCAGGGTTGCTGAGATTTACTGGTAAGTGTTACCTGTAGTTTCTCGAATTGTTATAGACCTCATATCGACACGACTTATCGAGCTATTGGGGTCTGACGTTTACCACCCCTAGGCAAGATATGCGACATATCAGACGATCAGACCGGACTGTACGGTAGTGTTACTGGTTGGATTCACTGGAGTGTGAGCGGGCTTGCTCGTCGATCTTCAGATCGCTCAATACCAGGGTGGCCATTACGTTTAGCAGACCGCTTGCGGCTTGTGGGTGTTTGATATGATCATCGCCTGCTGCCGGCGTATTGACGAGTCTTTAGAGTCCTACACAGAGGTTTCCTGGCTCAAGCGAAACGAAATAGGAGCGCATATGAGATATGTGCGGGACCGAGAATAATGCGTGTATGTGATACCGGATTCTATTCTCGCGATGAATGTGTCGAATGGTTGTATGCGATATAACCTAGTTATCGAATCGAGGATTGATTCGATAAGCCGATACATTGGATACTGGTCGGTTATATGCGATATGACCGGATCGTTAAATCAATTGTTGATTTAATGATTTAATGTATAATTATATATTTGATATATTACTTTGCATTAACTAGTATTGGTTCACTTTATATGGATTTTCTCACTTGGATTGTGCACATTGTATATGTGATATACATTTGTACATTTGTTTGTATCATGTTTGATGATACATGATTGTGTAAAGAGTTAAATCTTAGTTAAGTAAATGGTTAGGGTTTTTACATATTTATTCTTTCATTTATCTTTTAATTTGGATTAAAAGAAATGAGGAAAGAAAAACAAAAGGGTTGCTTTCAACATGAAGCTTGTTGAAGCTTCATGAAGGTTTGACCAAAGTGACTCTTTTGTCTTCATCTCCTAAACCCTAACCATTCATTTAACCTAAGTTAATTCTCTACACTTTACCATGGTTAATATTATGATAAGAATTCAATTTCTTTTCATTTTAATTATCTTATCATAATACTAGCTTCTTCTTCTTCATCTTCTTCACTTGAAGAAACCTTCACTTCATCAATGGTGGATTGATGAAATGAGTGAGAAATCCAAATCTAAAGTCTACCCACTTCCTATTTCTTCATCCTCTACCTCTTGCCAAGTATTAGAGTGTGTTTTCTTCACAAGTTTCTTGACTTGGTGAAGGTGGAGCTTGATCTAGCGATGCCTCGACGTAGATCATCTTCGGCACGTCGTCGATGACCTAGCCCGCTCTTTCTCCGATGAAGCCGACGCTAGCGCCCGGGACTTGATATGGACAGCGAGGAGACTTCATTACGGAGCTATGGAGGTGGAGCACCGGATCTACAAAGGTTGTATATCCGTTCCCTTAGTTAAAATGTTAACTAGATTTCTTTTTCGCCTAGACATCTAGCCAACGATCCGTAGTTTAGGGTTTCTCGGCACCGTAAATTTTGAAATTGGCATGGTTGATGCCTTGTGAGACCTCATTAGGGTGCCTAGGAACCCTTCAATACAAATGTCAAATCCAAAATGAAACCAATATGATATACATCAAAACTATCCATGTAAACATCTGTAGGAAATGCATGTCAAACCTTTCATGTTGCTGTGTGATGCGCATTACACTGCACAGTGACGGACGTCAACTGTAATAAAATAACCATATATGTATATATCTTTTGTTTAATATGCACGTCCCGCTGTTTTGAATACAATTTAGAAGGGTTCCTTGATTTAAACGTTTCGTGTCATATAAGACACGTAGGTAAATACTGAGACTATAGCTCCCTTTTTGGAAATCCCTTCAATAACTATCAATGCATGCAAAATATGTCCAGGTACTGTCCTCTGACTATTCCTGCTCAGTACGAAAACAAATAGCAAATATCATAAAAACATACTGCTCCATAAGAAATCAATCCCAAAATATGCATATGAATGCTACGTGCACCTGGTGCGCACGGAAATCGAAACTCATGTGTAACACCCTAGTTCATTTATACCAGTTCTAGTCAAGTATTTCTTTATTTATGGTATTTTCCAGATTTATTGTGTTTTGGGTGCGAATAGTGTATTTGACATTTGTATTTGCATCCGACCCGACCTGCATGCTTGAAACCAGTCTTGATTCATGTTTATGATTTATCCTGACCTGTTACATGGACTTGTGCACTTTCATTTTAATTTATACATCTTGAATACTGGCATTTTATCTGGCATTTGCATTTTTACAATATAACATTTTAAGTCATATAAAATATTTTAAAAATATATTGCATGGCCTGCGTGATACCCCTAATTTTGTGGTAGCATCCGCACATCTTGTTCCCGTCCCGTTCAGTAAAACGGACTTGTTTGTATGGCTACGCGCACGTAAGTGCATCCGTTCTTGGTGGTATGCATTTTCGTTATCTGGACATTCATTTTTTATTTTGGTCGACATGTATATTTTTCGTATTTTAAAACTGAATTTTAGACCTGACCCGTGCATGTTTTGGACTATATTTGTATTTACCAGAATATCAAATTTTATTTATATAATATTAATTTTATAAATTGATACAAATTAAAATTTAGTTAACTAATAAAAGATTTTTTTAAATTTAAATATAAACTAGTTTCTTAACAAACTAACAACCCCTTTCTCTTTCTCTCTCCCCTCTGTATATATATATTTATATATATTTTATTTATTTAATTTTTTTCTTTCCTTATTTAATACACAGCCTCTTCTTCTTACTTCTTCTTTTTCTTTCTTCTTTCTTTTTCTTGATCTTGTTTCTTGATTTCGGTGATCACCGCCGGAGCTGTGCTCGTCGCTGGCGATCCGAGTGATCCAGTGAACGCACCTGACTTGCGTGATCACCCTCGTGCATTGTTTGGAACCATTCCGTGTACCGTGCGCGCGTTGCGACATTTCGCCGACGAAGGATGTTCCGTACACATCCGTTCTTGTTCCGTCTAGACAAGTTAATCTTGCTACATGCTATATAACTCATTATATACCTATTTAAATAAATATCACACCTATATTTTAAATCAAGTATCCCATGTTTCATATTGCACCCTTTCGACGTTCCGTTTACATTTGTATAGTGCATTTCAGATCTAGAGCATGCAAACCAATCTTAATTACATGCTACATTACTTTAGACGCATCTATTTTAACAAATGGAATACCTGTATTTAAAATCATGCACCCCATGTTTAGTTTTATAACTTTTCGATGTTCCGTTTGCATACATTCATATCATTTCAGATCTAGGTCATGAAAACTTATCTTGTTACATACTATACTATCATATACTACATTAAATTGAATCGTTACATTTCATATTGCTTAGTTATATGTTCCGCACTTGTTAGTTTATCATTTTACGATTATGGGATACCCGTTTGCATCCATATCATTTAAAATATATATCGTCGTAATATTTCTTATTATTATCTTTAATTAGTTCATAATCTGCATTTTATAATATTATACAAAATTTAGTTTGAAAATATTATAGTTTACACATGAAACGTCGTTGCAAAGCGGATACGACAAATCTGAAATTTACTGTACACCTCACCTTATAAAATTCATTATAAATCATAGAAAAATCATTACTATACGTTATTTAGTTTGTTACGAAGCTAACTCAGAATAATATAACTCTATGAAATATTTACTTGCAAAATAAATTGTTTATATAACGTAAAAAGCAAATGAAAATATCTCTAAACTGCTGTCCAGGGAAATTCCAGCAGCAAACTTTCAATTTCGAATGTTCATAGCTTTTCTTAGGAACAACCTGAGATTCTTATACTTATAAAAATGAAAACCTTATTGAATTATCTTTGTTTTGGTATAAGACAAGTCCCTTTTGGAGAAAATTTGTTATTTTTAAGCTATTTTACAAATCAGGGTGACGCTGAATTTCTGAACGGAACTTTCTTGTGCATGGTTAAACAATGCCACTTTTATAGTTATTAATCGGTTTGAATATGTTATCCATGTTAATATTATTATATCAATATCTATTTAATAAATAATAGTGCTTGTTTTTAATATTCAGCAAATTTTACTGATTTACAGTTTTATAGTATCCGTCTGTATCCGTACGGTTTATTACATATCTAGTTGCACGCCGAGACCATATTATTTCATGTTACTGTTGTATTAGTGCACCATGCTTGATAATTGTGCATCCTACATAGTCATGATGTAACCCCTGACAAAATATTTGTGCATCCATACTTTACCGTGCATCCGTACTTGCTACAGTTCTAGTATGAGCATCCGCTTGACACATATGCACTACTTGTCATGACCTGATATACTACTGCTTGACTTGATACCTGATACACCACGAATTGACATGAATTGATACATGTACACTACCTGACATGACCTGATATATCACTACTTGACATGTTACCCGATCCTGTTTCTAATGCCGACAATCCTGATATGTTGTCCCGATGGACATATCCTGTTGTCTGTACAGACAAACCTGTTCCTGCTTGATCCTGTGTGGGCATTGGTCTCAGATTTATAAATACCTGACTTACAAACATGACTTAGGGGCATGGGGAAATCAAGTATGTAGCTGAACGTAACTCAAAGGGCTATTATATCATTTTACCGTGGTCCCATGGGGAATGAACGGGACATAGACTCACAGTCTATTACATCATTTTACCGTGGTCTCATGGGGAATGAACGGGGCATAGACCGATGGGTTACGATGAGGATTACAATAATTTATTTCGAATGACTTTAGAGTAGATAACCCTATAGGACAGTTTTGACTACTCACTGCACTTCACCTGTTTATATCATGTTCACTGATCTATATTCATGTTATAGTTTACTTGCTGCTGATGACTTGTTACTGTTCATACTTCATGCCTGCATATTTCATCACATCCTGCTTGCTTAGAATTATTGATATTTTGACACATTGACGTCTGGGTTTTGCATGGCCCAGATCCCTTACCTTTATCGCAGGCTGTCCAGGAGTATTTTGATCAACAGGCCGAGCAGTGAGGACCTGTTATTAGTTTAGTTTAGTTTCCTTTCAGTATTTTCATTCCTGATGTGAGCCCGCATTATGGGACGTACATTCCAGTTTATTATTGTATTGGATCTTTTTGCTTCCGCATTATTTTTATTCTTGACTCGTTATTGTGGCTCATGGATATGTATTACATAGTTGTTTATTATTTTACCGTTCTTGATATCTCTACAGCCGTAATATGACTGTGGAGGGATATATCCTATCCACAGTTAGCATGGTTGGCTTTGTCATGTGCCTATCTTAGCGCACTCTGGGAAGCGGGGCGTGACAGGGTTTGTTTGGTATCAGAGACATAGGATATAGGTTAATCGGGTTTGATTCTTTTGTAGTTGGGTATTGGACCCAATACACGAATCAGAATACTCGTGATTAGGAACTTGTCCTACCACTTTACTATCTTTCCATTCTTGAATCTTAACTTCCTCCTGATCCTTACCTTGACGATATGCAAACCACTTTGTATCTCGACTTGAACCTTTTGGTTCCCTATTGTTTCTCTCTATTCTGATACTAGGATTTAGGGCGACTTGAACTGAGTTATGTGATTGTAACTATGAACTGCAGCATGGTTACAATGCGGTACTCTATTTAAGTAACTTGGAGTTCTAGTTTTGATTCATATCCTTGATTCATGATCATCATTCATCGCAAGTTTTGAATCTTGTTTATCATACTAATCCTCTTTGGTGTCTTGGTTGCAGGATCATGGAAGCCAGGAATCTACAATCGTATCAGAGGCGTATGGATGATGCCACTTTGCTTGGAGTAATTCGTGACTTACTAGAGGACCACAAGCAGCAGACCGAGCAGAAGCCGGCGTTCGTACCAAACCAAACGCCCGTATGTAGAGGTATTCCGGTGAACCAACGTGGCATAGCACCAACGAAGAAAACGGTCTTTGCTGATCGGAGAAGGAGCGTGATTTGTGACTTTTGCCATTTACCTGGACATGTGCAAAGGGAGTGTCGAAGGAAGCTTGGACTCTATTTAAATTGTGGATCGGCGGATCACACTATCAATGCTTGTCCGTCGAAGCTTCGTAAGAAAGAAAATGTTCTGAGGCCAGTTTTACCCAGGCAAAAGGGGAGGGTGTTTTGCGATTACTGCCAACGACCAGGTCACTATCGAAGGGATTGTCGTATGAGATTTGGACTTTGTTTTGTTTGCGGATCAGCTGATCACATCATTGATACTTGTCCGTCAAAGCTAAGATTGAAGGAAGATACTCAGAAGCCACCGTAAAAGCTGTTTCAGGAGCAGGAGCAGTTAACTGAGGGATCTAATCAAGCTCAAGCATTTACCCTGACGGCTGAAGAGGCTAAGGCTTCAGAGGAAGTCGTTTCAGGTATCCTACTTGTTCGTGATTTTTCCCGCATTAGCATTATTTGATTCTAGTGCATCCCATTGTTTTGTGTCATCCAAGAGTACTGCTACGCACTCGATTACTTCCATGACCCTGTCTAGTTGTTGGGACATACACACTGGGAATGGGAAGATCATAGCTAGTAGAGAATATAAGGATTGTTCAGTAGTAATTTGCTGACGGGAGTTATTCGCAGAGTTCTTGGTGTTTGATAACCGGAAGTTATGAAGTTGTCATGGAAATTAATGGTCTCACTTTCTGCGCTCACATTGATTGTAGTGCAAAGAAAGTGATTTTTCAGATTCCCGGACATTCGGAGTTTGTTTTGCTGGAAGAAGCTGTTCTGTCGGACCAGTCGAGTTTAGGGCTAGGCCGACAAACAATGTTCTTTCGTCAATGGAAGTTGAGGCGCTAGCTGTACTTCGAGATTTCATAGACGTGTCCGAGGACATCTCGGGTTTACCGCCGAAAAGAGATGTAGAGTTCGCGATCACCCTTGTTCCTGATACATCGCTAACCTCAAAGGCGTATTATCCAATGGCACCAATAGAGTTGGAAGAAGTCAATTACTTGAGAAGGGATGGATTCGCAGCAGCAATTTATCTTGGGGAGCTCCAGTTCTTCTAGTAAAATGACAGCACGCAGATAAATGTGTGTCGGTCTTGAGACATTGTAGCAGAGATTGATAACCGCTTCTAGTTTGACCGTACCAGACGGTTCCGGAGGATTGGTGATTCACAACAATGCATCTGGGGAAGGATTGGGATGTGTTTTGATGCAGCTGCAAGTACAGTCATCGTTGATCATGAATATTAAAGCAACACAGTTACAGGACCCAAGATTGCAGAAGTTTCGAGAACAAGTTGAAGCGGACTTGTTGATTCATGAAAATGGTTCGTTGCGGTATGGTAGCCATTTTTGTGTGCCAAAAGGAGACATTCGGGAAGAAGTTATGAAGGAGGCATACAGTTCTGCGTATTCCGTACATCCTGGAGGCACGAAGATGTACCACGTTCTAAGACAGCATTTCTGGTGGGAAGGCATGAAAAGGGAGATTGCTCGTTTTGTAGCAAAGTGCTTGGTGTGTCAGCAAGTTAAGGCGAACATCAAAGGGTTGGTAGTTTATTGCTACCACTTCCGATTCCTCAATGGAAGTGGGAACATATAACCATGGATTTCGTGATGGCTTTACCGCGGAGTCCAAAGGGCAACAATGCAGTTTGGGTGATTGTCGATCGATTGACCAAGGAAGCTCATTTCATACCATTTCGAGTTGGTCAGTCAACGGAAACGTTAGCAGAACGGTACATGCAGGAGATTGTGAGATTGCATGGAGTACCTGTGAGCATCGTATCTGATCGTGACACCCGATTCTTATCGCACTTCTGGAGGAGTTTACAGGAAAGTTTGGGGACACAATTGAAGTTTAGCACAACTTATCATCCTCGGACAGATGGCCAGTCGGAGAGAACGACCAAACTCTTGAAGACATGTTGAGAGCTTGCATGTTAGACTTCAAGGTTTCATGGGAGGATCATCTACACTTGGTGGAGTTCTCTTACAACAACAGCTTTTAGGCGACTATTCAGATGGCTCCATTCGAAGCATTGTATGGTCGCAAGTGTCGCTCACCCGTTTGTTGGGATGATATTGGAGAACGAAGATTATTGGGACCGGATTTGATCGTGCAGACAGTAGAGAAAGTTAACACTATCTGGAATCATATGAAGGCAGTACAAGATCGGCAGAAGAGTTGGGCCGATACATCGAGAAGACCTCTAGAGTTCACGGTTGGTGATTTTGTGTTCTTGAAGATATCACCTACTAGAGGAGTTATTCGTTTTGGGAATCGAGGCAAGCTTAGTCCTCGATTCATGGGGCCTTTCGAGATTTTGGATCGTGTTGGAGAAGTGGCTTATCGATTGGCTTTACCACAATCTTTGACGAATGTTCATGACATGTTTCATGTATCTCAACTCCGTAACTATGTTCGAGATAAAACACACATGCTGGATCATTCGGAGCTGACTGTAAGAGAGGATTTGACATTTGAGGAACGACCGATATCAATCGTTGATCGAAGAGAAAAGGTCCTTAAGAACAAGGTTATCCCTTTCGTACTTGTTTCTTAGGGGAATCGCTTGCACGGAGAATCGACTTGGGAACGTGAATACGAGATTCGACAGAAGTTTCCACACCTATTCTTGTAGATTCTTATTTGTTTATCTTTTCTTGTTCCTGGAATTTCGAGAACGAAATTCTTTTTGTAGTTGGGTATAATGTAACACCCTAGTTTATTTATACCAGTTCTAGTCAAGTATTTCTTTATTTATGGTATTTTCCTGATTTATTGTGTTTTGGGTGCGAATAGTGTATTTGACATTTGTATTTGCATCCGACCCGACCCGCATGCTTGAAACCAATCTTGATTCATGTTTATGATTTATCCTGACCGGTTACATTAATTCGTGCACTTTCATTTTAATTTATACATCTTGAATACTGGTATTTTATTTGGCATTTGCATTTTTACAATATAACATTTTAAGTCACATAAAATATTTTAAAAATACATTGCATGGCCTGCGTGATACCCCTAACTTTGTGGTAGCATCCGTGCATCATGTTCTCGTCCCGTTCAGTAAAACGGACTTGTTTGGATGGCTACGCGCACGTACGTGCATCTGTTCTTGGGGGTATGCATTTTCGTTATCCGGACATTCATTTTTTATTTTGGTCGACATGTATATTTTTCGTATTTTAAAACTGAATTTTAGACCCGACCCGGGCATGTTTTGGACTATATTTGTATTTACCAGAATATCAAATATTATTTATATAATATTAATTTTATAAATTGATACCAATTAAAATTTAGTTAACAAATAAAAGATTTTTTTAAATTTAAATCTAAACTAGTTTACTAACAAACTAACAACCCCTTTCTCACTCTCTCTCCTCAGCATATATATATTTATATATATTTTATTTAATTAATTTTTTTCTTTTCTTATTTAATACACAGCCTCTTCTTTCTTCTTCTTTTTTCTTGATCTTGTTTCTTGATTCCGGTGATCGCCGCCGGAGCCGTGCTCGTCGCTGACGATCCGAGCGATCCAGTGAACGTACCTGACTTGCGTGATCACCCTCGTGCGTTGTTTGGAACCGTTCTGTATATCGTGCGCGCGTCGCGACATTTCGCCGATGAAGGACGTTCCGTACACATCCGTTCTTGTTCCGTCTAGGCAAGTTAATCTTGCTACATGCTATATAACTCATTATATACATATTTAAATAAATATCACACCTGTATTTTAAATAAAGCATCCCATATTTCATATTACAGCCTTTCGACGTTCCGTTTATATTTGTATAGTGCATTTCAGATTTAGGGCATGCAAACCAATCTTAATTACATGCTACATTACTTTAGACGCATCTATTTTAACAAATGGAATACCTGTATTTAAAATCATGCACTCCATGTTTAGTTTTATAACTTTTCGATGTTCCGTTTGCATTCATTCATATCATTTCAGATCTATGTCATGAAAACATATCTTGTTACATACTATACTATCATATACTGCATCAAATTGAATCGTTACAATTCATATTGCTTAGTTATATGTTCCGCACTTGTTAGTTTATCATTTTACGATTATGTGATACCCGTTTGCATCCATATCATTTAAAATATATATCGTCATAATATTTCTTATTATTATCTTTAATTAGTTCATAATCTGCATTTTATAATATTATACAAAATATAGTTTTGAAAATATTATAGTTTACATATGAAACGTCGTTGCAAAGCGGATACGACAAATCTGAAATTTACTGTACACCTTACCTTATAAAATTCATTATAAATCATAGAAAAATAATTAGTATACGTTCTTTAGTTCTTTACGAAGCTAACTCAGAGTACTATAACTCTATGAAATATTTACTTGCAAAATAAATTTTTTAAATATCGTAAAATGCAAATGAAATATCTCTAAACTGTTGTCCAGGGAAATTCCAGAAGCAAACTTTCAACTTCGAATGTTCATATCTATTTGTAGGAACAAGCTGAGATGCTTATACTTATAAAAATAAAAACCTTATTGAATTATCTTTGTTTTGGTATAAGACACGTCCCTTTTGGAGAACGTTTGTTATTTTTAAGCTATTTTACAAATCAGGGTGACGCTGAATTTCTGAACGGAACTTTCTTGTGCATGGTTAATCAATACCACTTTTATAGTTATTAATCTGTTTGAATATGTTATCCATGTTAATATTATTATATGAATATCTATTTAATAATTAATAGTGCTTGTTTTTAATATTCAGCAAATTTTACCGATTTACAGTTTTATAGTATCCGTCTGTATCCGTACGGTTTATTACATATCTAGTTGCACGCCGAGACCATATTATTTCATGTTACTGTTGTATTAGTGCACCATGCTTGATAATTGTGCATCTTACATAGTCATGATGTAACCCCTGACAAAATATTTGTGCATCCATGCTCTACCGTGCATCCGTACTTGCTACAGTTTTAGTATAAGCATCCGCTTGACACATGTGCACTATCTGTCTTGACCTGATATATTACAGCTTGACTTGATACTTGATACACCACTACTTGACATGAATTGATACATGTACACTACCTGACATGACATGATATATCACTACTTGACATGTTACCCGATCCTGTTTCTAATGCCGACAATCCTGACATGTTGTCCCGATGGACATATCCTGTTGTCTGACAAACCTGTTCCTGCTTGATCCTGTGTTGGGATTGGTCTTAGATTTATAAATACCTGACTTACACACATGACTTAGGGGCATGGGGAAATCAAGAATGTAGCTGAACGTAACTTAAAGGGTTATTATATCAATTTACCGTGGTCCCGTGGGGAATGAACGGGACATAGACTCACAGTCTTTTACATCATTTTACCGTGGTTCCGTGGGGAATGAACGGGGCATAGACCAATGGGTTACGATGAGGATTACATTAATTGATTTCGAATGATTTTAGAGTAGATAACTCTATATCACAGTTTAGACTACTCACTGTGTAAGTACACGGTAGCGCCCCGGCCGTCTAACAGACGCCAAATGCGGAACAAAAACTTTTTAGCTGGCGCTATCGCATACTATATCCCGGATCTGCCATTAAAGCTTAACTAACAAACTATAAAGTGGGTAGAAATGTTATACCGAACGATCCGAGTCCTTCAGTCTTCAACCATCATCCCACGCTTTGTTGCGGCTGCTCCGATCTCCTGAATCTCCAGTCTTCTCGTCAGGTGGCACCACGTCGATGGATCTTTAAACGGGCCCCCGCCTCTGAACCGAGGCAACTCGATCATCAACTTTGCCAAAAGAGATGACCAAGATTGATGTAGAGAATGAGTAGAACACTTTGTCTTTCTTCGTCCAAAGCTATGGACGAACGGTTAATGAAGTTGCCTTTTTAATCGGTTAAAGAGAAAATGAGTATATCAAATTTCCATGATCCAAAACTATCATCTTTTAAAACCAAGTGAGAGAGTGAGAAGAGGAGGGGAGGGGCCGGCCACATATAGAGGAGGGGGTGAGTGTAGGAGCAAGGGTTGGTGACCATAAAGGAAATGATCAAGAGAAAAAATCCAAGGCAAAACAAAACCGCATTAATGCAAATGGTGACTCAATTAACCTAGTCATCCATTCATTAATGCATACAATGAATCATAACCTAGTCGCCAAAACTAGAACCTTCCACACTCATGACTCACCTCATGACTCACCCAAGTGAAGAAAAGATAAATCCGTATTAAACCGAATATTTAATACGGGTGATAGAAAACTGGAAACTGGCAACTTCCAAAATTGATCCCGAAACGAATTTCAGGATAACCCCGTAACAGTATAAACATACCCGCATTTGTATTACGACCGAATACAAATGCAACTGAGACAAAGATATTATATCTACATAGTATAATACTCGGATCCGGCTTAAACCAAAGCCCACCAGTATTATCTGCCCGAAATATGACACATGCGTAAGCGCACGTGCATTTTCTGAACCCTGCCATAAAACCATACGGCCTCTACAACGTTTCGCCCGAACTTGGGAAATTGTCTGTGGGGGACTCTAATGACTCATCAACACACTGGCACTGGTTATAACCACTAGCACGTCAGAGGTACAAGCTGTACGTAACAGTTGCCTATGTATTGATTGGAAAGGAAGCTGACGAGCGAACTCATCCAGAAACCCTACTGAGCCTGACAGTGACAATATCCGTACAATCCGTTCCGTTCGTCTAAGAGTATCGCATATCGAGTTTAGGGGGGTGGATAAAGTCAGACCCCTAATAACGCGATAATTCATGTCGGTATGAAGCCCATCACCTCCTGAGAAACTACTGATCCAAATCAGTAATTCTCCACTACCCCGGCCAAGGATTTCTAGTGATGGCCACCCGTGTACTGTGCGACATCAACCCCCAATACCGGGAGAGACGAATCCCCGACGATCCGCTTACTGCCTCCATGTGACTCGGGACTGATCCCAACTAAAACCTGTTTGCACGTCTCCTTTGAGCGTGGTAGGGTAGTAATCAAAGCACAGTGGGAACTCATACGAGACAAATGACGATCTCAGGTCGACAAACTAACATGTACACATGTCACCCGGGAACTGCTATCTGACGATTTGTATAATACCAACTAGCATGTTCCCGGCGAGTCCTGTCCGGTGTACTCATAACCTAATTAGCACCTGTATACATCTTAGGTGATCCAACTGACACCAGTGGCTTGTGAGACCGGCCACCGCCCCTCGTCGGGGTCTCGACTGTATACACTAGTTTACTCTGGAGTATCGATGCCCTGTCTCGAAACTCCTACGACTAGGGACACTTTAAGGATGTGCTTATAGACCCCAGCTCCCACGTATATGATCGCCATCATACTGCTGGCAGTCAAGCAAGAATCCTATGGGCTCTATCAACATGCAATAGTGAACTAAATCATGTATATGATGATAAAGTCAAACCAGATAGCATACTATCATCTTGAGCAAGACTGTCATATCGGTATAGGTCCTCCCTCAATCATTGCAATCACGTACCGGCGATCCAATAATTGACTTTGAGGGCACTATTGTTAGTGTATATGCCCTAGAGGCCATTACTGTATCATACTAGCTTGTATATTACTTAATGGAAGCTTGGGATATTCACAGTTGTATATACAATCTTGCTCGAAATGGTAGTATGCTACTTGGTTTGTCTCTGCTTTAATATGTGCATGTGTTTCTTTTAGCATATTGCTGGTATACATATTAGTAGAGCCCTTAGGATCTTTGCTTGATTACCAGCGTTGTGATGGCGCTCGCACACGTGGGAGCTGGGTAATCTATAAGCACATCCTTATACAGGTCCCTGGTCGTTGGACTATCGAGACAGGGCATCGATACTCCGGAGTAGACTAGCGTATGCGCTTCTCATCCCAGTGTAGGAGACGGTCTGTCCCACAGCCGTTAGTACGTCGTACTTGGGATAGTGTGCGGGTGCTCGTTAGGTTACGAGTACACTGGACAGGACTCGTCGGGAACTGTTGGTTGGTAATATACCTATCGTCAGTTATCAGTTCCCAGGTGACATGAGTACAGCTTAGTCCGCTGACTTGACACTGTCACTTCGCCTCGAGTGTGTTCCCACTGCACTTTGATTACTACCCTACCACGGCTCAAAGGAGCTGTGCAAACAGGTAGTTTTTGGGTGCAGTCCCGAAGCACTTGGAGGCAGTGACGGTTAGACAGGATTCGTCTCTCCCGGTATTGGGGGTTGACATCGCGCTGTGTCTAGGAGAGCCATTACACGAGTAGTCCCTGGCCAGGGCAAGCGAGATATACTGGTAGGTTTCCAGTGTTATCTCAGGGTGTTCTGGGCTACACTCCGACACGACTTGTACCGCTATTAGGGGACTGACGTTCACCGCCCCCCTAGGCCCGCCATGCGATGTATCAGACGAACAGACCGGACTGTACGGAGACTGTCACATACAGGCTCAGTAGGAGTGCAGATGGGGTTCACCTCGTCAGTCTTCTTATCGACATCTACCTGGGGACCGTTACGTACAGCTAGTGCCGCTTGCGGTCTGTGGTTAAACCCACTGCCAGCGTAGTGTCGAGTCTTTAGAGTCCCACACAGAGAGCTATTCGCCTTTAGGCAAAACGAGTAGAGGTCGCATGGTTTTGCGACAGGGTTCGTTCGCATCCGCGCACTTGTGCACGTTTGCTGTCCGGACAGTTTATACTAGCGGGCTTTGGTTTAAGCCGGATCCTAGTATATGTTTTGAGATTGGTTTTTCTCATTGTGTTCGTGTTCCTCGGATCACGAATGCGGGTGCGTATGCACAGTTGCTTGAGATTGGGGGAGAGGACCTTGTTTAGGGTTAATGGCCTTTGTCATTTTATTAACCCTATTGATTTTGTGTGGATTATTGTTAATTGATAATTAGCTTAATTATTGTGCATGGTTGTTGTTGACAATTTGACTTCATTGACTTGTTGACCATGTTGACAACTTGACCATAATCATTTCATTTGGAAGATGCTCTTTGATCTTTGCAAAAATGAAATGATAATGGTCAATTCATGATTTATCATGACAATTTTCAAGCTAATTATCTAATTAGAATTATCCTCACATATTAGTGAGAATGGCTCACTATTTTTCTCATTCTATCATATCTTTTCTCTCTCTTGCTCATCCTCTCCCTCAAGCTCTCTCCCTCTCATGTGTTGAGAAACAAATAGCTTGAGAAAAACCCTCTCTTGATCTTCTCTACTCACTTCTAGGGTTCAAGTCTTAGCATTTCTTGCACTCTAGTTACTCCTAGCTTGGAGTTGAAGCTAAAGGTGGTGGCTTTCGGGTGGATCCTTCTTTGACGGGAGAAGACAAGCAAGGTGATCCTTTTCTACCATACCTAGGAGCAAGAAGAGAAGGACTAAAGACCAAAGGTATAACCTTTCTACAACTTTGTTAGTTGTTAGTTTACTTTAGCTAGTTTTAGTTTAGCAAAGATCCTCACAAGCATAGTCCATGTTGCCTAAGTCATTAAAAATCCGATTTTTATTATGTTTTCCGCCTCCCGTAAGCACCGGGATGGGCAACACGGACTTACAGTGGTATCAGAGCCTAACTAAACTCAAACTAGCTAGGTAGTAAAGTGTAGCGAAGTTTCGAAACCGAAAAATCCAAAAACCGAACTTTGAAAAACCCTAGTTTCTGTTGAAATTTTTTCTGCTCAAAATAGAAAACTTTATATTTGTAAATTCATCTCAGGGTTTTTTAAAAACACCCACGAAAAACGAGACAGAGAATCATCCAAAGCGCCGCGCTTCCGCCGCACGAGGTAGGCTCGTGCCGCGGAAGCGCCGCGGTTTGATGTCTTCACTGCATCGTTTTTCGTGCAGTGTTTTTCTGTATTGTTTTTGGGATTTTTAGGATATATATTATATGCCCAGATTTTCCAGAACTAAAATTTGCTTTTGCGGGCCTATAAATCCGTATTTTTCCGGAACTTCACTACGCTTTAACTACATCGGTTATATCTGTAATGCTTGCATGTATTGAACGTCGGCTAATCGCTATAAGACGATTAGTCGGGGTTATACATGATCTGTGATTGTTATTGGTTTGTGGATATGAATGGATTGGATTGTCGCGGGTGAATAGCCGGGTTGGATGTGAGATGAGCGTTGTTTTTCTTTCATTCATTTGTAACATGTAAATTGATGTAATAATATTCTTTGTATGGCCGCACAACCGGGTCGGGGTTGTAGCCGTCATTGTATAATTCTTTTTACTGTTTTTGCTCCTAGGATAGACCCATGGAAGGGGTGCACAAACTACCGGGTACTCGAAGTGCCGAGTGGCCTACTCACGGTGGTGAGGGAGGTTGCTTCGCTTCGGGTGCTTGGCGGGTAGTTTGCCGCACCCGTAGGGGTCTTGGGTGGGGTATTGGCTATTCACCGCGACCGTGTAATCCGCTTTGCGTTGCAGGCTCGAACGCATTGCGGATTCCTAGTATATCCAATGTATTCATCTGTGATCTGTAATGTCTATCATTGCTATATATTTATATATAATAACTATTTAGGCGTTGCTTATGTTTTACAGCCGCGCTAGCCCAGCCCCCGCTCTGTCGTTAGTTAAGTAACCTAACGGGTGATGACGGGGCCCCGTGGCGAATGCGAATGGCATAAGCGTACGTCATATTTTGGTTGTTTTCTGCAATGGTAGGATTAAATGATGGGACGCATTAAAAGAACTAATGCAAGAAATAAACCAAGTAAAAGTCGATTGGAACACTTTGAAAACCACTCGGTTCTTTTCAAAACTAAAACTTTTAAACGCGGAGCTTGAACCACTCCTTTTAAAAGCTATCTCGTTCCATCGATTATATCAAGTTCACTACGTTCACGGTTTCGCCAAAACCATCCGTAGCCCTCCATCATTTCGGTTAAATATTCGGTAGTATTCAAGCTATGTATTTTGACCTCACGCCAAGGCATAGTGATTGGTAGCTGCCGGATATTTATCCGTTGCATAGATAGAATGCGTTGATTTGAGACAGTCGTACTGCCGTTTTGGCCTACGTCAAGGGTAGGTACGGGTGGGTTCAAATTAACCAGGATAATGATGGGAAGAACTTGACATGTGACTTATGACATTTTGACCTCACGCCAAGGTCATAAGAGCATGGGGCAAAAATCCACATCGGGAGTTTCATAAGTACTGAAACTTGCTAGCGTTGCATACCATTTGGAGTGTGATAATTCTGGTAGGATTCCTTCGGTTTTATCACGCGATGATATTTGGATCCCGATCCTACTGTGAGTATATGCTACTCCTCGGGAAAACTCTCACTTAACGATCAATGCTATAAACCTAGTAGGTGCCTAGAAAGGTGTTAGCGGGGCTACGCCCACAGGGAAAAGAGGTTACTTAATTAAGGAACTTCGCGAAAGCGTTGGAAAACCTCCCTCGAAGTACCGACACTGGCCTGGCTGAACGGTTAAGCAAGTATTGTACGGTGAGAATGATCCCGGCTAATCCTTTTCTTTATGGTTTGAGAAGGGATTCGAGAGACAGTGGGAGCCATCCAGTTTAGACAAACTAAAAACCACTCTAAACTTGCAAGAGCATCATGCTAAAGTGTTTCTTTTCTCTCTCCTAATTGCAGCGACCATTCAAGATGACCGGACTTAAGTTACTATTAGATAAAAACATATTGACAGGGCCAAACTACAAAGATTGGCTCAGGAATGTCAAGATGGCTATCACTTATGACAAGCTGGGGTATATACTTACCACCAAAGCTCCCCCTGTCCCAGGTCCCACCTCCAGCGTCGCGGATGTAGAAATCCGTAAGACATGGGAGATAGATTGCGCGAGGGCCAAATGCCTCGTATTAGCCTCGATGGACAACGACCATCAGAGGAGGCACGAGAATATGGACCTAGAGTCCATATTTCTCCATACAAAAGAACTGTATGGAGAGCAGTCTCGTATCGCAAGATACGAAGTGTCGAAGAAGCTCTTTTCGGCAAGGTTGGCCGTCGGATCATCGGTAGCGGACCACGTGCTTAAGATGATCGGCTACATAGAGGAGCTCGCGGACCTTGGGACCACGTTGGAGAATGAACTCTATACTGATCTGATTCTCTAGTCCCTTCCTTCCACTTACGCCCAGTTCATTCTTAACTTCAACATGCAAGGAAAGGAGGTTGAACTTGCCGAACTTCTGAACATGTTGAGGACTGCTGAGGGCACCCTACAGAAGGGTAGGGAGACATCCACTTTGTTTGTAGGAGGATCTTCCTCTTCTAGGTCCAGGGCGAAAGCCAAGGGCAAGAAGAAGAAAGCCCCCGCCAAACCAAGAGGCGGTGTCGGTAAAGTGGATACGAAGGGAAAGGGTAAAGCAACAAAGGTAGCGGGGAAGCTGGTGGGGAAGGAAGAATGCTTCTATTGTCACAAAAGTGGCCACTGGAAACAAGATTGCAAGGCTTGGAAAGCCAGAACACAGGATTTGAAGCGAGTTGCAGCTTCAGCTTCAGGTGTGTATGTTATTGAAAACTGTCTATCAATAAACTCTACATCCTGGGTATTGGATACCGGATCAGGATCTCATATCTGTAATTCTTTGCAGGCGTTGAGAAAGCGTAGAGTTTTGAAGGCAGGTGACATGACCCTCAGAGTTGCGAACGGTGCTAGCATGGATGCAGAGGCCGTGGGGGACTATCACCTGGGATTATCAGATGGACACTTTTTGGTTTTGCGTAGTTGTTATTATGTACCAAATGCAACCTGTAATATCATTTCTGTATCTTTATTATCTAAAGAAGGTTATGAATTTGCATTTGTAAGTAATGTAGTGAACATTCACCTTAATCAAGTTTTGATTGGGTCAGGTACATTAAACAACGGTATTTACGTTTTAAACCAACCACAGGTTTTCAATATCCAGAATACACATAAAAGAAAGTCTCCAGATATTAATAAAACTTTCTTATGGCATTGTAGACTGGGTCACATCAACGAGAGAAGATTGACTAAGTTACATACTGAAGGATATTTAGATTCGTTCGAATATCAATCGTATGCAACTTGTCAATCCTGTCTCAAAGGAAAGATGACAAAGGCTCCGTTTTCTGGACACGGAGAAAGAGCGAGCGAGCTCTTGGGACTCGTACACAGCGACGTGTGCGGTCCAATGTCTACACATGCGCGAAGCGGTTTTTCTTACTTCATAACTTTTACGGATGATTTCTCAAGATTCGGACATGTCTTCTTAATAAAGCATAAATCCGAAGCTTTTGATAAGTTCCAGGAATATAAGAATGAAGTAGAAAAACAGACCGGCAAAAGTATCAAGATCCTAAGATCGGATCGAGGAGGAGAATACTTAAGTGCCGAATTCCTGAATTACTTAAAAGAGAATGGAATTCTCTCTCAGCTTACTCCTCCATACACCCCGCAACATAACGGTGTATCGGAGAGACGGAACCGAACCCTATTGGATATGGTACGGTCCATGATGAGTAATGCTGAGTTACCGCGATCTTTCTGGGGATATGCGCTAGAAACAGCTGCATATCTTTTGAACCGTGTTCCCACTAAGACTGTGCCTACCACACCATATGAGTTATGGAGTGGGAAGAAACCCTATCTTCAATACTTGAAGATTTGGGGATGTCCAGCTTATGTCAAAAAGCAGCATGTGGACAAGCTCGAGGCACGCTCAGTACTGTGCAAGTTTGTGGGATACCCAAAGAACTCCAGGGGGTATCTTTTCTATTACGCAGAGGAACAAAAAGTCCTTGTTTCTCGCAATGCCCACTTTCTAGAACATCAGTTCATAGAAAAAGAAATAAGTGGGAGCGCAATAGAACTGGAAGAAATTCCAGAACCACAAACTACTACTGAAAGTTTAGTGGAACCAGAAGGTTCAAAAGAACAGGACATTCCTATGCCACTCCGCAGGAGTAGTAGGCAGTCTCATCCGCCCGAGAGATACTACGGTTTTCTCATTGACGGGGATAGAGAAGACTGCATCCTGGATTGTGATGAGCCTACTAGCTTCCAGCAAGCCATTCAGAGCGTCGACTCGGTAAAATGGCTGGATGCAATGCGGACCGAGATGGAGTCCATGTACACCAACAAAGTATGGACGTTGGACATTGCTCCAGACGGGGTAAAACCCGTAGGATGCAAGTGGATCTTCAAAAGGAAGATTGGTGTAGATGGACAGGTTGAGACCTATAAAGCTAGACTGGTAGCAAAGGGTTTTCGTCAGCGACCTGGTTTGGACTATGACGAAACCTTTTCTCCAGTAGCTATGCTGAAATCCATTCGGATCCTTCTTGCCATCGCTGCTTTCCACGATTATGAGATTTGGCAGATGGACGTAAAGACAGCTTTTCTAAATGGTCATTTAGAGGAGTGTGTCTATATGGACCAGCCAGAGGGTTTCATTCAGGGTGGGAGCAGCGGAAAGGTGTGCAAGTTGCTCAAGTCCATTTATGGACTCAAGCAGGTATCGCGGAGTTGGAACATCTGTTTTGATGAGACGGTCAAAGAATTTGGCTTTATCAAAAATCCAGATGAACCATGCATCTATTGTAGATTTGTAGCGAGAACTGTAGTATTCCTCGTGTTATACGTGGATGACATTCTCTTAATAGGAAATGACATTCCTATGCTACAATCTGTCAAGGGGTTCTTGTCACACAGGTTCTCCATGAAAGACCTGGGTGATGCCTCCTACATTCTGGGTATCCGGATCTACCGTGACAGATCCAAGAGGATATTAGGACTCTCGCAGTCCAGGTACATCGACACCATACTGAAGAGATTCAGTATGGAAGATTCCAAGCGCGGTAATCTACCGGCTTGTCACGGGATCACCCTCTCCAAAGAGATGTCTCCCAAGACTGATTTGGAGAGGGATCGCATGTCTATTATACCCTACGCTTCTGCGGTAGGCTCTATAATGTATGCGATGTTATGTACCAGACCAGATGTGGCTTATGCACTGAGTGTGGTAAGCAGGTATCAGTCAAACCCAGGGGAGAAACATTGGATAGCAGTAAAGAACATTCTCAAGTACCTGAGAAGGACTAAGGAGATGTTCTTGGTGTATGGCGGAAAAGACCTGCAGGTTGAGGCCTTTGCTGACTCCAGCTTCCAGAGTGACAAGGATGATTCCAAGTCCATGTCGGGTTTTGTCTTTACCCTCAATGGAGGGGCGGTGTGTTGGAAGAGCTCCAAACAGGAAACCGTTGCTGACTCGACTATGGAAGCGGAATACATCGCTGCATCTGATGCCGCAAAAGAAGCTGTCTGGATGAGGAAGTTCTTGAAGGAACTTCAGGTGGTTCCGTCCATTGTTGACCCAATACCTCTGTATTGCGACAACAACGGGGCTATAGCTTTAGCGAAGGAACCCAGGTCCCATCAGAAATCCAGACACATCTTAAGGCGGTATCACCTGATCAGGGAGATCGTGGATCGCCAGGAGATCGAGGTCCGGAGAGTTGCATCAGAGGATAACACAGCAGATCCATTCACCAAGGCCTTGCCCCAGACTCAGTTCGAGCGGCTGATCGAGATGATAGGTCTTCGATACGCCAGTACATGGCCTTAGTGCAAGTGGGAGATTGTTAGTGTATATGCCCTAGAGGCCATTACTGTATCATACTAGCTTGTATATTACTTAATGGAAGCTTGGGATATTCACAGTTGTATATACAATCTTGCTCGAAATGGTAGTATGCTACTTGGTTTGTCTCTGCTTTAATATGTGCATGTGTTTCTTTTAGCATATTGCTGGTATACATATTAGTAGAGCCCTTAGGATCTTTGCTTGATTACCAGCGTTGTGATGGCGCTCGCACACGTGGGAGCTGGGTAATCTATAAGCACATCCTTATACAGGTCCCTGGTCGTTGGACTATCGAGACAGGGCATCGATACTCCGGAGTAGACTAGCGTATGCGCTTCTCATCCCAGTGTGGGAGACGGTCTGTCCCACAGCCGTTAGTACGTCGTACTTGGGATAGTGTGCGGGTGCTCGTTAGGTTACGAGTACACTGGACAGGACTCGTCGGGAACTGTTGGTTGGTAATATACCTATCGTCAGTTATCAGTTCCCAGGTGACATGAGTACAGCTTAGTCCGCTGACTTGACACTGTCACTTCGCCTCGAGTGTGTTCCCACTGCACTTTGATTACTACCCTACCACGGCTCAAAGGAGCTGTGCAAACAGGTAGTTTTTGGGTGCAGTCCCGAAGCACTTGGAGGCAGTGACGGTTAGACAGGATTCGTCTCTCCCGGTATTGGGGGTTGACATCGCGCTGTGTCTAGGAGAGCCATTACACGAGTAGTCCCTGGCCAGGGCAAGCGAGATATACTGGTAGGTTTCCAGTGTTATCTCAGGGTGTTCTGGGCTACACTCCGACACGACTTGTACCGCTATTAGGGGACTGACGTTCACCGCCCCCCTAGGCCCGCCATGCGATGTATCAGACGAACAGACCGGACTGTACGGAGACTGTCACATACAGGCTCAGTAGGAGTGCAGATGGGGTTCACCTCGTCAGTCTTCTTATCGACATCTACCTGGGGACCGTTACGTACAGCTAGTGCCGCTTGCGGTCTGTGGTTAAACCCACTGCCAGCGTAGTGTCGAGTCTTTAGAGTCCCACACAGAGAGCTATTCGCCTTTAGGCAAAACGAGTAGAGGTCGCATGGTTTTGCGACAGGGTTCGTTCGCATCCGCGCACTTGTGCACGTTTGCTGTCCGGACAGTTTATACTAGCGGGCTTTGGTTTAAGCCGGATCCTAGTATATGTTTTGAGATTGGTTTTTCTCATTGTGTTCGTGTTCCTCGGATCACGAATGCGGGTGCGTATGCACAGTTGCTTGAGATTGGGGGAGAGGACCTTGTTTAGGGTTAATGGCCTTTGTCATTTTATTAACCCTATTGATTTTGTGTGGATTATTGTTAATTGATAATTAGCTTAATTATTGTGCATGGTTGTTGTTGACAATTTGACTTCATTGACTTGTTGACCATGTTGACAACTTGACCATAATCATTTCATTTGGAAGATGCTCTTTGATCTTTGCAAAAATGAAATGATAATGGTCAATTCATGATTTATCATGACAATTTTCAAGCTAATTATCTAATTAGAATTATCCTCACATATTAGTGAGAATGGCTCACTATTTTTCTCATTCTATCATATCTTTTCTCTCTCTTGCTCATCCTCTCCCTCAAGCTCTCTCCCTCTCATGTGTTGAGAAACAAATAGCTTGAGAAAAACCCTCTCTTGATCTTCTCTACTCACTTCTAGGGTTCAAGTCTTAGCATTTCTTGCACTCTAGTTACTCCTAGCTTGGAGTTGAAGCTAAAGGTGGTGGCTTTCGGGTGGATCCTTCTTTGACGGGAGAAGACAAGCAAGGTGATCCTTTTCTACCATACCTAGGAGCAAGAAGAGAAGGACTAAAGACCAAAGGTATAACCTTTCTACAACTTTGTTAGTTGTTAGTTTACTTTAGCTAGTTTTAGTTTAGCAAAGATCCTCACAAGCATAGTCCATGTTGCCTAAGTCATTAAAAATCCGATTTTTATTATGTTTTCCGCCTCCCGTAAGCACCGGGATGGGCAACACGGACTTACAACTATATCCAACAATCTCCCACTTGCACTTAAGGCTAATTATTGCGATGTCGCATACTCACAGCCCGTGTGATACCGAACATCCAACTCCTCTACTAATCTGTTTCACAAAGCTCGTTTGTAAAACTGTTGTGTTCGAGAAATAGCCTCAGTGAGTGGATCCGCCCTGATGTTTCTTTCTATGTCTCTCTTAATCTCAAGTTTGGGGAGAAAGCTATCTCCCGAATTGAGTAATACATGTCTTAGAATATGTATGGATAT
The DNA here is from genome assembly GCA_030015575.1 of Agapanthus africanus. Lineage (NCBI taxonomy): Eukaryota > Viridiplantae > Streptophyta > Magnoliopsida > Asparagales > Amaryllidaceae > Agapanthus > Agapanthus africanus. Next base: position 196,303,047 of record JASDDO010000029.1, on the reverse strand, counting down.
TTGATAGGACCTAGTTCATAAAAGAACTCCAAATCCAAACTTCTTAGACTGTATCGATAACTGAACCTAATCAGTATCCATCACCATACCTCCCACAGTATCCTCTTGGACCAACTGTCCATAATACTATCCCTCGTCAGAGGGAAAACTATAACTCTGACAATCACTCTGTCATTCATGTCACCTTTGAAGCCTAGAATGATAACCGTATCCCGAAGGAGGCTGCCGTCATCAAATCCATAGAACATTCACTTATGTTCTAAAACTGCTTCCTTATGTTTCTCCAGGATTGGATTAATATTAACTTATCGCATGTAGTGCAAAAACAGCATCTCGTGTGGTACTTGTCTTTTCACGATTGACTCAATTGCCTAAGCAAGTGATCTGCCAATCATGCACATCCCTCTCCCCTTTAGTCTGTAAGAAACCTTTAGAGAGGGTCACTCCATCACCTGCAGGTACACTACCATGCCGGGAGTCATCTATTCTAAAATACTATTAGAATACTGTCAAAGTACCCACATTGGGAAACTACCCAAATCTAGATCTAAAACCATAGATCTAGTAGCCAGAATGTCTGATATTATATCTATATCCTGTATGAAGAAACAACTGTGTGACTACCACAGTATAACCGATTGTAGTATAAGAATTTTACTTCCTACTCTGTGTATGTCATCCAATTACCAGGACATCACTCCCTACTACCATCTTAACAGATCCATCCCCTATTCTGATGAAGTCAAAGCCATGACTGTCACATCAAAATTAGATGATCTATCTCCGCTATATCTGCTCAAGTCTATAAATAGACATAAGCTCCTTGCCCACTTTGCTTCCGCTGCTCCCACTGACTACGACAACCCTCTGGCAGAATAATATATACATCCACTTCTAAAGCTAGTCTACAATGACGCTATACTTAACCTCCAGCCGGGTCTCATAGCCTGGAACAAACAGTAGTGTCAAGTCTGGGTAAACAAGAACCTCCCTGTTACCGTCCTTGAGGCTACCGGAGTACCACTAGGGTGTCTGAGGTTACCTACCATATCTGCGGAGTAGCTAATGGAATGTCAAACCTGATTGAATATATAGGTCCTATTAAATTTTTCGTAATCGTTTGCGGTTCTGGAATCACTTCCAGTTCTACCATACTCCCACTACTGATTTCTAAAAAAATCCATTTTACTAAAACTGTGGCGAGTCAAGAACAATATCACTATTGATCTTCCAGATGGTAGAAAATCAACCCTCGTCAAACCCAGGGTCAACCCACAAACTGTCATTACAGAAACGTGCCTTGAGTTATCCAGAGTCTGGTTTTAAGCATAAGCTGGACAACTCACCGTAGCTTAACATCGTTAAGATATGAACCATTCTATATCCAATATAGAAACTTTGGCACTTATTTAATTGGAACCAGATTCAAATCATGCAGCTGTCTCCAGTGCATATCAACTTAATGGAGAGAGACTAATCAATATTGCTCAACTTAGGAATCCATCCAATTATGAGTAACCTGAAAGAGAAACAAGTTTCTCAAAAACATTACTATCATCGGAATACCAATCACAAGAATCTACATCTTCGACCTCTTTGAAGAATCCCGATACTTGCGACATCTGGTTCTCTACTTTATTCATCTACCCACAACTTCTCAAAACGTAGACATTGTATTTCAAAACACCTGTCTAAAAACTAGAGAAGTTACAAGTAAACAGAACAGAGTACGAGGACCTACCCCTTTGTCCAGATGGACACTGGACAACATACAATACTCTGTATAAGTTCGTTGAGTTGAATAACTCAAAACCTGTGCGTCGTAGGTTGAAAACTGTACCCAAGTGATTTCCTCAAATATCACCAATTCTAACGAATTCCGATATAATGAGGATGATCACCTAATTCCCAATAACCTACTCTCACTCATCATCTATAAAACCATACAGTTGTGAGAATCATACCTTGTAAATACATACCCTGGAGTAAGTATCTAATCGGGAAATCAGTTTTCCTTTAACAATGCACTGAAACATGAAAATGTTTCGTAGGGGTATCCTGGTATTCTTAGTAATGCCTCTTCCATAATCCAATTCATGACTTTAACTGTATATTTCTTTGCCATCTCTCCAAATCCCTTTATTTGTCTTTATTCATTACCTTCTGTACACCATCGTTAGGCTAAATGGTTTTCTTCCTTCCCTACAGTTCGGCACCAGCCTATAGTTTGGAAGAAGACTATCCAGTAAGCATAATAGGTGTACTCTCCTAAACCAAGGAGTACTCACAACTTGAGAGAAGGTGATGGTAAAAGACAACTGAATAATACTTTATTCTATTTCTCCTGAACTGGGGAAAAAAGCAAAGGTGAAATAGGAGTGGCGATGAAGTACGTGTTTTGGTCGTGAATGATAACAGTCGCAATTTACTTTGCCCTCTTTCTAATCCCTTTATTTTGTCCTTTGTTATTATCTTCTGTACACCCTACTTAGGCTAATTGGTTTTCTTCATTCCCTACCTTTCGGCACCTGCCTATGGTTTGGAATAAGACAATCCAATAAGCGTAATAGGTGTACTCTCCTAAACTAAGGAGCCCTCGCAACCTGAGAGAAGGTGATAATAAAAGACAACTGAATAAACTAATTCTATTTCTCCTGAACCTGGATCCATCCTCGATGAAGTCCTTTCGAGTTCGTATATAACCATACGATGGATCTATCCAATGGAAGTGGATGTCCGTAGGAATACGGGGTGTTCTGAGAAATGCAAAGGGTAAAAGAAGGAGCGGCAATCACTTATGCAACTTAGACAATCCAAAAGCCAGTATTTTAAGAAGGTTCGGTCAACTTGGTCACTGAGTCATAGTCTAGGGTCGGTCAATGGTCGCTGCCAAAGAGAGAGAGAGAGAAAAGAAACACTCTGCGTGCACTCTAACCTAGATCAGAATGGTTATCAATTTATCTAATTAGGAAGCCTTCCACTGTGCCGTCAAATTCTCCTCCAAACCTGAAAGAAGAATCAATCGGGATCACCCGAAGAGTAAACCAACTCATTAGTGGGAATCGGGATCCAACTCTCATCGCATGATAACGTGACAGAATCCACTCATGTTATCACACTCCAGAAGTTATGCGCATGCCTGGCAAGTTTCCTGTATATTTGAAACTCCCGATGTGATTTTTGCCCCATGCTCTTATGACCTTGGCGTTAGGTCAAAATGTCATAAGTCACATGTCAAGTTCTACCCATCATTATCCAGGTCAATTTGAACCCATCCACACATGCCCTTGGCATTAGGTCAAAATGGCAGATCGACTGTCCCAAACCAACTCATCTATCTATGCAACAAATGAATACCCAACAGCTACCAAACACTATGCCTTGGCGTTAGGTCAAAATACATAGCTTGAATACTACTGAATACCCAAAAGAAATGACGGAGGGCTACGGCTGGCTTTTGGTGAAAAACCTTTAACGTAATGAACTTGCTCACGTTGAAGGAACCAGATAGCTTTTTATAAAAATATAGTGACGAAAACCTTTGCTAAAGAGGCCACTCCCGATGAAGGGATCTCGGCTCTTTCCTCGTGGAATGAGGTGCAGGATATTCCAACTGAATACCGCGATGCAAAGCAACTTATAATCGACTATAGTAAAGTTATTACCCTGACGCAAAGTTCTGCCCAAGGGGTCACTCCCGGTAAAGGGATATCGGCCTTTGCCTCGTCGAATGAGGTGCAGGATATTCCAACCGAATACCGCTATGCAGAACAAAAGGAAACGTCTTTGTAATAACACTTTTTAATGATGTTCCAACAACTGCCAATAGGTTTGTTTTCCTTTGCATTGATCAGAATCAACGCAGTCCCATCAAATAATCACACCAGAAAAGAACGAAAATATAATGTACGTATATACCATCCGCATTCGCCTCTGGGTCCCGTCATCACCCGTTAGGTTACTTAACTAACGACAGAGCGGGGACTGGACTAGCGCGGGTGTAAAACATATACAACATCTAATAGTATATATACCAATATACAATAATCGCTCCAGGTGTGATAATATGCAACATTACAGAAAAGTAATAAGCATCACAGAATAATACAGATAATCTGGGATCCCCGGGTTTCACAGAGCCGCTACTGAAACCCGACGTTCCCCTGGTCGTGTGGATTGCCTGTGCAATGAAACCTAGACCCCTACGGGTGCGGCAAGTTACTCGCCAAAAACCTGAAGCGAGGCAGCCCCCTACAGCATAGTGAATGGACCACCCAACACTTCATGGAATCCGGTAACTTGAGCACCCCTCCTTAGGTCAACTTATACCCCCTACGAGTGCGGCGAATAGTCTGCCAATTCCAGAGTGAAGCCCCTCTGCCTCTCAAAGCCATGAGATGTGGACCCGTTGCCCTCCAGAACCCGGCTATACATGCACTCCACCGCGGGGTAAACCTAGTACAGAAAAGAAAATATATAAAACGGGTACATCGACCTCAGCCCGGTCGTGCCCCAAAAGAATATTATACAAACAGGCAGTGATGGCAGTCCACATGTTGGACCCCCGCCCCGCAATATCAAATATACAAATAAATCCAAATAGCACTACCATTGCACACTGCTATCCACCACAACAAATCCGCAACATCACAGCACAACACAGAACATCAACGCGAAAGTCACGTTCGCAAATCCGTCTAAAAGGACTATAGCAATTAGACGCAATTTACCGCTCAAATGACATTCTCGGTCGAAGATATAATATAAGTACTGCATACTAACAAGTTTAAAATTTCGATCGACAAAACTTCCCGAAGTGGGCCCCACGTACTTCTGGTGTACAGTAATAAAATCTGGGCCCAAAGGAAATATTCCAGAAACCACAATTTACAATGAAGAACATACTGTAGAAAATTGGAGCATTGATCCCACAATATGGCGGCGGATCCGCGGCCAAACCCTGGTTTTGGCCGAGGATCCACGGCCGTACAGTAAGATCACTCGACCAATTTTTACCAGTTTTCTTAGAAAAGCCTGCACAATTTTCTGTGATGCTCAAAATAATTTTTAGACCAGATTTAAAATCGACAGAAATTTTGTATAGAAAAATTGTAGTTTTCGAAAATTCGTTCGATCGATGTTTTAAACGTGTTAGCACAAGTTAGTAAAGCTTAATGGTGAGGCTTTGATACCACTGTAAGTACACGGTAGCGCCCCGGCCGTCTAACAGACGCCAAATGCGGAACAAAAACTTTTTAGCTGGCGCTATCGCATACTATATCCCGGATCTGCCATTAAAGCTAAACTAACAAACTACAAAGTGGGTAGAAATGTTATAGCAAACGATCCGAGTCCTTCGGTCTTGAACCATCATCCTATGCTTTGTTGCGGCTGCTCCGATCTCCTAAATCTCCAGTCTTCTCGTCCAGGTGGCACCACGTCGACGGATCTTTAAACAGGCTCCCGCCTCTGTACCGAGGCAAATCGGTCATCAAGTTTGCCAAAAGAGATGACCAAGATTGATGTAGAGAATGAGTAGAACATTTTGTCTCGCTTCGTCCAAAGCTATGGACGAACGGTTAATGAAGTTGCCTTTTTAATCGGGTTAAGAGAAAATGAGTATATCAAATTTCCATGAACCAAAACTATCATCTTTTAAAACCAAGTGAGAGAGTGAGAAGAGGAGGGGAGGGGCCGGCCACATATAAAGGAGGGGGTGAGTGTAGGAGCAAGAGTTGGTGACCATAAAGGAAAAGATCAAGAGAAAAAATCCAAGGCAAAACAAAACCACATTAATGCAAATGGTGACTCAATTAACCTAGTCATCCATTCATTAATGCATACAATGAATCAAAACCTAGTCACCAAAACTAGAACCTTCCACACTCATGACTCACCCAAGTGAAGAAAAGATAAAACCGTATTAAACCGAATGTTTAATACGGGTGATAGAAAAATGGAAACTGGCAACTTCCAAAAGTGATCCCGAAACGAATTTCAGGATAACCCGTAACAGTATAAACATACCCGCATTTATATTACGACCGAATACAAATGCAACTGAGACAAAGCTATTATATCTACACAGTATAATACTCGGATCCGGCTTAAACCAAAGCCCACCGGTATTATCTGCCCGAAATATGATACGTGCGTAAAAGCAATTGGATTTTCCGAACCCTGCTATAAAACCATACGACCTCTACAACGTTTTGCCCGAACGTGGGAAACTGTCTGTGGGGGACTCTAATGACTCATCAACACACTGGCACTGGTTATAACCACTAGCACGTCAGAGGTACAAGCTGTACGTAATGATTGTCTATGTATTGATTGGAAGGGAAGCTGACGAGCGAACTCATCCAGAAACCCTACTGAGCCTGACAGTGACAATATCCATACAGTCCGGTCCGTTCGTCTAAGAGTATCGCATATCGAGTCTAGGGGGGTAGATAAAGTCAGACCCCTAATAACGTGATAATTCAAGTCGGTATGAAGCCCATCACCTCCTGAGAAACTACTGATCCAAATCAGTAATTCTCCACTACCTGGGCCGAGGATTTCTAGTGATGGCCACCCGTGCACTGTGCGACATCAACCCCCAATACCGGGAGAGACGAATCCCCGACGATCCGCTCACTGCCTCCATGTGGCTCGGGACTGTACCCAACTAAAACCTGTTTGCACGTCTCCTTTGAGCGTGGTAGGGTAGTAATCAAAGCATAGTGGGAACTCATACGAGACAAATGACGATCTCAGGTCGACAAACTAACCTGTACACATGTCACCTGGGAACTGTTATTTGACGATATGTATAATACCAACTAGCATGTTCCCGGCGAGTCCTGTCCGGTGTACTCATAACTTAATGAGCACCTGTATATATCTTAGGTGATCCAACTGACACCGATGGCTTGTGAGACCGGCCACCGCCCCTCGTCGGGGTCTCGACTGTATACACTAGTTTACTCTGGAGTATCGATGCCCTGTCTCGAAACTCCTACGACTAGGGACACTTTAAGGATGTGCTTATAGACCCCAGCTCCCACGTATATGATCGCCATCATACTGCTGGCAGTCAAGCAAGAATCCTATGGGCTTTATCAACATGCAATAGTGAACTAAAGCATGTATATGATGATAAAGACAAACCAGATAGCATACTATCATCTCGAGCAAGACTGTCATATCGGTATAGGTCATCCCTCAATCATTGCAATCACGTACCTGCGATCCAATAATTGACTTTGAGGGCACTATATCCAACACACTGCACTTCACTTGTTTATATCCTGTTCACCGATCTATATTCATGTTACGGTTTACTTGCTGCTGATGACTTGTTACTGTTCATACTTCATGCCCGCATATTTCATCACATCCTGCTTGCTTAGAATTATTGATATTTTGACGCACTGACGTCTGGGTTTTGCATGGCCCAGATCCCTTACCTTTATCGCAGGCTGTCTAGGAGTATTTTGATCAACAGGTCGAGCAGTGCGGACCTGTTATTAGTTTAGTTTAGTTTCCTTTCAGTATTTTCATTCCTGATGTGAGCCCGCATTATGTGACGTACATTCCAGTTTATTATTGTATTGGATCTTTTTGCTTCCGCATTATTTTTATTCTTGACTCGTTAAATCATAAGCATATCATAGGCATGAAATTAAAATCATTATCTCGAATGACATCAATCGAAGTCAAGTGCAACCGTAGTGTACGAAAATCTCAATCATGCAAACAAATCATCCAAAATACCGAAATCCAAAAATGACGGAAACGTGATAATCGAATCACCAAATCATAAATCATAAATACAGTCGTCGATATGTCCTTCCCTCGCAGTCGATAAGTTATTGGTGCATCCAAAGCTAGCAGAGCAAGATATCTACTTGCCACCTGTTCATGGTCTGGCACCTGGTGCCTTTAGGCTTTTGTCTCTCACTGCGAATTGCTTGATATTGTAAGTGCACGGTGGCACCCCGGCCGTCAATCCGAGGCCAAAATGCGGAAACGATACTTTTCTTTAACTTGTAAAACCGGCACCACCGCGCACTATAAAACCCGGATCGGGCCATTAACCTACTCCTAGCTAACTAGAGAAGGGGTAGAGAGATATACCGAGCGATCCGTGTCCTTCATTCTTCTTTTCGTCGTCCCGATCTCCCCGCAGAATCTCCGGTCTTCATCTCCTCGTCGGAAAGGCACCACATCGCCGGGTTCTTTTACGGGCTCCCACCTCTAGACCGAGGCAACTCGGGTATGAAGTTGGTGAGTCGACGTGTCCAAGAAATGTTGTAGGCTAGTGTAGACTCTTTGTCTCAAGGGGTTGTAGAGAAGTTGCCTTTTTGGTGGAGGAAATGAACTATAATCTTTTTGGATTAACTTGGTAATTTTGCAAGCATCAAGAGAACGAAAATCACTCTCCAAAATTCTGGCAGCCCCTCCTAAAGAATGGCCGGCCATGAGCATATATGGAGAGAGGGGAAAAAACCATGAAGGAAGGTAAGTGTAGGAAAAAGGAAAGGGGTGATCATAAACCTAAAGCAATCCTCACACCATCATCATAACCCTTCATCATCATAACCCATCCAATCTCCATCAATTCAAATAGCAAGTGATCATGAACAAAAGAAAGTCAAAGGATGGTGGAACCATCATGATGCGACAATATACAAAGAACACCCTCCACAATGCTAATTTGCACAATTGCAAATAAGCCCTCGTCCACCAATTTTCAGCCAAAGAAAGAAACAAAGGAAAATGGCCGAAACGGAAAGCAAACTGGCAACCTCCAAAAACTGATCCCGTAATAAATTACAGGAAAACCCCACGACTGTATATACATAGCCGCATTTGTATTCCGACCGAATACAAATGCAATGAGACAAATCTACACAGTACAATACTAGGATCCGGCTTAAACCAAAGCCCGCTAGTATTATTCGTCCGATCATGATCCGTGCAATACCGCATGTATCTGATCGAACCCTGCCATATCTCCATACGGCCTCTACAGCGTTTCGCCCGAAACTTGAGAAAACGGTCTGTGGGGGACTCTAAAGACTCGTCAATACTTTGGCTGTGGATTTAACCACTAGCACGTTAGAGGTATTAGCCATATATAACGGGCTACCAGGTATTGACCAAAAGGGACGTCGATGAGCGAACTCATCCTGACACCCTACTGAGCCTGTCAGTGACAATATCCGTACAGTCCGGTCCGTTCGTCTATGAGCATCGCATGGCGGGCCTAGGGGGTTGGTAAAAGTCAGACCGCCAAAAGTGGTGCAAGTCGTGTCGGAGTGTAGCCCAGAACACCCTGAGATACTACTGGAATACCTACCAGTAAATCTCCTGCCTTGGCCAAGGAGTTCGTGTAATGGCTCTCCTAGACACAGCGCGACCTCACCCCCAATACCGGGAGAGAAGAACCCCTGCAGATCCGCTCACTGCCTCCATGTGGCTCAGGACTGTACCCAACCAAAACCTGTTTGCATGTCTCCTTTGAGCGTGGTAGGGTAGTGGGAACTCACACGAGACAAATGACGATCTCAGGTCGATGAACTAACCTATACACATGTCATCAGGGAACTGCTATCTGACGTCAGGTATAAGACCAACTAGCATGTTCCCGGCGAGTCTTGTCCGGTGTACTCATAACCCAATGAGCACCTGTATACATCTTAGGTGAACCAACTGACACCAATAGCTTGTGAGACCGGCCACCGCCCCTCGTCGGGGTCTCGACTGTATACATAGTCTACTCTGGAGTATCGATGCCCTGTCTCAAAACTCCCTCGACTAGGGACCATTTAAGGATGTGCTTATAGACCCCGGCTCCCATGTATATGATCACCCTCATACTGCTGGCCATCAAGCAAGAATCCTAAGGGCTCTATCAATGCGCAATAGTGACTTGTAAGGTCACCTAAAGCAGTACACGATGATAAAGATAAACCAGATAGCATACTATCATCTTGAGTAAGACTGTCCTACCGAGATAGGTCCTCCCTCAATCATTGCAATCACGTGCCTGTGATTCAATAATTGACTCTGAGGGCACTATCTCTAACAATCTCCCACTTGCACTTAAGGCTAATTATTGCGATGTTGCATACTCACAGCCAGTGTGATACCGAACACCCAACTTCTCTACTAATCAGTCTCACAAAACCTGTTTGCGAAACTAATGCGTTCGAGGAATAGCCTCAGTGAGTGGATCCGCTCAGATGTTTCTTTCTATGTCTCTCTTTATCTCAAGTTCGCGGAGAAACCCATCTCCCGAAATGAGCAATACCCGTCTTAGAATATGTCTGGATATCTGATGGGACCTAGCTCATAAATGAACTCCAAATCCAAATTTCTTAGACTGTATCGTCAACTGAACTCAATTAGTATCCTGCATCATGCCTCCCTCAGTATCCCCTTGGACCACCTGTCCAAAATACTGCCCCTTGTCAGAAGGAAAACTATAACTCTAACAACCTCTCTGTCATCCATGTCACCTTGGAAGCCTGGAATGATAACTGTCTCCTGAAAGAGGCTGTTGCTATTATATCCCTAGAACATCTACTTATGTTCTAAAACTGCTTCCGTTCATTTCTCCAGGATTGGATCAATATCAACATATTGCATCTATTGCAAAAAACAACATCTGGTGTGGTGCTTGACATCTCATGATTGACTCAATTGCCTAAGCAAGTGATCTGCTAATCATGCACATCCCTCTCGACTTTAGTCTGTAAGACACCTTTAGAGAGGGTGACTCCATCACCTGCAGGTACACTACCGTGCCTGGAGTCGTCCATTCTAAAACACCTTCAGAATGTTGTCTAAGTATCCAGATTGGGAAACTACCCAAATCTAGATCTAATACCATAGATCCAGTAACCGGAATGTCTGATATTATATCTATATCCTATATGGAGAAACCACTGTGTGACAACCAAAGTATAACCGACCGTAGTATAGGAATTTCACTTCCTACTCTGTGTATGTCATCCAAATACCAGGACATCACACCCTACTACCTTCTTAACAGATCCATCCCCTATTCTGATGAAGTCAAACCTATGACTGTCACATCAGAAATAGATGATCTATCTTCGCTATATCTGCTTTAGTCCATAAACAGACATAAGCTACTTGTCCACTATGCTTCCGCTGCTCCCACTGACTACGAAAACCCTCTGGCAGAGTCATATATTCATATGCTTCTAAAGCCAGTTCAGAACGACGCTATACTCATCCTCTTGCCAGGTATCGTAGTTTGGAACAACAGCAATGGCAAGTCTGGGTAAACAAGAACCTCCCTGCCACCGTCCTTGAGGCTACCGGAGTACCTCTCGGGTGCCTGAGGTTACCCACCGTATCTGCGGAGTGGCCAATGGAATGTCAAGCCAGATTGAATCTTTAGGTTCCTATCAAACTTTCAGTAATCGTTTGCGGTTCTGGAATCACTTCCAGTTCTACCATACTCCCACTACTGTTTTATGAAAAAATCCATTTTTCTTAAAACTTTGGTGAGTCATGAACAATATCACTATTGATCTTCCAGATGGTAGAAAGTCAACCCTCGTCATAGCCTGGGTTAACCCACAAACAGCCATTACAGAAACGTGCCTTGAGTTATCCAGAGTCTGGTTTTAATCATAAGCCGGACAACTCCCCGTACCTTAACAATGTTACGATATGAACTCTTCTATATCCAACACAGAAACAGCGACATAGATTTAATTGAACCAGATTCAAATCATGCAACTGTTTCCAGTGCATGTCAATTAAATGGAGAGAGGCCGATCGGCATTACTCAACTTAGGAGTGCTTCCAATTATGAGTAATCTGAAAGAGAAGCAAGTTCTCTTAATCATTACTATCAACTGAATACCCTACACAAGTATCTACATCTTCGATCACCTTGAAGAATCCCGATACTTGCAACACCTGGTTCTCTACTTTATTCATATACCTATAACTTCTTAAAACTCAGACCTTGTGTTTCTACGAAACACTTATCTAAGAACTAGAGAAGTCATAAGTAAACCGAATATAGTACGAGGACCAACCCCTCTGTCCTAATGGACACTGGACAACATACAATACTCTGTATAAGTCCCTTGAGTCTGATAACTCAATCCCTGTGTGTCGTAGGTTGAAAACTGTACTTATGGTTAAGAAGAATTACACCGCTGTTTAATGCTCATTACCTAACCATCCACTGATATAGGTAAATGTCATGGAAATAATTTCAAAAAGGTATATCTCACTCTATAAAAATAGACGTACAGATGTATAAATTTGAAATTGATGCATAACAGCGGATATTCAAAACCAAATATTTGCCATCCGGCAAACAACCCAGGCGATTTCCTTAAATATCACCAATTACAACGAATTCTGATATAATGAGGACAATCACCTAATTCTCAATAACTTACTTCTGCTCATCATCTGTAAAACCATACAGATGTGAGAATTATACCTGGTAAATATATACCCTGGAGCAAGATTTGATTGGGAAATCAGTTTTCTTTTAACAGTACACAGCGAAACTGAAACATTGAAATCTTTCGTAGGGGTATCCTGGTATTCCTAGTAATGCCTCTCCCATTATCTAGATTCACAACTGTAACCGTATATTTCTTTGCCATCTCTCCAAATCCCTTCATATGTCTTTAGTCATTACCTTCTGTACACCCCTTTAGGCCAAATGGTTTTCTTCCTTCCCTATCGCTCGGCACCAGCCTATGGTTTGGAAGAAGACTATCCAACAAGCATAATGGGTGTACTGTCCTAATCCTAGAAGCACTCGCAATGCGAGAGAAGGTGAAGATAAAAGACAACCGAATAAACCTTATTCCTATTTCTCCTGGACCAGAATCCATCCCCGAACTGGAACAAGTTCCTTTCGAGTTCGTATATAACCATACGATGGAGTATCCAATAAACTGTGGATCTTCGTAGTGATACGGAGTGTCCTGGAGAAATACAAAGGTGAAGTGGGAGTGGTAATGAAATACTTTGTTTGGTCATGAATAGCAGTCGCAATTTACTTTGCCCTCCTTCTAATCTCTTTATTTGTCTTAACTTAATACCTTCTGCACACCATAGTTATGCTAATTGGTTTTCTTCATTCCCCACCGTTTGGCACCAGCCTAAGCTTTGGAAGAAGACTATCCAATTTGCATAATAGGTGTACTATCTCCTAAACCAAGGAGTACTCGCAACCAGAGAGAAGCTAAAAGGAAAAGACAACTGAATAATCCTATTCGTTTTCTTCAGAACCAGAAACCATCCTCGAATAAATTCCTTCGAGTTCGTATATAACCATACGATGGTTTTATCCAATGGAAGTGGACGTTCTTAGTAATACGGGGTGTCCTGGTGAAAAGGGTAAAAGTAGGAATGGCAATGAGGTATGCAACTCTGACAATCCAAAAGCCAGTGTTTAAGAAGGTTCGGTCAACTTGGTCACTGAGTCATAGTCTAGGGTCGGGCCATGGTCGCTACCAAAGAGAGAGAGAAAAGAAACACTCAGCGTGCACTCTAACCTAGATCAGAATGGTTACCAATTTATCTAATCTGGAAACCTCCCACTGTAACGTCAAATTCTCCTCCAAACCTGAAAGAAGAATTAGTCGGGATCACCCGAGGAGTAAACCAACTCATCAGTGGGAATTGGGATCCAACTATCATCGCATGATAACGTGACGGAATCCGCTCACGTTATCACTCTAAAAGTTATGCGCATATCTGGCATGTTTCAGTTTCTTTAGAAACTCCCGATGTGATTTTTACTCCATGCTCTTATGACCTTGACTTTGGCCGACAAATCATAAGTCACATGTCAAGTTCTACCCGTCATTCTCCAGGTTGACTTGAACCCACCCGTACCTACCCTTGACTTTGGCCAACAAGGCAGTACGACTGTCCCAAACCAACGCATCTATCCATGCTATATATGAATACCCAATAGCTACCAAACACTGCGCCTTGACTTTGGCCAACAAACACAGCTTGAATACTATTGACTATCCATATGAAAGGACGAAAGGCTACGAATGGTTTTTGGCGAAAAACCTTTAACATAAAGAACTTGATATCGTTGAAGGAACCGGATAGCTTTATAAAAATATAGTGACGAAAACCTTTGCTAAAGAGGTCACTCCCGGTGAAGGGATCTCGGCACTTTCCCCGTAGAATGAGGTGCAGGATATTCCAATTGAATACCACGATGCAAAGCAAAAGTAAACGACTATAGTGAAGTTATTGCCCTGGCGCAAACTTTTGTCCAAGGGGTCACTCCTGGTGAAGGGATCTCGGACCTTGCCTCGTCGACTAAGGTGCAGGATATTCCAACTCAATACAATTGTGCAAAACAAAAGAGAACGTCCTTGCAATAACAGCTTTTTGAAAAATGTTCCAACAACATCAGAATAGGTTTGTTTAGCTTGCATTGATCCGAATCAACGCAGTCCCATCAATTGATCACACCAATAAAGAACGAAAATAATGATGTGCGTATATGCCGTCCGCATTCGCCACTGGGTCTCGTCATTACCCATTAGGATACTTAACTAATGACAGAGTGGGGAATGGACTAGCGCCGATGCAAAACATATACAACATCTACTAGTATATATATATATCAATATATAATATTCGCTCAAGGCGTGATAAAATGCAACATCAGAGAAATGTAATAAGCATCACAGAACAATACAGATATCTGGGATCCCCGGGTTTCATAGAGCCGCTACTGAAACCCGACGTTCCCCTGGTCGTGTGGATAGCCTGTGCAATGAAATCCTAGACCCCTACGGGCGCGGCAAGTTACCCTCTAAAACATGAAGCGAGGCAGCCCCCTTCAACAACGTGAATGGACCACCCAGCACTTCACGGAATCCGGTAACTTGGGCACCCCTCCTTGGGTCAACCTATACCCCCTACGAGTGCGGAGAATAGCCCGCCAATTCTAGAATAAAGCTCCCTCCGTCTCAAAGGCATGAGATGCGGGCCCGTTGCCCTCTAGAATCCGGCTATCCGTGCACCCCACCACGGGGTAATCCTAGTACAGAAAGTAAAATATACATACAACGGGTACATCGACCTCAGCCCGGTCGTGCCCCAAAAGAATAATATACAAACAGGCAGTGACGGCAGTCCACATGTCGGACGCTCGCACCGCAATATCAAATGTACATAAAAATACCAAACTGTACTACCATTGCATCCGGCTATCCACCACGACAATCCGCAACATCACAGCACAACACAGAACATCAACGTGAATGTCACGTTCGCAAATCCGTCTAAAAGGGCTATAGCAGTTAGACAGGATTTACCGATCAAATGACATTCACGGTCGCAGATATAATGTAAATACTGTGAACTAACATGTTTAAAATTTTCAATCGACCTAAATTTTTCCATGTGGGCCCCAAGCACTACTGTAGCTCTCAAAGAAAATCTGGGCCCAAAAAGAATATACCAAAAACCCTATTTCCATGTCAGAAGCACACTGTAAAAATTTGGTGCAGTTTGGACACAAAACGGCGGCGGATCCGCGGCCCAAACATGGTTTTGGCCGCTGATCCGCCGTGCTACAGTAATATCAGCCGACCAAATTTTCACTGAATTCTCAAAAAACCCTGCACGTAATTTTCCAATGTACCAAATAATTTTTTGACGACTGGAAAAATTCGACAGAAACTGATGCATGGAAAATGTGGTTTTTGGAAATTCGTTCGATCGAACTTGTAAACACGTTAGAGCAAGCTAGACTGGGTTAATGGCCTGGCTCTGATACCAATATAAGTGCACGGCGGCGCCCCGGCCGTCAATCCGAGGCCAAAATGCGGAAACGATACTTTTCTTTAACTTTTAAAACCGGCACCACCGCGCACTATAAAACCCGGATTGGGCTATTAACCTACTCCTAGCTAACTAGAGAAGGGGTAGAGAGATATACCGAGCGATCCATTTTCTTCGGTCTTCTCGTCGTCGTCCCGATCTCCCCGCCGAATCTCCGGTCTTCATCTCCTCGTCGGAAGGGCACCACATCGCCGGGTTCTTTTACGGGCTCCCACCTCTGGACTGAGGAAAATCGGGCACGAAGTTGGCAAGTCGACGTGTCCAAGAAATGCTGTAGGCTAATGTAGACTCTTTGTCTCAAGGGGTTGTGGAGAAGTTGCCTTTTTCGTGGAGGAGATGAACTATAAACTTTTTGGATGAACTCGGGAATTTTGCAAGCATCAAGAGAACAAAAATCACTCTCCAAAATTTTGGCAGCCCCTCCTAAAGAATGGCCGGCCATGAGCATATATGGAGAGAGGGGAAAATACAATGAAGGAACGTAAGTGTAGGAAAAAGGAAAGGGGTGATCATAAACCAAAAGCAATCCTCACTCCATCATCATAACCCTTCATCATCATAACCCATCCAATCTCCATCAAGTCAAATAGCAAGTGATCATGAACAAAAGAAAGTCAAGGGATGGTGGAACCATCATGATGCAACAATATACAAAGACCACCCTCCACAATGCTAATTTGCACAATCGCAAATAAGCCCTCCTCCATCAATTTTCAGCCAAAGAAAGAAACAAAGGAAAATGGCCGAAATGGAAAGCAAACTGGCAACCTCCAAAAAATGATCCCGTAATAAATTACAGGAAAACCCCGCGACTGTATATACATACCAGCATTTGTATTCCGACCGAATACAAATGCAATGAGACAAATCTACACAGTACAATACTAGGATCCGGCTTAAACTAAAGCCCGCTAGTATTATCCGTCCGATCATGATCCATGAAATACCGCACGTATCTGATCAAACCCTGCTATATCTCCATACGGCCTCTACAGCGTTTCGCCCGAAACTTGAGAAAACGGTCTGTGGGGGACTCTAAAGACTCGTCAATACTTTGGCTGTGTATTTAACCACTAGCACGTCAGAGGTATTAGCCATACATTACGGGCTACCAGGTATTGACCAAAAAGGACATCGATGAGCGGACTCATCCTGACACCCTACTGAGCCTGTCAGTGACAATATCCGTACAGTCCTGTCCGTTCGTCTACGACCATCGCATGGCGGGCCTAGGGGGTTGGTAAAAGTCAGACCGCCAAAAGCGGTACAAGTCGTGTCGGAGTGTAGCCCAGAACACCCTGAGATACTACTGGAATACCTACCAGTAAATCTCCTGCCTTGGCCAAGGACTTCGTGTAATGGCTCTCCTAGACACAGCGCGACCTCACCCCCAATACCGGGAGAGACGAATCCCTGCAGATCCGCTCACTGCCTCCATGTGGCTCGGGACTGTACCCAACTAAAACCTGTTTGCACGTCTCCTTTGAGCGTGGTAGGGTAGTAATTAATGTACAGTGGAAACTCACACGAGACAAATGACGATCTTAGGTCGATGAACTAACCTGTACACATGTCACCAGGGAACTGCTATCTGACGTCAGGTATAAGACCAACTAGCATGTTCCCGGCGAGTCCTGTCTGGTGTACTCATAACCCAATGAGCACCTGTATACATCTTAGGTGAACCAACTGACACCAATGGCTTGTGAGACCGGTCACCGCCCCTCGTCGACGTCTCGACTGTATACACTAGTCTACTCTGGAGTATCGATGCCCTGTCTCGAAACTCCCTCAACTAGGGACCATTTAAGGATGTGCTTATAGACCCCAGCTCCCACATATATGATCGCCCTTATACTGCTGGCCGTCAAGCAAGAATCCTAAGGGCTCTATCAACGCAATAGTGACTTGTAAGGTCACCTAAAGCAATGCACGATGATAAAGATAAACCAGATAGCATACTATCACCTTGAATAAGACTGTCCTACCGGGATAGGTCCTCCCTCAATCATTGCAATCACGTGCCTGTGATCCAATAATTGACTCTGAGGGCACTATCTCCAACAGATATATAGCTCCTCAGCTCAACGGCCTAATATAGAATGACGACGGAAACAGTCCCGCTCTGGCACATCCTCTACAGATCTCTGGCCAACTATCATGGTCACTCATAACATGTCTCGTCGACGATGCTGAACTCTGGCCTGCTGGGTGTGCACAATATGACCTCTCCTGGGTCCAAGTCTTCTCGTATAGTATTCTACAAAGGTTCCGACAAATTCCCTCTCAATCACGTTTCTGCCGAACTGCCCGGAGGTTATCACCCTTTTCTATATCTGTTTCTTGTTCTGGAACGGCTGCATACCCATCACGACTCCCTCTGGAAGATATATCCATATACAACGCCTCTGCAGGCGTATCACATCTCTGATGTCGGTGGAGTGGAACGTCATCTCATCAAGATCTTGTACGAACCTCTTACTCCACTTTTCTCTAATGTCGACTGCTTCAGACTCGTCCCTTCATGGCTGCATGGACTGCGCTCCAACGGCTATACTCGTATCTGGAGTCTCCCAAGCAATGTATCCCATCACATGATATCCGAATGACGTTGAACCTTTCGATCGATTCGTCAAAGTTCCATAATACCCCAAGAGCTCAACATCTTGAGTACAGTTTAATAGTATTCCAGTACATGCCGCAGTACCTGTGGACCAACCGTAGAAGGGTAAACCCAAGCCTCACTAATGACACCGCTGAACTGCCGCAAACCTTAAGGTTTCAAAACGTTCTCATGGTCATTATGTCGAGTTAGGGTTTCATTCTTCTAGAGGTTCCATAGCATTACTTGCACTTGTCTCTGAATACTTTAAACTTGGAAAATGGGTTTCTGACATTCGATCGTCTCTATCGACTCCCAACGTACCCGTGTGAAGTTGTCTCCAGCTGGAATCAATCGATCCGATGACCTCGCATCGGGGTAGGCAACGAATCACACGTCCTAGTCCTTCCTCCATGGATGACTAGCGATCTTCTATCATATCTCTAAGTACAACTCGTGCGGCAATAGCTCCAAACATCTGGGGCGATATCTCATCATTCGCAGCAACAACTGGCTCATTTGTTCGCACGCTGAACAGTGCCTCAATCATCAAATAATCGGTGCATCGACGGTCATCATATTCTGGCTAGCCTCTAGCAGTAGCCTTGTAGCGCCTTGAAAAGTCGTTTTGGTGTTTTCCTGAAAATCGGTGAAAATTCGGTATTTTTCCGAAAACCGTCTTTTTTGTTATTTTGCAGTTTAGGGCTAATTATACCTAAAATGGATAGGTAATTGTTTGTTTTTAGTAGCTAATGAGTTACTTATTAAATTTTGGGCATTTAAAAAATTTTCCCTATTTTTCAATTTTTTTTTATTATTTTAAGCCGGTAAGAAAATACATTAAATTAGCGATAAATACAAATTTTTCCGGGCTAATTTTAATATTTAAAATTATGTTAATTAAAATCTAGTTGTAACATAAATTTTTAGTATTTTATTTTGATTTTTAACTAATTTTTATTATAGAAAACGAAATTTATTGAATTTAAGCTTAAACTTGCAATTTTGGACTTGTAGGGGGTCTTTTTGCATAAATTTTTTTTTGTGCACTCCCTCTCACTTCTCCCTCACCCTAGGCCGGCCATTTCCAGCAGCACATGGGAAAAAAAATTCCATGCTTTTTGACTTGTGTTTTTGTGTGGAAAGGAGGGTTTTTTTTAAAGGTTTTTGAATTGTTAAATGGGGTATGGTGCTTTGACTTTGGGGGAGTTTGACTAGAGACTTTTTTCCACACCCACACCACTCCCCTCTCCCTCATTTCTGTCCAGAAAACCAGCAGCTCCCCCCCTTCATTTTCCTCTCTATTTTGTTCACAAATTCATCTCAAAAACTATCAAAAATCAACAAATCCTTTACAATTTCAAAGCAAAACCTTATTCCCTCTCTTCTCAAACCCAAATTGGCTCAAATCTTGGAGAAGGATGGCATCTTGGGAGGCTTTAGCAATATAGGGTTTGAACTTTTGAGGTATAACTTCTAATCAAATGGTTACATTGTAGTTAAAGTATTCTAATTAGAACTTTGAAAATTGTTTTAGTGTTAATTTTAGTGTTAATTGCATACTAGTTTTTTTAAAGTTTGTGGTTTGAAATTAATTTAGGGTTTAGATCACCATTAAGAGATTAATTAAGCTATTTTGTTATCTAGTTATTTTGTTAGCTTAATCTAAGTGGTTAAATTGCTAATTGGGCTAAAATCTAGTGTTAATTTAGTGTTAGATTCTAATCTAGTTTTTAAAGGTTTATGGTTAGAGTTAAACTAGGGTTTTTAGGAACCATTATTTAGTTAATTAAAGCTAATTAGATATCTAGTTAATTACTAAACCAATCTTTAAGGTTAGTTTGCTTAAGTGGCTTCATATTATGCTAATCTATGTTAAGCTTGTGTGAAATTTTCATTAAGATTGCTAATTACCAAATTCAAGAAGAGGTTTGTGTATGGAATGTGGGTTTTGTAGCATGGTAAATAAGTTAAAATTTGTGTTTTTGGTGGCTAACTAGTTGTGTGGATTGGATGGTTGTGTTGGACCGTGATAACTTTGTCGCTATTGTCGATGTTTGCACCTAATTACTATTCTAGCTTACTAGTTTTTACTAAAATGTTGTGATGAATTAATTGCGATGTCTTGATGACATTTTTAGCGTATCCTATGACATTTAGGATGCGTGTGTACGGATTTTTGAGTGGTCGGGTTTTAGTTTTGCCGGGCGACCAAATCGGCGATTTTTGGCAGTTTTTGCGATTTTCGCGTATGTTCCGCGCACCTTGTGCACGTTGTACCTAGCTAGTGAACATTAGTATTTTCGTTTGGGTTTTGCGTCAGTCTTGATAGGTAACCTTATGTTTGGTATTGATGTAAATTCCAGGTTCGGTCGCGGAGACGTCAGACGCGGCACGAAAGGGGAAAGCGGTGATTGGACACAGCTAGCTAGGGATTCCGGTGAGTAGATGTAACATCTACGGGGGACTATCGTTGGATGGCGCAAGCCGCCCGAAAGTTTTAGTAACTTAAAAGATTCCTAGTAATGTTAGTAATTAGGGGTGTAATACTTGTATGATTATTTGCCACATTCATGCCCTATATTGACATACCTATACGAAACCATTTTATAGGACACCTGCACCATTGCCAGGGTTTTTATATGCAGCATGAGCACAATTCATGCTTACACACACACCCTGGTAATTGCCATGCCGCCACACTAGATAACCTTTAAATTGAAACCTTTTACTAATTGATACTTAAACTTGTGCTATTGCCTTTAATTCCATAAAATGAAATCGTAGGATTGCTATTCATGTGCATGTACTTCATCATATTATTTGTTCATGCCTAATCTATTAATCACACATCGCAACTTGATTATTGATACCATATGCATTCATTATCATTGACATATGCACTTATGAGGATTTCTTGAGATTTTATGATATTTCTGGATTTCGGGGAAAAACCGCAAAATTTCTAAACTTATTATATTTTTAAAATATGTGAATTGCGGTTTTCTAGTGATGTAAGTGTCGTCCACCATGAGTTTGCTGTGGTTTTCGAGACCCATTTCGAGGAGTTGGATGAACCGTCTCGGGTACATGGTGGGCCCGGTAGGGTACCCCGGGGCAAGAAGCTCGTGGTGCTGACGATGAGCCTGGCAGGGGATGGATTACCTACCGGTGACTGCATTGGGCACGGCGGATATCCAGAGGATACCGACCGGGGCCGCCAGAGGATGAGATATTGATATTGAGATGGGTCAGCCGGATGGCTGAGGCCAGAGACACTATGACATGGATTTATGAGATTTGAGACAGCTTTTAGGTGTCGTTGCTGGACACCGGTTCTCGTCGATTCTTTGAGTATTATGCTGGCACTCTAAAAAAGTTTCAAAAACAAAAAGAGATAAAATGTTTCTTATATATACCTATTGAGACCTCGGATATTCATGTTGCATACATATTAGTACACTGATGTTGTATACACACCTGCTAGTGCATCCAGTCATACCTGTATTTTAGATGCTAGGATGCTTGTGTGCATGCATACGATAGCCTTTGTAGATGATATTTATTACTCACGAGTTGGCAACTCACCCCCGTTGTGCCACAGCCTTTTGCAGGTCCGCTCCGTCAGTACAGTAGCGGCGGGCGCACTTGTTCTTTTGCCTCCTTTGCCTGGACTCGAGGTTTTGCTCTTAGGTGGGTTATATCATTATTTTTGTACCACCTTGTATATTCTTTGTATCTAGTGCACTCCATCTACTGTATCTACCAGTATTATTGTATATTGACCTAGAGATGAGACTGTGAGGTTTGTGGACTTTTATGCTGTATTTTGGGGTCGAGCTCACTTAAGTCGACATGCTGTTTTTCTTATGCTTCATTATGATTATTTCGCATGTTGTTGCTTTATTTTGCGTGGGATTTGTGACCGCCTTGTGGCGAAGAGCTAGCTCCCGCTTGGGGATGCCTTATTTGTTGGATTCATATATTTTTGTTGTACCCATTTTGGGGGCCAGTATTTACAAAGGAGACTCTGCCGAAATTTTTGGAAAAATTGATATTGTTTTCAAAAAGGGTTTTATATGACTTATTGATAAACTTGTTTCCAATTGATTGGGTTCTCTTCACTCTTTTGCTTATTTGGTTTGGTTTTCTGGGCTTTGGCTTACTTATTTTACGGACGTCTTTAGACGTTTCGTAAACTTAAGTGCCAGTCGCGTTCCGTACCTTGCGGGTCGTGACAAAGTTGGTATCAGAGCGATAGGTTTTACCTTTTTGAGTGTAGGATGACCCTTGGTTGATGGAGTAAGTGACTTAAGCAGGGTAACGTAGCGTGCGTATGTCCGCGGCATACTTGCGATACGGTACTCCGCTTAAGTGACTTTAGGATACTTGCTTGAAATTCCTTCTTCAATTCCGTGTATCCTATGATTCTATTGCACTGTTCTTATTATCCGTTTTCCTGTAACAGCCACTATGCCGCCGAAGGCTACGAGGGCACAGAGGGCTGCCGCCAGAGACGAGATTCGAGCTGGCTCGTCCGAGACTAGGACTGAGCAGGGTGGTATGCCTACGCCGCAGGGACAGACCGATCCACCTTCCCCAGGCCGTATGGATAGGCTCGAGACTGGTATGGCGGAGTTGCGACAGATGATGGGGGGTATGCAGGAGCTACGTCAGATGGTAGGATCCCTAGTTGCAGCCAGTCGTACACCGAGGCCGGATGACGCACCTACTACATCACAGACGACCATGATACCTGCTCCTACTACTACCACCGTGGCCATTCCGGTTTCACTACAGGATTTCATGAGGCTGAGACCTCCAAGATTCACCGGCACCGAGGCAGCGGAGGACCCACAGACGTTCCTTGACAGTTTAGCCAGGATCTGCCGTTCGCTGAGATGTTCGGATGATCGATGGGTAGAGCTTGCGAGTTTCCGACTAGAGGGTCTCGCACAGACATGGTGGGAGTCAGTCTTGAGAGGTCGAGCTGCAGGTCTGCCGCCTATGACTTGGGTCGAGTTTACAGCGGTCTTTCTAGCCCGTTTCCTTCCAGAGAGCGTTCGTGACGCCAGAGCTCGTAACTTCAAGGCCTTAGTCAAGACACCTGGGATGACGGTGTCTGAGTATGACATCCAGTTTACACAGTTATCCCGATATGCTCAGTATTTGGTGGATACCGAGGAGAAGATGGTGAAGAGGTTCGTACAGGGACTTGATGGCCAGCTATATCTTGCCATTGGCGTCCAGCACTACGACACTTTTCAGCTGCTATGGATACGGCATTGCGGATGGAGGCACGCATATCACAGACTTCGGCCGTTTCTGGGCCGAAGAGGATTCGCACCGATGTACCGTCTCAGAGGCAGCGCGCCAGATTCTTTCCGAGAGATAGGCCTGGCAGAGGATTTGGGCGGGGACAGTTATATGGTTCTTATCCCCAGGGGCACCAGCCGTCGCCAGGGTGTTTTGGGTGCGGGAGTTTGCACCATCTTGTCAGAGACTGTCCGGCGAGACGACAGGGAGCAGCGACAGTTCCGCATGTGACCCTACCACCATCGCCACCCCCTCCACAGAGAGCCCTACTTCCTACCACAGGCGATGCTCCACGCCAGTTAGGTGCACCCAGAGGCCATGGACGCGGCGGTCCTGTTCAGAGAGGATGAGGAGGCAGAGGCCGAGGTCGAGGTCAGCCCGCTATCGGTGGAGGACAGGCCCGAGTATTTGCTTTGACACCGCAGGATGCGCAGGCATCCAATGCCGTTGTGACAGGTACCTTGCCAGTTTGTTCTTTCGACGCACGGGTATTATTCGACCCAGGTTCCACACATTCGTACGTATCTACACACTTTGCACCGATGTTGGGCCGTGAGTCGTCGTCGTTAGATCGTCCGCTTGTTGTTAGTACTCCGGTAGGCGAGTCGTTTGTCGCTCGTTTTGTTTTTCGTTTGTGTTCCGTTCATATCGGGGAGAGGGATTCATCGGTTGATTTGATTCTCCTCGATATGTTGGACTTTGATGTGCTTCTGGGCATGGATTGGCTAGCCACTTGTTATGCTTCGGTGGACTGCCGTGAGAAGGCAGTCAGATTTAGCTTTCCGGGAGAGCCAGTCCTTGTTATTCAGGGAGACCGCAGCGTCACCCTTGCCAGCTTGATTTCGTCTCTTCGCGCTGGTCAGCTCTTGCGGAAGGGATGTCAGGGATTCTTAGCGTATATTTGTGATACTCGAGCTGCAGAGGTTCCGTTAGACCGGGTCCCGGTAGTTTGTGAGTTCCCTGATGTTTTCCCTGATGAGCTACCTGGGCTACCGCCTGAGCGCGATGTTGAGTTCTGCATTGATTTGATTCCCGGCTCGGGGCCTATTTCTATACCGCCTTATCGGATGGCCCCGGCAGAGCTTCGAGAGCTGAAGGATCAGTTGCAGGATTTGTTAGATAAGGGGCTTATTCGACTGAGTGTTTCTCCGTGGGGTGCTCCGGTCCTGTTTGTCAAGAAGAAGGATGGAAGTTTGCGCTTATGTATCGACTACCGCCAGCTGAACAAAGTTACCGTTCGGAACAGATATCCGTTGCCACGCATTGATGATTTGTTCGACCAGCTTCAGGGTGCGGGGTATTTTTCGAGGATCGACTTGCGATCAGGATACCATCAGCTGCGAGTTCGACAGGAGGATATACCGAGGACAGCTTTCCGCACACGCTACGGCCACTACGAGTTTTTGGTGATGTCGTTCGGACTCACCAACGCCCCAGCAGCATTCATGGATTTGATGAACCGTACATTCAGGCCGTATCTTGACTTGTTCATCATCGTGTTTATCGACGATATCTTGGTGTACTCCCGGAGCAGAGAGGAGCACGAGCAACACTTGCGGATTACGTTACAGACTCTGAGGGAGCACCAGCTGTTCGCAAAGTTCTCCAAGTGTGCATTCTGGCTGGACAGCGTCGGATTCTTGGGTCACGTGGTTACGAGAGACGGCATTTGTGTGGACCCGAAGAAGTTGAGGCTGTTCAGCAGTGGCCCCGACCTACATCGGTTACTGAGATCCGTAGTTTTCTAGGCCTGGCAGGCTACTACAGGCGTTTTGTTCAGGACTTCTCCCGTATAGCTGCACCTTTGACCGGTTTGACCCGGAAGGGAGTTCCTTTCGTTTGGACAGAGGAGTGCGAGCGCAGTTTTCAGCAGCTACGGACTTGTTTGACTACGGCGCCGGTATTATCTTTGCTTTCGGGATCAGGCGGATTTGTGGTCTACTGTGATGCTTCGCGAGTGGGATTAGGATGCGTATTGATGCAGCATTGCCGGGTGATCGCTTATGCTTCTCGGCAGTTGAAGAAGCATGAACAGAACTACCCCACTCATGATTTGGAGATGGCTGCAGTGGTCTTTGCACTGAAGATTTGGCGACATTACCTATACGGCGAGTCGTGTCAGATATTCACCGATCACAAGAGCTTAAAGTATATATTTCAGCAGCGAGACCTGAACCTCAGACAGCGTCGTTGGATGGAGTTGGTGAAAGAATACGACTGCGAGATCTTATATCATCCAGGCAAGGCGATTGTGGTGGCAGATGCGTTGAGTAGGAGGCCCGGGGGTAGTCTATCCTTTTTGCGCGCAGTGCAGAGGCAGTCGTCAGCAGATTGGCAGATGTTATGCGACAGCCGAGTTGAGTTCGAGTTCACTCAGACAGGGGGACAGCTCGCGCATGTTCGTGCATGCCCACAGTTGCTTGACCGTATATATGAGGCACAGCGCAGTGACGACCGTTGCTCAGAGATCATGGCACAGATGGGACAGGGCAGATTTTCCGAGTTCGTGATTGACGATCAGGGGATTTTACGATATGGATCTAGACTGTGCGTACCAGATGCTGATGGATTGCGGCGCGACATTCTTGAGGAGGCACACCGATCAGTGTATAGTGTCCACCCCGGTTCCACCAAGATGTACCATGATATGAGAGAGACCTACTGGTGGGACGGTATGAAGAGGGACATTGCGGAGTTCGTTTTGAGATGCCTGACTTGTCAGCAAGTCAAGGCCGAGCACCAGAGGCCCGCAGGAGAGCTACAGCCGTTACCCATTCCAGAGTGGAAATGGGAGCAGATTTCGATGGACATCGTTGTGGGTCTACCCAGGACCAGTCGAGGGTACGACTCCATCTGGGTGATCGTGGATAGATTGACGAAAGCGGCTCACTTCCTACCAGTGAAGACCACTTTCAGCTTCGCTCAGTATGCTCAGCTCTATATTGACGAGATCATGCGACTACATGGCGTACCGACTTGTATCGTGTCAGATCGAGGCACTCAGTTTACCAGGCGACTATGGCAGAGACTCCAGGAGGCTTTGGGCACTCGTTTGAGCTTCAGCACAGTATTTCATCCGCTGACCGACGGACAGTCAGAGCGGACCATTCAGACTCTCGAGGACATGCTCAGAGCGTGCGTTTTAGACTTTGGTGGTAGCTGGGATCGTCATTTACCTCTAGTGGAGTTCTCCTACAACAACAGCTTCCAGGATACTATTCAGATAGCACCTTTCGAGGCATTGTATGGGAGGAGATGCAGATCGCCCGTCTGTTGGACAGAGCTCAGCGAGAGCAGCATTTTGGGGCCGCAGCTTGTTGAGGAGACGACAGCGAAGATACAGTTGATTCGAGACCGGATAAGGGCAGCTCAGAGCAGACAGAAATCCTATGCAGACAGGCGCCGTCGCAGATTAGAGTTCGCAGTTGGCGACCATGTTTTTCTGAGAGTCTCTCCGATGAAGGGTGTGATGCGTTTTGGGCGAAAGGGGAAGCTTAGCCCTAGATTCGTAGGTCCCTTCGAGATCCTCGAGCGTGTCGGCGCTGTTGCATATCGTTTGGCTCTTCCTCCCAGCTTTCCTGATGTTCACCCCGTCTTCATGTTTCGATGCTCCGCAAGTACCTTCACAACCCTTCGCATGCGATTCAGCACCCGACAGTCCAGCTAGAGCGCGACCTTTCTTTTGCAGAGCAGCCGGTGGCCATCCTGGATCGGCAGGTGAAGAAGTTGAGGTCGAAGATTATACCAACCGTCAAGGTCCTTTGGCGTAGCCCGAGCAGCGAGGAGGTTACCTGGGAGACCGAGGGCGAGATGAGGAAGAAATATCCCCATCTCTTTGAAGGTACGCGTAGTTATATTTTTAAATTCGGGGACCGAATTTCTTTAAGCGAGGAAGATTGTAGCGCCTTGAAAAGTCGTTTTGGTGTTTTCCTGAAAATCGGTGAAAATTCGGTATTTTTCCGAAAACCGTCTTTTTTCTTATTTTGCAGTTTAGGGCTAATTATACCTAAAATGGATAGGTAATTGCTTGTTTTTAGTAGCTAATGAGTTACTTATTAAATTTTGGGCATTTAAAAAATTTTCCCTATTTTTCAATTTGTTTATATTATTTTAAGCCGGTAAGAAAATACATTAAATTAGCGATAAATACAAATTTTTCCGGGCTAATTTTAATCTTTAAAATTATGTTAATTAAAATCTAGTTGTAACATAAATTTTTAGTATTTTATTTTGATTTTTAACTAATTTTTATTATAGAAAACGAAATTTATTGAATTTAAGCTTAAACTTGCAATTTTGGACTTGTAGGGGGTCTTTTTGCATAAATTTTTTTTTTGTGCACTCCCTCTCACTTCTCCCTCATCCTAGGCTGGCCATTTCCAGAAGCACATGGGAAAAAAAAATTCCATGCTCTTTGACTTGTGTTTTTGTCTGGAAATGAGGGTTTTTTTTAAAGGTTTTTGAATTGTTAAATGGGGTATAGTGCTTTGACTTTGGGGGAGTTTGACTAGAGACTTTTTCCCACACCCACACCACTCCCCTCTCCCTCATTTCTGTCCAGAAAATCAGCAGCTCCCCCCCCCTTCATTTTCCTCTCTATTTTGTTCACAAATTCATCTAAAAAACCATCAAAAATCAACAAATCCTTTACAATTTCAAAGCAAAACCTTATTCCCTCTCTTCTCAAACCCAAATTGGCTCAAATCTTGGAGAAAGATGGCATCTTGGGAGGCTTTAGCAACATAGGGTTTGAACTTTTGAGGTATAACTTCTAATCAAATGGTTACATTGTAGTTAAAGTATGCTAATTAGAACTTTGAAAATTGTTTTAGTGTTAATTTTAGTGTTAATTGCATACTAGTTTTTTTAAAGTTTGTGGTTTGAAATTAATTTAGGGTTTAGATCACCATTAAGAGATTAATTAAGCTATTTTGTTATCTAGTTATTTTGTTAGCTTAATCTAAGTGGTTAAATTGCTAATTGGGCTAAAATCTATTGTTAATTTAGTGTTAGATTCTAATCTAGTTTTTAAAGGTTTATGGTTAGAGTTAAACTAGGGTTTTTAGGAACCATTATTTAGTTAATTAAAGCTAATTAGATATCTAGTTAATTACTAAACCAATCTTTAAGGTTAGTTTGCTTAAGTGGCTTCATATTATGCTGATCTATGTTAAGCTTGTGTGAAATTTTCATTAAGATTGCTAATTACCAAATTCAAGAAGAGGTTTGTGTATGGAATGTGGGTTTTGTAGCATTGTAAATAAGTTAAAATTTGTGTTTTTGGTGGCTAACTAGTTATGTGGATTGGATGGTTGTGTTGGACCGTGATAACTTTGTCGCTATTGTCGATGTT
This sequence comes from Agapanthus africanus, assembly GCA_030015575.1. NCBI lineage: Eukaryota > Viridiplantae > Streptophyta > Magnoliopsida > Asparagales > Amaryllidaceae > Agapanthus > Agapanthus africanus. Next base: position 196,273,900 of record JASDDO010000029.1, on the reverse strand, counting down.
TGCACCTAATTGCTATTCTAGCTTACTAGTTTTTACTAAAATGTTGTGATGAATTAATTGCGATGTCTTGATGACATTTTTAGCGTATCCTATGACATTTAGGATGCGTGTGTGCGGATTTTTGAGTGGTCGGGTTTTAGTTTTGCCGGGCGACCAAATCGGCGATTTTTGGGAGTTTTTGCGATTTTCGCGTATGTTCCGCGCACCTTGTGCACGTTGTACCTAGCTAGTGAACATTAGTATTTTCGTTTGGGTTTTGCGTCAGTCTTGATAGGTAACCTTATGTTTGGTATTGATGTAAATTCCAGGTTCGGTCGCGGAGATGTCAGACGCGGCACGAAAGGGGAAAGCGGTGATTGGACACAGCTAGCTAGGGATTCCGGTGAGTAGATGTAACATCTACGGGGGACTATCATTGGATGGCGGAAGCCGCCCAATAATTTTAGTAACTTAAAAGATTCCTAGTAATGTTAGTAATTAGGCGTGTAATACTTGTATGATTATTTGCTACATTCATGCCCTATATTGACATACCTATACGAAACCATTTTATAGGACACCTGCACCATTGCCAGGGTTTTTATATGCAGCACGAGCACTATTCATGCTTACACACACACCCTGGTAATTGCCATGCCGCCATACTAGATAACCTTTAAATTGAAACCTTTTACTAATTGATACTTAAACTTGTGCTATTTCCTTTAATTCCTTAAAATGAAATCGTAGGATTGCTATTCATGTGCATGTACTTCATCATATTATTTGTTCATGCCTAATCGATTAATCACACATCGCAACTTGATTATTGATACCATATGCATTCATTACTTTGACATATGCACTTATGAGGATTTCTTGAGATTTTATGATATTTCTGGATTTCGGGGAAAAACCGCAAAATTTCTAAACTTATTATATTTTTAAAATATGTGAATTGCGGTTTTCTTGTGATGTAAGTGTCGTCCACCATGAGTTTGCTGTGGTTTTCGAGACCCGTTTCGAGGAGTTGGATGAACCGTCTCGGGTACATGGTGGGCCCGGTAGGGTACCCCGGGGCAAGAAGCTCGTGGTGCTGACGATGAGCCTGGCAGGGGATGGATTACCTACCGGTGACTTCATTAGGCACGGCGGATATCCAGAGGATACCGACCGGGGCCGCGAGAGGATGAGATATTGATATTGAGATGGGTCAGCCGGATGGCTGAGGCCAGAGGCACTATGACATGGATTTATGAGATTTGAGACAGCTTTTAGGTGTCGTTGCTGGATACCGGTTCTCTTCGATTCTTTGAGTATTATGCTGGCATTCTAAAAGAGTTTCAAAAACAAAAAGATATAAAATGTTTCTTATATATACCTATTGAGACCTCAGATATTCATGTTGCATACATATTAGTACACTGATGTTGTATACACACCTGCTAGTGCATCCAGTCATACCTGTATTTTAGATGCTAGGATGCTTGTGTGCATGCATACGATAGCCTTTGTAGATGTTATTTATTACTCACGAGATGGCAACTCACCCCTGTTGTGCCACAGCCTTTTGCAGGTCCGCTCCGTCAGTATAGTAGCGGCGGGCGCACTTGTTCTTTTGCCTCCTTTGCCTGGACTCGAGGTTTTGCTCTTAGGTGGGTTATATCATTATTTTTGTACCACCTTGTATATTCTTTGTATCTAGTGCACTCCATCTACTGTATCTACCAGTATTATTGTATATTGACCTAGAGATGAGACTGTGAGGTTTGTGGACTTTTATGCTGTATTTTGGGGTCGAGCTCACTTGAGTCGACATGCTGTTTTTCTTATGCTTCATTATGATTATTTCACATATTGTTGCTTTATTTTGCGTGGGATTTGTGACCGCCTTGTGGCGAAGAGCTAGCTCCCGCTTGGGGATGCCTTATTTGTTGGATTCATATATTTTTGTTGTACCCATTTTGGGGGCCAGTATTTATAAAGGAGACTCTGCCGAAATTTTTGGAAAAATTGATATTGTTTTCAAAAAGGGTTTTATATGACTTATTGATAAACTTGTTTCCAATTGATTGGGTTCTCTTCACTCTTTTGCTTATTTGGTTTGGTTTTCTGGGCTTTGGCTTACTTATTTTACGGACGTCTTTAGACGTTTCGTAAACTTAAGTGCCAGTCACGTTCCGTACCCTGCGGGTCGTGACAAGCCTGATCCTCTGGTGCTGATCTGTACGTCCGAGAAATCTCATAAAAGCGATCCATCAAATGCTCATGGCGTGAAAGCACAATAAATGATGCCTCTATGCAATCGTAAGTCTCTGGAATCACGCCGTAGTGAGTCCTCATTCGTGACGAGCTCATGCTGACCACAACTCTAGCCGTAGCTCTCTCTGCCCGTGTAATCGTAGCAGCAAAACCAAAAACCAATATCGATGAGGATAGATCATAGGATGAATATAATACTGTGCAAGGAAATGTACATCCTAAGCTCCCTAAGCGGACTAGAGTATTGATTGCAGAGATTTAGGGTGCTTGCGCTTCAAAAGATAAATCAAAGAATATTTATAACCGCAATCAAGAACGGCGTCGCTTGGTAGCTAGCCGATGAGTACGGGTTGGTCCACAAGGATTTTTTGTATTCTTGATTTGTTCTAACGAGTTAATTCTGATTATTCTCGGATTGATTAAATCTAAAAACTAAATTGATTTAAACTAAAATCTTGCTAGGGTTAGGTTTAGGTTAAGTTTGGAAAGTCAATATTCCTCACCGCTTTCTATGCCCAAATTAAGATCTATTAGGTGTCATGGTAATAATTAATAAAGTGGATTAGTACCATCGGGAAGAAACGGTGTTTCTTCCTCTAGGTTCTTGTCCTTCCTTTCTTAATTCTTACCCTAACCTCCATGGAAAACACGCTCAACCGGTCCTTTATACTATGGTATCACCGCTACCTCGTGGGATAGGGTGCCATAGGGAGCGGTGTGTGCATGTATCCATGGAGTCTTATAAAAACGTGTGATGGGCAAGAAAGGGGTGAGAGATCTTCATCTCTCAAGCATTCCCCAAATCTAACCCTTACAAGCGAGGAGACTACTCACTCATTAAGGAATTGAAATACAATTTCTAAACTATCTAACTAGGGCAGAGAATAAAAGATCTAACTAGGGCAGATAAGAAATTACCTAGGGCAGAGAATAAAAAATCTAACTAGGGCAGATAAGAAATTACCTAGGGCATGGAAATAAAATTTAACTAGGCCAATGAAAAGAAAACTTACTCCTAATTTTTATTTGATGCTCTCTTCCAACTTTTACAGGAATTGAATTTCTGAATTTTAAATATAAAATGAGGCATAAGAAGAGGCATAACCTAAAAAAGGTTTTAGGGCTTCTATTTATAGATTCATAGAAACCCTAGGTTTACAATCGACTCAAATTTGCAATTACAAGTTTACCCCCTAAGAAAAGACTAGTCAACACGCCGACGCACCGCCAGAGAAATTTCCACCGACACGTGTCCTTCATGGCCGCGGTTCCGCGTCCAAAACCCCTGTTTGGCCGCGGTTCCGCGGCCAAATAGTAGGATCATGAGCTCATCTTTTCTGGTCTTGGTCAGGTTGCATTTGTCATCTGTTTTCTTCACTTTTTTCTTTAGAATATCTTCTGGTTCTCTTCCAGATTTCCACAGTGAATAATGTAGTGGACTTTACCGTTCGCTTCGTGTCGAAGTCTTTGAACCTTGCGCTGCCTTTGTTCTTTGTGAAATTGTCCATTGATCTTTGTTTATTCTTCAAACTGTAGGCTTGATCTAGATTCTTCCATTTGTTGGTCGTAATCTCACTTTTGTATCGTCTTTTATCTTTTTCACTGTTTTTATTCCGAGAACCTGTAACCTGCAACTATGTAACAGACATGGGTCAAAAGCACCTATTTATTTGTAAATCGGATAAGAATGGGGAATATAATAATGCAATATTATGATATGAACAAATACCCCCAAACTTATATTTTGCTTGTCCTCGAGCAAACCTAGTTTTATTCTCAACAAAATCCCAACCTCACTTTCACAGGAAATCGCGATTGCACTGAGCTCGTGCAACAACCGTTAAACCTCTAGGTGTCCCTAGTAGGAGGAGTGTTGTCTCCTGAAGGTTTTCAGCAGATACTACCCACAAAATCCTATCAATTAGGCCCATTGACTTTTATTCTCCAATTAGTTTTTCCAACAAGGAAGTCTATTATTTTCGACTCATAAATTATCCACCCGTATTTTTCACGCTTCCTTATCATTTAACTTAAGATTATATATATTCTTGTGAATTTACTTAGCTTTTGGTATCTTTTAAGTTTTCCTTCTAGGGTTATATCTTAACTTAGGAATTTTTATAATCTCTATTAAAGATATAAGTCTTATTTTTCATTCCTATCTCTTATCCAAACCCCAATCACTTACCCCTACGTGTGTGTATATATCACCCCTACACTTGGAAATTCAAATAAAGCTATCATACTCTTGTCCGTCGTCCAAAGCACTTCTTAATTGGTGAATTTTTAGAGGAAATTTGCTCACACATCCTTCATGCGACTGTTAATACTTCTTGAGGTACCAACGACCGATTACAAAATGTGTTTGCACATTAAAGCGTAATTCCTAGTCTTGTAATCCCTAAGGCTTTTAGCAGTGACTCCCAAACCAGTTAGTCTAAGGCACTAGGTGATGAAGCACCTTTGCTAAATATTTTTCTATTAATACAGCCTTAAGTAATCACAAAAACCAGGGTTCATTTTTTATTATCTCTTTATTCAAACTTGTATTTTTATTTTATTTTTCTTCGTACTAAGGACTTTAGACAAAAGCATTTCAAGGTCTCTTCTACTATTCCAAGTTTCAAGGTTCGTGTTTGTGCAATTCATAGGGTATATATTTTCATAATTTAGACTTAAGCTTAGGGATTATTTTTCAGACTTATACTTTACTGAAAATATCAACTTTTCCCTTGTTTTAACTTAGCCCAAGAAGTCAACTTGAAATTTGCCTATTTCTAAATAAACTACAAAGACATATACTTTCTACCATTAAATTTTAAGAAAGGTTATTTTTAGGGTTTTTAATTTCCTAAATCTAAGATCTAGTTGTTCCTAGCTAGTTAACATATTTATCAAACTCAAGTCGATTAAGGCCAAAATTGAATGTTTCAATTTTTATAATTTTAAAATTTTTCAATTTTTATGGGTTTTAAAAATAAGTATGCAAATGCAAAAATATGCATATGAATGCGAAGGAAGAAAGCTTACCGAACACACCCCCAAACTTAAACTTGACAGTGTCCTCACTGTCATGCTACACCAAGAGGGTCAAAATGGCCGGTATTCCCCTGTTTATTTTTTTATATTTTTTAAAATAATTTTTATGGGTTTTTTTATAAAAAATACAAAATATATACAAAAAAGGCCCCCCCAAACTTAAGTGAGACAATGTTTCCACTGTTTTAAGCGTTAAAATTCAGAGTAAGGGAGGAGAAAAATCAAACTATACAAGGCCTTACACATGCCAATGGTTAGCACCAACCATTCAAAAATCTTATCGTGATAATGGTAGGGTTGGTGAAAGAATGGAGTGTAGAGAAAGGAAATGAGAAGCATACGAGACCGTGTGGAGATAGAAGCGGTATACGGTCTCGGTGGAGGAGAAGAATGGCGGAAGAGAGAAAGAAGTGTAGTACGAACTTGAGGGTGTAAATTGAGTGAATAAATTAGCACAAATTGTGATGACCGATGTGTTAAAAGCGATTGTGCTGATTTAACAACTCGTCGAGAAATGGGGTCAAATCTCTCAAGGTTCGCAAGAAAACATAGGTACGTTGAACTTGGTAAACCATCCATTAAAAATGGAAGCGCGACGGATTCTTGCGCGGTCGAAACGATGGAAAGGACGAAAGGGAGTGATTTAGGGATAGTCTTATTCTCACCTTAGTAATCTGTCTCGAACTTGAAGGATTCCATCAATGGTTCGAAATAACTGTAAGCAACCGAGTCTGATGGTTCAACTAACTCATCTGAAAATTCAAAGGACTAAAACTCGGGCGGTGACTCTTACAAATCGTCCGAAAAAGTGAAACACTCATAATCGTTATCGACTGTGAGAACTGTGTCAGATTAAAAGAGGAACGCACTAGTGGCGTCCAAACTGATGTGATCGAAGAGAAATTTTTCAAGCTCACAATCCTCCTGCGTGATCTTTTGCGTGGTCGGAACGATGGAAAGGAGGGAGGGTGATTTAGGAAGTATAACAGTTAAAGGCTCATGAGGATGAATTGGAAAATCCGATTCATCAAACAAAAATGGTTCATCCTCAATACTATCCTCAATACCATCCTCATAATTCTCCTCAAAAGTTATCTCATCCATCCTATTATAATCAAAATCAAGACGCATATGAGGTTCGGGAGAAACATTTAATGATTCAGGATGATGAATTGGAGATAAAATTTCAGTCAAATCTACGGGTTCATCATCCACAATATTCCCTGCGTCAATATCCTCAATCAAGTGAAACTCAAATTTTTTGGACACCTCATCAAAAGCATGGATATTTACCAGTTCAGGTTCTAGATTGGAGGTGTAAAGTTCAAAAGGATTGGTGATGATTTCACTCGAAAGGGACCCTTCACAATCTGGGAAATCAAGCACTACAAAGTCGCACAACTCATTACACGCTTTATTTTTAACTGGTGAATCATTTGGGACACTTGTTTGAAAACCGGAGTTGTGTGATTCAATTGGGTAGGAGTAGGTTTGATTTGGAAGTGTGTAGAACTCACTCTCACCACTCAAATTCTCACTCTGTCTAGCCGCCTCATCATACATTGGAATTTTTGGAGCTAGTTGGAAACTAGCTACCGAGTCACTAGGTTGTATAAGGGCGGCCATGGACGCATCCACATTCCTCATCATTTGGTTTGTAGCTACCATATAAGCTTCCAATGACTTTTCCAGATTAGACATGGATTGTGAAGGGGTTTCAATAAAAGATTCAAAATTGTTTGGATTCTGGAAACTCCCAAATGGTTGTGTAGAAACAATGTCTAGGGAAGGTGTGAAAGTTGGGTAGGACTGGTAGGAATTGAATGGTTGGACAGGAGTAGGATCAACATTTGGATAAAAAGGTGAATGGACTTGTTGATCCCAAGAATTGGAAGTGTTGAAAGGAGTGAAAGATCTGTTACGAGATTGTTCAATATGTTCAGCAATAGACATGAGTTTCGGAGTTACAACAGGACTCGAAAAAGTAGTATCAATATAAGAAGGTGGTGAAGGATGAAATGGTTGATACAAAGTGGATTGTGGAGTCGAACTGTTTCTCCTAGACGCTTCTATTTGATCTTTCAAAGAAATTTTGGGCATGGAGGGGTCGTCCGTAATTCGACCAAAACAATTCGCGTAGGAAGCAAAGTTTGGTTCAGGATACCAAAGTTCGGCAAGAGTTTTATGAGGTGGGTTACCCATGATGTAGGACAGAGAAGAAAAAAAAGAATCTGGGGTGCACGGATTTCTTAGCGACAAGTTACAGGTTTTTGTAAAAAAAAATTCCTTTTTTTTTCTTTTTGTGTTTTTTTTATGTGGAGCTTTTTGCAAAAAAGATTTTCGATAAAAGGCTTAGACACACGTTCAATCAACCACAAATGCATAATCAGGCCTAGATCTAGGATCACCTAGGTCAGCTAGATAGCTCCTAACTGTTCCAAAGGGCAAGAAGTAGGACCTCTTCACCGCCTCTTCACCGCCAATTGTGGCCAAGTAAGCACAAGTAGAGAAAAGAGCGATCCGCTCACGAATCACCTTGAGACGGGCCTTTTAAAGTTACCTTTCACTACCTGTCTAGCCTAGGCACCACAAAATCAGGTTAAGATCAACGGTCGATGCCTACAACTATTCCTTTGTCCTATTGAGCGCGAAGTCCTTAAGGCTGAGTCTAATCTTTTTTAATTAGATTGATGGTCAATGCAATATGCCTTATGTGATTTTTGGGGTCCTGGGAAGGGTAATGAAATCCCTTCCCAATCTGATTGGTGTTCAAGCCCCTTAAAGACAATTTAAAATAAGCAAAGCGGTAAACACAATCACTTGCAAACAATTTTTTTTAGCGCGGTGCAAAGAATCCTGCACAAGATCAATTATTGGACGGGGGAGAAATTTTTAGCGCAAAGAATCCTGCAGGCAAATTTTACAGAGGAGATATCAGGGGTTGCAGAGAAAGAACTGAGGAGACTTACAGAGATTTTTCCTCCTGCTGACGTCAGCACCAAGCGGCGGATCCGCGGTAGAAGATGAGTTGGCGCGGCGGAAACGCGATGGGTTGAGCGATTCAAGTCCCGAGATTTTTTCTACTTCTCTGTTGTTGTAATCCTCTATAGTTCAGATCTTCAGTTTTCTGTTTCTCTTTCTGAATTTTTCCAGATCCGAACTCGTTCGTCGATCTTGCGAAATTCACACAAAAATACCCTTCACAAAATAAAAGATGACAAATTTTTTATATTTTTTATTTTTCAGTTTTTATGAATTTTTTAATTTTATATTAACCCGAAATTACAAAAAGAAAATAACACGCCATCCCCGGCAATGGCGCCATTTGATTGATTGTTATTTCGCGTGTGCGTTTTTTAAAAGATGAATCAAAGAATATTTATAACCGCAATCAAGAATGGCGTCGCTTGGTAGCTAGCCGGTGAGTACGGGTCGGTCCACCGGGATTTTGTGTATTCTCGATTTGCTCTAACGAGTTAATTCCGATTGTTGTCGGATTGATTAAATCTAAAAACTAAATGATTTAAACTAAAATCTTGCTAGGGTTAGGTTTAGGTTAAGTTTGGAAAGTCAATATTCCTCACCGATTTCTATGCCCAAATTAAGATCTATTAGGTGTTATGGTAATAATTAATAAAGTGGATTAGTACCATCGGGAAGAAACGTTGTTTCTTCCTCTAGGTTCTTGTCATTCCTTTCTTAATTCTTACCCTAACCTCTACGGAAAACACGCTCAACCGGTCCTTTATACTACGGTATCACCGCTACCTCGTGGGATAGGGTGCCGTAGGGAGCGGTGTGTGCATGTATGCATGGAGTCCGACAAAAACGTGTGATGGGCAAGAAAGGGATAAGAGATCTTCATCTCTTAAGCATTCCCCAAATCTAACCCTAACAAGCGAGGAGACTACTCACTCATTAGGGAATTGAAATACAATTTCTAAACTATCTAACTACGGCAGAGAATAAAAGATCTAACTAAGGCAGTAAGAAATTACCTAGGACATGGAAATAAAATTTAACTAGGGCAATGAAAAGAAAACTTACTCCTAATTTTTATTTGATGCTCTCTTCCAACTTTTACAGGAATTGAATTTCTGAATTTTAGATATAAAATGAGGCACAAGAAGAGGCATAACCTAAAAAAGGTTTTAGGGCTTCTATTTATAGATTCATAGAAACCCTAGGTTTACAATCGACTCAAATTTGCAATTACAAGTTTACCTCTTAAGAAATGACTAGTCAACGTGCCGACGCATCGCCACAGAAATTTTCACCGACACGTGTCCTTCATGGCCGCGGTTCCGCGGCCAAAACCCCTGTTTGGCCGCGGTTCCACTGCCAAATAGAGGGATCATGAGCTCATCTTTTCTGGTCTTGGTCAGGTTGCATTTGTCATCTGTTTTCTTCACTTTTTTCTTCAGAATATCTTCTGGTTCTATTCCAGATTTCCACAGTGAATAATGTAGTGGACTTTACCGTTCGCTTCGTGTCGAAGTCTTTGAACCTTGCGCTGCCTTTGTTCTTTGTGAAATTGTCCATTGATCTTTGTTTATTCTTCAAACTGTAGGCTTGATCAAGATTCTTCCATTTGTTGGTCGTAGTCTCAGTTTTGTATCGGCTTTTATCTTTTTCACTGTTTTTGTTCCGAGAACCTGTAACCTGCAACTATGTAACAGACATGGGTCAAAAGCACCTGTTTATTTGTAAATCGAATAAGAATGGGGAATATAATAATGCAATATTATGATATGAACAAGTATCGTAAGTATGCCGTGGAACATACACACGGTACGTCACTCTCCTTAAGTCACCTACTCCATCAACCAAGGTCAACCTACGCGACGAAAGTTCGGGTCTAATACCCCCTCGACTAAGTATAAGTTCGGTATGGTCAAGCCTAAGTTCCGATTATACACAAACGCTCTAGGCTCCGCATAGTGAAACTTAGACTCGAACCAAGGTTAACCTAGCGCTTTGATACCAACTTTGTCACGACCCGAATGGCACGTGACGGGCACTTGAATCATATGAAGTCTATAGGACCCCATCTAATTCAAGTAAGCCAAAAATCCCAGAAATCTAAACCATTTTAAGAAAGAAGTGAAGAAAACATGTTTGAAAGCAAGTGGTTTTAAATAACATAAGTCGAATATGCATTTTTAAAATCTCAAGTCTTTTCTGAAAATTTCGGCAGAGTTCCCTTTGTAAATACCGGCCCCAAAAGGGTACAACAAGTATAATATGAGTAAAGGAATCCCAAGCGGAAGCTAGCTCTTTGTCAATTGACGGTCACAACCATGCAAGCAATATAATATACAACGCTGAAAGGCGAGGATCAAAAACTCAAAAGGAAACTCCAAACATCAAGAAAACCCATAATAATACAACGCGTGACTCTAAGGTCGAAATAATATACAACTGGTCTCTAAGCCTGAATAAATGTACAAGTTTGGTTAATGGAATTTTTCTAGATACAACTGAGAATAAATAAGTACAATGGTGGTCACGATGCGAGTGAACCCACCTACCAAAGCAATCACCCAGAATAGGAGCAGTGTGCCAGAAAGCCGCAATGAAACCTGTACGGCAAAACCTACAAGAAACTGTGGCACAACAGGGGTGAGTTGCCAACTCATGAGTAGAAAACATCAAAGAGCAGAAATCGTATGTATGACTAAATCCTAAGTCAAACGAACAGTAATATATATATATATATTTATATATATATATATCTTTAATATGCTAAAGTCTGAAGCATAAAAAATGCAAGGATAAACATGTAAACATAAGTGTAATCCCATGTGCTCGTGTCAGTGCCTCAGGTAGCAAAATATCATAAATTTGAGTTATGAATGCGGGAAAATGAAAACAGAAGACATCATGAATGAGAAAACTGTTTTCTTAATATTTTGAGATTTTTTGAATAAACATTCAAGTATCATCAATGAAATCATCAGAAAATCAGTGTCAAGCATCGACACAAAATATATATCTCAATATCCCAATATCAAATAAATCTCATATATCCATTATCCAATATCGAGCACATAGGCCCCTCTCATCGACCATATAGGCCCCTCGCATCGAGCACATAGGCCCCTCTCATCGACCATATAGGCCCCTCACATCAAGCACATAGGCCCCGAGCACATAGGCCCCTCTCATCGACCATATAGGCCCCTCACATTGAGCACATAGGCCCCGAGCACATATGCCCGCTCATCGACCATATAGGCCCACATATATAATGAATAAGTATATTTGCATATATCATCATGATGATATATGATGCAGGTGCATATATATATATATATATATATATATATATATATATATATCTCAGCGTCCCATACCACTGATATATATATACGATGGGTATACATATATGTATCAGCGTGCCAAACCACTGATATATATACCCGGGAGTAAAACAATACAGAAAACACCATATGAAAACCATATCTCAATGCAAAATCCATGAATATAATATATGCAACATGAAACAGTAATATGAGCATATAAGGAAAAATCGCTATTTAACTGCAACAAGTTATAAAATATATCATGCGGTTCCTAAATTCTCCAAATTCATACCACATCATATAAAGGTGAATATGTAGTTATATCTCATATGTGTATATACCTATCATTACCATATAGGTAAATGGGTAACTAACATGTAAGTATGTCAAGGCATATGTGTAAGCATGTAGGTATACAGGTATGCTATATGTCATATGCATAATGGAATATGAATTAATAACATATAAGCATGCAATGCAATGCGAGCAGCAGAATAAATGGTAAATAAATTATAATGCAGCAATAAAGAAATATACATTCCTATATACGAGTCATATAGCTTTTGGTATTTGAAAGTTGCACGAATCGTGGTGTTTAGAAAATAGGGCTACGGTGTTTTTATAAAAAAGTACTTCGTTTGAAAATATCCGTAGTATCCCTTGGCCTATCTTTAAAATACCCACGATTCGTTAGTTTTTGAAATAAGTATGACTCGAGTCTAGTCTAACATCTATAAGTAAACTACAGGACTAAACTAACAAGCTAATCGAAAAGATAAGGAAGCCACCTAAATCTGAGTCGATAAATATAAAAATATTAGTCGGTGATCCCGCCTCAATAGTATCACATACGATACAATATACCACATGACATCCTCGATTCAAGAGTGCGGATCTATCATCAATATATAGCTCGTACGTAAATCCGTCGTACGGCATCCTAAATCTGGGTACGGGTCAAATATCACATTCATCTCATTATTCATCCTGTATGCATTATCATCATATCTCATGAACTGGGGGTACTGATCTAAGTCTGGTACAACTGATACCATCTGCAATAAATATGTGTATGAAAAAACACGCCTAAAGGCCCGCTAAAATCTCATGTCGTATCTCATAATATGAATAAAAACACATCACCGATCTCATGGCATCATGCCTAATCTCAACGACTTATCTTCTAATATCATATACAATCCTCATCATCCATGTATAAGTATACGTACACACACACACACACACACACACACACACACACACATCTCCCCATAACCGCACAAGTAAAACAATATAAACATGTTTGTGTGTGTGCGTGTGGGTGTAAACCTTATTTTAAGATCCGTGACTAAACTAACTAATGACGCTATCATCCAATTATACTAAAATTATCCATGACTCCTAAATTCTATCTAGATAATTATAAAACTCACATTAAACATATAAATATATCCATTTAATATATACCATACACTACGCTATGAACTGCGAGGGTGCTATACGCCATCCACCCGACTTCCCCTGTAGATGTGTATCTACTCACCTTGCTCTTCGCTTGCCGTTGCCGACGTTGCCACGCGCTTGCTTGTCGTCTTGAAGTCCTTGTGGGGGTACCCACACATCATAATGTATCATGCCACAGTAAAACCCAATTCAAAACCAAAACGACACGCTAAAAGCCTATAGGTTAGAACCTATGGACTACGCTTTCAAAACTACCTAATAACACTCGATTTCGACGTACAAACGTCAAGTGATCGAATACAGTACAAATTACAAATATCCAGAATTCAAAATACCTAAAACATAACCCGAGTCAAAACAGAAACTCATGAAAATAGTCCCAGATTTTACCCTAAGTGAAATTAGCCAATTTTGCATATGTAAAGGGTCTAGTTTACTGGAGATGGAGCTACAGAACAAGCACGAACCAAAATGAACCAGGTCTGGATGCAAAATGCGGCCAGAACGAATATATTTGCGGCCATGGAGAGGGTGTTGGGGCAAGGGTTTCATTGGTGGCTCCTAGGTTTCCTGCATGTATCACTGTGATCGCTAAATAATTTTCCAGGTCCCCGGGTGTTAGCAGATTTCATTTTCCCCACACAATTTCCACAAAATACGATATCGGGGATTTCTAAGTTCGCTAAATGGCGTTCTAGTCTCAAGTTTAGGTCTAAAATACAATCATTATAGGGGTTTAAGGTCACTATAAGCCTTAATTACACATCACAACTCAAGAATTCCTCAAACCCTAACTAGAAATTTCCAAATCTCACTAAATGACAATAAATCGGTTCTAATAAAATATGGATGTAAAAGCATTGGAAATACTATGCTAATGGTTAAGAGAATAGCTCATTTGGCAACTCAAGAATTTTCTTGAGTTTCCCCAATTGTCCAAAATCATTGCTTTCTTGGTCCAAAGAGTAGCCTGTGAGCTTGTGAACATTTCTAATGAAAGTGAGATGAAGTTTTGAGTTGATTTTGGTGGTGTTTTAAGGTGTGAAGTGGAGGTGGAGGAGGGGTGCTGCCATGGGCTGAAGAGGAAGAAGAAAAAGATGAAGACGGTGAAAGAAACAAAGAGCCATGGCCAAGGTTAACCCTCAGCTCTCTCTCTCTCTCTCTCTTGCCCATGCTTCTATATTCTATTCCTTTCTTTTCTTTTCTTTATCTTATCTTCTCATTTCATGTTTAAAACCAAACACATAAATCCCAAATGAAAGCATGGTTCTAAAATGTAACACAAGTGTAAAATACGACACGGTGCATGTCATGTGCACAAAACAAGCTTAATGCACGATTAGCGATATTTAATCGCGATTAGCATTAAAATAGTGTAAATGAATCATAAAATTTCATAATTTGCATAAATCACATAAAACATCCTCTTTTTAGTAATTTCCATTATTTTCCAAAATTTTCCCAATTTATCGGTATTTAATTATACCGCAATATTAAAAAATTCAATATATTTATTATTTAGTTATAAAAATTCCCAAAAATAATATTTTATTTTTTTGAAATGTTACAATAATCTTCCTCTGCCTACCACCAAACTTCGGTTATCCAGCTAAACAGTGGACACTGTTTCAAGTAAGTTTGGGGGTATGTATATACTATTTTATATATATATGTGGATATTCTTGTCTGGTGCATATCCAATTTTGACGAGCAATCTTGTCTGGTGATGCTCAATTCAAAAAAAAAATAAACAAAAAAAATTTGTGTATATCTAACCGACAATATTGACCCTTCAATAATTTTTAATGCAATGACAGTGAGGGCACTGTCCAATTTAAGTTTGGGGGTACGCTTGGTACGCAATTCTAACCTTCGCATTCATGTGTATATTTTGCATCTGCATACTTATTAAAACCCATAAAAATCAGAAAATTTTCTAAAAACATAAAAACTTTGTTGTCAAGTTAGCTAGTGGGAGAACTTAGATTCAATATTTCGACGGTTTTGTTTAATAAGATAGGAACAACTAAATCCTATTTTTAGATTTTGAAAACCTGAAAGATAACTCTCCTTTGATGTTAACTATAGATAATATACGTCTTTTCATCACACTACACGTGTCGTGAGTTTTCAAAATTAGATGATAAGTCTTTTATGTCTAAAAACTTTTAAACTGATAAACTATTTTCTGAGGATCAAATATGTTTGTTCTAAAATAAGTAATATCAAGACGAGTTTATTATGAAAGGTGGATATGAAGGAATATTATTGATGCCTTAATAAGAACTAATTCTGAAGAATAACCCATCTGAAAGTTGGTTGGAGTGATTACACACCTAAACCACTAAACACGTCTTTTATCCAAAAATATTTGAACAACCAGTTATATCTCCGTTCATATTAAATCGTTATGATTTTCACGCCAAAATTGGTCTTTTGTTTTAGGGCTTAGGTAACTTGAGCAATTAAGTCCGCCGACGTGTCATTACACCTAATGCCCTAAAACCAACTGGTTTGGGTGCATTGGCCCAAAGCTCGCTAAGAAGCCTAGAAAATCCAGATTAAAACAAAGTCAAGCAAGTGTTCTCCTCGAGTTAAAATTTCTAACGGTTCTTTGTGTGAGAATAATCTTGACAAAAGACAGGTTTTTATAAAAATATTTCTAGCGGAGGTATGAAGCTTTTATTCTATGATAAAGACTATTGCACGTTCACAGAGGTGTGTATGAAACGAAAACAAGAAAAAGATGGAGTGAAAAATAAGACATAGTTTCCTGTTAAGGAAGATAGAAATTCTGAATTTAAAACTTAACTGGAAAACAAAACTTGAGATGTACTTAACTCTTTATAAAACTTGTGTGATCCTTTTTAAATCTTTATCTGGGCTTTATTTTGTGACATGTCGACTTTAATCCATCATTTTGAAACTTAACGACACTACCTGCACTGCACATAAATACATATAGAATCTTAAGTTAAATAAGAAGCGAGGCGTGAAAACTAAAGGTTCGATAGTTCTAAATTCAGGATAATAGAATCGCTAGCTTTAAAACAAAACCTTGGGATTAGAATCACAGTTATTCCGCAAAACTAGCTTGACGGGATTTTATGGGTGTAATCCGCTGAAAACCCTCAGGAGACAACACTCCTCCTACTAGGGACACCTAGAGGTTTAACGGCTTATTGCACGAGCTCAGTGCAATCGCGTTCCCTGCGAAAATGAGGTCCGGATTCTTTTATTTTTGTTGTTTTGCTCGTGACGAGCAAAAGATAAGTTTGGGGGTATTTGTTCATACCAGAATTTTGCATTTTAATATCTCTCATTCATTATCTATTTTTTGTATATATCGGTACTATTAACCAATGTTTGCTCAGTAATACAGAATACAGGTATCCGTGACAAAATACTGGAAATACATTCAAAATCACGGATATATCATTTGCGAACCAACACTGCAACCAGAACCGCAAACCAACTGATATTTCAAGAGTTTCTTTTTGCAACATGCTTATGTATACACTTTTTATCTAAATGGACAAACACAATACAAGTTGTACACAAGTGTGCACTAGGACTTAGGGGGTTGCACCAAGACACAAGTGGGCATGAGTGTGACATGCATTAAATGCTACAAGATATGTGTTGACTTTAAAGATTCAAGTTTACCTCCAAAACCTAAACTGCAACAAGATCAAACCAGAGAAAATAAACTGCACCAAAGTGATGCTAGAAACAACACTAACCATCACACGAAGTTCGAGGAACTTCCGCTAAAAACTGGTCGGCCCCACTCCTCCCCTAGCCGAGCTCGCCGGCCCCACCTTCTCTGATTGGCACCATCTTTCTGTGGGCCCCCCTTGATGCCACATCAGAACATTTTTATTGTTTATTTATTCAGTTTTTGAGCCTATAAATACAGACCAGAGGCATGAGGAATGTGATACCTTTTGTTTAGTTTTTTTATCAAAACTCTTGTAATTTGTAAGCTTGATTTCCTTTGTAATTCTTGAGCTCTTGCCCCTTTTCCTTGACCTTGCAACTTTTTCATTGAACTTGCAAGCTTAAGGTTTAGGTTCTTGACTTCAAGATTAGTTTAACTTGTTTGTGATTCAATAAAAAGTTCTCATTTTTTTATTTCCATGTCTTGTTCTATGTTTGCATATTTGAACTTGTGAAATTCTCGCTTTACTTTGATCTTGCAACCTCTTAAGTAAGCTTGCAACCTTAAACTTTTGTGTTTGGATTTCACACTTCACCTGGCTTACGAACACTTAGAGATATTCGCACTTGGATTCATTGGTTCTCTCTTTTTCTTTCTTTTCTCGTAGTTTTCATTATGTTCCTTACTCTTTTCCCTTTTTCTTATTTTTACTTTGTAAATATGTGCGAGTAGTCGCCATACTTGTTAAGGGTGGAATATGGTTAGATTGTATTTGAAGATGTTATTTGCTAAAAACCTTAAACTTTGCAATTGAAACTCCGTGCAAATCACTCGCAATTCCGCTCTGCTAGGCATCCTATCCTACCCCGATAGCGATGATTCCTAATCGTGACCGGATTACTAGTGGTTTGCCAGAGGCTAGAATCAAGAGATAACAACGGAAGGACAAGGGACAAGGAAGACGGATTTAGCGAAATGCCGCAAATACCGTGTTTCAAGTTCCCTAATCCATGTTGTTACCTATTGCTTTAGTGCCAATACCAAAGTTGTGTCTATAAGGATTCGGCAAACTTCACCTTCATACAAGCTAACCTATTACTACCCTTAACAAGTCCATTTATTATACATATCCTTGTTGCGACATTTATTTTAATCAACAAATCAAAATACGTTGTTAACTCGTTAATATAAGACTAAAAACTTACCATCTCTCTACGGACGACCCGTACTCATCGCGGCTCGCTACACGCGACACCGTTTTGATTGCGGTAATTTCTAAACTCTATCTAAAATACGACACGGCAAAAACGTAACAATCAGCGGCGTCGGCCGAGTCAACCGAGTCGCCGGCCCGAGTTGGGCGAGTCGGGGCGCGTCTTGATGCCATGTGTCCCTGACGCTTGGTCTAGCCTCGTGGTCACGTTTGTTTATACTGTAACTTACCCTATTACATGTAGTGCACGTGTAGACTTTTGGGCTTCTGAAAGATTAAAAGAAATTAAAATAAAAAGATAATGTGGCTTGGTTCAGCAGTGCAAGGTCTTACCAGTGAGCTACAAGCTCTTTCTTGCTGTTCAAAATTGAATCAAATTCTTATAGTACTCACAGGAAATGTAAATACCCTAAGTATACATTAATTTTAAATCAATTTTATGTACACAAGAATTGGAGTTGTTACACCCGATTGTCCATAACAAGAAATCCCTAGCCAGGGTTGCTGAGATCTACAGGTAAGTGTTATCAGCAGCTTCTCGAACCGTTATGGACCTTGCATCGGCATGACTTATATAGGGTTGTATAGAAAGACAACAAGGTTTAGTAAGGCATCATCCATGCCATTATATAAAATATTGGGGTGCTATGAAACCCTAACCAAGATCTTAACTAGAGAATTAGGGTTAACTTTGCATGTAAACAACTTTACATCTAAGAGAGAGGGATTACAACCTTTGTAGTCCGTTCCATCGCTTCATAAGCTCCGAGTTATGGTCCCTTCGCTACGATCATCAAGCTCCCGGACTCTAGAGAGGCTCCATCAGGTGAATGATGCGTCTTACATGAAGTTTTTGAAATCCATGACGATCTACCTTGAGGAAACACAAACTCAAGCTAACTCTTCACTAATTATGAATTAGTGAAGCTAACACACTAATCTATATGGCTAGTATAGAAGAGGATGATGAAGTAGGAATTTTGCTTTCTTTAGTTTTCTTTTTCTCACTTTATTTTATCACTTTTGAAAAAGCTAGCAAGCTTTTTCAGGAAGAAGAAGATAAAGTGATGAAAATAATTGTTGTGTGGTTAGAAATGCAACCATGGGTCAAGTATATCATGCTTAACCTATGTAAAGACTTAAACATTAGCTATGGTTAAAGGTGAGGTTGATAAATATCCTAAGCTAGACAAAAAGAGTGGACAAAGTCAATGAAGTCTACAAGCTTCTACAAGCTTCCACCAAAATATCAACCATGACAAATATCCATAATATTTGAATAACTTAATGATAAATATAAACCCTAACATTAACCCTAGCATGGTTTAACTCTCATAAACCCTAGTTGCATTTATAACCTAGCATGTTACAATTATACATATCACACATATATAATTTTGTAACAAAAGAAAAGAACACATTTAACATATATCACATATATATCAATGTATCCAAAATGAGAAAAAGAATTACTTAAGTGAGCTTATATTAGTTAATGTAATGTAATATATCACATATATAATTATACATTAAATTATCGAATCAACACTTGATCCGATAATCCGACTGTATCACATATAACCGACTAATATTACATGTATCATTTCATCGAATCAACACTTGATCCGATGACCAGGCTATACCACATATACCCGACTGATATCACAGATCGCGAGAATAAAATACGGTATCACATACTCACATTATTCTCGGTCCTGCACATATCACATATGTGCTCCTACTCCGTTTCGCCTGAGCCATGAAACCTCTGTGTAGGACTCTAAAGACTCGTCAATATGCTGGCAGTAGGTGATGATCATATCAAACACCCATAAGCTGCAAACGGTCAGCTAAATGTAACAGCCACCTGGGTATTGAGCGATCAGAAGATCAACAAGCAAGCCTGCTCACACAACTCCAAATCCAATCGGTAACACTACCGTACAGTCCGGTCTCTTCGTCTGATATGTCGCATATCCAGTCTAGGGGTGGTAAACGTTAGACCCCAGTAACTGATAAGTAGTGTCGATGTGAGGCTCATAACGAGTCAAGAAACTACTGATAACACTTACCAGTAGATCTCCATCTCAACCCTGGCCAGGGACTTCCAGTTATAGCCAATCGAACACAGCGCAACATCAACCCCCAATACCCGGAGAGACGAAACCCCTCCTATCGCTCATTGACTCCATGTGATTCGGGATTATACCCAAAAGCCACCTTTTTGCACGTTCTCGTGAATGTGGTAAGGTGGAAATCAAAGCACAATAGGAATCACACAAGACTCTATGACAATCTCGGGTCTACAGACTAACCTGTACCAGTGTCACCAGAGAACTGCTATCTGACGATAGGTACAATACCATCTATGAGTTCTCGGTGAGTACGTTCAACGTACCTAGTCTCCACTGAGCACCCGTATACCACCTTTGATGTCAAACACCAATGGATGTGGGATCATCCATCAACCATCATATGGGTCAAGATGCGTATACGCTAGTCTACTCTGGAGTATCGATGCCCTGTCTCGATACACCATCGACTAGGAACAATTATAGGATGTACTCGTTGACTACCCTGGCCCCACTAGTATGATCTCCATCATAGTCCTAGTAGTCAAGTACATATCCTAAGGGCTTTATCAACATATGAGAGCAAGACAGTAAACCAATACAAGTCAACATGTTAAGATAAAGTACAACCAAATAGCATACTATTATATCGAGCAAGAAAGTCCTCTCTATATATAACAAAGCATCCACTATAATATATATCATATGTACAATAATGGCCTCTAGGGCATATACATAACTAACAATCTTCCACTTGCACCAAGGCCAGCTGTTGTAGTATCTCATACCCAACAACCCTAAGAGTCTCTCAAAAAGTATCTGGGGTATGGCTTTCATGAGTGGATCCGCAGTGTTGTCTTTCATGTCAACTCTCCTGACCTCGATCTCCCGGCGATCAACTATCTCCCGGATCAGGTGATACCGCCTCAGAATATGCCTGGATCTCTGATGGGACCTGGGGGCCTTGGCCAAAGCCACAGCTCCATTGTTATCACAATACAAAGGTATTGGATGCTCAATGGACGGAACCACTCCAAGTTCAGTTATGAACTTCTTCATCCAGACAGCCTCTTTGGCAGCATCGTTGGCAGCGATGTATTCAGCCTCCATCATCGAGTCTGCCACGGTTTTCTGTTTGGAACTCTTCCAACACACTGCCCCTCCATTGAGGGTAAAGACAAATCCCGAGTGCGACTTAGAGTCGTCCTTTTCACTTTGGAAGCTCGAATCGGTAAAGGACTCCACCTGGAGTTCTCCATTACCATACACCAACAACATCTCCTTAGTCCTTCTCAAGTACTTGAGAATGTTCTTCACAGCTGTCCAGTGATTCTCTCCAGGATCTGCTTGATACCTAGTCACTACACTTAGTGAGTATGCTACATTGGGTCTGGTACATAGAATCGCGTACATGATAGAGCCTACTGCCGAAGCATAGGCTATTCCTTGCATGCGAGTTCTCTCCAAATCAGTCTTGGGAGACATCTCTTTGGAGAGAACGAGTCCAGAGATCGTGGGTAAGTTCCCACGCTTGGATTCTTCCATACTAAAGCTCTTTAGTATGGTGTCAATGTAGCTGGATTAGGATAATCCCAGTATCCGTTTGGATCTATCTCTATATATCTTAATTCCCAAAATGCAGGAGGCATCACCTAGATCTTTCATTGAGAACCTTTGTGATAAGAAGAGCTTGACCGAGTGCAGCATAGGAACATCATTTCCTATCAAGAGTATGTCATCCACGTACAATACGAGGAAGACAACCTTACTCTCTGCCACCTTCTTGTATATACAAGGTTCATCTACGTTTTTGATGAAGTCAAACTCTTTGACTACCACATCAAAACAGATGTTCCAACTCCGCGATACCTGCTTTAACCCGTAAATGAATTTAAGCAGCTTGCACACCTTTCCGCTGCTCCCACTGTCTATGAAGCCCTCTGGCTGAGTCATGTACACGCACTCTTCTAAATCACCATTTAGAAAGGCGGTCTTAACATCCATTTGCCAGATTTCATAGTCATG
The DNA here is from genome assembly GCA_030015575.1 of Agapanthus africanus. Taxonomy (NCBI): domain Eukaryota; kingdom Viridiplantae; phylum Streptophyta; class Magnoliopsida; order Asparagales; family Amaryllidaceae; genus Agapanthus; species Agapanthus africanus. The sequence continues at coordinate 196,251,880 of JASDDO010000029.1, read as the reverse complement.
GTATGCAGCAATGGCAAGTAGGATCTGGATTGACTTAAGCAAAGCTACTGGAGAAAAAGTTTCGTCATAATCCACAGCTGGTCGTTGACGAAAACCATTTGCAACAAGTCTAGCTTTGAAAGTCTTAACTTTTCTATCTACACCAAGTTTCTTCTTAAAGATCCATTTGCTCCCAATGGGTTTCACCCCTTCAGGAGCAACTTCCAAAGTCCATACTTTGTTGGTGTACATGGATTCCATCTCAGATCGCATTGCATCCAGCCACTTCACAGAGTCCCCACTCGTGATGGCCTACTCGAAACTAGTTGGGTTATCATCTTCCATGATGCAATCCTAGCTCCCACCGTCTATGAGAAAACCGTAGTATCTTTCAGATGGATGAGGAACCCTACTAGATCGGCGGAGAGGCTGGGGTTCGTCGGGAACTATCGAATCCTCTCGTTCCACTAAATCTTCAGTTGTAGTTTGTGCTGCTGGAACTTCTTCCAGCTCTACCTCTATGCCACTAATTTCTTTCACAAGAAATTCCTTTTCTAAAATGGTGGCGTATTGAGAAACAAACACCTTTTGCTCCTCAGCGTGGTAGAAAATATATCTTCGTGAATTCTTTGGATATCCCACAAACTTACATAGAACTTATCGTGCCTCGAGTTTGTCCGGATTTTGCCATTTGACATAGGCCGGACAACCCCATATCTTAACTTGTTTAAAATATGGTCTCTTCCCACTCCATATCTCATGTGGTGTGGTAGGTATAGATTTAGATGGAATTTGATTCAATAAGTATGCTGCTGTCTCAAGCGCATAACCCCAAAAGGAAATAGGCAACGGATTGATCTTTTCTTGATGTGTTAAGTAAAATGTTTTATCACAACCAAAGAAATTTATACCGCAATCAATTGACGGTGTCTATTGTAGTTTCTTCAATGAATACTGATCGTCCACTGAGGTGTGTGTACTTGTTCGATTATGCTAGATTTGAGTCGAATTGAAAATATAAAAGAAAATTCAAGAAAGTTGATTCAAGATTTGTGAGATTTGATTTTAAGAAACATAAAGAAAATAGATCTAGAATCAAGAAGATGTCCAAATCAATTTAGTTATCAAGATTTGTAGAATAGCTTACAGGAATCGATCGAATTGGTAGAAATGATGAATACTAATTATAACTAATCTTATCTATTGATGGATTGTAGCTAGATCGATGATGAATGAATGAAGATTAGGGATCTATTGAAGAAACTAGGGTTTCTCCTTCACTATCCTTTGTCTTTTCATTGATCCTCATTCAATTCTTGCCTCTAGCAAAGAGGATCATCAATCATTTGATCCCTAATTTGCAATGAAATAATCAAGAACATGATCTCGCTCCAAATTAGGTTATTGACAATTCTTTTTCATAAAGTTCACAATTCTCATAAGACTTAAGATTAGTAAAAGAATTTCATCATCATTAGATATACCAATTCTCTTGATTCCGTTACAAGTGGAGATTTCACCCACACATTATGAAAATTAAAGAATCAATAATCAATAATTTTCATAACGCAAGAATGTAAAGAAAGCAGGAATTACAATTATCACCTTTATTAATCGATGACTAGGTACGCATTCCCTAAATTCGAGGTTACAAGATTTTGCTCTCGATTGCTCCTTTTGAAGAGGTAGCTAGTTCCGTCGAAATTCGCTTCACATCGATCTCGTGAGACTTGGACCTGTCGAGGATCTCGCACTCTTGATGGAGACCGGCGTTGCGATAAAGGATCGTTGATTGCTTGCTTGGTTCGCTTCTCGAGGGATTTTGATTTGGCTTTGGAATTGGATTTGGTTTAGGTTTGGATCACAAGTTGTGTCACTCAACTTGTGTCCTTAATTAGTTCAATATTCAAAAACCTTTGTAATGAAGCCCTAGGTCTCCTTTTATAGACTCCCCAATCTTTCACTAGAAGCTAGGTTGTTATGAAGTTTGCATAGGAAGCTTGGTAGGTATCAAGCTTGCATAGGAATTTTGGCTGTTGTAGGGAAGCTTCTGGAGAAAGCTAGGGAGTTCGAAGCGTCTTGAGGAAGCTTGGAAGTTATAATGGAGTGTCTGTAAAAGTACCGACCGCCGACGAGCGAACTCGGCCGCGGAACTGCGGCGGATCAGCCTGGATCGGCCGTGGATCCGCGGCCATATAAGGAGATCTCTGCATGTGTTTTTCCTGGTTTGTCCGGTGTTAGTCTTCAGGTACTCTTTTGATGTCTGGAATCTTTTTATCCCTTCTGAATTTCTGCCATATTTGAATTCTTTGACTTGCTGTATTTTATCGGCACTTTTGCAATTCCGGTTCTTTGACCTGAAGAATTTTCTGCACACAATCTTGATAAAATGTATTGAGTTATACAAAATCATGCGTGTAGTAATAAACACTCAATTTCCCTCTAGAATGTCAATTATCACTATAACACGTGGTATTAGTTATTTTACAGATGAATTTGTAATCCGTATTATATTTACAATAAACACCCTTAGATGATTAGAAAGAGTAGGGAAATTGGTGTGTTAAGAATGCAATATTTTCGACTGAACAAATTCCCCCTAACTTAATTTTGACCGTCTCAAGCAAACATCTTTTATTCAGGTGAAGGAGAAAAGAAGAAGAGAAAGAAAAAGAAAAAAACTAACTAGCACACTTTCGTAGGCAAACACGATTGCACTGAGCTTGTGCAACAAGCTTTTAAACCTCTAGGTGTCCCTAGTAGGAGGAGTGTTATCTCCTGAGGGTTTTCAGCCGATTGCACCCACAAAATCCTATAATAAAAGGAAGACTGTGAAAGTTACATGTAAAGATCAGAACTGTAAAAGAAAGACTTTGAAAATCAGAGTTTCCAACTAATACTAGCCTTTTGGTTGTCATGAGCCCTATCTTAATAGTCATGAAAAGATGTCCGAAATCACACCATCCCTCAATAAAACATCGTCTTTATTCTTCAATCCTACTTTTCTTCCAAAGATCGATCATATACCCTACGTGTGTGGAAAGAACATGCCTACACTCTGAGAATTCAATTCAAGCTATCATACTCTTGTCCATCTACCTCAGTACATTTTAATCGATGAATATTTAGAATGGAATTGCTCACACATTTTTCATGCGACCGTTAATACTTCTTGAGGTACTAACCAACCGATTACTAAATGTGCTCACAGGTTAGACGTATTTATTGTATTTCTCGTCTTGCAACACCTAAGGCTTAGTAGTGACTTCCAAACTAGTTGGTCTAAGGCACTAGGTGATGAAGCACCCTCGCTATATTTTTTTATTGCTGCCTTGGTGATTACAAAACCAGTGTTCATTTTTCTACACCATTTTTAAATATTTTCTTCATTTATAATTTTCTTCATACTTTGGCTTTTAGACAAGAGCATTTCAAGGTATCCTCTACTATCCCGAGTTTCAAGACGTGTGTAAGTGCATATAATAAGGTATCAACATTCAAATGTTTGGCTTCCAGAATAGGAACTATTTTTCAGACTTATTTTTATTCTCAAATTAGTGACTTCTTTCATCTTACTAACCCTTGGGACAACGGCTCATAACTACTTATTACTAGTTTCGTTTAAGAAAACTTCTAACTTTGTTGATTTTCTTAAATTATTCTAATCTTTTGGATGTAATTTTTCACTTTCTAATCTTTTATTATAAAAGATTAAATATATATTTTTTTATATGTTTTTTTTAATGTTTTGTGCTTATGCAAAGTATGATGCAAAGTGATGCGTAAATAAGCACAAACCTCCCCCTAACTTGTTTAGAACAGTGTTCTCACTGTTGTCATCTGTTAAATCTCAAAAACCTGTAAACTTGGGAAGATTTTTTTTTTAACGGGGACATGAAATATGATCGTGAAAATCTCCCCCAAACTTATTCTTTTATGAATTTTTTTTTTTTTTTTTATTTATTTATTTTATATATGTATGTACAAGTTGACTCACCTCCATTTGAAAAGATGAGACAATATTACCAAGATATGTAGGTGAGGTGGAGGAAAATCAGTCATTAAAAAGCGGCTCCTATAAAAAAAAGGAGCTTATCCGAGGGGTCAGTGGAAAAATACAGTTTAAGTCTATGCCCATTTACTTTAAAAATTGTACCGTTTTCAACATTTTCAACCTCAACTGCCCCGTGCGGGTATACGTACCGCACAACAAAAGGTCCATTCCAACGAGATTTTAGCTTACCCGAATGAAGATGGAGTCGAGAATCATAAAGAAGGACTTGTTGACCAAGTGTAAAAGATTTTCTCAAAATGTTTTTATCGTGAAATACCTTAGTCCGATTTTTTACAATTACAGCATTATTATAAGCTTCATCGCGGAGTTCGCTTAGCTCGTTTAACTGCAGCTTTCGAAAGTTGCACGCTTGATTTAAGTCAAAGTTTAGTTCTTTAATGGACCATAATGCTTTGTGTTCAATCTCGACTGGAAGGTGGCAAGCCTTACCAAACACTAGATGATAATGCGACATACCGAGATCAGTTTTATAAGCAGTACGGAATGCCCAAAGAGCATCCGTCAATTTGGGTGACCAATCTTTCAGGTTTTTAGAAATGTTTTCTCTAAAAAAAATTCGCTTTTCCTATTGGAAACCTCAACTTGCCCTCTCGTTTGGGGATGATAGGATGTGGAAAGTTTGTGGTTGATTGCGTATTTCCGCATCAATGTATCAAAAGACCGATTACAGAAATCCGTCCCGTTATCGTTAATGATAGCGCGAGGGTGTCCAAATCGCGAAAAGATATTTTCTTTAAGGAGCTTAATGACAACCTTGTTGTCATTAGTGCGACAAAGCATACCTTCCACCCATTTTGAGACGTAATCAACCGCAAGCAATATGTACAGATTCCCAAAGGAGTTGGGTAAAGGACCCATAAAATCAATCCCCCAAACGTTAAAAATTTCTACAACCAAGATCGGTTGAAGAGGAATCTCATTTCTTTTAGAGATCCGACCAGTGTGTTGATACTGTGTACAGGTTTTGCAATGATCAAATGCATCTTTGAATAATGTCGGCCAGTAAAAACCGCATTGCAAAACCTTCTCCGCCGTCTTTCGAGGACCAAAGTTGTTAGTGTATATGCCCTAGAGGCCATTACTGTATCATACTAGTTTGTATATTACTTAATGGAAGCTTGTGATGTTCACCTTGTATTGACATTCTTGCTCAAAATAGTAGTATGCTACTTGGTTTGTTTCTACTTTAATGTGTGCATGTGTTTCTTATAGCATATGGCCTTTACACATTAGTAGAGCCCTTAGGATCTTTGCTTGATTACCAGCGTTGTGATGGCAGTCACACTCGTGGGGGCTGGGTAATCCACAAGCACATCCTTATGCAGGTCCCTAGTCGTAGGACTATCGAGACAGCGCATCGATACTCCGGAGTAGACTAGCGTATGCGCTTCTCATCCCAGCTTGGGAGACGGTCTGTCCCACAGCCGTCAGCACGTCGTACTTGAGATAGTATGCGGGTGCTCGTTAGGTTACGAGTACACTGGACAGGACTCGTCGGGAACTGTTGATTGGTATTATACCTATCGTCAGTTATCAGTTCACAGGTGACATGAGTACAGCTTAGTCCGTTGACTTGACACTGTCACTTCGCCTCGAGTGTGTTCCTACTGTTCTTAGATTGCTACCCTACCATGGCTCAATGGAGTCGTGCAAACAGGTAGCAGTTGGGTGCAGTCCCAAAGCACTTGGAGGCAGTGACGGTTAGACAGGATTCGTCTCTCCCGGTATTGGGGGTTGATATCGCGTTGTGTCTAGGAGAGCCATTACACAAAGTCCCTGGCCAGGGCAAGTGAGATAGACTGGTAGGTTTCCAGTGTTATCTCAGGTGTTCTGGGCTACACTCCGACACGACTTGTACCGCTATTAGGGGACTGACGTTTACCGCCCCCTAGGCCCGCCATGCGATACTCTCAGACGAACAGACCGGACTGTACGAAGACTGTCACATTCAGGCTCAGTAGGAGTTCAGATGGGTTTACCTCATCAGTCTTCTTATCGGCATCTACCTGGGGACCGTTACGTACAGCTAGTGCCGCTTACGGTCTGTGGTTAAACCCACTGCCAGCGTAGTGTCGAGTCTTTAGAGTCCCACACAGAAGGTTATTCTCCTTTTGGCAAAACGAGTAGAGGTCGCATGGTTTTGCGACGAGGTTCGTTCACATCCGCGCACTTGTGCACGTTTGGTGTGGTGTCCGGACAGATTATACTATCGGGCTTTGGTTTAAGCTAGATCCTAGTATATGTTTTGGGATTGGTTTTATCTCTTTGTATTCGTGTTCCTCGGAACACGGATACGGGTGTGTATGCACAGTTAACTGAGAGAGAGGAAGAGGATTTTCATTAGGGTTAATGACCATTGTCTTTTTCTTAACCCTAATGTTTATGTATGAAATGTGATTATTAATATTAGTTAATTATAATTGTGTTATGGTTAGGGTTGTTGACCATTTGACTATGGTTGACTTGTTGACCTATGTTGACATTTTGACCATCATCATTTCATATGAAAGATGCTCTTTGATTCTTGCAAAAGTAATTAATGTGAAATGATAATGGTCATTTCAAGTTAACCATCACAATTATCTTTAGCTAATTTTTAATTATCATAATTCACACATATATGTGAGAAGGTTGTCATTATCTTCTCATTCTATCATTCTCATTCTCTCTCATCCTCTTCCTCTCTCTCAAAGCTTTCCCCTCTCATGAGTTGAGAACCATTGAGCTTGAGATAAAACCTTCAAAATTACTCTCTACTCTTTCTAAGGTCCTAGGTTTAGCACACCAAGCACCTGAGTTACTTCTAGTTTGAAGTAAGAGCCAAAGGTAGAGGCCCTCAGGTGGATCTTTCTTCGGCAAGAGAAGGCGACGAGGACAACCCGTTCATCCCACTCCAAGGAGCAAGAAGAGAAGGACTTGAAGACTTAGGTATAACCCTTTAACCGAGTAGCTAACTCTTTTAGCTTGGTAGTTAGTTTAAGTTTAGCAAAGATCCTTCCTTTTGCATAGTCCATGTTTCCTAGTGTTGTAAAAATCGAATTTTTTATACCGTTTCCGCCTCCCGCAAGCACCGCGGTGGGCAACGTGGACTTACAAAAGTGACCCCCACATGCCTGATTATGACAAAAAGATAGAACGTTCTTGAATTCATCATTAGGGACACATCTGCGAATGATTTGGTCAGGACAATATTTATACAAATAGGGTTCATCCCAGTAAAAGTGTTTTATTTGGGATAGAAATCGATGTTTGTCCTGTTTTGTCCATTCGCTGGGAATAAGTCCCGTTGCAAGATAATTCACAATATCCCCGAACCAAGGTTCGGTGGATATATTCAAGAGTCGTTCTTCCGGAAAAGAGTCATTAATTGGTAGGGTCACAAGTGAATAAGAGATGCGCGAAAGATGGCCGGGTACTACGTTTTCACATCCTTTCTTATAACGAATAACAAGATCAAAATCTTGTAATAGAAGGATCCAACGTATTAACCTACCTTTAGCATCCTTATTCGCTAAAAGTTGTTTTAAGGCGGAGTGGTCAGTATACACAACAATTAGTGAGCCAATCAAGTAAGGCCTGAATTTTTCTAATGCAAATACAACTGCCAAAAGTTTTTTTTCGGTGGTTGTATAATTAATTTGAGCATCATTCAGGGTCTTTCTTGCATGATAGATCACATGTGGCATTCTTTTCAATGTGTTATCCTAAGACTACACCAATGACAAAATCTGATGCATAACACATTAGCTCAAACGGGTGGTTCCAATCTGGAGATGATAGAACGGGGGCTGTAGTGATGGAGTTTTTTGTTGGAGATAGTGCCCTCAGAGTCAATTATTGGATCACAGGCACGTGATTGCAATGATTGAGGGAGGACCTATCCCGGTAGGACAGTCTTACTCGAGATGATAGTATGCTATCTGGTTTATCTTTATCATCGTGTACTGCTTTAGGTGACCTGACATGTCGCTATTACACGTTGATAGAGCCCCTAGGATTCTTGCTTGACCACCAGCAGTATGATGGCGATCATATACGTGGGAGCTGGTAGTCTATAAGCACATCCTTAAAAGGTCCCTAGTCGTGGGAGTTTCGAGACTGGGCATCGATACTCCATTAGTAGGCTAGTGTATACAGTCGAGACCCCGACGAGGGGCGGTGGCCGGTCTCACAAGCCACTGGTGTCAGTTGGTTCACCTAAGATGTATACAGGTGCTCATTGGGTTATGAGTACACCGGACAGGACTCGCCGGGAACCTGCTAGTTGGTCTTATACCAGACGTCAGATAGCAGTTCCCAGGTGACATGTGTACAGGTTAGTTCATCGACCTGAGGATCGTCATTTGTCTCGTGTGAGTTCCCACTGTGCTTTGATTACTACCCTACCACGGCTCAAAGGAGTCGTGCAAACAGGTTTTAGTTGGGTACAGTCCCGAGCCACATGGAGGCAGTGAGCGGATCTTCAGGGGTTCGTCTCTCCCGTTATTGGGGGTGAGGTCGCGCTGTGTCTAGGAGAGCCATTACGCAAAGCCCTCGGCCGAGGCAGGAGATTTACCGGTAGGTATTCCAGTAGTATCTCAGGGCGTTCTGGGCTACGCTCCGACACGACTTGTACCGCTTTTGGGGGTCTGACTTTCACCAACCCCCTAGGCCCGCCATGCGATACTCATAGACGAACGGACCGGACTGTACGGATATTGTCACTGACAGGCTCAGTTGGGTGTCGGGGTGAGCTTCCTCATCGACGTCCCTTTTGGTCAATAGCTGGTGGCTCGTCACGTATTGGCTTATACCTCTGACGTGCCAGTGGTTAAATCCACAGCCATAGTATTGACGAGTCTTTAGAGTCCACCACACTTTCAGTTACTCAGCTTTCGGGCGAAACGCTGTAGAGGCCGTATGGAGATATGGCAGGGTCCGATCAGATACGTGCGGTATTGCACGGATCAGGATCGGACGGTTTGTACTAGTAGCCGTATAGTTATATGGCAGGGTTCGATCAGATACGTGCGGTATTGCACGGATCAGGATCGAACGGATTTTACTAGCCGGCTTTGGCTTAAGCCGGTCCTAGTCTAGTACAGTGTAGATTTTGTCTCATTGCATCTGTATCCGGTCGGAATACAGATGCGGGTGTGTATGCACAGTGTCGGGGTTTTCCTGTAATTTATTACGGGACCAGTTTTCTGGAGTTGCCAGTTTGCATTCCGTTCCGGCCGGTTTTCCTTTGTTCTTTTCCGGCCGGACTTTTCCGATGGAGGGGGTTATTTGCAGTTTTGCAAATAACTCTTTGTGAGGGGTTTCTTTGCATATTGTTTGATTATGATAGTATTCATATCTTTGCTCCATGCTTTTGAATTGAGTGATTTGATATAGGTATGGGTTTAAAGGAAAAAGCATGGTTGATGTTCTCTTTGACCTTGGATGTGGTCACCTCCTTGTGCTCCTACACTCACCTCCCTTTGTGTTATGATATTCATTCCTCCACCATTCTCATTCACACTTGAAGAAAAAGTCTTTCATGGTTATGAAAAAAAGAGAGTAGAAGAAAAAGAAAGAGAGAAAGAAAAAGAATGAGAGAGTTGATTTCATCTTCTTCTTGCTAGAAAATTGAAAGCACCAATTTTCTTTACCTCTTCCTCCATCCATCAATGGCAACTACATAAACTCCAAGAGACAAAGTTTCTACACTACTTCCTACAGTAAATCTTGAGCATGTCGAGTTGCCGGCTTCATGCTCGAGTTGCCTCGGTATTGAGGCGGGAGCCCGTAAAAGACGAAGGCGATGTGGTGCCCTTTCCGGCGAGGAGGCGACGATGTGGAGGCAACACTTTCCGCGGGAGATCGGGACGATGACGAGAAGACCGGAGGACTCGGATCACTCGGTATACTTCTCACCCTATCTCTTGTTAGCTAGCGTAGGTTAATGGTAAACGATCCGGGTTTTCTTTGTCCGCGGTAGCGCCGGTTTCCGAGCAAGGAAAAATTTTGATTCCGCAATTTGGCCTCGAGTAAGACGGCCGGGGCGCTGCCGTGGCGCAACATGGTATCAGAGCCACGCCATTAACCTTACCTAGCTTCGTTTGATGTGTTTGCGTTTCCGATCGACCGAAATTTCCAAAAACCGTATTTTTATTGCACATCAGTTTTCTGTCGATTTTTTCGGGGCTCGAAAATTTTTTCAGGTAGTTGCAGAATGATGTGCAGGCATATATAAGAGATCTGGGAAAAATTGGTATCCTGATTCCTTCATTTCACCGCGGAAGGGCGGCCAAAGCAGTGCTTTGGCCGCGCTTCCGCCGCCAATTTAATTCTTTACTGTACCAAATTTTTGCAGATTGTCTTGGACATGAAAATGGGGTATTTGGAATATTAAAATTGGTCCCAGGTTTTCTGTGAGTACTACAGTTTTGATTGGGGGCCCACTTGTTAATTTTTGGTCAATCGGAAAATTTTAAACACATTTTTCACAGTATTTACATTATATCTGCGACCGTGAATGTCACTCGATCGGTAAATCCGGTCTAACTGCTATAGCCCGGTTAGACGGATTTGCGAACGTGACTTTCACGTTGATGTTTTATGTATTTGCTGTGTTGTTGCGGATCGGTCGTGGGGGATAGCCTGGATGCAATGCTAGTACTGTTTTGTTGTATTATGTACATTTGATATTGCGGGGCGAGCGTCCGACATGTGGACTGCCGTCACTTCCTGTTTGTATTATTCTTTTGGGGCACGACCTGGTTGCGGTCGATATACCCGGTATATGTATATTTTACTTTCTGTACTAGGGTTGCCCCGCGGTGGGGTGCACGGATAGCCGGGTTCTAGAGGGCAACGGGCCCGCATCTCAGGGCATTGAGACGGAGGGGGCTTCAGTCCAGGATTGGCGGGCTATTCGCTGCACTCGTAGGGGGTACAGGTTGACCCAGGAGGGGTGCCCAAGTTGCCGGATTCCGTGGAGTGCTGGGTGGTCCATTCACGGAGCTGAAGGGGGCTGCCTCGCTTCAGGTTTTTGGCGGGTGACTTGCCGCGCCCGTAGGGGTCTAGGATTTCATTGCACAGGCTATCCACACGACCAGGGGAACGTCGGGTTTCAGCAGCGGCTCTGTGAAACCCGGGGTTTCCAGATATCTGTATTGTTCTGTGATGCTGTACATTTCTGTGATGTTGCATTTTATTCACGCCTTGAGCGAAATACTATATATTGGTATATATATTAGTAGATGTTGTATATGTTTTTCATCCGCGCTAGTCCAGTCCCCGCTCTGTCGTTAGTAAGCTAACCTAACGGGTGATGACGGGACCCAGTGGCGAATGCGGATGGCATATACGTACGTCAGTATATTTTCGTTCTTTGTGGTGTGATTAATTGATGGGACTGCGTTGATTCGGATCAATGCAAGATAAACAAACCTATTCTGATGTTGTTGGAACACTTTTCAAAAAGCTGTTATTGCAAGGACGTTCACTTTTGTTTTGCATCGAGGTATTCATCTGGAATATCCTGCTCCTCAGTCGACGAGGCAAGGGCCGAGATCCCTTCACCGGGAGTGACCCCTTGGACAGAAGTTTGCGTCAGGGCATTAACTTCACTATAGCCGATTACTTTTGCTTTGCATCGTGGTATTCAGCTGGAATATCCTGCACCTCATTCTACGGGGAAAGAGCCGAGATCCCTTCACCGGGAGTGACCTCTTTAGTAAAGGTTTTCGTCACTATATTTTATAAAAGGCTATGCAGTTCCTTCAACGATATCAAGTTCATTACGTTAAAGGTTTTTCGCCAAAAACCATTCGTAGCCCTCCGTCATTTCCTACAGGTATTATTTGGTATTCGTGCTGCGTTTGTTGACCTAGTCAAGACGTAGTGTTCGGTAGCTAAGTGGTACTTGTTTGTTGCATAAGTGGGATTGGTTAGGACAGTCGTGCGGCCTTGTTGACCTAGTCAAGGGCACGTACGGGTGGGTTTAATGCAATCCAGAACAATGACGGGTTGAACTTGACTGGCGGTTTATGGTTTGTTGACCTAGTCAAGGTCATAAACCGCTTGGGGTAAAAATCATATCGGGAGTTTCAAAAGAACTGAAACTTGCCAAGCATGCGCATACCTTCTGGAGTGTGGTGACTTGAGTGGATTCCGTCAAGTTATCATGCGATGATAGTTGGATCCCGATTCCCACTGATGAGTTGGTTTACTCCTCGGGTGATCCCGACTAATTCTTCTTTCAGGTTTGGAGGAGAATTTGAGGTACAGTGGGAGGTTTCCAGATTAGACAAAGTGGTAACCATTCTGATCTAGGTTAGAGTGCACGCTGAGTGTTTCTTCTCTCTCTCTTTGGCAGCGACCATTGACCCGACCCTGGACTTTGACTCAGTGACCAAGTTGACCGAACCTTCTTAACACTGGCTTTTGGATTGTCAGAGTTGCAGACCTCATTGCTACTCCTACTTTTACCCTTTTCTCCAGGACACCCCGTATTACTACGAATGTCCACTTCCATTGGACCAAACCATCGTATGGTTATATACGAACTCGAAGGACTTCGAGGATGGTTTCTGGTTCTGGAGAAAACGGATAGGACTATTCAGTTGTCTTTTCTTTTCACCTTCTCTCAGGTTGCGAGTACTGCTTGGTTTAGGAGTAGTACACCTATTACGCAAATTGGATAGTCTTCTTCCAAACCTTAGGCTGGTGCCGACCGGTAGGGAATGAAGAAAACCAATTAGCATAACGATGGTGTGCAGAAGGTATTAAGTTAAGACAAAGCAAGGGATTAGTAGGAGGGCAAAGTAAGTTGCAACTGATATTCACGACCAAACCAAGTATTTCTTCGCCAATCCTAAATCACCTTTGTATTTCTCCAGGACACTCCGTATCACTACGAAGATCCACAGTTTATTGGATACTCCATCGTATGGTTATATACGAACTCGAAAGGAACTTGTTCCAGTTCGGGGATGGATTCTGGTTCAGGAGAAATAGGAATAAAGTACATTCAGGTGTCTTTTATCTTCACCTTCTCTCGCGTTGCGAGTGCTCCTAGGATTAGGACAGTACACCCTTTATGCTTTTTGGATAGTCTTCTTCCAAACCATAGGCTGGTGCCGAACGGTAGGGAAGGAAGAAAACCATTTGGCTTAAAGGGGTGTACAGAAGGCAATGACTAAAGACATATAAAGGGATTTGGAGAGGTGGCAAAGAATTATACGGTTACAGTTGTGAATCTGGATAATGGAAGAGGCATTACTAGGAATACCAGGATACCCCGACGAAACATTTCAATGTTTCAGTTTCACTGTGTACTGTTAATAGAAAACTGATTTCCCGATTAGACACTTACTCCAGGGTATGTATTTACCATGTTGGATTCTCACATCTGTATGGTTTTACAGATGATGAGTGGGAGTAAGTTATTGGGAATTGGGTGATCATCCTCATTATATCGGGATTCGTTGTAATCGGTGATATTTGAGGAAGTCACCTGGGTTGTTTGCCGGTCGGCAAATATTTGGTTTTGAATATCCGCTGTTGTGCACCAATTTCAAATCGATATATCTGTACGTCTATTTGAATAGAGTGAGATATACCTTTTGATATTATGTCGATGACATTTACCTATATCAGTGGATGGTTAGGTAAGGAGCATTGAACAGCGGTGTAATTCTTCTTAACCATAAGTACAGTTTTCAACCTACGACGCACAGTGAAAGAGTTGTTAGACTCAGCGGACTTATACAGAGTATTGTATGTTGTCCAGTGTCCATTAGGACAGAGGGGTTGGTGCTCGTACTATATTCGGTTTACTTATGACTTCTCTCGATTTTAGACAGCTGTTTCGTGGAAACACAGGGTCTGAGTTTTGAGGAGTTATAGGTATTTGAATAGAGTAGAGAACCAGGTGTAGCAAGTATCGGGATTCTTCAAAGAGATTGAAGATGTAGATACTTGTGTATGATATTCAGTTGATAGTAATGATGAAGACAGATTGCTTCTCTTTCAGGTTACTCATAATTGGAAGCATTCCTAAGTTGAGTAACGCTGATCGACCTCCTTCCATTTAGTTGACATGCACTGGAGATAGTTGCATGATTTGAATCTGGTTCAATTGAATCAGTGCCTCTGGTTCTATATTGGATATAGAACAGTTCATATCTTAACGATGTTAAGGTACGGGGAGTTGTCCAGCTTATGATTAAAACCAGACACTGGACAACTCAAGGCACGTTTCTGTAATGGCTGTTTGTGGGTTGACCCAGGCTATGGCGAGGGTTGATTTTCTACCATCTAGATGAACTATAGCAATATTGTTCTAGACTCGCCACAGTTTTTATTAAAAATGGATTTTTTTTCAGAAAAAGTAGTGGGAGTATGGTAGAACTGGAAGTGATTCCAGAACCACAAACGATTACTGAAGATTTGATAAGGAACCTAAAGATTCAATCTGATTTGACATTCCATTGGCCACTCCGCAGATAATGTGGGTAACTTCAGGCACCCGAGAGGTACTCCGGTAGCCTCAATGACGGTGACAGGGAAGTTCTTGTTTACCCACACTTGCCATTGTTGTTGTTCCAGGCTGCGAGACCCGGCAGGAGGATGAGTATAGCGTCGTTCTAAACTAGCTTTAGAAGTGCACGTCTATATGACTCTGGCAGAGGGTTGTCGTAGTCAGTGGGAGCAGCGGAAGCATTGGTGGACTTCATGCTTATGTCTATTTATAGACTAAAGCAGATATAGCGGAGATAGATCATCTATTTCTGATATGACAGTCATGGGTTTGACGTCATCAGAATAGGGGATGGATCTGTTGAAAAGGTAGTAGGAAGTGATATTCCTATACTACGATCGGTTATACTTTGGTCGTCACACAGTTTTTTCTCCACATGGGACTTGGACATTATATCAGACATATTGGTTACTAGATCTATGGTTTTAGATCTAGATTTGGGTGGTTTCCCAATCAGGGTACTTTGACAGCATTCTAAGAGTATTTAGAATGGACGACTCCTGGCATGGTAGTGTACCTGCAGGTAATGGAGTCACCCTCTCTAAAGGTGTCTTACAGACTAAAGGGGAGAGGGATACGCATGATTGACAGATCACTTGCTTAGGCAATTGAGTCAATCATGAGATGTCAAGTACCACACCAGATGTTGTTCTTGCAGTAGGTGCAATAAGTTGATATTAATCCAATCCTAGAAAAACAGTCGGAAGCAGTTTTAGAACATAAGTAAATGTTCTAGGGATATGATAACGGCTGCCTCTTTTAGGAGACGGTTATCACTCCAGGCTTCCAAGGTGACATGGACGACAAGGAGGTTGTCAGAGTTATAGTTCTCCCTCTAACGAGGGGCAGTATTTTGGACAGGTGGTCCAAGGCAATACTGAGGGTGGCATGGCGCAGGAGACTGATTAAGTTCAGTTGATGATACAGTCTAAGAAGTTTGGATTTGGAGTTCATTTATGAACTAGGTCCCATCAGACATCCAGACATTCTAAGACAGGTATTGCTCATTTCGGGAGATGGCTTTCTCCGCGAACTTGAGATATAGAGAGACATAGAAAGAAACTTCACAGTGGATCCACTCGCTGAGGCTATTCCTCGAACGCAATAGTTTCACAAAAGAGCTTTGTGAGACTGACTAGTAGAGGAGTTGGGTGTTCGGTATCACACGGGCTGTGAGTATGCGACATCGCAATAATTAGCCTTGAGTGCAAGTGGGAGATTGTTGGAGATAGTGCCCTCAGAGTCAATTATTGGATCACAGGCACGTGATTGCAATGATTGAGGGAGGACCTATCCCGGTAGGACAGTCTTACTCGAGATGATAGTATGCTATCTGGTTTATCTTTATCATCGTGTACTGCTTTAGGTGACCTGACATGTCGCTATTACACGTTGATAGAGCCCCTAGGATTCTTGCTTGACCACCAGCAGTATGATGGCGATCATATACGTGGGAGCTGGTAGTCTATAAGCACATCCTTAAAAGGTCCCTAGTCGTGGGAGTTTCGAGACTGGGCATCGATACTCCATTAGTAGGCTAGTGTATACAGTCGAGACCCCGACGAGGGGCGGTGGCCGGTCTCACAAGCCACTGGTGTCAGTTGGTTCACCTAAGATGTATACAGGTGCTCATTGGGTTATGAGTACACCGGACAGGACTCGCCGGGAACCTGCTAGTTGGTCTTATACCAGACGTCAGATAGCAGTTCCCAGGTGACATGTGTACAGGTTAGTTCATCGACCTGAGGATCGTCATTTGTCTCGTGTGAGTTCCCACTGTGCTTTGATTACTACCCTACCACGGCTCAAAGGAGTCGTGCAAACAGGTTTTAGTTGGGTACAGTCCCGAGCCACATGGAGGCAGTGAGCGGATCTTCAGGGGTTCGTCTCTCCCGGTATTGGGGGTGAGGTCGCGCTGTGTCTAGGAGAGCCATTACGCAAAGCCCTCGGCCGAGGCAGGAGATTTACTGGTAGGTATTCCAGTAGTATCTCAGGGCGTTCTGGGCTACGCTCCGACACGACTTGTACCGCTTTTGGGGGTCTGACTTTCACCAACCCCCTAGGCCCGCCATGCGATACTCATAGACGAACGGACCGGACTGTACGGATATTGTCACTGACAGGCTCAGTTGGGTGTCGGGGTGAGCTTCCTCATCGACGTCCCTTTTGGTCAATAGCTGGTGGCTCGTCACGTATTGGCTTATACCTCTGACGTGCCAGTGGTTAAATCCACAGCCATAGTATTGACGAGTCTTTAGAGTCCACCACACTTTCAGTTACTCAGCTTTCGGGCGAAACGCTGTAGAGGCCGTATGGAGATATGGCAGGGTCCGATCAGATACGTGCGGTATTGCACGGATCAGGATCGGACGGTTTGTACTAGTAGCCGTATAGTTATATGGCAGGGTTCGATCAGATACGTGCGGTATTGCACGGATCAGGATCGAACGGATTTTACTAGCCGGCTTTGGCTTAAGCCGGTCCTAGTCTAGTACAGTGTAGATTTTGTCTCATTGCATCTGTATCCGGTCGGAATACAGATGCGGGTGTGTATGCACAGTGTCGGGGTTTTCCTGTAATTTATTACGGGACCAGTTTTCTGGAGTTGCCAGTTTGCATTACGTTCCGGCCGGTTTTCCTTTGTTCTTTTCCGGCCGGACTTTTCCGATGGAGGGGGTTATTTGCAGTTTTGCAAATAACTCTTTGTGAGGGGTTTCTTTGCATATTGTTTGATTATGATAGTATTCATATCTTTGCTCCATGCTTTTGAATTGAGTGATTTGATATAGGTATGGGTTTAAAGGAAAAAGCATGGTTGATGTTCTCTTTGACCTTGGATGTGGTCACCTCCTTGTGCTCCTACACTCACCTCCCTTTGTGTTATGATATTCATTCCTCCACCATTCTCATTCACACTTGAAGAAAAAGTCTTTCATGGTTATGAAAAAAAGAGAGTAGAAGAAAAAGAAAGAGAGAAAGAAAAAGAATGAGAGAGTTGATTTCATCTTCTTCTTGCTAGAAAATTGAAAGCACCAATTTTCTTTACCTCTTCCTCCATCCATCAATGGCAACTACATAAACTCCAAGAGACAAAGTTTCTACACTACTTCCTACAGTAAATCTTGAGCATGTCGAGTTGCCGGCTTCATGCTCGAGTTGCCTCGGTATTGAGGCGGGAGCCCGTAAAAGACGAAGGCGATGTGGTGCCCTTTCCGGCGAGGAGGCGACGATGTGGAGGCAACACTTTCCGCGGGAGATCGGGACGATGACGAGAAGACCGGAGGACTCGGATCACTCGGTATACTTCTCACCCTATCTCTTGTTAGCTAGCGTAGGTTAATGGTAAACGATCCGGGTTTTCTTTGTCCGCGGTAGCGCCGGTTTCCGAGCAAGGAAAAATTTTGATTCCGCAATTTGGCCTCGAGTAAGACGGCCGGGGCGCTGCCGTGGCGCAACATTTTTACGTGAGTCAAATGCTGTCTTACAATCCGAGTCAAAGTGAAATGTTGTGTCCTTGGCCAAGAGAAGAGTTAAGGGTCTAGCAATTTTGCTAAAATCCTTAATTAATCTCCGATAAAAGCCTGCATGGCCATGAAAAGATCGTATATCTTTGACGTATTTGGGATGAGGAAGGTTATGAATGACAATTATTTTAGCTCTGTAAACCTTAATGCCTTTCCGTGAAATAACATGTCCAAGCACAATTCCTTCTTGGACCATGAAATGGTATTTTTCCCAATTCAAGGTTAGTTCTTATCTTTGCAACGAGTAAGAACTGCGTCAAGATGTGATAGGCAGTCATCAAAAGAATCTCCGAATATCGAGAAATCTTCCATGAAAATATCCAGAAAATTCTCGACCATGTCCGAGAATATCCCCATCATACACCGCTGAAATGTAGCTGGAGCATTGCAAAACCCAAAGGGCATGCGTCTATAAGCAAAAGTACCAAAAGGACAAGTAAATGTAGTTTTGTATTGATCCTTTTTGGCAATAGGGACCTGGTTATAGCCAGAGTATCCGTCCATGAAGCAATAATATTCCCGTCCAGCTATGCGTTCTAACATCTGGTCAATAAAAGGTAGAGAAAAGTGGTCTTTCCTCGTTGCGGTATTGAGTTTTCTATAATCAATATATACACGCCACCCAGTTTGAGTGTGTGTCTGGATTAACTCATTTGCCGTATTTGTTATGATCGTGATGTCAGATTTCTTAGGGACTATATGAATTGGACTTACCCATTGGCTATCAGAGATTGGGTAAATAATACCACTGTCAAGGCATTTGACGATTTTTTTCTTTACCGCATCCTTCATTACGGGATTCAACCGTCTCTGTAGTTCTCGAGTTGGCTTGGCTTCATCCATCAGATGTATATGATGTTCGAAAATCAAGGGACTAATCCCTTTAATGTCAGCCATAGTCCAACCAAAAGCCCGCCTATTAGATCTCAATACCGTCAAAAGCATGTTCTCTTGCTCTGAGGCTAGAGAAGCTGATATGATCACAGGTAAAGACTC
This sequence comes from Agapanthus africanus, assembly GCA_030015575.1. Taxonomy (NCBI): domain Eukaryota; kingdom Viridiplantae; phylum Streptophyta; class Magnoliopsida; order Asparagales; family Amaryllidaceae; genus Agapanthus; species Agapanthus africanus. Next base: position 196,232,796 of record JASDDO010000029.1, on the reverse strand, counting down.
ATTCTCACCTAAATATGCATATTTAAGATGAGAAGGTAGCAATTTAAGATCTAATGTCGGCGGAGAAACAATAGAAGGTGGGGTAAGCGAATGACAATCAGATTCACGAAGAAGCCCGTAGCCTGCAAAGGATACAGACTCGGAAAGTGAAGAGTCAAAAGGTTCAGACTCAAGAGTGGAAAAAGTGTCCTCACTAAGATGTGTAAGATCAAACATTGATGTGCTAATGTCGTCGAGATTATCAAAGCAAAGTTCATCAACCTCGCAGCTTTTAGGAGCTATCTCATGGACAGAACAGACATCAAGAATGTGAGCAAAGGGTTCAGACGACTGACTTCCAATCTTATAAATGTTCAGCTCAATTGTCATTTTTCCAAAAGATAGGTTCATAGAACCGTTTCGACAATTTATGACAGCATTGGAAGTGGCTAGGAAAGGTCGACCCAGAATCACCGGAATTTGGTTCTGTGGATTCGCTACAGGCTGTGTGTCTAGAACAATAAAGTCCACAGGGAATATAAATTCCCCGACTTTTATCAACACATCCTCCAGTTCACCCCTAGGTTTGGTGATTGATCGGTCTGCCATTTGGAGAGTGCAATGAGCTGGTTTCAACTCTCCAATCCCTAACTGCTCGTATTCAGAATATGGAAGCAGGTTAACACTTGCGCCAAGGTCAAGTAAAGCACGATTAATTTTTTTATCCCCAATAGTAATTGAGATTGTAGGAAATCCAGAGTCCTTACATTTCTTTGGTAACTGTGGGGTGAAAACGGTGCTAACATTATTTGTCATGAATACCTTTTTGGGTACTTGAGTCTTCCAGTTCCTAGTGCACAAGTCCTTAAGAATTTTCGCATAAGCCGGGACTTGTTGAATAGCATCTCGGAGATGGATATTGATGTTAACCTATTTAAACATTTCCATAATCTTCTCCATATGTGGACTCGATTTGTTTCCCCTTAACCGATTCGGATAAGGAGCTTTAGTAATAATAGCTGGGTCCAACATAGGAGAAGGTGGTGTGTGTGGAACTAATTCCAGAATAGGAGTAGGGATCGTCTTTGGTAGACTAGAAGAAATATGCTGAGGGTTCGAGCCTTGAGGAAAACGAAGAATAGGCTCGCAAGAAAGTGGTGGGGTAGACGAACACGAATCAGAAGTGGAAGTAGAAGTGGAAGGAAAAGAGGAAGTGAAAGCCCGGGTGTTATTGATTAATTCATCGTTATTATCAATCTCTTCACCGACTTGATTATTCAGTACTCTTCCGGATCTCAACATTGTAATGGCATTCACATTGTAGTGTTGTGAATGTCCAGGATTCGGTAGGGGTTGAGATGAAAGTTTCCCTTTCTCTCTAGCACTCATTTCGGCATTCAATCGTGCAATTTGTGCTTCCATCGATTTAATACTCTCACCTTGGGAGGTGATATCTTTCTTAATATTATCGACAGAAGACTTTATCTCAGCCAAAACTTGCATGAAAGTTTTAAGAATCAAATTCATGGTTTGTTCGAGTGAAGAGGAATTATCAGTACCGGTCAATTGCAAAGAATTATACGGTGCAGAAGTGTTGACCGGATTTTGAAAGTTTTGTGATTGATAGTGGTGCTGAGTCAGTTGTAGTGGTTGCTGTTGTTGTGGAGGGACCCTTTGAAAGTTGTTTTGGTTTGGAACCATTTTTTGAGTTTGGTGTTGGTTCCAAGCAAAATTAGGGTGATTTCTCCAACCTTGATTATAAGTGGAAAAATAAGGATCATTTCTAGGTCTTTGCTGGAAAGCAGTATTAGTATGCTCTTGACCTTAAAACGGAGAATTCAATGGACATTCTTCCGTTAGATGTGATGGATCAGAAAAACACAGTTTTGGGGAGTGTCATTTTATTTAAGGAGGCTAATAAAAATTTGTGTTCTATAGCTTCAAGCTTCTTTTGCATTGCTGCCATTTCAGTACTAACTCCTATGGAAACATCCAGTTGATGGATACCATCCCTAGAAGATGATTGACTTACATTCTCCCACTGTAAAGTTTTTTCAGCGAAATTTTCTAAAAATTTCCAAGCTTCACCATCGTCTTTAGACATGAAGTTGCCTTGACACATGGATTCAATATTCTGTTTTGTTGTTGGATTAATGCCCTCATATATGATTCTGCACAGATCCCATTGGTGGATTCCGTGATGAGGACATTGAACTAACAGATCCTTGAAGCGTTCAAAACACTTCGCAAATGGTTCATTTGGAAGCTGGTTAAATTGATTTATTTCGCTACGGACTCAGGCTTTCTTATGATTGGGGTTGAATTTCTTAAGGAAATCTATGACGAATTCATCCCAGTTTGAAATAGAATGTGCGGCTGTGTTATAAAGCCACTTCTCAGCTAAATCGCTGATTAAGTGTAGGTTTTACAATCACCAAAAATATTTTACCGTAATCAGAAACGGCGTCGCTCTGCAGCTAGCCGGTGAATACGGGTCGATCCACAGGGATGTGTAATTTTCTTACGTGTTTTTACGAGTTGATTCCAATGGTGGTTTGATTTTGCTGATTGAGTCTAAAAACTAAGTTGTATGATATTAAGGAACTTGCTAGGGTTAGGTCTAAAGTAGGGTTTGATAAGATTGATATTAACACCTCTTTCAATGCACATGATTAAAACTTTTTAGAAGTCATAACAATTATTAGTAAAGGGGATTATGATGATTGGGAAGAAACAAAGTTTCTTCCTCTAGATCCTTGTCCGTCCTTTCCTACTAATTGCTATAACCTTCATGGACGTCATGCATGTCCGGTCCTTTATACTACGGTTTCACCGTTGCCTCGTGGGTAGGGTGCCGTAGGGAGCGGATCATGCATGCGTGCATGAAGTTCTACTTATGAAAAATTATTGGCATTGAAAGAGATGAGAGATATTCATCTCTCAATCCCTCCTTTATTCCTAACCCTAACAAGCGAGGAAATTACTCGCTCATTAGGGGATCTTCTAAAAATTACATTTTGAAAACACTTACCGATTGCATTTAAGAGAACTACACTAAATTAAACTAGGGCAATGGGATTATTTATTTAAGGCAAGAATTAAACTAGAGAGCTAGGGCAATAAATTAATTTTAAACTACGGCAGAAAAATTAAAAGGAACTTAGAATAAAATGATGCTCTTCAATCCTCAAAAGATCTGAATTTTTATTAATTGAAAAGAGGCATATCATTACAATATTTTGATTATAATTTTATAGGGAAACAGGGAAATTTAGGGTTACGGGATTCGCACATGTGCGATTACAAAAATACCCCCGAAAAATCCCAACAAAGTCACCGACGCACCGCCACACAAAATTTGCACCGACACGTGCATTAAATGGCCGCGGAACCGCGACATAAGTGGGGTTAGGGCCGCGGTTCCGCGGCCTTTTGGTGAGACACTGTGTCAATTTTTGTGGGCTTCTTCTAAGCTGATTGGGCCTTTCATTTATTTTTTTTTCTCCTTTTGGTTTCTTGTTCTTCTCTAGATCTTCAGTGAAAACTTGTATTGGTCTTTTAACAGTTTCACTTTGACATTTTTGGACCATGCGTTGCCTTGTACCTTAGTGAACTGTTATTCGTCTAGGCTTGACTAGGATCCGTCCACTTGTTGGTCAAAAGTCCCTCTTTTGTATCATCTTGTGTCTTTTTCACTGTTTTTCTCTCCAAGAACCTGTATCCTGTAATATGTAGCAGACATGCGTCAAAAGAACCCGTTTATTTATAAAACGAATAAGAATTGGGGAATATAAAATGCAATGTTATGATATGAACAAATACCCCAAAATTATCTTTTGCTCGTCCTCGAGCAAACTTATTTTTTATTCTTTACAAAAATCCTAACCGCACTTTCGCACGGAAACGCGATTGCACTGAGCTCGTGCAACAAGCCGTTAAACATCTAGGTGTCCCTAGTAGGAGGAGTGTTGTCTCCTGAGGGTTTTCAGCGGATTACACCCACAAAATCCTATCAATTTGGCTTTTTCGACATTAATTCTCCAATTAGGTTTTCTAACACGGAATTCTATTATCGTCGACTCGTAAATTATCCATCCATATTCTTCACACTTCCTCATCATTTAACTTAAGATTATATATGTTTTATAGAATCACTCAGCTTTCGGCATTTCTTAAGTTTTCCTTTTAGGGTTCCATCTCCACTTAGGAATTTTTATCAACTTTACTAAAGATACAAGTTTTAGTCTTCATTCCTTTCTCTTATCTAAACTCTAATCACATATCCCCACGTGTGTGTATAAATCACCCCTACACTTGGAAATTCAAATCAAGCAATCATACCCTTGTCCGTTGTCCAAAGCACTTCTTAATTGGTGAATTTTTTAAATGAATTTATGCTTACACATCCTTCATGCGACCATTAATATTTCTTGAGGTACCAACGACTGATTACAAGATGTGTTTGCCCATTAAAACGTAATTCCTAGTCCTGCAACACCCAAGGCTTTAGCAGTGACTCCCAAACCAGTTGGTCTAAGGCACTAGGTGATGAAGCACACTCGCTAAATATTTTTCTAATTTTGCGGCCTTAAATAATCACAAAAATCAGTGTTCATTTTTTCTTGTTTCTTTATTCACACTTTTTTCTTTTATTTTCATTGTACTAAGAACTTTAGACAAGAGCATTTCAAGGTCTCTTCTACTATTCCAAGTTTCAAGGTGCGTGATTGTGCAAATTGTAGGTATACATTTTCAGAATCTAGAATTAAGGTAGGAGTTATTTTTCAAACTTATACTCTAATAAAATTCAATACTTTTTCCTTTATTTCGACTTAGCCCAAGAAGTGAACCCAAAATTTTCCTATTTCTAAATAAACTACAAAGACATATACTTTCTACCGATAAACTTTAAGGAAGGTTATTTTTAGGGTTTTTAATTTACTAGGTCTAAGATCTAGTTGTTCGTAGCCAGTTAACCTACTTGTTAAAATTAAGTTAAATATGGCCAAAATTGAATACAATAATTTTTATAATTTTTGAAAATTTTCAATTTTTATGAGTTTTTAAAATAAGTATGCAAATGCAAAAATATGTACAAATGAATGCGAAGGAAGAAGACGTACCAAGCATACCCCCAAACTTAAACTTGACAGTGTCCTCATTGTCATGCTACACCAAGAGGGTCAAAATGTCGGCACTCCCCTGATTATTTATTTACAATTTTTTTTTCATTTCTAAATTTTTTATTTTTATTGTTAAAAGAAAAACAAAAATATATATACAACAAGGTTCCCCCAAACTTAAGCTTGGCCTTACATAAGCCAAAGGTTAGCACCAACCATTCAAAGATCTTATCGTGATAATGGTAGGGTTTGTGAAATAATGGGGTGGAAAGAAAAGGAATGAGAAGCACACGAGACCGTGTGGAGGTAGAAACGGGATACGGTCTCGATGGGGGAGAAGAATGGCGGAAAATAGAAAGAAGTGGAGTACGATCTTGAGGGTGTAAATCGAGTGAATAAATTAGCGCAATTTGTGATGACCGATATGTTAAAAGCGATTGTGCTAATCTATCAACTAGTCGTGAAATGAGGTCAAATCCCTCAAGATTCGCAAGAAAGAATGGGTACGCTGAATTTGGTATAGGAGATGAAAGCGTAACGGTCACTTGTACGGTCGAAATGATAGGAATGACAAAAGAGAGTGAAGTAGGGATAGTCTCATTCTCACCGTAATAAACTGTCTCGAACTGGAAAGATTCCAACAATGGTTCGAAACGACTATAAGCAACCGAGTCTGATGGTTCAACTAACTCGTCTGAAAATGTAAAGGACTCAAACTCGGGCGGGGAGACATCAACATCGTCCAAAAAAGTGAAACACTCATAAGTGTTATCGGCTGGGAGAACTGTGTCAGATTCAAAGTAAAATTTTTCAAGCTCACAGTCTTCAAGCGTGATGTTGTGCATGGTCGGAACGATGGAAAGGAGGGAGGGTGATATAACAGTTAAAGGTTCAGGAGACTGAATTGGAAAATCCGACACATCAAACAATAATGGTTCAACCTCAATATTATCCTCAAGACTCTCCTCAATACTATCCTCATAAGTCTCCTTAATAGTTAACTCATCCATGCCATTATCATCAAAATTAAGACGCATATGAAGTTCGGGAGGAACCATTAATGACTCGGGATGATGAATTGGACATAAAATTTTAACCCAATCAACGGGTTCATCATCCGAAATTTTCCCGGCGTCTGTATCCTCAATCAAGTGAAAATCAATTTTTTCTGACACCTCATCAAAAGCATGGATATTTATCGTTTTAGGTTCTAGAGTGGAGGTGTAAAGATCGAAAGGATTAAGTGTGGTTTCACTCGAAAGGGGTTCTTCACAATTTGGCAATTTAAGCACTACAAATTCGCACAACTCATCATTATTTTCAACATGTGAATCAGTTAGGGCAATCGACGGAAAACCGGAGTTGTGGGCTTCAATTGGGTATGGGTTGGTTTGATTTGGAAATGTGTAGAACTCACTCGCTCCTCTCCAATTTTCCTTCTGTCCAACCGCCTCCTCATACATTGAAAAATTTGAAGCTAGTTGGAAACTAGCTGCCGGTTCACTAGGTTGCATAAGGACGGCAATGGACGCATCCACATTCCTAATCATTTTGTTTGTTCCTGAAATATAAGCTTCCAACGACTGTTCCAAACTAGACTTGGATGGTGAAGGGATTTCGGTAAAAGATTCAGAACTGTTTGGATACGCGAAACTCCCAAATGGCTGTGTATAAGCAATGTCTAGTGAAGGTGGGAAAGTCGGGTAGGACTGGTAGGAATTGGGTGGTTGGACAGGGGTAGGGTCAACATGTGGATAAAAACGTGAATAGTGTTGTGGATCCCTAGAACTAGATGAGTGGAGAGGGGTGAAAGATCGGCTGGGAGATTGAGCAATTGGCTCAGCAATGGACATCAGCTTAGGAGTGACGCAGGACTTGAAAAAATGGTATCAACATATGGAGGTGGTAAAGGTTGACTTGGTTGACACAAAGTGGGTTGAAAAGTCGAACTGTTTCTCCTAGACGCTTCTATTTGATCTTTCAAAGATATTTTAGGCATGGAAGGATCGTCTTTAAATCGACCGAAACAATTAGTGTACGACGCAAAGTTAGGTTCGGGATACCAAAGTTCGGCAAGAGATTTATGATGTGGGGTACCCATGTTAGAAGAAAGAGAAGAGAAAGAAGATTGGAGTGCACAGATTTCTTAGCGACAAAAGTTGCAAGTCTTTTTATAAAAAAAAATTTCCTCTTTTTTTATTTGTTTCGCAAAAATTTTCGATAAAGGGCTTAGACACAAATGCAATCAACCAGAAATGCACAATCAGGCCTAGATCTAAGGTCACCTAGGTCAGCTAGAAAGCTCCTAACTAAGGCTAGAAATAGGACCTCAAACCGCCTCTTCACCGCCAATTGCGGCCAGGTAAGTGCCATGTAAGTGGGAAGGAACCACAATAGTGGGCCTAATTAAAAACCACTAGCCTTTGACACACTTGCCTAGACACCGCAAAGTCAGGTTAGGATAAATGGTCGATGCCTATACTAGTCCTTTTTTCTATTGAGCTCGAAGTCCTTAGGGCTGAGTCTAGTATTTTTTAATTAATAGTGGTCAATGCAAATGCTTTAAGTGTTTTCTGGGGTCCTGGTAAGGGTAATGAAATCCCCACCCAATCTGAGTTTGGTCAATAGCCCCTTAAAGTCCGATTAAAATATGCAAAACATTAAATTCACTTGCAATCAATTTTTTAGCGCGGCGCAAAGAAACCTGCAGAAAATCTGTTATTTAGAAGGGGGAAGAAGATTTTTAGCGCAAAGAAATCCTGCAGAAAATTTCGCAAAAAGATATATGGTGGTTGGGAGAGGGGAGAAGGAGGAAACAAACCATGCAATTTTCGCACAGAGAGGAGGTTAATGAGCCGCGGAACCGCGTTTTTGTGCGCTTAATGTCCGCGGTTTCGCTGTCTAGTGACGGGATCAATTCCCGAGAAAAAGTAAGCCTCTCCTGTGTTCCAATCATCCTCTGTTGTGATATACCAATATATGTTTCTCCCCCTGTAAATTTCCAGATCCGAGATTCTTCGCTGTTCTTGCAAGATTCAAACAATAACCCTTCAAACAAATAAAAAAATTAATAAAATTTTTTGTAATTTTTATATTTTCAGATTTTTATGATTTTTAAAATTTATATCAACCCGAAATTACACAAAAGAAATTTTACGCCATCCCCGGCAGCGGCGCCATTTGATTAAGTGTAGGTTTAACGATCACCAAAAATATTTTACCGTAATCAGAAACGGCGTCGCTCTGCAGCTAGCCGGTGAATACGGGTCGATCCACAGGGATGTGTAATTTTCTTACGTGTTTTTATGAGTTGATTCCAATGGTGGTTTGGCTTTTGCTGATTGAGTCTAAAAACTAAGTTGTAAGATATTAAGGAACTTGCTAGGGTTAGGTCTAAAGTAGGGTTTGATAAGATTGATATTAACACCTCTTTCAATGCACTCAATTAAAACTTTTTAGAAGTCATAACAATTATTAGTAAAGGGGATTAGGATGATTGGGAGGAAACGAAGTTTCTTCCTCTAGATCCTTATCCGTCCTTTCCTACTAATTGCTATAACCTTCATGGACGTCATGCATGTCCGGTCCTTTATACTACGGTTTCACCGTTGCCTCGTGGGTAGGGTGCCGTAGGAAGCGGATCATGCATGCGTGCATGAAGTTCTACTTATGAAAAATTATTGGCATTGAAAGAGATGAGAGATATTCATCTCTCAATCCCTCCTTTATTCCTAACCCTAACAAGTGAGGAAATTACTCGCTCATTAGGGGATCTTCTAAAAATTACATTTTGAAAACACTTACCGATTGCATTTAAGAGAACTACGCTAAATTAAACTAGGGCAATGGGATTATTTATCTAAGGCAAGAATTAAACTCGAGAGCTAGGGCAATAAATTAATTTTAAACTACGGCAGAAAAATTAAAAGGAACTTAGAATAAAATGATGCTATTCAATCCTCAAAAGATCTGAATTTTTATTAATTGAAAAGAGGCATATCAATACAATATTTTGATTACAATTTTATAAGGAAACAGGGAAATTTGGGGTTACGGGATTCGCACATGTGCGATTACAAAAATACCCCCGAAAAATCCAAACAAAGTCACCGACGCACCGCCACACAAAATTTGCACCGACACGTGCATTAAATGGCCGCGGAACCGCGGCATAAGTGGGGTTAGGGCCGCGGTTCCGCGGCCCTTTGGTGAGAACACTGTGTCAATTTTTGTCGGCTTCTTCTAAGCTGATTGGGCCTTTCATTTATTTATTTTTTTTCTCCTTTGGTTTCTGGTTCTTCTCCAGATCTTCAGTGAAAACTTGTATTGGTCTTTTAACAGTTTCACTTTGACATTTTTGGACCTTGCGTTGCCTTGTACCTCAGTGAACTGTTATTCGTCTAGGCTTGACTAGGATCCGTCTACTTGTTGGTCAAAAGTCCCTCTTTTGTATCATCTTGTGTCTTTTTCACTATTTTTTGCTCCAAGAACATGTATCCTGTAATATGTAGCAGACATAAGTCAAAAGCACACGTTTATTTATAAAACGAATAAGAATTGGGGAATATAAAATGCAATGTTATGATATGAACAATCGCACAAAGTCGACGGGAGAAGACGTAATCTCATAGCATCCACAGAAAGTTGTGAAGTGTCCATCATAGCGCATACGTTTTCAAATTTGGTAATAAAAATGTATGCGCCTTCAGACTCGAGACCGTGAAATTTTGGTAAAAGATTGATGTATTGAGGTTTGATTTCAAAATTGTCCCCATTGGCTGGTCGAATGGAAAGACAGGTAGAAAGAGGACCTCGAGTGGTGTTAAAGAAGTTCGATGGAGATCCTTCCATCGAAGTAGATGTAGTGTGTGGTGAGGAAAAGGAAGATATAGAAATAACGACTTCGGAGTCGATAGAAGGAACGCGGAAAAGACGGGCACTAGAATCCCGTGTCGAGCCGAGCATGCACTAAATGGTTTAGCACAAGTGGCAGCGTTGTGATAATTAGAGAAAATATGGATTTGGTGTTTGTTTTTGAAAAAGATGGATTTTTAAAAATCACACAAACAATGCACGAGCAACCCTAAATCTAATGGTCACCTAGGTCAAGTCTCTAGACCGCTCCTAAACTTCCAGAAGCCAAGTCGCAAGATAGATCCTCTACTGCCTCTTTGTCCATTCCGTGGCCCGGTAAGTGCCAGGTAAGTGGGAGGTTCTCCACTACGTAAGTAGTGGGCCTAATTAAGTAACCACTTGCCTTAGACACATTTGCCTTAGACACCATAAAAGAAACGCGGATAAGCAATAGATTACCCACGACCTCCTTCTGTCCTAATTGAGCGCGACAGTCCTTAGAGTCTTGTCTAGATATTTTTTAGTTAATGAGGGTGATGCGGATGCTAGTTTTGTGATTTTTGGGGCTTAGCAAGGGTAATGAAATCCCTACCTAATCTAAATTTGGTCTTTACCCCTTAATTTCTGTATTAAAATATGCAAACAACCAATATTCAAAATGCGCAACAAATTTTTCTTTCTTAGCAGCGCTGCGAATTTTTGCAAAGAGTTCTGCAGAAAATGATCATTGGACAGAGCAGGGAAGAGATAAGAAAGTATAGAAGATACCACAGAAAACTGGAGCTCTGATGCTTCAAGATCGCCGCGGTCCCGCCGCAATAATCTGCAATGTGCCGCGGTTCCACGGTTGAATGAACTGTTCTCTGCACAAAATTTTGTACAGATGCTCCCTGTGCTCCTATGTCTCAGAAAAAATGCTCTGAATATTTTTCCCCTTGCAGCAGAGATTCCAGATTTCCCCTTGATGCAATTTTGATCTAAAATTCTGATGGAATAATAAAAACATTCAACTCAAATTGCAAAAATGAACAAATTAGCACACATCCCCGGCAACGGCGCCATTTGATTGATCTTTTCTTGACGTGTTAAGTAAAATGTTTTATCACAACCAAAGAAATTTATACCGCAATCAATTGACGGTATCTATTGTAGTTTCGTCAATGAATATGGATTAGCCACTGAGATGTGTGTACTGTAGGGTTACTAGGCACTCTAACAAGGTACTACAAGGCATCAACCATGACCGATTAAAATTTTAGCCGTGCCTAACAACCCTAAACAAGATCTTTGCTAGAAAATTAGGGTTACACGTGCAAGTAAAAAGCATTTACGACTAAGTGAATACGAAATACAACCTTTATAGATCAGTCCTTCACTTCATTAGCTCCTTTTTGAAGTCCCTTCACTGCGATCGTGGTTCTCCCGGTCTCTTGCATGGCTTCACGAGGCGAAAGAAGCGTCCTTTCTTGAAGTCTTCGAGGCCGAAGATGATCTACGTCGAGGGAATACCAACTCAAGCTACTAATTTAGTAACTAGAGAATTAGTGAAGTAAACACCCTAAACTAAAGTGCTAGTCTAGTAGAGGATGGAGAAATAGGAAGTGGGTTCACTTTAGAATTTATTTTCTCACAATGCTTCTCACTTTGGGTCAAACCCTAGAGATCTTTTTAGCTCAAGGAAGAAAATGAAGAAATGAAATGAGAAAGATAATGATCAAGTGAGTGAGCTAACCATGGTGAGTGAGTATCATATACTAACTAATGTAAAGACTTAATCATGGCTAAGTGTGATGGTTAGGTTAACAAAAATCCAAAGTAAAAACAAACTTAGTGGACTTTAGTCAATGCATCCACAAGCTTCCAAAAGCTTCATGCATTTTCTAATTTTCCACTAATTTTTTAATTACTTTAAATACATTAAACCCAGCATAACAAATAGCATGGTGTAAGTCTCATACAACCATGAATGTTGTATCAACAACCATGATACAAAAAGAAAACACATTTTAATATATATCACATATATATATTAAAGTTGTGCACATGTGAGAAAAATCCATAAGTGAACAAATGTTAGTTAATATAAATTAGAATATCATATATACAATTATACACTAAATTATTAAATCAACACTTGACTTAATAATCCGGTTATATCTCATATAATCGACTAACATCCAATGTATCGACCTATCGAATCAACACTTGATTCGATAACCCGGCTATATCACATATAACCGATCGATACAAAAAGTCGTAAGAATAAAATACGGTATCACATACACGTATTATTCTCGGTCCCGCACATATCACATATGCGCTCCTCTTTCGTTTTGCCTGAAACAGTAAAACCTTTATGTAGGACTCTAAAAACTCGTCAATACGCCGGCAGTAGGTGATGATCACATCGAGCACCCACAAGCCGTCAGCGGTACTAGCTGGACGTAACGGCTACCCGGGTATTGAACGATCAGAAGATCAGCAAGTAAGATCGCTCCAACTCCTGTGAAAGCCTAACGGTAACACTTCCCGTATAGTCATGTCTACTCGTCTGATATGTCGCATATCAAGTCTAGGGGTGGTAAACGTCAGACCCCAATAACCGATAAGTCATGCCGATGTGAGGCTCATAACGGGTCGAGAAACTACTGGTAACACTTACCAGTAAATCTCTAAATCAGCCCTGGCCAGGGACTTCCCTGTTATGGCCAATCGAGCACAGCGCAACATCAACCCCCAATACCGGGAGAGACGAAACCCCTCCTATCGCTCATTACCTCCATGTGACTCGGGACTGTACCCAAAAGCCATCATTTTGCACGCCCTCTTAGACATGGTAAGGTGGAAATCAAAGCACAGTGGGAATCACACAAGACTCTATGACGATCTCGGGTCTACAGACTAACCTGCACAAGTGTCACCAGAGAACTGCCATCTGACGTGAGGTGTAATACCATCTGGGAGTTCTCGGCGAGTCCGTCCAGTGTACCCAGTCTCCACTGAGCACCCGTATATCATCTCTGATGTCAAACACCAGTGGATATGGGATCATCCATCGCCCATCTATATGGGTTGAGAAGCTATACGCTAGTCTACTTTGGTATATCGATGCCCCGTCTCGATACACCCACGACTAGGGACCTTGAAGGATGTACTTATGGACTACCATGTCCCTACTAGTATGATCTGCATCATAGTCCAGGTAGTCAAATACACATCCTAAGGGCTTTACCAACATGTAACTATAAGACAGTATCAAGAGACAAGTATACATGTTAAAATAAAGAGAAACCAGATAGCATACTATCATGTCGAGCAAGAAAGTCCTCTCTATATATGTCCAAGCATCCAATATAATATACATCATCTGTACAATACTGGCCTCTAGGGCATACATACAACTAACAATCTCCCACTTACACTAGGGCCAGCTACTGTAGTATCGTATACCAAGCATCCCGAAGAGTCTCTCAAACTGTATCTGGGGAATGGCCTTCGTGAGTGGATCCGCTGTGTTGTTCTTCGTGTCAACCCTCCTGACCTCGGTCTCCCGGCGATCAACTATCTCCCGGATCAGGTGATACCGCCTCAGAATATGCCTGGATCGCTGATGGGACCTGCGTTCCTTGGCCAAAGCCACCGCTCCATTGTTATCACAATACAAAGGTATTGGATGCTCAATGGAGGGAACCACTCCAAGTTCAGTAATGAACTTCTTGATCCAGACAGCCTCTTTGGCAGCATCGTTGGCAGCGATGTATTCAGCCTCCATCGTCGAGTCTGCCACGATTTCCTGCTTGGAACTCTTCCAGCTAACCGCCCATCTGTAAAGGGTAAAGACAAATCCCGAGTCCGACATAGAGTCGTCCTTATCACTCTGGAAGCTCGAATCGGTAAAGGACTCCACTTGGAGTTCTCCGTTACCATACACCAAGAGCATCTCTTTAGTCCATCGCAAGTACTTGAGAATGCTCTTCACGGCTGTCCAGTGACTCTCTCCAAGATCATCTTGATACCTACTCACTACACTTAGTGAGTATGCTACATTGGGTCTAGTACATAGCATCGCGTACATGATAGAGCATACAGCTGAAGCATAGGGTATCCCTTGCATTCGAGCTCTCTCCAAATCAGTCTTAGGAGACATCTCTTTGGAGAGAGTGAGTCTAGAGATCGTGGGTAAGTTCCCACGCTTGGATTCTTCCATACTAAACCTTTTTAGTATGGTGTCAATGTACCTGGATTGGGACAATCCCAATATCCTTTTAGATCTATCTCTATAGATCATAATTCCCAGTATGCAGGAGGCATCACCTAGATCTTTCATTGAGAATCTTTGTGATAAGAAGAGCTTGACCGATTGCAGCATAGGAATGTCATTTCCTATCAAGAGTATGCCGTCCACGTACAATACGAGGAAGACAACCTTACTCTCTGCCACCTTCTTGTAGATACAAGGTTCATCTACGATTTTGATGAAACCAAACTCTTTGATAACGACGTCAAAGCAAATGTTCCAACTCCGCGATGCTTGCTTTAATCCATAAATGGATTTAAGCAGTTTGCACACCTTCCCGCTGCTCCCACTATCTACGAAGTTCTCTGGCTGAGTCATGTACATGCTCTCTTCTAAATCACCGTTTAGAAAGGTTGTCTTAACATCAATTTGCCAGATTTCGTAGTCATGATATGCAGCGATGGCAAGCATAATCCGGATGGATTAAGCATAGCCACTGGAGAAAAGGTTTCGTCATAGTCCACACCTGGTCTTTGACGAAAACCCTTTGCAACAAGTCTAGCTTTGAAAGTCTTCACTTTCCCATCTACACCAAGTTTTTTCTTGAAGATCCACTTGCTCCCAATGGGTTTTACCCCTTCAGGAGCATCTTCCAAAGTCCATACTTTGTTGGTGTACATGGATTCCATCTCGGACCGCATTGCATCCAGCCATTTCACTGAGTCCCCACTCGTGATGGCCTGCTCGAAGCTAGTTGGGTCATCATCAACCATGATGCAATCCTCGCTCCCACCATCCATGAGAAAACCGTAGTATCTCTCAGGTGGGTGAGGAACCCTACTAGATCGGTAGAGAGGCTGAGGTTCGTTGGGAACTATCGAATCCTCTGGTTCAACAAAATCTTTTGTCGTAGTCTGTATTGCTGGAACCTCTTCCAGTTCTACCTCCTTGCCACTAATCTCTTTTTCAAGAAATTCCTTTTCTAAAAAGGTGGCATGTCGAGAAACAAACACCTTTTGTTCCTCGGTGTGGTAGAAGATATACCCGCGCGAATGTTTGGGATATCCAATAAACTTACACAGAATGGACCTTGTCACGAGTTTGTCCGGATTTTGTGATCTTATATATGCCGGACAATCCCGTATCTTAACATAATTAAGACATGGTCTCTTTCCTTTCGATATCTCATATGGAGTGGTTGGCACAGATTTGGTGGGAACTATATTCAATAGGTCTGCAGCTGTTTCTAGTGCATACCCCCAGAAGGAAATAGGTAACTTAGCTGTGCTCATCATAGAGCGTACCATATCTAATAGGGTGCGGTTCCTCCGTTCCGATACACCGTTGTACTGTGGTGTATATGGAAGAGTCAGCTGAGAGAGAATCCCATTCTCTTTTAGGAAGTCCAGGAATTCTTTGCTCAAGTAATCACCTCCTCGATCAGATCGGAGGATTTTAATACTTTTCCTGGTTTGGTTCTCGACTTCTTGTTTATATTCTCTGAATTTCTCAAAAGTTTCTGATTTGTGTTTCATCAGGAACACATACCCGAATCTAGAGAGATCGTTAGTGAATGTAATGAAGTACGCAGAACCATTCCTGGCATGTGTAGACATGGGGCCGCATACATCACTATGTACCAGTCCCAAGAGTTCCGAACTCTTTCTCCGTGTCCCGTAAACGGAGTTTTGGTCATCTTGCCTTTGAGACATGACTGGCAAGTGTCATAAGATGAAAATTCAAACGGATTCAAATATCCATCCTTATGCAACTTAGCTAGTCGTGTCGTATTGATGTGACCCAGTCTACAATGCTACAAGAAGGATTCGTTCATTTCTGAACTCTTCCTCTTATGTGTGTTTGTTATGCTCAGAACTGTTGATTGATTTAGAACATAAATGCCATTGCACAACGTGCCTGATCTAACCAACTTTTGGTTTAGAAAAATGTTCATAACATTATCCTGTAATACAAAATTATATCCTTCTTTATTCAACAATGAAACTGATATAATTTTGCATATCAGGTTTGGCATGTAATAGCATTCGTTCAGAATCAATGTATTACCAGTTGGTAATACAAGGTGATATTCCCCGACAGTTTTAGCTGCAACAATTGCACCATTTCTAACCCTTATGTCTTTATCACCTTCACCAAGTTCTCTACCTTTCCTAAGCCCATGTAACTGATTACATATATGGGATCATGACCCGGTATCTAATACCCAGGACGTAGAGCAAATGGAGAAACAGTTCTCTATAACGAACACACCCGAAGAAAATGCATCAACATGTACTTTCTTCATTCGGGTGGCATGGGAATCCTGGTATTCCCCTATATCTTGTTCAGTATAATAACTTTTATAAGAAAGAACGGAACCAACGTTCCCCAGCACAGTATAACATGCGGGTTCGGTCAATACATCCATATTATTATCTTTATTAAGGCATGATATGGTCGGTACCTGGAGAGAGAGACAAGAAAACACTTTAGCGTATGCTCTTGCAAGATCAGATTGGTTATTATTTTATCTAATCAGGATGGCTCCCACTGTTTTTATCAAATCTTCCTTCAAGCCATAAAAAGAAAAGACTAGCCGGGATTAATTACACTCTACAACTTCGCCAATCTATCAGCTAGGCCAGTATCGATACTTTGAGGGAGGTTCCCCGTGCTTTCGCACGGACCTATTTAAAGTAAATCTTGTTTTCCCAGAGGCGTAACCCCGTTGACACTTTTCTAGATACCTAGTTGATCGGCTAATTGTCCTGTGTAAAAACACTCCCAGGAGTAACAATTACTCGCAGTGGGTATCGGGATCCAACTATCTCATAGAAGGTATGCAATCTCATTGCAAATTTCAACACTTGAAATTCCCGATAATATTTTGCCCCTAGCGTCCCATGACCATGACGCAGGCCAACAAACCATTGTGCGCTAGTCAAGTTCAACCCGTCATTTCTTGATTGAATTAAACCCACCCGCACGACCCTTGACGCAGGCCAACAAAGTCGCATGACTACCCTAATCCAATCTGCATCATATGCATAAGCAGATAAATACTAGTTAGCTACCGCACACTGCGCCTTGACGCAGGCCGACAAATGTAGCACGAATACTAAGTAGGACTAATCAGAAATGACGGAGGGCTATGACAGGTTTTTCTGAAAACCTATTGCGTAATGAACTTGATATCATTGTAGAATCTAGTGAATTTTTGAAATGGAGTGATTTTGAGGCTTTCAATAGTTTTGCTAAAGAGGCCACTCCCGGTGAAGGGATCTCGGCTCTTTCCTTATGGAATAAGGTGCAGGATATATCATATATATCACTATGCAAAACAAAACTCCAAAAGCAATCAAAAAAACAAACCGAGTGTTGTAGCATCTGCCAGTTTTGCTAAAGAGGTCACTCCCGGTGAACGGATCTCGGCTCTTTCCTCATCGAATAAGGTGCAGGATATATCATATATCGCTATACAAAGCAAAAAACTGTAGCTACCCTTTTTGAAAATTTGATTCTACAACATCTTTTAGGTTTCTTTTCTTTCATTAATCATATTAATGAAGTCACATCATTTAAGTCACCTAAACATCATAGATAAATACGACGTACACTTATGCCATCCGCATTCGCCTCGATGTCCCCTCGTGCACCGTTAGGTTAGGTAACTAACGGCAGAGCGGGGTAGGGCTAGCATGGGTGTAAAACATAAGTAACGTCTATATAATATATCATATATACTATATACAGTATTTATCACAACATATCAAATGATCACATCACAGATATCGCAGCAGAAGAAACATATGAAACATTGGATATATTAGGACATCCGTGTTTTATTTTGAGCCACTATAAAACACGGATTCCACGGTC
The DNA here is from genome assembly GCA_030015575.1 of Agapanthus africanus. NCBI lineage: Eukaryota > Viridiplantae > Streptophyta > Magnoliopsida > Asparagales > Amaryllidaceae > Agapanthus > Agapanthus africanus. The sequence continues at coordinate 196,214,724 of JASDDO010000029.1, read as the reverse complement.
GTGATGAATAGCAAACCCACACCCCTGGACCCCTATGAGAGCGGCAAGCAACCCTTCCAATTCTAGAGTTAGAAGACCCGGACTCGACTCCTCGAGTTGGTCTCCCACTGGACTCTAGAACCCGGTTACTTGTGCTCTCCTCCTTGGGTCTATCCTAGTGCAGAAAAGTAAATAATATACAAATGGTGACATCAACCTCATCCCGGAAGTGCCCCAATAAAAGAATATTACATACATTTAGTTTTACATGAATGAAAATAAAAACCCTCATCTTACATAAAACCCCCGGCTATTCAGAAACGCGACGATCCAATATAGCATATCTAGCAACACATAACAACACATGTCATCAACGTAAGAAATATGCGCATCCCAATTGTCGTTGACATATAGCAACAAAACCGGCGATATCACATATTACACTTACGGTCGCAGAAAAGAAAGTGTAAAACTACAACATTTGGAATCCACAATCTCTTTAGACATCGTAAATCCGAAATATCACATACTTCGCATTTCATGCCTAACTATATGAATTCCAGATATTGTATCACATTCCAGATATATAAACAGTAATAAACTTTCCGATCGAATAATCAAATACCTAAGATTTCCTTAATAGCTCAACACTTGAGCGGAGTTCAAAAATTCCAGAATACGTCACAGTAGCAACGGTCCAGCCGTAGAAGGGTCAAGCCAACGCCTGACATTTGGCACGCCGTATTGCCCCAAACCCTAAGGTTTAGAGGCAGTTCAAGACGGTCACATAATCGAGTTAAGGTTTGTGTTCTTCTAGAGGGTCCATCGCGTTACATACACGTTTTTCCGAAAGATTTAAACTCAAGAAAAATTCAACATTTGAAAGTTTTTCGTGCCGGGAAAAATAGAGTTAATGATATCCGTTCGAACATTTTAATACTTTCTAAATTATCCGGAAAACATAATGAAATTAAATATTCCGATCGAATCAACGAATACAAAATAATCCCTAGAACACTCAACACTTGAGTCAAACTAAAAGTGCCCATAAAATATCACTAACAGATAAGGGTATTACTGTACAAAAAGAATAACCAAATCTCATTGTACGGCCGCGGATCCGTGGCATAAGCAGGGTACGGCCGCGGATCCGCGGCACAAGCAGGGTACTGCCGCGGTTCCGCGGCTATTTGTACGAGTTAATTTGTCGTTTTGCACAGTAATTCCTAAAATCACCTGCTGAATTTTTTAGGTATTTTTAATTCATAAAAAACACAGTTTTAAAAAAATGTCTAGAGAGGGGGTTAAATTGACGTTTCCGGGTTCGATCGGGGTTTTAATTTCGTATACACATCGCCTAATGCTCTAGCTAGGCATTGATACCACTGTAGGGTTACTAGGCACTCTAACAAGGTACTACAAGGCATCAACCATGCCCGATTAAAATTTTAGCCGTGCCTAACAATCCTAAACAAGATATTTGCTAGAAAATTAGGGTTACACATGCAAGTAAAAAGCATTTACGACTAAGTGAATACGAAATACAACCTTTGTAGATCAGTCTTTCACTTCATTAGCTCCTTTTTGAAGTCCTTTCGCTGCGATCGTGGTTCTCCCGGTCTCTTGCATGGCTTCACGAGGCGAAAGAAGCGTCCTTGCTTGAACTGTTCGAGGCCGAAGATGATCAACGTCGAGGGAATACCAACTCAAGCTACTACTTCACTAACTAGAGATTTAGTGAAATAAACACCCTAAACTAAAGTGCTATTCTAGTAGAGGATGGAGAAATAGGAAGTGGGTTCACTTTAGAATTTATTTTCTCACAATACTTCTCACTTTGGATCAAACCCTAGAGAGCTTTTTAGCTCAAAGAAGAAGAAGAAGAAATGAAATGAGAACGATAATGATCAAGTGAGTGAGCTAACCATGGAGAGTGAGTATCATATACTAACTCATGTAGAGACTTAATCATGGCTAAGTATGATGGTTAGGTTAACAAAAATCCAAAGTAAAAACAAACTTAGTGGACTTTAGTCAATGCATCCACAAGCATCATGCATTTTCTAATTTTCCACTAATTTTGTAATTACTTTAAATACATTAAACCCAACATAATAAATAGCATGGTGTAAGTCTCATACACCCATGAATGTTGCATTAACAACCATTATACAATAAGAAAACACATTTTAATATATATCACATATATATATTAAAGTTGTGCACATGTGAGAAAAATCCATAAGTGAACAAATGTTAGTTAATGTAAATTAGTATATCATATATACAATTATACACTAAATTATTAAATCAACACTTGACTTAATAATCCGGTTATATCTCATATAACCGACTAACATCCAATGTATCGACTTATCGAATCAACACTTGATTCGATAACCCAGCTATATCACATATAACCGATCGATACAAAAAGTCGCGAGAATAAAATACGGTATCACATACACGTATTATTCTCGGTCCCGCATATATCACATATGCGCTCCTATTTCGTTTTGCCTAAGCCGGTAAAACCTCTATGTAGGACTCTAAAGACTCGTCAATACGCCGGCAGTAGGTGATGATCACATCGAGCACCCACAAGCCGTCAGCGGTACTAGCTGGACGTAATGGCTACCCGGGTATTGAACGATCAGAAGATCAGCAAGCAAGACCGCTCCCACTCCTGTGAAAGCCTAACGGTAACACTTCCCGTGCAGTCCGGTCTCCTCGTCTGATATGTCGCATATCAAGTCTTGGGGTGGTAAACGTCAGACCCCAATAACCGATAAGTCGTGCCGATGTGAGGCTCATAACGGGTTGAGAAACTACTGGTAACACTTACCAGTAAATCTCTAAATCAACCCTGGCCAGGGACTTCCCTGTTATGGCCAATCGAGCATAGCGCAACATCAACCCCCAATACCGAGAGAGACGAAACCCCTCCTATCGCTCATTGCCTCCATGTGATTCGGGACTGTACCCAAAAACCACCGTTTTGTACGCACTCTTGGATGTGGTAAGGTGGAAATCAAAGCACAGTGGGAATCAGACAAGACTCTATGACGATCTCGGGTCTACAGACTAACCTGCACAAGTGTCACTAGAGAACTGCCATCTGACGTGAGGTGTAATACCATCTGGGAGTTCTCGGCAAGTCCGTCCAGTGTACCCAGTCTCCACTGAGCACCCGTATATCATCTCTGATGTCAAACACTAATGGATATGGGATCATCCATCGCCTATCTATATGGGTCGAGAAGCTATACGCTAGTCTACTCTGGTATATCGATGCCCCGTCTCGATACACCCACGACTGGGGACCTTGAAGGATGTACTTATGGACTACCATGTCCCCACTAGTATGATCCGCATCATAGTCCAGGTAGTCAAATACACATCCTAAGGGCTTTACCAACATGTAAGTATAAGACAGTATCAAGAGACAAGTATAAATGTTAAGATGAAGAGCAACCAGATAGCATACTATCATGTCGAGAAAGAAAGTCCTCTCTATATATGTCCAAGCATCCAATATAATATACATCATCTGTACAATACTGGCCTTTAGGGCATACATACAACTAACATGTACTTTTTCGATTATGCTAGATTTGAGTCGAATTGAAAATATAAAAGAAAATTCAAGAAAGTTGATTCAAGATTTGTGAGATTTGATTTTAAGAAACATAAAGAAAATAGATCTAGAATCAAGAAGATGTCCAAATCAATTTAGTTATCAAGATTTGTAGAATAGCTTACAGGAATCGATCGAATTGGTAGCAATGATGAATACTAATTATAACTAATCTTATCTATTGATGGATTGTAGCTAGATCGATGATGAATGAATGAAGATTAGGGATCTATTGAAGAAACTAGGGTTTCTCCTTCACTATCCTTTGTCTTTTCATTGATCCTCATTCAATTCTTGCCTCTAGCAAAGAGGATAATCAATCATTTGATCCCTAATTTGCAATGAAATAATCAAGAACATGATCTCGCTCCAAATTAGGTTATTGACAATTCTTTTTCCTAGAGTTCACAATTCTCATAATACTTAAGATTAGTAAAAGAATTTCATCATCATTAGATCTACCTATTCTCTCGATTCTGTTACAAGCGGAGATTTCACTCACACATCATGAAAATTAAAGAATCAAGATTTTCATAATGCAAGAATGTAAAGAAAGAAAAAATTACAATTATCACCTTTATTAATCGATGACTAGGTACACATTATCTCAATTCGAGGTTACAAGATTTTGCTCTTGATTGCTCCTTTTGAAGAGGTAGCTTGTTCCGTCGAAATTCGCTTCGCATCGATCTCGTGAGACTTGGACCTGTCGAGGATCTCGCGTTCTTGTTGAAGACCGGCGTTGCGACAAAGGATCATTGATTGCTTGCTTGTTTCGCTTCTCGATGGATCTTGATTTTGCTTTGAAATTGGATTTGGTTTAGGGTTTGGATCACAAGTTATGTCACTCAACTTGTGTCCTTAATTAGTTCAATATTCAACAACCTTTGTAATGAAGCCCTAGGTCTCTTTTTATAGTCTCCCTAATCTTTCACTAGAAGCTAGGTTGTTATCAAGCTTACTTAGGAAGCTAGATAGGTATCAAGCTTGCATAGGAAGCTTGGCTGTTGTAGGGAAGCTTCTGGAGAAAGCTAGGGAGTTTGAAGCATCTTGAGGAAGCTTGAAAGTTATAAAGGAGCATCTGTAAAAGTACCGACTGACGACGAGCCAACTAGGCCGCGGAACCACGGCGGTTCGGCCTGTATCGGCCGCGGATCCACGGCCATATAAGGAGATCTCTGCATGAGTTTTTCCTGGTTTGTCTGGTGTTAGTCTTTAGGTGCTCTTTTGATGTCTGGAAACTTTTTATCCCTTCTGAATCTCTGCCAGATTTGAATTCTTTGACTTGCTGTATTTTATCGGCACTTTTTCAATTCCGGTTCTTTGAACTGAAGAATTTTCTGTACACAATCTTGATAAAATGTGTTGAGATATACAGAATCTTGCGTGTAGTAATAAACACTCAATTCCCTCTAGAATGTCAATTATAACTATAACACGTGGTATTAGGTATTTTACAGATGAATTTGTAATCTGTGTTATATTTACAATAAACACCCTTAGATGATTAGAAAGAGTAGGAAAATTGGTGTCTTAAGAATGCAATATTTTCGACTGAACAGCAACTCAGCGGTGCTTATCATAGAGCGCACCATATCTAATAGGGTGTGATTCCTCCTCTCCGATACACCGTTGTGCTGTGGTGTATAAGGAGGAGTAAGCTCAGAGAGAATCCCATTCTCTTTTAAATAGTCCAGGAACTCATTACTCAAGTATTCTCCTCCTCGATCAGATCGAAGGATCTTAAGACTTTTACCCGTTTGGTTCTCGACTTCGTTCTTATATTCTTTGAATTTCTCAAATGCTTCAGACTTGTGTTTCAATAGGAACATATGTCAGTATCTTGAGAGATCGTCAGTGAATGCAATAAAGTACGAGGAACCATTCCTGGCATGTGTAGACATGGGACCGCATAAATCACTATGTATCAGTCCCAAAAGTTTAGTAACTCTTTCTCCGTGTCAACTAAATGGAGTTTTGGTCATTTTGCCTTTGAGACATGAATGGCAAGTTTTATACGATGATAATTCGAACGTATTCAAATATCCATCTTTATGTAACTTAGCTAGTCGTGTCGCATTGATATGACCAAGTCTACAATGCAACAACTAGGATTCGTTCATTTCTGAACTCATCCTGTTGTGTGTGTTCTGTATATTAAGAACTGTGGTTTGATTTAGAACGTATATGCCATTATTTAACGAGCCTGATCCAATCAGCTTTTGATCCAGGAAGATGTTCATAATATTATCTTGTACTACAAAATTATATCCATCTTTACTTAATAAAGAAATTGATATAAGATTGCATATCAGGGTCGGAATGTAATAGCAATCGTTCAGAATCTATGTATTACCTTTTGGTAATACAAGGTGATATTCGCCAACTGCTTTGGCTGCAATATATGCACCATTCCCTACTCTTACGGAATGATCACCTATTCCCAGTTCTCTACCTTTTCGTAGCCTACTTAAGATATTACAAATATGGGATCCTTATCCGGTATCTAATACCCAGGACGTAGAGTGAACTGAGAAACAGTTCTCGATAACTAACACACCCGAAAAAGATACATCAACATGCTCATTCTTGTTTTGGGCGGCGTGAGAATCCGGACATGTTCCTATCCCCTGCTCAGTCTTATAACGTTTATAAGAAAGAACGGGACCAACGTTCCCCTGCTCAGTATTGTTAGTTATATATATGCCCTAGAGGCTATTGTTGTACATATGATGTATATTATAGTGGATGCTTGGATATATATAGAAAGGATTTTCTTGCTCGACATGATAGTATGCTATTTGGTTTCACTTTGTCTTAACATGTTGACTTGTATTGGTTTACTGTCTTGCTCTCACATGTTGATAAAGCCCTTAGGATATGTACTTGACTACTGCGACTATGATGAGATTATACTAGTGGGGCCTGAGTAGTCAACGAGTACATCCTATAACTGTTCCTAGTCGAGGGAGTATCGAGACAGGGCATCGATACTCCAGAGTAGACTAGCGTATACGCATCTTGACCCATATGATAGGCGATGGATGATCCCATATCCATCGGTGTTTAACATCAAAGATGGTGTATGGGTGCTCAGTGGAGACTGGGTACACTGAACGGACTCGCCGAGAACTCCTAGATGGTATTATACCTATCGTCAGATAGCAGTTCTCCGGTGACACTGGTACAGGTTAGTCTGTAGACCCGAGATCGTCATAGATTCTTGTGTGATTCCCACTGTGCTTTGATTTCCACCTTAACATGTCCAAGAGGGCGTGCAAAATGGTGGCTTTTCGATATAGTCCTGAATCACATGGAGGCAATGAGCGATATGAGGGGTTTCTTCCTTCTCGGTATAGGGAGTTGATGTTGTGCTGTGTTCGATTGGCTATAACTGGAAGTCCCTGGTCAGGGCTGATATGGAGTGCTGCTGGTAAGAGTTATCGGTAGTTTCCCGACCTGTTATGTGCCTCACATCGACACGACTTATCGGTTACTGGGGTCTGACGTTTACCACCCCTATACTGGATATGCGACATATCAGACGAAGAGACCGGACTGTACGGTAGTGTTACTGATTGGATTCACAGGAGAATGTACAGTCTTTCTTGTTGATCTTCTGATCGCTCAATAACTGGGTGGCTGTTACGTTTAGCTGACCGCTTGCAGCTTATGGGTGTGTGATATGATCATCACTTACTGCCGGCGTATTGACGATTCTTTAGAGTCCTACACAGAGGTTTCCTGGCTCAGGCAAAATGGAGTAGGAGCACATATGTGATTGTGCGGGACCGAGAATAATACAATATGAGATACCATATTCTATTCTCGCGATATGTGATATCGGCCGGGTATATGTGATATAGCCGGGTCATCAGATCAAGTGTTGATTCGATGAAATGGTACATATTATATTAGTCGGTTATATGCTATATAGCTGGATTGTCGGATCAAGAGTTGATTTGATAATTTAATGTATAATTATATATGTGATATATTACATTACGTTAACTAATATAATCTCGCTTTATTGATTCATTTTCTCACTGGATAATACATTGATGTATATGCGATATATGTTAATTGTACTATTTTCTTTTGTTACAAAATATATTGTATATGTGATATATGTAGGGTTCCTAGGCACACTAGTGAGGTCTCACAAGGCATCGAACATGCCAATTTCAAAAAAAATCTAGGTGCCGAGAGACCCGACTACGGATCGTTCGCTAGAAAACTAGGCGAAAAAGCTAACTAGTTAACACTTAACTATGAGAATCGGAAATACAACCTTTGTAGATCCGGTGCTCCACCTCCATAGCTCCGCAACGAAGTCGTTTCCGCTGTCCAAAAAGAATCCAGGCTCTAGAGTCAGCTTCGTCGGAGATAAAGCGAGCTAGGTCGTCGATGTCCATGCCGAAGATGATCTACGTCGAGGCATCGCTAAATCAAGCTCCACCTTCATCAAGTCTTGAAAACTTGTGAAGGAAACACACTCTACTACTTGGCAAGAGATAGAGGATGAAGAAATAGGAAGTGGGTAGACTTTAGTTTTGGATTTCTCACTCTTTTCCAACAATCACCATTGATGGAGCTTGGTTTTTCTTCAAAGAAGAATGAAGAAGAAGAAGAGCAAGAAGAAGATAAGTATTATGATATGAATTAAAGAATAAAATAAAAATCCATTCTTATCATAATACTCACCATGGTTAGGTGTAGAGAATTAACTTGAGTTAATTGAATTGGTTAGGGTTAAGCATGAGACAAAATGGTGACTAAGTCAAAAGTTCATGAAGCTTCATGAAAGAAAACAAAAGAAGCCACCATTCTATTTTATGCAATTTCATTTTCCAAAAATAAAAACAAATGAATAAATGAATAATCAAATAAAAACCCTAACCATTTGTTTAACCAAGGTTTAATTCTTTACACAAACCCTAATTAGCATGTATCATCAAATATGATACAAACAAGTGCACAAAATCATATCGCATATGCAATGCGCACAGTCGAGCGAGAAAATCCATTTAAAGTGAACCGATACTAGTTAATGCAAAGTAATATATCAAATATATAATTATGCATTATATCATTAAATCAACACTTGATTTAACGATCCGGTCATGACGCACATAACCGACTGGTATCATTAGTAACATCTTATCGAATCAACACTTGATCCGATAACCCGGCTATATCTCATATAACCGATCAATGTCACATCGTGAGAATCGAATACGGTATCACATACACGCATTATTCTCGGTCCCGCACATATCTCATATGCGCTCCTATTTCGTTTCGCTTGAGCCAGGAAACCTCTGTATAGGACTCTAAAGACTCGTCAATACGCCGGCAGCAGGTGATGATCATATCAAACACCCACAAGCCGCAAGCGGTCTGCTAAACGTAACGGCCACCCGGGTATTGAGCGATCTGAAGATCGACGAGCAAGCCCGCTCACACTCCAGTGAATCCGACCAGTAACACTACCGTACAGTCCGGTCTGATCGTCTGATATGTCGCATACCTTGCCTAGGGGTGGTAAACGTCAGACCCCAATAGCTCGATAAGTCGTGTCGATATGAGGCTCATAACGGGTTGAGAAACTACTGGTAACACTTACCAGCAATTCTCTGAGCAGCCCTGGCCAGGGACTTCCTGTTATAGCCAATCGAACACAGTGCAACAGTAACTCCCTATACCGGGAGAGACGAATCCCTTCCTATCGCTCATTGCCTCCATGTGACTCGGGACTGTACCCAAAAACCACCGTTTTGCATGCCCTCTTGGACGTGGTAAGATGGAAATCAAAGCACAGTGGGAACCACACAAGACTCTATGACGATCTCGGGTCAACAGACTACTCTGTACCAGTGTCACCAGAGAACTGCCATCTGACGTGAGGTATAATACCATCTGGGAGTTCTCGGCGAGTCCGTCCAGTGTACCCAGTCTCTACTGAGCACCCGTATATCATCCCTGATGTCAAACACCAATGGATATGGGATCATCCATCGCCCATCTGTATGGGTCGAGAAGCTACACGCTAGTCTACTCTGGTATATCGATGTCCTGTCTCGATACACCCTCGACTAGGGACTTTGAAGGATGTACTTATGGACTACCATGTCCCCATTAGTATGATCCTCATCATAGTCCAGGTAGTCAAGCACACATCCTAAGGGCTTTACCAACATGTAACAGAGAGACAATCAGTATACACGTTAAGGTAAAGTTCAACCAGATAGCATACTATCATGTCGAGCAAGAAAGTCCTCCCTATATATGTCCCAGCATCCACTACAATATACATCCTATGTACAGTAATGGCCTCTAGGGCATACATATAACTAACAATCTCCCACTTGCACTAGGGTCATCTGATAGCAGTGGTTGCAGTATCTCATACTCAACCATCCCATAAAAGTCTCTCTCTGGGAACAGGCCTTTGTGAGTGGATCCGCTGTGTTGTCCTCTGAGTCTACTCTCCAAACCTCGATCACCCTGGAGATCAACTATCTCCATGATAAGGTGATACTGCCTTAGAATATGTCTGGATCACTGATGGGACGGACGTTCCTTGGCATAAGCCACAACTCTATTGTCACACAATGGTAGGAACATAGTTCATCTCATGAACCTATATACACCCAAACAGCCTCTTTGGTAGCATCTTAAGTAGCGATGTATCCTGCCTTTATCTTCTAGTATGTCACGGCATCCAGCTTGGAACTCTTCCAACATACCGTCCCTTTACTGAGGGTAAAGACAATGCCTGTGACTGACATTCAGTCGTCTTTATCACCCTGGAACCCTTCCAATGATTCTCCTCAGGATCGATTGACACCACCTCACTACATCTAGTGAGTTTCCTAACATCCATTTAGATCTATCTCATAGATCCAAAATCCAGGATTTAGTAGGTATCACTTTAATCCTATATGGAGAATCTTTGTGATAAGCGGAGATTGATCGAGCGTAGCATAAGAAACTCCTTTCTTATCAAGAGTATGTTATCCACGTACTCTACGAGGATCGTCACCATACTCCCTACTACCTTTTTGTATATACAAGGTTCATCTACCATTTTGATGATGTCAAACTCTTTGACCGCTTCATCAAAACAGATGTTCCCACTCCGCGATGCCTGCTTTATCCTATAAAGCATCTTGCACACGTTTCCGCTGCTCCCACTGTCTACGAAGCCCTCTGGCTGTGTACTTATAGACGCTTTCTTGTAAATCATCATTTAGAAAAGCAGTCAAGACACCCAACTACCAGATATCGCAGTCATGGTATGTAGCCGTGGCAAGTAGGATCTGGATGGACTTAAGCATAGTTACTTGAAAAGGTTTTAACATTATGATCCATATCTGGTCAATGATGCAAACCTTTAACAAGTCTAGCTTTGAAAGTCTCAACTTTTCCATCTACACCAAGCAATCTTCTCAAGATATACTTGCTCCTGATGGGGATTTAACCCTTCAGATATTGCAACCAAAGTCCATACTTTGTTGGTGTATAAGGATTCCATCTCAGATCACTAAGCATCCAGCCATTCTCACAGAGTCCTACTCCTGATGGCCAGCTCGAAGCTAGTTGGGTCATCATCTCATGATGCAATCCTCGCTCCCACTGTCATAGAGAAACAGAAGTATCTCTCAGGTGGGTGAGGAACCCTACTAGATCGGCGGAGAGGCTGAGGTTCGTTGGAATCTACTGAATCCTTTGGTTCTATCAAATCATCAGCTGCAGTTTGTATATCTGGAACCTTTCCAGTTGTATATAACAGATCTTGCCTCGAGTTTGTCCGGATTTTGCTTTTAGACATAGGCCGGACAACCCCAAATCTTAACTAGCTTAAGACATGGGCTCTTCCCATACCATATCATATATGAGGTGGTAGGCAACTGATTTGATTCGAACCCTATTCAATAGGGATGCAGCTTCTCAAGCGCATAATTCCCAAAAAGGAAATAGGTAACTCAGTAGTACTCATCATAGAGCACACCTTATCATATAGGGTGTTATTGCTCCGCCCCGATATACCATCGTGCTATGGTGTATTCAGAGGAGTAATGCTGAGAGAGAATCTCGTTCTCCTTTAAGAATAGTCCAGGATTTCCGTGCTCAAGTATTCTCCTCCTTGATCTCATCAAAGGACATAATACTTATACCCTTATTCTGGTTCTCTACTTCTCGCTTATATTCTGTGAATATCTCAAAAGGTTCGGACTTGTGTTTCAACAGGAACATATGTCTGAATCTTGAGAGATTATCAGAGAACGTAATGAAGTATAAAGAACCAGTCCTGGCATGTGTAGACAGGGGACCCACATACATCAACATGTATCATCCCAAGAGTTAACTAACTCTTTCTCTGTTTCCAATAAACAGAGCTGTGATCATCTTATCTTTGTGACATGACTGGCGAGTTTCACAAGATGTAAATTCAAACTGACTTAAATATGCATCTATATGTAACTCTAGCTAGTCGGGTCATATTGATCTGACCCAGTCTACAATACCTCAAGAAGGAATCGTTCAATTCTGAACTCATCCTCTTGTGTGTGTTCCGTATACTTAGAACTGTAGTTTGATTTAGAACATTAACGCTTTTAGATAACGTGCCTGATCCGATCAACTTTTGATATAGGAAATGTTCAAAACATTATCCAATAATACAAAATTTTATCATTTCTTTACTAATAAAGAGACTGATATGATTTTGTATATCAGGTTCGGTATCTAATAACATTCGTTCAGAATCAATGTATTTGTAATACAGGGTGACAGTGACCAACAGACTTGGCTGCAACACTTGCCCCGTTTTCTGTCTCATGAAACTTATCACCCGTTCTCAGTTCTCTACCTTTCTGTAGCCCTATGTAACAGATTACATATCTGGGATCCTGATCTGGTATCACATACCCAGGACGTAAAGGATACTGAGAAACAGTTCTGTATAATGAACACACCCGAAGATGATGCATCAGCATGCACTCTCTTCGTTTGGGCGGCACGGGAATTCTGGTATTCCCCAATTTCCTGCTCTGTCTTATAACAATTATAAGTTGGAGCGGGACCAACGTTCCCCAGCTCAGTATTACAAGCGGGTTCGGTCAATATTCCGTATTATTATCTTGATTAAGGCGTGATATGGTCGCTACCAGGAGAGAGAGAGAAGAAAACACTCAGCGTGCGCTCTTGCAAGAATAGATTGGTTATTATTTTATCTAATCTGGATGGCTCCCACCGCTTTTTATCAAATCTTCCTTCAAACCCTAAAAGGAAAGACTAGCCGGGATTAATTACGCACTACAAGTTCGCCAATCTTTTAGCCAGGCCAGTGTCGGTACTTTGAGGGAGGTCCCCCGTGCTTTCGCACGAACCTAATTAATGTAAACCTCGTTTTCCCAGAGGCGTAACCCCGTTGACACCTTTCTAGACACCTACTTGATCGGCTAATTGTAATGTATAAAACTCTCCCAGGAGTAACTCTTACTCGCAGCGGGTATCGGGATCCAACTATCTCATAGAAGGTATTCAATCTCATTGCAAATTTCAACACTTGAAATTCTCGATAATATTTTGCCCCGAACGATCTATGACCTTGACAAGGTCAACAAACCATAGACCGCAAGTCAAGTTCAACCCGTCATTTCTTGATTGAATCAAACCCACCCGCACGACCCTTGACAAGGTCAACAAGGTCGCACGACTACCCTAACCCAATCTGCATCATATGCATAAGCAGATAAATACTGGTTAGCTACCGCACACTGCGCCTTGACAAGGTCAACAAACGCAGCACGAATACTAAACATGATTTATCTGAAATGACGGAGGGCTACGACAGGTTTTTCTGAAAACCTATTGCGTAACGAACTTGATATCGTTGTAGAATCAAATGTTTTTGAAATGGAGTGTTTTTGAGGCTTTTCTAGTTTTGCTAAAGGAGTCACTCCCGGTGAAGGGATCGTCGGTCCTTTCCTCGTCGAATGAGGTGCGGGATATATCATATATATCACTGTGCAAAGCAAAAACTCTTAAAAGCAATCAAAAGACAAACCGAGTGTGTAGCATCTGCCAGTTATTGCTAAAGGAGTCACTCCCGGTGAAGGGATCTCGGTCCTTTCCTCATCGAATAAGGTGCAGGATATATCTCATATACCTCTGTGCAAAGCAAGAACTGTAGCTACCTGTTTTATTTTGAAATTCGATTCTACAACATCTTAGGTTTCTTTTATTTCATTAATCATATTAATGAAGTCCCATCAATTATGTACCTAAACACCACAGATAAATACGACGTACACTTATGCCATCCGCATTCGCCTCGATATCCCCTCGTGCACCGTTAGGTTAGGTAACTAACGGCAGAGCAGGGCAGGGCTAGCGCGGGTGTAAAACATAAGTAACACCTATATAATATATCAAATATACTATATACTGTATCTATCACAGAACATCACAGATATCGCAGCAGAAGAATCATATGAAATATTGGATATACTAGGACGTCCGTGTTTTCAATACGAGCTAGTATAAAACACGGATTCCACGGTCGTGATGAATAGCCAAACCCACACCCCTAGACCCCTACGAGAGCGGCAAGCAACCCTACCAATTCTAGAGTTAGGAGACCCGGACTCGACTCCTCGAGTTGGTCTCCCACTGGACTCCAGAACCCGGTTACTTGTGCTCCCCTCCTTGGGTCTATCCTAGTGCGGAAAAGTAAATAATATACAACAGGTGACAACTTCAACAACCTGGAAGCGCCCCAATAAAAGAATATTACATACAAGTTTTTACATGAATGAAAATGAAAAACACTCATCTCACATAAAAACCCCCGGCTATTCAAACACGACGATCCAATATAACATATCCAGCAACACATAACATCACATGTCATCAACGTAAGTAAATATGTCCATCCCAATTGTCGTTGACATATAGCAACGAAACCGGCGATATCACATATTACACTTACGGTCACAGAAAAGAAAGTGTAAAACTACAACAGTTGGAATCCGCAACCACCTCAGACATCGCATGCCTGACCAAATGAATTACTTAGACATCGCATGCCTAACAATTATAAACCCCGCATTTTAGTCTCATTATCGAAAACACTTTTCAATATCAAGTCGGGCAATTCAACAAGATTCCCGACATCCTGATCGAATACTCGTCGCAAACTTCAGTAGGCGGCCGCACCCCCGATACCGTCGACGAAGTGCACCAAGGCGGAACACCGCTGCCGCGAGCACCCGGACGGATGCTTTCGGCGACGGGGTTCTCCTACAGTCACTTGGTCGGGGCTATGGAGTGAGGCTGTCTATTAAGTTTACCCGGCGAGTATCCGCGTACACTACGTGATTGCGACGGACTTTTGATCACATCAAAATTCCGTAGCAACCGATCAAGTGAGACTAAACTGCTATGTTTATAACATTCATTCAGTTATCACATAACTTTTGCGAATTCCAATTATTGTATCCCATCCCAGATAAATAGAAAATATTAAACTTTCCGATCGAACAATCGAACACCCAAGTTTTCCCAATACAGATCAACACATGAAATAAGTCTAACAACATTCAGTTCGTACCTCAGTACCAACGGTCCAGCCGTAGAAGGGTCAAGCCAACGCCTCACATGTGGCACGCCGTACTGCCCCAAACCCGAAGGTTCAAAGGGCAGTTCAAGACGGTCACATAATCGAGTTAAGGTTTGTTGTCTTCTAGAGGGACCATCGCGTTACTTGCACTACTTAGAACGTCGTTAAACTACGGAAAAATCCAACACTTGGAATTTTCCCGACAGGGGAAAAATTGGGTATTTATATCCGGTCGAACTTTTTAACATATTCTAAAATTTATCCGGAAAGACACAACAGACGAAATTTGATACTCCGATCGAAACACCGAATCCCCAAAATAAACCCAGAATATTCAACTCTTGAATAATTATTAGAAATTCCCAGAAAACCCAGCAAATTAAAATAGGAATTACTGTGCAACAATTGGGAGGTGACGTCATCACCTAGCCGCGGAACCGCCGCAGAAGCTCGGCTTCTGCCGCGGTTCCGCACTCTGTTGGATGAATCTTTCGCTTGAGTTTGCACAGTGATTCTTATAATTATTTATTGAATTTTTTAGGCATTTTTAATACGGAAAAATCCACGATTTTAAAATCTGGACAGAGAGCATGTTAGGTTTGGGTTTTCGGGTTCGTTCGGACTTCAAATTCCGTCTGGACTTCGCCTAAGGCTCTAGCTAGGCTCTGATACCACTGTAGGGTTCCTAGGCACACTAGTGAGGTCTCACAAGGCTTCGAACATGCCAATTTCAAAAAAAATCTAGGTGCCGAGAGACCCGACTACGGATCGTTCGCTAGAAAACTAGGCGAAAAAGCTAACTAGTTAACACTTAACTATGAGAATCGGAATTACAACCTTTGTAGATCCGGTGCTCCACCTCCATAGCTCCGCAACGAAGTCGTTTCCGCTGTCCAAAAAGAATCCGGGCTCTAGAGTCGGCTTCGTCGGAGATAAAGCGAGCTAGGTCGTCGATGTCCATGCCGAAGATGATCTACGTCGAGGCATCGCTAAATCAAGCTCCACCTTCATCAAGTCTTGAAAACTTGTGAAGGAAACACACTCTACTACTTGGCAAGAGATAGAGGATGAAGAAATAGGAAGTGGGTAGACTTTAGTTTTGGATTTCTCACTCTTTTCCAACAATCACCATTGATGGAGCTTGGTTTTCTTCAAAGAAGAATGAAGAAGAAGAAGAGCAAGAAGAAGATAAGTATTATGATATGAATTAAAGAATAAAATAAAAATCCATTCTTATCATAATACTCACCATGGTTAGGTGTAGAGAATTAACTTGAGTTAATTGAATTGGTTAGGGTTAAGCATGAGACAAAATGGTGACTAAGTCAAAAGTTCATGAAGCTTCATGAAAGAAAACAAAAGAAGCCACCATTCTATTTTATGCAATTTCATTTTCCAAAAATAAAAACAAATGAATAAATGAATAATCAAATAAAAACCCTAACCATTTCTTTAACTAAGGTTTAATTCTTTACACAAACCCTAATTAGCATGTATCATCAAATATGATACAAACAAGTGCACAAAATCATATCGCATATGCAATGCGCACAGTCGAGCGAGAAAATCCATTTAAAGTGAACCGATACTAGTTAATGCAAAGTAATATATCAAATATATAATTATGCATTATATCATTAAATCAACACTTGATTTAACGATCAGGTCATGACGCACATAACCGACAGGTATCATTAGTAACATCTTATCGAATCAACACTTGATCCGATAACCCGGCTATATCTCATATAACCGATCAATGTCACATCGCGAGAATCGAATACGGTATCACATACACGCATTATTCTCGGTCCCGCACATATCTCATATGCGCTCCTATTTCGTTTCGCTTGAGCCAGGAAACCTCTGTGTAGGACTCTAAAGACTCGTCAATACGCCGGCAGCAGGTGATGATCATATCAAACACCCACAAGCCGCAAGCGGTCTGCTAAACGTAACGGCCACCCGGGTATTGAGCGATCTGAAGATCGACGAGCAAGCCCGCTCACACTCCAGTGAATCCGACCAGTAACACTACCGTACAGTCCGGTCTGATCGTCTGATATGTCGCATACCTTGCCTAGGGGTGGTAAACGTCAGACCCCAATAGCTCGATAAGTCGTGTCGATATGAGGCTCATAACGGGTTGAGAAACTACTGGTAACACTTACCAGCAATTCTCTGAGCAGCCCTGGCCAGGGACTTCCTGTTATAGCCAATCGAACACAGTGCAACATCAACTCCCTATACCGGGAGAGACGAATCCCCTCCTATCGCTCATTGCCTCTATGTGACTCGGGACTGTACCCAAAAACCACCGTTTTGCACGCCCTCTTGGACATGGTAAGATGGAAATCAAAGCACAGTGGGAACCACACAAGACTCTATGACGATCTCGGGTCAACAGACTACTCTGTACCAGTGTCACCAGAGAACTGCCATCTGACGTGAGGTATAATACCATCTGGGAGTTCTCGGCGAGTCCGTCCAGTGTACCCAGTCTCTACTGAGCACCCGTATATCATCCCTGATGTCAAACACCAATGGATATGGGATCATCCATCGCCCATCTGTATGGGTCGAGAAGCTACACGCTAGTCTACTCTGGTATATCGATGCCCCGTCTCGATACACCCTCGACTAGGGACTTTGAAGGATGTACTTATGGACTACTATGTCCCCACTAGTATGATCCTCATCATAGTCCAGGTAGTCAAGAACACATCCTAAGGGCTTTACCAACATGTAACAGAGAGATAATCAGTATACACGTTAAGGTAAAGTTCAACCAGATAGCATACTATCATGTCGAGCAAGAAAGTCCTCCCTATATATGTCCCAGCATCCACTACAATATACATCCTATGTACAGTAATGGCCTCTAAGGCATACATATAACTAACAATATATAATATTGTAACAAATTAGGGTTACAAATGCAACAATGATTTACAGATTAAACCTAGTTAGGGTTTGGATTAGGGTTAGCTTTTGGGTTAGCTTTTGGTTAGCTTCATGAAGCTTTCCTTTTGTCTTTAGCTTTGATATTTTGTATAGATATTTGTTAACCCAATCCAAACCATTAACTCCAGTTTATTCTCTACATGAGTTAAAACCCTTCATGATTAACTCATGGTTGAATAAGTAACCACAACAATAATTCATTATTCATCACAAAACCTTTTGCTTCTTCTTCTTCTTCTCGCTCCTTAAAAAAAGCTTGCTAGCTTTTGTGTTTGTGATGATAAATGGTGAGAACTTGAAAACAAAAGAGTGTAAAATTCCTACTTCATCATCGTCATCTATTCTAGCCACTTAGATTAGGGTGTTCACTTCTCTAATAAGTTGTTTAGTGAAGTGTAAGCTTGTGTTAGAGATTCTTCAAGGTAGATCATCTTAGATCATGAAGACTACAAGTAAGGTGTCTCATTTTCCTCATGGAGCCACTCGAGAGTCGGAACTCATGTTGATCGCAGCGAAGGGACCTCAACACGGAGCTTATGAACCGAAGGAATGGACTACAAAGGTTGTAATCTCTATCTCTTTACTTCTTTGTATGTGATACAATATTTGTTACCCTAGAAATTCTAGCAAGATTCATGGTTAGGTAGCTTTGCACCTCTCTAATTTTTAAATTGGCATGAGTGATGCTACCAAACCCTAGACTAGGTGCAAGGGTAACCCAACAGTGGTATCAGAGCCAAACTATAATTCTAGATACGGTATTATGACAATTACAAAAACGAAATCCAATCCGAAATACGATATTATGAACACCCTATTTTGCTCTCTGGAAATTTTGCAAAAAGTCTAAAATTTTTTCAAACGAGTGCAGAATGATATTTGGGACATTACAAGAACTTGGGTGAAATTCGGAAGGAGGGGCTCGGATTTTGGCCGAGCCCCTAGCCAGGAATTCCGGCCGGGCCGGCCCCCTCACCCCCTATGGCTTCCGTATTCCTCCTGTGCTCTTTTGTGTTCAATTTGGGTTTTCTAGTATTGTTTATTTAGCCCAATTTTCATGTGATGATCTGTTTGACCTAAGGCTAATTCGTAGTGCTTCGTAGTCGTATAACTTAACACTGTATTGGTAACCTTGACTATTTTTACCAGTTCTATCGAACTTCGCACACCGCATTTTGTACCCCGTTGAAATTTCCAAGTGTTGTAATTTTCCAAAGTTGATTATATTCGTAAAATCGTGCAAGTACCCCTATGGACCCCCTAGAAGACTATAATAACCTTAACTCGATTCTATGCCCACGGAACTGCGTTCGAACCTTCGGGTTTGCCGTAGTACCGTGGTGTCATAGCTGAGGCGTTGGTTAACTCCTTCTACGGCTGGTCCATGGACACTGTGGCACGGTTTTTGAGTGTTTCAACTTTGCTCAAGTCTTGAGCTCACGCTGGTAATTTGTGAGTGTATGTTGATTCGATCGAAACGTTAAACATCGTCATGATATTCTATGATTGTGATACAATATGTGGAATTCATATAGTTAGGCATGAAATCCGTAATATGTGATATTTCGGGTTTACGATGTCTAAGGTGATTGTGGATTCCAAATGTTGTAGTTTTTCACATTCTTTTCTGCGACCGTAAGTGTAGTAAGTGGGGTATTGCTGGCTTCGTTGCTATACATCAACGACAATCGGGATACGCATACTTGCTTACGTTGATGATATGAGATATTATGTGTTGCTGTGATATGTTATATTGGATCGTCGTGTTCTGAATAGCCGGCGGTTTTATGTGAGATGAGGGTTTTTATTTTCATTCATGTAAAATTCATTGTATGTAATATTCTTTTATTGGGGCACTTCCGGTTTGAGGTTGATGTCACAATTTTATATTATTTACTTTTCCGCATTGGGATAGACCCAAGGAGGGGAGCACAAGTAACCAGGTTCTAGGGTCCAGTGGAAGGCCATCTCGAGGAGTCGAGACCGGGTCTCCTAACCATAGAATTGGCAGCGTTACATGCCGCTCTCGTAGGGGTCTAGGGATGTGGGTTTGGCTATTCATTGCGACCGTGGAATCCGTGTTTTATACAGGCTCGAAATAAAACACGGACCTCCTAATATATCCAATATTTCATATGTTTCTTCTGCTGCTGATATACTGTGATGTGATCATATTACTGCCTGAGACGAATGCTTATATTATATATATATATATATATATATGATATATAAATATTACTGCTTTCGCTTCTTCTGTGATGCTTAGGAAGCATAAATGATGGGATTTATTAATGAGATTAGTAAAAGAAAAGAAACCAAAAAAATGTTGTAGAATAAAATTTATAAAAAGGGTAGCTACAGTTTTTTGCTTTGCATAGTGGTATATGTGATATACCCTGCACCTTATTCGATAAGGAAAGAGCCGAGATCCCTTCACCGGGAGTGACCTCTTTAGCAAAACTGGCAGATGCTACAAACTCACAGTTTAGTTTTTGATTGCTTCTATAGTTCTTGCTTTGCACAGAGGTATTTGTGAAATATCCTGCACCTTATTCGATAAGGAAAGAGCCAAGATCCCTTCACCGGGTGTGACCTCTTTAGAGAAACTAGAAAAGCCCCAAAAACACTCCTTTTCAAAATCACTTGTTTCTACAACGATATCAAGTTCATTACGCTTATGGTTTTCTGAAAAAACTGCGTAGCCCACCGTCATTTCAGATAAGTACTACTTAGTATTCGTGCTACGTTTGTTGACTATGTTAAGGCGTAGTGTGCGGTAGCTAATTAGTGCTTATCTATTAAAACATGATATGTGATTGGATTATGGTAGTTTTACGACTTTGTTGACTATGTTATGGGTCGTGCAGGTGGGTTTAATTCAATCGGGAAATTACGGGTTGAACTTGGCTAGCAATTATGATTTGTTGACTATGTTAAGGTCATAAGTTGCTAGGGGTAAAAGCATTATCGGGAATTTCAAGTGTAGAAATTTGCAATGAGATTGCATACCTCCTATGAGATATTTGGATCCCGATATCCACTGCGAGTAAGAGTTACTCCTGGGAGAATTTTACACAGCACAATTAGCCAATCAAGTAGGTGATTAGAAAGGTGTTTACGGGGTTATGCCTATAGGAAAACGAGGTTTACTTTAATTAGGTCCGTGCGAGAGTACGGGAAACCTCTCTTAAAGTACCAACACTGGCCTGGCCGAAAGATTGGCGAACTTGTAAAGTGTAATTAATCCCGGCTAGTCTTACCTTTTAGGATTTTAAGGAAGATTTGATAAAAAGCAGTAGGAGCCATCCTGATTAGATAAGATAATAACCAATATAATCTTGCAAGAGCATACGCTAAAGTGTTTTCTTCTCTCTCTCTCCAGGTAGCGACCATGTCAGGCCTTAATCGAGATAATAACATGGATGTATTGACTGAACCCGCTTTTTATACTGATCAGGGGAACGTTGGTCCCGCTCCCACTTATAATTGTTATAAGTCCGAGCAAGAAAAAGGAGAATATCTGGATTCTCACGCCACCCAAACGAAGAATAAGCATGTTGATGCATTTTCTTCGGGTGTGTTAGTTATCGAGAATTATTTCTCAGTTCACTCTACGTCCTGGGTATTATATACCGGATCTGGATCCCATATATGTAATATGTTACATGGGCTACATAAAGGTAGGGAACTGGGAAAGGGTGATCATTCCATAAGAGTAGGAAATGGTGAAAATGTTGCAGCCAAAGCAGTTGGCGAATATCACCTTGTGTTACCAAATGGTAATACATTGGTTCTAAACGAATGCTATTACATTCTAACCCTCATATGCAATCTTATATCAGTTTCTTTATTAAGCAAAGAAGGATATAATTTTGTAGTACAGGATAATGTTATGAACATATTCCTGAATCAAAAGTTGATTGGATCAGGATCGTTAAATAATGGCATATATGTTCTCAACCAAACTACAGTACTTAATGTACAAAACACACAAGAGGAAGAGTTCAGAAATGAACGAATCCTTCTTGTGGCATTGGAGACTAGGTCATATCAATGCGACACGGCTAGCTAAGTTACATATGGATGGATATTTGAATCCATTCGAATTTTCATCTTATGATACTTGCCAGTCATGTTTCAAAGGAAAGATGACCAAAACTCCGTTTAGTGGACAAGGAGAAAGAGTTACAGAACTTTTAGGACTGATACATAGTGATGTATGTGGTCCCATATCTACACATGCCAGGAACGGTTCTTTCTACTTCATTACATTCACCGATGATCTCTTAAGATACGGACATGTGTTCTGATGAAACACAAGTCTAAAGCTTTTGAGAAATTCAGGGAATATAAGCACGAAGTAGAGAACCAAACGGGCAAAAGTATTAAGATCCTACGATCTGATGAGGAGGAGAATACATGAGCAATGATTTTCTGGGCTATCTAAAAGAGAATGGGATTCTCTCTCATCTTACTCCTCCTTATACACCACAGCATAACGGTGTATCGGAGCGGAGGAATCGCACCCTAGTAGATATGGTGCGCTCTATGACGAGCATTGCTGAGTAACCTATTTCCTTCTGGGGTTATTCACTTGAGACAGCGGCATACCTATTGAATCAAGTTCCGTCTAAATCTGTACCTACCACACCATATGAGATATGGAGTGGGAAGAGACCATATCTTAAACGATTTAAGATATGGGGTTGTCCGGCCTATGTCAAAAGGCAAAATCCGGACAAACTCGAGGCACGATCAGTTCTTTGCAAGTTTGTGGGATATCCTAAGAATTCCCAAGGATATATCTTCTACCACACAGAGGAACAAAAAGTGCTTGTTTCTCAATACGCCACTGTCACGACACAAAATTTGGCCCGTAACCGGCACTGAAACTACGTAACGTCTACAGGCGTCCGCAACTCAAGTAAGCCGAAACCCAAAAATCTAAACCACCCAAATCTGGATCAACAGAGAAAAACATAGTTTTAACAATTGGAAAAAACACAAGTAAAATCTCTAACTCTAGTTTTCCTTCTTGAAAATTTCAGCAGCACCTCTTTTGTAAAAACTAGCCCCGAAAACGGGTACAACATAGATAAAATATAAAGCATCCCAAATGGGAGTAAAATCACGCCCAACGGCGGTGACAATCACCACAACAAGTATACGACGCCGAAGCGAAAAAATAACAAAGGAAAGACTGCAATAAGAAGTAAACTTTCCAACATAACCAGATCCCACGAGCACGGCATCCAAAGTCACCAAAATACGACACAGAATCCTCACAAGTCGTCTCTAAGTCATATACAAACAGTGGTAGATGGAGAATACTAGATCCAACAAAAAGGATATACAATGTACAAACAGATAACCGCAAACCCACCTAAACTACAGGCCTTACAGCCAAACGTAGTGGTATCCGCAAAAGTAGTGATGATAAGACGCCCTGCCGCGACTACTCTGAAGGTAAGTCCTGCAAAACTCTGTAGCACAACGGGGGTGAGTTTCCAACTCGTGAATAGTAAATAACATCATACTGTAATCGCAAGTATGCACGAACAGCGATCTACCTATCACATGTAATCCGATAGCATAAGTATGATAAGTGAATATGCAACAATCATGTAAAGGTACATCATCAGGGTACTACAACTACATGAAGCAATGCATATCAACATAATCCTGAGTATGGGATGATATAATATAAAATCTCATACAAAAACATCAGCATGGAAAAACACCAGTGTCCCTCACTGACATATCAAATCCCAAATCCTCAGGCACCGCATCCTCAGATCGGCCCTCACATCCTGCAAGTCTCATGGAACCTGAGTGTCTATCATCGACACCCGAAACATCATGAAAACATATACCTGTAAGTAAATATAGATATAAGGATATCAACCACGTATGTCCACCGACGATACGTAAAAATCATGGAAACTTGATTGTCTAACACCGACACTCGAAACATCATGAAACCCGTGTCTAGCATCGACACGTAAATCCTCATAACTCAGGCGCTGTCATCACGACTGGCCCTGACGATATGTCGTACATCACTCCAGTCGGTATCCCCATGATAACCGCCGAGTCCAAATACAATCACCGGTAGATAGTGGTCCAACCGCCAGGCTTATCGTCTACACCACGAAATCACCACTCGCCCCGGGGTACCATACCAGGTCCACCATGTACCCGCAGACGGTTCTTCCGCGCTCCTCGAATCGGGTATCACAAGCCAAATCTCAGAACCGAGAAATCACATGGTGGACGCACTGAAATATCATATCAAGAGAAACCGGGTTTTCAAACAATACATAGTTTTCTTGAAATACCCCCACGGTCCTCAAATCCATAAATCATAAGAAATCCATATCTCAATGCGTAAAACCATGAAAACCGATATATGCAACATAAGACAACAATATGAGCATATCAAGGGAAATCCGCTCTTTCAAATGAATCCATCTTTAAAATATATCTTGCGGTTCAAAAAATCTTCCGAAAAACAAGTGCAGCATCATACAATGTGTACATGTAATTGTAGCAAGGTTTAAGTATCTACATGTAAGCAAGTGGGTATGATGCATTTCATAAGCACACTGATCAACAACACAATATCACATATATAAACAATACCACTTAGGGTGTATACAACTATAGCAAACATATGTGGTATACATGTCAGTATGTATACATGATGTATAAGTAACTGAAATCGAGTATGTGGTGTACATGTCAATACGTATGCATTATGTACAAGTAACTGAAATCGAGTATGTGGTGTACATGTCAATATGTATGCATGATGTACAAGTAACTAAAATTGAGTATGTGGTGTACATGTCAATATGTATGCATGATGTACAAGTAACTGAAATTGTGTATATGGTGTACATGTCAATATGTATGCATGATGTACAAGTAGCTATAGTAAGATATACGTGAAGTGGAATAAGGGTCACTACCTCAACTATTCCTGCCCAATGCAATATCACGTATGTATGTGCCCACAATATTTCATATGCACAATGGAATTAGAGTTACTACTCCAATCATTCATATCCACTACCATATCACGTATGTAGGTGTTTGTGCGTGTCATGGCAATTACAGACAGTGTGGGTGTAGCATACCATTTAGTGCTCGTGCAACATGAACCGTCAGTAATGTATTATATCTAAAGGTACGAGACATGTACAAAAGATAATGCTATGCAATGTCATTAATATGAAAGTAACTAATATGCAAATACATGCAGCTATCATATCATATCCGCCACGACGCATAACGCCAAACGGGCGATTTTCCCGTAGATATTAAATCTACTCACCAACGGTCTCCAGCTATGAAAATCCGAGCACCTGCTTCCCCTTGTTCACAGCGTCCGAAGTCCCCGCTTGCGACGCTATATTTTCACAAACACAAGAAATAATGCAAACATCTCAGAATCGATCATTATAACGTAAAACTACGTATTAAATAACGCACCAACACTAAACTAACTCGCGAGTGCACGTCTCGTGGTTAACGCGCGTAACGATACTACTAAACTAAACCGAGTACAGCAGCTGCACCAGATCACGATTCGTGTCGGATTACGTAACATGCGGATTCAAAACACTAGATTATAGGTAAACGATCCCATATTTTGTATACTGCAATTACCAAAAAAGTAAACAGAACCAAACACCCCTAACCAACAGCAGACAACTACCCATAGAACCCAAACCCCAACACCTTCCTACCAAACCGGCGTCGCCGGAATTCGCCATAGGGGTCGCTGGCCCCGGCCGGTGGGGTGGTCCTCGTGTCTCTGGTTCACTAGTACATCACTAAAATTTTGTTTGGTCACTCACTATATTTTCCAGGTCACAGCAGAAAAAAAGGCTATAAAAAGACACTAAAAAACACGATATTGCACTAATCGATAATGAAAGTATGCTAAACCATAATCAATGAGCTAAACAACATAAAAACTCCTATTTATCAGTGTAGGAATTTTACCTATCAACTTTAGCTCACAAGATCCAAGCTTTCCTAGTTTCCAAGTGATCAAGAGCAAGAACCAATACTTGAAGTATGTTTTGTGATATATTTTGGAATTTTGGAGAAATTTTGAGTTTGAATTGATGAAAAATGAAAAGGAAATGATTAAGGGCAGTAGAGAGAGAGAGAGAGGGATTCGGCCAAGTGAAGAGGTGGGGGTTTTGTGAGGAATTACCTAGCAATTACCAACATTAAATGCAATTAAATGCATTCATACACACATATGCACACATGCATGCACCTCTTTCTTTTCTTTTCTTTTCTCCAATAAAACCCAACCTCCACACAAATATCTAGATACCAAGTGAAGGGATTTGGTTTTACCCGAACTTAATTGTTGAAAAGATATAAAAGAGAAGTTTTTCCCAAAATGTGAATACCGCATTAAAATAATATTAAAATTGGGGAAAAAACAAATTGAACTAAAACGTACCATATACCCACAAAGCTTGCGCACTAGTTTTATTTTAGCTAAATTAGGTGCTGGCAAGTCTATTTGGTCGTTTGATCACAGTCGGGTTAAGACGGGAAAAACCGATAATTTAACCCCAAAACGGAAAAATTCGCATAACGATTTCTAAAACGTTACAATCTCCCCCCTTATAGAAATTCGGTCCCCGAATTAAAATAAACTGCTAAGCGTACCTTCAAAGAGATGAGGGAATTTCTTCCGCATCTCGCTCTTGGCCTCCCAAGTGATCTCCTCACTAGTAGGGCTACGCCATAGAACCTTCACAGACGGCAAGACCCTCGACCGAAGTTTCTTCACCTGCCAATCCAAAACAACTACCGGCTGCTCGGTGAACAGAAGATCGCGCTCAAGCTGAACGGTCTCGTGCTGAATCATGTGAGAAGGATCATGAAGGTATCTACGAAGCATCGACACATGAAAAACGGGGTGAACATCCGAAAAACTAGGCGGGAGCGCCAAACGATAAGCAACAGAACCCACTCACTCCAGGATTTCGAAAGGACCTACAAATCTGGGAAGGATTTCGAAAGGACCTACAAATCTGGGACTGAGCTTCCCCCTATTCCTAAATCGCATAACGTCCTTCATCGGAGAAATCCTCAGGAATACATGATCCCCCACTGCGAACTCAAGTCTGCGATGACGACGGTCAGCAAAAGACTTTTTCCTGCACTGGGCTGCTCTCATCCTGTCCTGAATCAGCTAGATCTTCTCCGCAGTCTTCTGAACTAGCTGGTGTCCCAAAACCAGACTCTCACTAAATTCGGTTCAACAGACTGGCGATCGACACTTCCTACCATATAAAGCCTCAAAAGGTGCCATCTGAATAGTCTCCTGAAAGATGTTGTTGTAGGAGAACTCAATCAACGGCAAGTGACGATCCCAACTGCCACCAAAATCAAGCACACATGCACGGAGCATATCCTCCAGAGTCTGAATTGTCCGCTCCGACTGACCATCGGTCTGCGGATGAAAAGCGGTGCTAAAACTCAACCGGGTACCCAAAGCTTCCTGAAGCTTCTGCCATAGTCGGCTAGTAAACTGGGTTCCTTTGTCGGATACTATGCATATTGGAACACCGTGCAAACGCACAATCTCATCTATGTACAACTGAGCATACTGAGCATAACCGAAAGTGGTCTTCACTGGAAGGAAGTGAGCCGCTTTCGTCAACCGGTCAACAATCACCCAAATGGAGTGATACCCCCAACTGGTCCTGGGTAGACCCATAATGAAGTCCATGGAAATCTGCTCCCATTTCCACTCGGGAACGTGTAAAGGCTGCAACTCTCCAGCCGGTCTCTGATTCTCAGCCTTGACTTGCTGACAAGTCAGGCACCTCGTAACGAAGTCCGAAATATCGCGTTTCATCCCTTCCCACCAGTTAAAGTCTCTCAAATCATGGTAAATCTTGGTGGAACCTAGATGAATGATAAAGGCCGACTGATGTGCCTATTCTAGGATCTCGCGTCTCAACCCATCAGTTTCTGGTACACAAAAGCGAGTCCCGCATCATAGCATACCCTGGTCATCAATCATGAACTCCGAAACTGTACCCTATCGAACAAGCTCAAGAATCTCGGACAAACGGGCATCACTGGGTTGCGCCTCACGGATACGATCAATTAGTAGTGGACGGGCGCGTACATGAGCAAACTATCCCCCAGTGGAAGAAAACTCAAACTGCACTCTACTATCACACAAGAGCTACCAATCTGCAGAAGACTGACGCTGAACTACGCTCAACTGGGACAAGCTACCTCCGGGCCTACAACTCAAAGCATCAGCCACCACATTCGCCTTGCCCTGGTGATAAAGGATCTCACAATCATAATCTGTCACTAGCTCCATCCATCGGCGCTGTCTCAGGTTCAGATCTCGCAGCTGGAAGATATACTTCAAACTTTTGTGATCCGTGAAGATCTGACACGACTCTACGTACAAGTAGTGTCTCCAAATCATCAACGCAAAGACCACCGCGGCCATCTCAAGATCGTGAGTGGGGTAATTCTGCTCGTGCTTCTTCAGCTTCCTAGAAGCATACGCAATCACCCTATCATGATGCATTAAAACACAGCCGAGCCCCACTCGAGAAGCATCACAGTAAACAACATAGCCGCGTGATCCAGAAGGTAAAGTTAGAACTGGTGCTGCCGTTAACCAAGTCTTCAACTGCTGAAAACTCTGCACGCACGCATCAGTCCAAAGAAAAGGAACTCCCTTCCGGTTCAGTCCAGTGAGCGGTGCAGCGATACTCGAGAAATCCTGCACAAAACGGCGATAATAACCAGCTAAGCCCAAAAAGCTGCGGACCTCAGTCACCGATACAGGTCTGGGCCAAAGCTGTACAGCCTCGATCTTCCTCGGGTCCACAAGAATACCATCACCAGTCACCACATGACCCAAGAAGTCAACTCTATCAAGCCAAAACGCGCACTTTGAGAATTTAGCATACAGCTGGTGCTCTCTCAAAATCTTCAAAGTAATCCTCAAGTGCTGCTCATGCTCCTCATGACTCCTAGAGTAGACCGGTATGTCATCAATAAATACTATAATGAACTGGTCGAGGAACGGCCTGAAAATCCGGTTCATCAGATCCATGAATGCTGCTGGGGCATTGGTGAGTCCGAACGACATTACCAAAATCCCATAATGCCTATAGTGAGTACGAAAAGCAGTCTTCGGAATGTCATCATTCTGAACCCGCAACTGATGATAACCCGAACGCAAATCAATCTTTGAAAAATGTTTCGCACCCTAGAGCCGATCAAATAAATCATCAAAGCGAGGTAAAGGATACCTATTTCGCACCGTAACTTGGTTCAACTGACGATAATCCACACATAGCCTCAAACATCCGTCCTTCTTCTTGACGAACAGAACAAGAGCTCCCCACGGCGAAACACTCGGACGCACAAGTCCCAAATCAAGAAACTCTTGCAATTGATCTTTAAGCTCTATAAGCTCTGCCAGAGCCATCCGATAAGGCAGTATAGAAATAGGCTCCGTGCCAGGAATCAGATCAATGCAGAACTCAATATCGTGCTCTGGCGGCAACCCAGGAAACTCATCCGGAAAGACATCGGGAAACTCTCGCACGGTAGAAACCTGGTCCAACGACTCCACTGTGGCTCTAATATCATGAATGAAAGCAAAGAATCCCCGACATTCCTTCTTCAAAAGCCAGCTAGCGCACAGGACATAAATCAAACTGTGAGGGGCGGCACTATGGTCCCCCTGCACAACAAACACTGACACGGCGGGAAAACAAAATCTAACTGTTTTCTCACGGCAGTCCACGGACGCATAGCAAGTAGCTAGCCAGTCCATGCCCAACAGAACGTCGAAGTACAACATCTCAAGAAGGATCAAGTCGACGAACAGATCTCTGTCTCCTAAACGGACAGCACACGATCGGAACACGTGTCGTGCAACAAACACTCTCCCACAGGAGTAGTCACGACAAGTGGCTGATCCAGCAAACACGACTCATGCCTAACCTCGGCACGAAGTGCGTAGAAACATACGAATGCGTAGATCCCGGATCGAAAAGAACATGTGCATCATAAGAACATACATAAAGGGTACCTGAAACCACAGCATTGGACGCCTGAGCGTCCCGGTGAGTCAAGGCAAAAACCCAAGCCTGTCCTCTACCGGCTACTGGCTGTCCCCTGCCTCTGCCACCTCGTCCTCTCGGCACAAAACCACCGTGACCACGACCTCTCTGAGCAGGAGTCTGACGCGGCTCAACAACAGGAATAAGAGGCAATGCTCTCTGAGGAGGAGAAGGTGGTAAGGTAACATGGAGTAATGCTGGCCCTCTTTGACGTACCACGGTACAATCCCGAACAAGGTGATGTAGACTGCCACACCCGAAGCATCCATAAGTCGGTCGCTGGCCCTCCTGGGAATAAGAACTGAATAACTGGCCATGTCCCACGTCTCTGCTACTCCCCGAGTCTGAAGGAACTCTGCCTCGGCGTGCAAACCTCTGTCTCCATGCTGGTACATCCGTACGAGTATTTTTCGGTTCCGGAACAACCGATGACTCAGCTAGACGCTCCTCCACCAATAGAGATACATCGACAGCTGCCCCATACATGTCCCAATGCTGAATGCTGATGGCTAGGAACAACTGGGTAAGCAGGCCTCGAACAAACCTCTTCACCCTCATCTCCTCAGTCGCCACCAGGTACGGAGCATACACAGACAGTTCGGTAAACAGTACATCATATTCAGATACCGTCATCCCCGGAGTATGACGTAACGACTCAAATTTGCGCGCTCGCGCATCCCTGACGCTCGGTGGAAGAAAACGGGTGAGAAACACAGTCACAAACTCAGCCCAGGTCATAGGAGCAAGACCAGCGGCTCTGGCCCTTTCCAACGACTCACACCACTTCTGGGCCAAACCCTCCAGCCGGAAACTCGCAAACTCCACCCATCTCTCGTCGGAGCATCGGAGCGAACGACAAATCCTGGCCATCCGGTCGATAAACGACTGCGGATCCTCAGTAGCATCTGTGCCAGTAAACACCGGAGGCCTCAGCCTCATAAAATATGTCAGTGACACGGTAATAATCTCAGGAGCTGTAACTGTGACTGCCGGAACATTAGGTACCGTCGTGGTCCCTGCAACGGGTGGAACAACTGCCTGCCCCTGTGCTCAAGTGGCCTCTACTAAGGTCCGCATCATCTGGCGCAGGTCCTGCATACCAGCCCCAAACATAGCAATGTGCTCCGGTACGACAGGCGTACCGCCCTGGTCAGTCCTCGCCTTAGACGAGTCAACCGTGACCTCGGCCCTCGCGGCCGCTCTCTGTGCCCTCGTAGTCTTCGGCGGCATATAGGCTGGAAATTGAAATAAGATTCGATAAGGAAACAGGAATCGAATCACAAAGATGTATATCATCACGGAGGAAAATCAATCAATAACTCCTAAGGTCACTTAGGAGGAGTACCGTGTAGTAAGTATGCCGCGGAACATACACACGCTACGTCACTCTGCTTAAGCTACCTACTCCATCATACCAAGGTTATCCTACACTCCGAAAGGTAAAACCTAGGGCTCTGATACCAACTTTGTCACGACGCAAAATTTGGCCCTTAACCGGCACTTAAACTACGTAACGTCTACAGGCGTACGCAATTCAAGTAAGCCGAAACCCAGAAATCTAAACCACCCAAATCTAGATCAACGGAGAAAAACATAGTTTTAACATTTGGAAAAAACACAAGTAAAATCTCTAACTCTAGTTTTCTTTCTTGAAAATTTCGGCAGCACCTCTTTTGTAAAAACTAGCCCCGAAAACGGGTACAACAGAGATAAAATATAAAGCATCCCAAATGGGAGAAAAATCACGCCCAGACAATCACTACAACAAGTATACAACGCCGAAGCGAAGAAATAACAAAGGAAAGACTGCAATAAGAAGTAAACTTTCCAACATAACCGGCTCCTACGAGCACGACATCCAAAGTCACCAAAATACGACACAGAATCCTCACAAGTCGTCTTTAAGTCATATACAAACAGTGGTAGATGGAGAATACTAGATCCAACAAAATGGATATACAATGCACAACAGATAACCGCAAACCCACCTAAAATACAGGCCTCACAGGCAAACGTAGCGGTATCCGCAAAAGTAGTGATGATAAGACGCCCTGCCGCGACTACTCTGGGGGTAAGTCCGGCAAAACACTGTGGCACAACGGGGGTGAGTTGCCAACTCGTGAATAGTAAATAACATCATACTGTAATTGCAAGTATGCACGAACAACGATTTACCTATCACATGTAATCCGATAACATAAGTATGATAAGTGAATATGCCACAATCATGTAAAGGTACTACAACTACATGAAGCAATTCATATCAACATAATACTGAGTGTGGGATGATATAATATAAAATCTCATACAAAAACATCAGCATGGAAAAGCACCAGTGTCCCTCACTGACACATCAAATCTCAAATCCTCAGGCACCGCATCCTCAGATCGGCCCTCACATCCTGTAAGTCTCATGGAACCTGATTGTCTGTCATCGACACCCGAAACATCATGAAAACATATACCTGTAAGTATAAATAGATATAAGGATATCAACCACGTATGTCCACCGACGATACGCAAAAATCATGGACACCTAACGCTCGAAACATCATGAAACCCGTGTCTAGCATCGACACGTAAATCCTTATAACTCATGCATTGTCATCACGACTGGCCCTGACGATATGTAGTATATCACTCCGGTCGGTATCCCCATGATAACCGTCGAGTCCAAATACAATCACCGGTAGGTAGTGGTCCCACCGCCAGGCTTATCGTCTACACCACGAAATCACTACTCGCCCCGGGGTACCATACAGGATCCACCATGTACCCACAGACGGTGCCTCCCGCTCCTCGAATCGGGTATCACAAGCCAAATCTCAGAACCGAGAAATCAAATGGTGGACACACTGAAATATCATATCAAGAGAAACCGGGTTTTCAAACAATACATAGTTTTCTTGAAATACCCCCATGGTTCTCAAACCCATAAATCATAAGAAATCCATATCTCAATGCGTAAAACCATGAAAACCGATATATGCAACGTAAGAGAACAATATGAGCATATCAAGGGAAATCCGCTCTTTCAAATGAATCCATCTTTAAAATATATCTTGCGGTTCCCAAAATCCTCCAAAAAACAAGTGCAGCATCATATAATGTGTACATGTAATTGTAGCAAGGTTAAAGTATCTACACATAAGTAAGTGGATATGAAGCATTTCATAAGCACAATGATCAACAACTGAATATCACATATAAAAACAATACCACTTAGGGTGTATACAACTATAGCAAACATATGTGGTGTACATATCAGTATGTATGCATGATGTACAAGTAACTGAAATCGAGTATGTGGTGTACATGTTAATATGTATGCATGATGTACAAGTAACAGAAATCGAGTATGTGGTGTACATGTTAATATATATGCATGATGTACAAGTAACTGAAATCGAGTATGTGGTGTACATGTCAATATGTATGCATGATGTACAAGTAGCTATAGTAAGATATACGTGACGTGGAATAAGGGTCACTACCTCAACTATTCCTGCCCAATGCAATATAACGTATGTATGTGCCCACATTATTACATATGCACAATGGAATAATAGTTACTACTCCAATCATTCCTATCCACTACCATATCACGTATGTAGATGTTTGTGCGTGTCATGGAAATTACAGACGGTATGGGTGTAGCATACCATTTAGTGCTCGTGCAACATGAACCGTCAGTAATGTGTTATATCTAAAGGTACGAGTCAAGTACAATAGATAATGCTATGTAATGACATTCATATGAAAGGAACTAATATGCAAATACATGCAGCTATCATATCATATCCGTCCCGACGCATAACAGCATACATGCGATTTCCCCGGAGATGTTAAATCTACTCACCAATGGTCTCCTGCTATGAAAATCCGACCACCTGCTTCCCCTTGCTCGCTGCGTCCGAAGTCCCCGCTTGCGACGCTATATTTTCACAAACACAAGAAATAATGCAAATATCTCAGAATCGATCATTATAACGTAAAACTACGTATTAAATAACGCACCAACACCAAACTAACTGCCGAGTGCACGTCTAGTGGCTAACGCGTGTAACGATACTACTAAACCAAACCGAGTACAGCAGCTGAACCAGATCACGATTCGTCTCGGATTACGTAACTTGCGGATTCAAAACACTAGATTATAGGTAAACTATCCCAGATTTTGTATACTGCAATTACTAAAAAAGTAAACAGTACCAAACACCCCTAACCAACAGCAGACAACTACCCACAGAACCTAAACCCCAACACCTTCCTAACAAACCGGTGTCGCCGGAATTCGCCATAGGGGTCATCGGCCCCGGCCGGTGGGGCGGTCCTCGTGTCTCTGGTGGTGTCTCAGGTTCACTAGTACATCACTAAAATTTTGTTTGGTCGCTCACTATATTTTCCAAGTCACAGCAGATACAAAGGCTCTAAAAAGACACTAAAAAACCCGATATTGCACTAATCGATATTGAAAGTGTTCTAAACCATAATCAACGAGCTAAACAACATAAAAACTCCTATTTATCAGTGTAGGGATTTTACCTATCAACTTTAGCTCACAAGATCCAAGCTTTCCTAGTTTCCAAGTGATCAAGAGCAAGAACCAATACTTGAAGTATGTTTTGTGATATATTTTGGAATTTTGGAGAAATTTTGAGTTTGAAATGATGAAAAATAAAAGGGAAATGATTAAGTGCAGTAGAGAGAGAGGGGGATTCGGCCAAGTGAAGAGGTGGGGGTTTTGTGAGGAATTACCTAACAATTACCAACATTAAATGCAATTAAATGCATTCATACACACATATGCACACATGCATGCACCTCTTTCTTTTCTTTTCTTTTCTCCAATAAAACCTAACCTCCACATAAATATATAGATACCAAGTGAAGGGTTTTGGTTTTACCCGAACTTAATTGTTGAAAAGATACAAAAGAGAAGTTTTTCCAAAAATGTGAATACCGCATTAAAATAATATTAAAATTGGGAAAAAAACAAATTGAACCAAAACGTCCCATATACCCCCAAAGCTTGCGCACTAGCTTTATTTTAGCTAAACTAGGTGCTGGCTAGTCTATATGGTCGTTTGGTCACAGTCGGGTTAAGACGGGAAAAACCGATAATTTACCCCAAAACGGAAAAGTTCGCATAATAATTTCTAAAACGTTACAATCTCCCCTCCTTATAGAAATTCGGCCCCCGAATAAAAATTAACTGCTAAGCGTACCTTCAAAGAGATGAGGATTTCTTCCGCATCTCGCTCTCGGCCTTCCAAGTGATCTCCGCACTAGTAGGGCTACGCCATAGAACCTTCACAGACGGCAAGACTCTCGACCGAAGTTTCTTCACCTGCCAATCCAAAACAACTACCGGTTGCTCGTTGAACGAAAGATCGCGCTCAAGCTGAACGGTCTCGTGCTGAATCATGTGAGAAGGATCATGAAGGTATCTACAAAGCATCGACACATGAAAAACGGGGTGAACATCCGGAAAACTAGACGGTAGCGCCAAACGATAAGCAACAGAACCCACTGGCTCAAGGATCTTGAAAGGACATACAAATCTGGGACTAAACTTCCCCCTCTTCCCAAATCGTATAACGCCTTTCATCGGAGAAATCCTCAGGAATACAGGATCCCCCACTGGTAACTCAAGTCTGCGATGACGACGGTCGGCATAAGACTTCTTCCTGCACTGGGCTGCTCTCATCCTGTCCTGAATCAGCTGGATCTTCTCCGTAGTCTTCTGAACTAGCTGGGGTCCTAAAACCAGACTCTCACTAAGTTCGGTCCAACAGACTGGCGATCGACACTTCCTATCATATAAAGTCTCAAAAGGTGCCATCTGAATAGTCTCCTGAAAGCTGTTGTTGTAGGAGAACTCAATCAACGGCAAGTGACGATCCCAACTGCCACCAAAATCAAGCACACATGCATGGAGCATATCCTCCAGAGTCTGAATAGTCTGCTCCGACTGACCATCGGTCAGCGGATGAAAAGCGGTGCTAAAACTCAACTGGGTACCCAAAGCTTCCTGAAGCTTCTGCCATAGTCGGCTAGTAAACTGGGTGCCTCTGTCAGATACAATGCATGTGGGAACACCATGCAAACGCACAATCTCATCTATGTACAACTGAGCATACTGAGCATAACCGAAAGTGGTCTTCACTGGAAGGAAGTGAGTCGCTTTCGTCAACGGGTGAACAATCACCCAAATGGAGTCATACCCCCAACTGGTCCTGGGTAGACCCACAATGAAGTCCATGGAAATCTGCTCCCATTTCCACTCCGGAATGGGTAAAGGCTGCAACTCTCCAGCCGGTCTCTGATGCTCAGCCTTGACTTGCTAACAAGTCATGCACCTCGAAACGAAGTCCGAAATATCGCGTTTCATCCGTTCCAACTAGTAAAAGTCTCTCAAATCACGGTACATCTTGGTTGAACCTGGATGAACGCTAAAGGCCGATTGATGTGCCTGCTCTAGGATCTCGCGTCTCAACCCATCAGTATCTGGTACACACAAGCGAGTTCCGCATCGTACCACACCCTGGTCATCAATCATGAACTCCGAAACTGTACCCTGTCGAACAAGCTCAAGAATCTCGGACAAACGGGCATCACGCGTTGCGCCTCATGGATACGATCAAAAAGTAGTGGACGGGCGCGGACATGAGCAAACAGTCTCCCAGTGGAAGAAAACTCGAACTGCACTCTACTATCACAGAAGAGCTGCCAATCTGCAGAAGACTGACGCTGAACCACGCTCAACTGGGACAAACTACCTCCGGGCCTACGACTCAAAGCATCAGCTACCACATTCGTCTTGCTCGGGTGATAAAGGATCTCACAATCATAATCCTTTACTAGCTCCATCCATCGGCGCTGTCTCCGGTTCAGATCTCACTGCTGGAAGATATACTTCAAACTCTTGTGATCCGTGAAGATCTGACACGACTCTCCGTACAAGTAGTGTCTCCAAATCGTAAGTGGGGTAATTCTGCTAGTGCTTCTTCAGATGCCTAGAAGCATACGCAATCACCCTATCATGCAGCATCAAAACACAGCCGAGCCCCACTCGAGAAGCATCACAGTAAACAACATAGCCGCCCGATCCAGAAGGTAATGATAGAACTGGTGCTGTCGTCAACCGAGTCTTCAGCTGCTGAAAACTCTGCACACATGCATCAGTCCAAAGAAAAGGAACTCTCTTCCGGGTCAGTCCAGTCAGCGGTGCAGCGATACTCGAGAAATCCTGCACAAAACGGCGATAATAACCAGCTAAGCCCAAAAAGCTGCAGACCTCAGTCACCTATACAGGTCTGGGCCAAAGCTGTACAGCCTCGATCTTCCTCGAGTCCACAAGAATACCATCACCAGTCACCACATGACCCAGGAAGTCAACTCTATCAAGCCAAAAAGCGCACTTTGAGAATTTAGCATACAGCTGGTGCTCTCTCAAATCTACAAAGTAATCTGCTCTTGCTCCTCACGACTCCTAGAGTAGATCAGTATGTCATCAATAAACACTATAATGAACTGGTCGAGGAACGGCCTGAAAATCCGGTTCATCAGATCCATGAACGCTGCTGGCGCATTGGTGAGTGCGAACGACAACACCAAAAACTCATAAGGCCCATAGCGCGTACGAAAAGCAGTCTTTGGAATGTCATCATTCCGAACCCGCAACTGATGATAACCCGAACGCAAATCAATCTTTGAAAAATGTTTCGCACCCTGGAGCTGATCAAATTAATCGTCAATGCGAGGTAAACGATACCTATTTCGCACCGTAACTCGGTTCAACTGACGATAATCCACACATAGCCTCAAACCGCTGTCCTTCTTCTTGACGAACAGAACAGGAGCTCCTCACGGCGAAACACTCGGACGCACAAGTTCCAAATCAAGCAACTCTTGCAATTGATCTTTAAGCTCTCTCAGCTCTACCGGATCCATCCGATAAGGCGGTATGGAAATAGGCTCCGTTCAAGGAATCAGATCAATGCAGAACTCAATATCGCGCTCTGGCGGCAACCCAGGCAACTCATCAGGAAATTCTCGCACGGTAGAAACCTGGTCCAACGACTCCACTATGGATCCAATATCATGAATGAAAGCCAAGAATCCCCGACATCCCCTCCTCAAAAGCCGACAAGCGCATATGACAGAAATCAAACTGTGAGGGACGGCACTACGGTCCCCCTGCACAACAAACACTGACTCGCCGGGAAAACAAAATATAATTGTTTTCTCACGGAATTCCACGGACACATAGCAAGTAGCTAGCCAGTCCATGCCCAACAGAACGTCGAAGTCCAACATCTCAAGAAGGATCAAGTCGACGGACAGATCTTTGTCTCCTAAACGGACAACACACGATCGGAACACGTATCGCGCAACAAACGACTCTCACACAGGGGTAGTCACGACAAGTGGCTGATCCAGCAAACACGACTCTCGTCCTAACCTCGGCACGAAGTGTGTAGAAACATACGAATGCGTAGATCCCGGATCGAAAAGAACATGTGCATCATAAGAACATACAGAAAGGGTACCTGAAACCTCAGCATTGGACGCCTGAGCTTCCTGGTGAGTCAAGGCAAAAACCCGAGCCTGTCCTCTACCGGCTACTGGCTGTCCCCTGCCTCTGCCACCTCGTCCTTTAGGCACAAAACCACCGCGACCACGACCTCTCTGAACAGGAGTCTGATGCGGCGCAACAACAGGAATAAGAGGCAACGCTCTCTGAGGCGGAGAAGGTGGTAAGGTAACCTGGGGTACTGCTGGCCCTCTCTGACGTACCACGGTACAATCCCGAACAAGATGATGTAGACTGCCACACCTGAAGCATACATAATACGGTCGCTGGCCCTCCTGGGAATAAGAACTGAATAACTGGCCACGTCCCATGTCTCTGCTACTCCGCGAGTTTGAAGGAACTCTGCCTCGGCGTGCAAACCTCTGTCTCCGTGCTGGTACATCCGTACGAGTCCTCTTCGATTCTGGAACAACCGATGACTCAGCTAGACGCTCCTCCACCAATAGAGCTGCATCGACTGCTGCTGCATACGTGTCGCAATGCTGAATGCTGATGGCTAGGAACAACTGGGTAAGCAGGCCTCGAACAAACCTCTTCACCCTCATCTCCTCAGTCGCCACCAGGTACGGAGCATACACAGACAGCTCATTAAACAGTACATCATACTCAGACACCGTCATCCCCAGAGTCTGACGTAATGACTCAAATTTGCGCGCTCGCGCATCCTTGACGCTCGGTGGAAGAAAACGGGTGAGAAACACCGTCACAAACTCAGCCCAGGTCATAGGAGCAAGACCAGCGGCTCTGCCCCACTCCAACGACTCGCATCACTTCTGGGCCAAACCCTCCAGCCGAAAACTCGCAAACTCCACCCATCTCTCGTCAGAGTATCGGAGCGAACGACAAATCCTGGCCATCCGATCGATAAACGACTGCGGATCCTCAGTAGCAT
The DNA here is from genome assembly GCA_030015575.1 of Agapanthus africanus. Taxonomy (NCBI): domain Eukaryota; kingdom Viridiplantae; phylum Streptophyta; class Magnoliopsida; order Asparagales; family Amaryllidaceae; genus Agapanthus; species Agapanthus africanus. The sequence goes on along the minus strand of JASDDO010000029.1, from coordinate 196,174,881 downwards.
CTGTGCCAGCAAACACCGGAGGCCTCAGCCTCATAAAATTTGTCAGTGACACGGTAATAATCTCCGGAGCAGTAACTGTGACTGCCGGAACAGTAGGTACCATCGTGGTCCCTGCAACGGGTGGAACAACTGCCTGCCCCTGCGCTCGAATGGCCTCTACTAAGGTCGTCATCATCTGGCGCAGGTCCTGCATACCAGCCCCAAACATAGCAATGTACTCCGGTACGACAGGCGTACCGCCCTTTTCAGTCCTCGCCTCAGACGAGTCAACCCTGACCTTGGCCCTCGCGGCCGCTCTCTGTGCCCTCGTAGTCTTCGGCGGCATATAGGCTGGAAATTGAAACAAGATTCGATAAGGAAACAGGAATCGAATCACAAAGATGTATATCATCACGGAGGAAAATCAATCAATAACTCCTAAGGTCACTTAGGCGGAGTACCGTGTCGTAACTATGCCGCGGAACATACATACGCTATGTCACTCTGCTCAAGCTACCTACTCCATCATACCAAGGTCATCCTACACTCCGAAAGGTAAAACCTAGGGCTCTGATACCAACTTTGTCATGACCCAAAATTTGGCCCGTAACCGGCACTTAAACTACGTAATGTCTATAGGCGTACGCAACTCAAGTAAGCCGAAACCCAGAAATCTAAACCGCCCAAATCTGGATCAACGGAGAAAAACATAGTTTTAACATTTGGAAAAAACACAAGTAAAACCTCTAACTCTAGTTTTCCTTCTTGAAAATTTCGGCAGCACCTCCTTTGTAAAAACTAGCCCCGAAAACGGGTACAACACAGATAAAATATAAAGTATCCCAAATGGGAGCAAAATCACGCCCAACGGCGGAGACAATCACCAAAACAAGTATACGACGCCGAAGCGAAGAAATAACAAAGGAAAGACTGCAATAAGAAGTAAATTTTCCAACATAACCGGCTCCCACGAGCACGGCATCTAAAGTCACCAAAATACGACATAGAATCCTCACAAGTCGTCTCTAAGTCATATACAAACAATGGTAGATGGAGAATATCCAACAAAAAGGATATACAATGTACAAACAGATAACCGCAAACCCACCTAAAATACAGGCCTCACAGCAAAACGTAGCGGTATCCGGAAAAGTAGTGATGATAAGACGCCCTGCCGCGACTACTCTGAGGGTAAGTCCTGCAAAGCACTGTGGCACAATAGGGGTGAGTTTCCAACTCGTGAATAGTAAATAACATCAAACTGTAATCGCAAGTATGCACGAACAACGATCTACCTATCACATGTAATCCGATAGCATAAGTATGATAAGTGAATATACAACAATCAAGTAAAGGTACATCATCAGGGTACTATAACTACATGAAGCAATGCATATCAACATAATCCTGAGTGTGGGATGATATAATATAAAATCTCATGCAAAAATATCAGCATGGAAAAACACCAGTGTCCCTCACTGACACATCAAATCCTAACTCCTCAGGCACCGCATCCTCAGATCGGCCCTCACATCCTGTAAGTCTCATGGAACCTGAGTGTCTATCATCGACACCCGAAACATCATGAAAACATATACCTGTAAGTATATATAGATATAAGGATATCAACCACGTATGTCCACCGTCGATACGTAAAAATCATGGAAACCTGAGTGTCTAACACCGACACTCGAAACATCATGAAACCCGTGTCTAGCATCGACACGTAAATCCTCATAACTCAGGAGCTGTCATCACGACTGGCCCTGACGATACGTCGTACATCACTCCGATCGGTATCCTTATGATAACCACCGAGTCAAAATACAATCAGTGGTAGGTATTGGTCCTACCGCCAGGCTTATCGTCTACACCACGAAATCACCACTCGTCTCGGGGTACCATATCGGGTCCACCATGTACCCGCAGACGGTGCCTCCCGCTCCTCGAATCGGGTATCACAAGCCAAATCTCAGAACCGAGAAATCACATGGTGGACACACTGAAATATCATTTCAAGAGAAACCGGATTTTCAAACAATACATAGTTTTCTTGAAATACCCCCACGGTTCTCAAATCCATAAATCATAAGAAATCCATATCTCAATGCGTAAAACCATGAAAACCGATATATGCAGCATAAGACAACAATATGAGCATATCAAGGGATCCGCTCTTTCAAATGAATCCATCTTCATAATATATCTTGCGGTTCCCAAAATCCTCCGAAAAACAAGTGCAGCATCATATAATGTGTACATGTAATTATAGCATGGTTTAAGTATCTACATGTAAGCAAGTGGGTATGATGCATTTCATAAGCACAATGATCAACAACTCAATATCACATATAAAAACAATACCACTTAGGGTGTATACAACTATAGCAAACATATGTGGTGTACACGTCAATATGTATGCATGATGTAGAAGTAACTGAAATCGAGTATGTGGTGTACATGTCAATATGTATGCATGATGTACAAGTAGCTATAGTAAGATATACGTGAAGTGGAATAAGGGTCACTACCTCAACTATTCCTGCCCAATGCAATATCACGTATGTGTGTGCCCACAATATTTCATATGCACAATGGAATAAGAGTTACTACTCCAATCATTCCTATCAACTACCATATCACGTATGTAGGTGTTTGTGCGTGTCATGGCATATACAGACGGTGTGGGTGTAGCATACCATTTAGTGCTCGTGCAACATGAACCGTCAATAATGTGTTATATCTAAAGGTACGAGTCAAGTACAAAAGATAATGCTATGCAATAACATTCATATGAAAGTAACTAATATGCAAATACATGCAGCTATCATATCATATCCGCCCCGACGCATAACGCCTTACAGGCGATTTCCCCGTAGATGTTAAATCTACTCACCAATGGTCTCCAGCAATGAAAATCCGACCACCTGCTTCCCCTTGCTCGCGGCGTCCGAAGTCCCCGCTTGCGACGATATATTTTCACAAACACAAGAAATAATGCAAACATCTCTGAATCGATCATTATAATGTAAAACTACGTATTAAATAACGCCCCAACACTAAACTAACTCGCGAGTGCATGTCTGGTGGCTAACGCGCGTAACGATACTACTAAACCAAACCGAGTACAGCAGCTGCAGCAGATCACGATTCGTGTCGGATTACGTAACTTGCGGATTCAAAACACTAGATTATAGGTAAACGATACCGGATTTTGTATACTGGAATACTAAAAAAGTAAACAGTACCAAACACACATAACCAACAGCAGACAACTACCCACAGAACCCAAACCCTAACACCTTCCTACCAAACCAGCGTCGCCGGAAATCGCCATAGGGGTCGTCGGTCCCGGCCGGTGGGGTGGTCCTCATGTCTCAGGTGGTGTTTCAGGTTCACTAGTACATCACTAAAATTTTGTTTGGTCACTCACTATATTTTCCATGTCACGGCAGATACAAAGGCTCTAAAAAGACACTAAAAAACCCGATATTGCACTAATCGTTATTGAAAGTGTTCTAAACCATAATCAGCGAGCTAAACAACATAAAAACTCCTATTTATCAGTGTAGGGATTTTACTTATCAACTTTAGCTCACAAGATCCAAGCTTTCCTACTTTCCAAGTGATCAAGAGCAAGAACCAATACTTGAATTATGTTTTGTGATATATTTTGGAATTTTGGAGAAATTTTGAGTTTGAATTGATGAAAAATGAAAGGGAAATGATTAAGGGCAGCAGAGAGAGAGAGGGGGATTCGGCCAAGTGAAGAGATGGGGGTTTTGTGAGGAATTACCTAGCAATTAAATGCAATTAAATGCAATTAAATGCATTCATACACACATATGCACACTTGCATGCACCTCTTTCTTTTCTTTTCTTTTCTCCAATAAAACCTAACCTCTACACAAATATCTAGATATCAAGTGAAGGGTTTTGGTTTTACCCAAACTTAATTGTTGAAAAGATACAAAAGAGAAGTTTTTCCCAAAATGTGAATACCGCATTAAAATAATATTAAAATTGGGAAAAAAAACAAATTGAACCAAAACGTCCCATATACCCCCTAAACTTGCGCACTAGCTTTATTTTAGCTAAACTAGGTGCTGGCTAGTCTATATGGTCGTTTGATCACAGTCGGGTTAAGATGGGAAAAACCGACAATTTAAACCCAAAACGGAAAAATTCGCATAACGATTTCTAAAACGTTACAATCTCCCCCCTTATAGAAATTCGGTCCCCGAATTAAAATTAACTGCTAAGCGTACCTTCAAAGAGATGAGGGAATTTGTTCCGCATCTTGCTCTCGGCCTCCCAAGTGATCTCCTCATTAGTAGGGCTACGCCATAGAACCTTCACAGACGGCAAGACCCTCGACCGAAGTTTCTTCACCTGTCGATCCCAAACAACTACCGGCTGCTCGGTGAACGAAAGATCGCGCTCAAGCTGAACGGTCTCGTGCTGAATCATGTGAGAAGGATTATGAAGGTATTTACGAAGCATCGACACATGAAAAACGGGGTGAACATCCGGAAAACTAGGCGGGAGCGCCAAACGATAAGCAACAGAACCCACTCGCTCAAGGATCTTGAAAGGACCTACAAATCTGGGATTGAGCTTCCCCCTCTTCCCATATCGCATAACGCCCTTCATCGGAGAAATCCTCAGGAATACATGATCCCCCACTGCGAACTCAAGTCTGCGACGACGGTGGTCGGCATAAGACTTTTGCCGGCACTGGGATGCTCTCATCCTGTCCTGAATCAGCTGGATCTTCTCCGTAGTCTCCTAAATTAGCTGGGGTCCCAAATCCAGACTCTCACTAAGTTCAGTCCAACAGACTGGCGATCGACACTTCCTACCATATAGAGCCTCAAAAGGTGCCATCTGAATAGTCTCCTGAAAGCTGTTGTTGTAGGAGAACTCAATCAACGGCAAGTGACGATCCCAACTGCCACCAAAATCAAGAACACATGCACGGAGCATATCCTCCATAGTCTGAATAGTCCGCTCCGACTGACCATCGGTCTGCGGATGAAAAGCGGTGCTAAAACTCAACCGGGTACCTAAAGCTTCCTGAATCATCTGCCATAGTCGGCTAGTAAACTGGGTGCCTCTGTCGGATACTATGCATATGGGAACACCGTGCAAACGCACAATCTCATTTATGTACAACTGAGCATACTGAGCATAACCGAAAGTGGTCTTCACTGGAAGGAAGTGAGCCGCTTTCGTCAAAAGGTCAACAATCACCCAAATGGAGTCATACCCCCTACTGGTCATGGGTAGACCCACAATGAAGTCCATGGAAATCTGCTCTCATTTTCACACCATAGCGGGTAAGGAATGCAACTCTCCAGCCGGTCTCTGATGCTCAGCCTTGACTTGCTGACAAGTCAGGCATCTCGAAACGAAGTCCAAAATATCGCGTTTCATCTATTCCCACCAGTATTAGTCTCTCAAATCACGGTATATCTTGGTGGAACCTTGATGAACGCTAAAGGCCGACATTGTTAGTGTATATGCCCTAGAGGCCATTACTGTATCATACTAGTTTGTATATTACTTAATGGAAGCTTGGGATATTCACCTTGTATATACAATCTTGCTCAAAATAGTAGTATGCTACTTGGTTTGTTTCTACTTCAATGTGTACATGTGTTTATTTTAGTATATCGCCTATACACATTAGTGGAGCCCTTAGGATCTTTGCTTGATTACCAACGTTGTGATGGCAGTCACACTAGTGGGGCTGGGTAATCTATAAGCACATCCTTATGCAGGTCCCTGGTCGCAGGACTATCGAGACAGGGCATCGATACTCCGGAGTAGACTAGCGCATGCGCTTCTCATCCCAGTGTGGGAGACGGTCTGTCCCACAGCCGTCGGTACGTCGTACTTGAGAGAGTATGCGGGTGCTCGTTGGGTTACGAGTACACTGGACAGGACTCGTCGGGAACTGACTAGTTGGTATTATGCCTATCGTCAGTTATCAGTTCCCAGGTGACATGAGTACAACTTAGTCCGCTGACTTGACACTGTCACTTCGCCTCGAGTGTGTTCCCACTGTACTTTGATTACTACCCTACCACGGCTCAAAGGAGTCGTGCAAACAGGTGGTAGTTGGGTGCAGTCCCGAAGCACTTGGAGGCAGTGACGGTTAGACAGGATTCGTCTCTCCCGGTATTGGGGGTTTACATCGCGCTGTGTCTAGGAGAGCCATTACACGAGTAGTCCCTGGCCAGGGCAAACGAGATATACTGGTAGGCTTCCAGTGTTATCTCACGGTGTTTTGGGCTTCACTCTGACACGACTTGTACCGCTATTGGGGGACTGACATTTACCGCCCCCTAGGCCCGCCATGCGATGTATCAGACGAACAGACCGGACTGTACGGAGAATGTCACATTCAGGCTCAGTAGGAGTTCAGATGGGTTTCGCTTCGTCAGTCTTCTTATCGGCATCTACCTGGGGACCGTTACGCACAGCTAGTGCCGCTTGCGGTCTGTGGTTAAACCCACTGCCAGCGTAGTGTTGAGTCTTTAGAGTCCCACACAGAAAGCTATTCGCCTTTAGGCAAAAGAGTAGAGGTCGCATGGTTTTGCGACAGGGCGCATGGTTTTGCGACAGGGTTCGGTCACATCCGTGCACTTGTGCACGTACAGTGTCCGGACAGTTTACACTAGCGGGCTTTGGTTTAAGCCAGATCCTAGTGTACCTTTTGGGATTGGATTTATCCAGTGTGCATTCGTGTTCCTCGGAACGCGGATGCGGGTGTGTATGCACAGTTGACGGAGAGACAGAGGCAGAGGATTCTCATTAGGGTTGTTGACCGTTGACCGTTGACTATTGACTTTTTGTTCAACCCTAATGAGAATATGATATGTGATTAACAATTATATTAATTAAGTATTATGGTGACATGGTTGTTGAGGGATTGACTTTGTTGACTTGTTAACTTTTGTTGACTTGTTGACTTTGTTGACCGGTTGACTAGGCTTGACTAGTTGACCATCATGATAACTATAGCTATCATTTCATGGCAAAGACTTTTGCTTGCTTGCTCTTTTGTACAAAATGAGTGCATGAAATGATATGGCTATGGTTGCTTAAACCATCACATAATACTTGATTGTTATGAGGTGTTATGATTGTTTTGGATTATGAGAGCAAAATGAGAAAAGTCTTCTCTCATTCTTTCATGCTCATTCTCTCTCTTGTTCTTGAGCTCTCATCTTCCTCCTCTTGCTCTCCCTCACTTGACTCTATGGTTCACTTGTCTCATGAGTTGAGAACCAAGAACCATAGATAAAATCCCATACAAACTCTTCTCTACTCACTCTAGTTCACAAGGTTTAGCAAACCGAGTGAACTAGTTTCTTCAAAGATCGAAGAAGGAGCCAAAGGTTGAAGCTTTCAGGTGGATCTATCTTCGGCGTAAGGAGACGACGGGGAGAAGCCGATTCGGAAGACCATCGAAGCTTGAAGACGAAGGAGTTCGAGAAAAAGAAAGGTATAACCCCCTAACCGAGTAGTTAGCAACTCGTAGTTAGGTTGTTAGTTAGATGTTTAACAAAGATCCGGTTTTGAGTCCATGTTACCACCTCTAAGAAAATTGTTTTTCACCAAATTCCGCATGCCCGAAAGTACCGGGAGAGGTAGCATGGACTTACAGTGGTATCAGAGCCTAGTTAAACTCTATCTAACATGTTAGCAAAGTAGCTAGAAGATCGATCAAAGAAAAAGTCGCAAAACGAACCCGATATGATAAGTTTCTGCCGATTTTTTTTCTGTTCAAAAATTGATAAATTTTATCTTAAAAATCGGCTCTGGCTTTTATGTGACCACCCACCAAATTTGGTCCAACGATCGAGTCAAAGCGCCGCGGAAATGCGGCGGGAGCACGCTCCCGCCGCGGATCCGCGGCCGAGTTGACTCGGCCGAGGTCCAAGTTTGGTGGAGTGTTTTTCTGGGGTTGTTTTGGGATTTTTGGTATATATATTTTTTGCCCAGATTTTCCAGAACGAAAATTTTATTTTTGGGGTCCTGAAAATCCGTATTTTTGATCGAACTTCTAAAAGACTTTAGCTGACGGGTTTTTTCTATAATGTGATATTTGTATTGAACGTCTGCTAATCGCTATATGTCGATTAGTGGGGGTTATACAAATCTGTGATCTGTAATGTTGCTGGAATGTGTATATGAATTCATTGGATTGTCGCGGGTGAATAGCCGGGGGTTGTGAGACGAGAGTTTTCTTTTCTTTCAATTCACGTAAATTTGTAAATTGATGTAATAATTATTTGTATGGCCGCACAACCGGGTCGGGGTTGTAGCCGTCATTGTATAATTTCTTTTTACTGTTTTTGCTCCTAGGATAGACCCATGGAGGGGGTGCACAAACTACCGGGTATGCCGAAATGCCGAGTGGCCTACTCACGGAGTTGAGGGAGGTTGCTTCACTTCGGGTACTTGGCGGGTAGTTTGCCGCACCCATAGGGGTCTTGGGTGGGGTATTGGCTATTCACCGCGACCGTGTAATCTGCTTTTCGTTACAGGCTCGTACGAATTGCGGATTCCTAGTATATCCAATGTGTTCATCTTCGATCTGAAATGGCTATCATTGCAGTATATCTATATATGATATTACTTAGGCGTTGCTTATGTTTTACAGCCGCACTAGCCCAGCCCCCGCTCTGTCGTTAGTTAAGTAACCTAACGGGTAATGACGGGGCCCCGTGGCGAATGCGAATGGCATAAGCGTACGTCATATTTTGGTTGTTTTCTGCAATGGTAGGATTAAATGATGGGACGCATTAAAAGAACTAATGCAAGAATATCATGCATTAAAAGAACTAATGCAAGAAAATAAACCAAGTTAAAGTCGTTGGAACACTTTCGAAAAACCACTCGGTTCTTTTCAAAATCAACTTTTAAAATGCGGAGTTTGAGCCACTCCTTTTAAAAGCTATCTCGTTCCATCGACTGTTAGTTATATGTATGCCCTAGAGGCCATTACTATACATAGGATGTATATTGTAGTGGATGCTGGGACATATATAGGGAGGACTTTCTTGCTCGACATGATAGTATGCTATCTGGTTACTCTTTACCTTAACGTTTACACTGATTGTCTCTCTGTTATATGTTGGTAAAGCCCTTAGGATTTGTACTTGACTACCTGGACTATGATGCGGATCATACTAGTGGGGACATGGTAGTCCATAAGTACATCTTTCAAAGTCCCTAGTCGTGGGTATATCGAGACGGGGCATCGATATACCAGAGTAGACTAGCGTATACCTTCTCGACCCATATAGATGGGCGATGGATGATCCCATATCCATTGGTGTTTGACATCAGAGATGATATACGGGTGCTCAGTAGAGACTGGGTACACTGGACGGACTCGCCGAGAACTCCCAGATGGTACTATACCTTACGTCAGATGGCAGTTCTCTGGTGACACTGGTACAGAGTAGTCTGTTGACCCGAGATCGTCATAGAGTCTTGTGTGGTTCCCACTGTGCTTTGATTTCCACCTTACCACGTCCAAGAGGGCGTGCAAAACGGTGGTTTTTGGGTACAGTCCCGAGTCACATGGAGGCAATGAGCGATAGGAGGAGATTCGTCTCTCCCGGTATAGGGAGTTGATGTTGCGCTGTGTTCGATTGGCTATAACAGGAAATCCATGGCCAGGGTTGCTGAGATTTACTGGTAAGTGTTACCAGTAGTATCTCGAATTGTTATAGACCTCATATCGACACGACTTATCGAGCTATTGGGGTCTGACGTTTACCACCCCTAGGCGAGATATGCGACATATCAGACGATCAGACCGGACTGTACGGTAAGTGTTACTGGTTGGATTCACAGAAGTGTGAGCGGGCTTGCTCGTCGATCTTCTGATCGCTCAATACCCGGGTAGCCGTTACGTTTAGCAGACCGCTTGCGACTTGTGGGTGCTTGATATGATCATCATCTGCTGCCGGCGTATTGACGAGTCTTTAGAGTCCTACACAGAGGTTTCCTGGCTCAAGCGAAACGAAATAGGAGCGCATATGAGATATGTGCGGGACCGAGAATAATGCATGTATGTGATACCGTATTCTATTCTCGCGATGAATGTATCGAATGGTTGTATGCGATATAACCTGGTTATCGAATCAAGGATTGATTCGATAAGCCGATACATTGGATACTAGTCGGTTGTGTGCGACATGACCGGATCATTGAATCAAGTGTTGATTTAATGATTTAATGCATAATTATATATTTGATATATTACTTTGCATTAACTAGTATTGGTTCACTTTAAATGGATTTTCTCACTTGGATTGTGCACATTATATATGTGATATACTTTTGTGCACTTGATTGTATCATGTTTGATGATGCATACTCTCTTGGATTTGTGTAAAGACTTAAACCATGTTTAATAGATGGTTAGGGTTTCTTTTCACTTAATTATTTATCTTTTCATTTTTGGTTTAAGTGAAAAAGAAAACAAAATGGATTATTTCTTTCTTTCTTTCATGAAGCTTGTTGAAGCTTCATGAAGCTTTGACCAAATGACCTTTTTGTCTTCTTGTTTTAACCCTAACCATCCATATAAACTCTAGTTAGTTCTCTACACAAAACCATGGTTAAAATTATGATAAGCATTGATTTTTATTTTCTATTCTAATTAACTTATCATAATTTGATCTTCTTCTTCTTCATCTTCTTCAAAGAAGAAAACCTTGGACCATCAATGGTGATTGATGAAAAAGAGTGAGAAATCCAATTCTAAAGTCTACCCACTTCCTATTTCTTCATCCTCTACCTCTTGCCAAGTAGTAGAGTGTGTTTTCTTCACAAGTTTCATGACTTGGTGAAGTTGGAGCTTGATCTAGCGATGCCTCGACGTAGATCATCTTCGGCACGGAGCCGACGACCTTGCCCGCCCATTTCTCCGATGAAGCCGACGCTAGAGTCCGGGATTGCATTTGGACAGCGGAGAGGACTTCATCGCGGAGCCATGGAGGTGGAGAACCGGATCTACAAAGGTTGTATTTCCGTTCTTTTAGTTTAGTTGTAAACTAGTTGCTTTGGTCGCCTAGATTTTTAGTTAACGATCCGTAGTCTAGGGTTTCTCGGCACCGTAAATTTTGAAATTGGCATGGTTGATGCCTTGTGAGACCTCTAGTGTGTGCCTAGGAACCCTACAGTGGTATCAGAGCCTAGCTAGAGCCTTAGGCGATGCGTAGACGAAGTTTGAAACCCGATCGATTCGAAACCCTAACTTAAACTTGCTCTCTGTACATTTTTCAAATTTGTGGATTTTTGCTAATTAAAAATATGCAGAAAAATCAGCAGGGAAATCTAAGAATTACGGCACAAAATTTAGCTCCTAATTCCATAAAAGTGTGGCGGAACCGCGGCCCTTTTGTCTCTTCTCCCATCAAATTTTGCACAGTAATTCCTGTTTGGCAGTGCTGGTTTTCTTGCGAATTTTTAATCCGAAATCCAGAGTTGAGTATTTTGGGTTGTATTGGGAGTTCGTACATTCGATCGGATTGTCAAACTCTGTCTATGT